>LR738712.1:408323812-408570975 GCA_902687465.1 Secale cereale
CCCATAGGTGTTCGTGGCGGACAGTTTCCCCCGACATCTTTGGCGCGCCAGGGATGTCGGGGGAAACTGTCCGCCACGAACACCTATGGGACCGGAGCCCCTTGTCTGTGCGGTACGAGGGCGGAGGGGGCACGAAGAGCAGATCGAGGCAGACGCGCGGGCAGTTTTTACCCAGGTTCGGGCCGCACGGATGCGTAAAACCCTACTCCTGCTTGGTTGTGTATTGAGTTGAGCGCTCGGGAGCTTGAAGAAGCAGCTACACCGTGCGTGAGAGTAATCTAGGTTTCGAACCCCCTCCACGTTGTGCATGGGCCTCCTTTTATAGTGCAAGGGGTCACCGACAGGTGTCAACGTAGGAGAAAGGGGATGAAAAAGTGCCTAAAGAGAGCTACGTTGGGCTGGATTCCTACGAAGTTTTCGCACATGTGTGCGAAAACGGACATGGTGAGGATGGCGTTGGGAGTGAAGTCGAGGAGGTGGAGGCCATAAGTATTCATGATATCGCAGAAAAAGTTTGAGAAGGGAGGGCACAGACCGCAGTGGAAGAAAGCTGCGAAAAAGTAATACCCGCCGGGGTAGTGGTCCTTGGCGACGGCCGGGTAGACGCGCGTGCGGGGGTGCGCTGGGGTCTCCTTGGCCCAGAACAAATAGTATTTGTTCCAAAGCTCCCGCACGCCGAGCTTCGGCGCGAAGACAATGTGCTCCTTCCGGTACGCGGCGAGCTTCGCCGCCTGATCTGACTTCTCCCGCTTGGACTTCTCCGACTTCGCCTTGTCGGTCTTTGGGGCCATGGCGGATGCGGTGGAAGGAAGGGGACGAAGAGCTTGGTGGTGGCGGAGGAGTAGAGGCGAAGCGCAGAAGAATCTGAGGAAGAAGACGATGGCAATGAGTGCGCAGGGAGGGGAACCGCGCCGCTCTCTCTGCTTTTATGGGAGAGTGGGGGGCGTTTCGCCCTTCCCATTAAAGAAATCGTGGGCACGTCCCATCCCACGGCGCCGCAATCGACGCGTGCCGTTGCCGTGGGGTGCGGCGGATATGGAAGTGGATTCGGCGCGCCGCGGGCCGCGGGTGCCCGTGCACTGTTTTGGGCCTGGCCCAACAGCGCTCGGCACCGTGTGTGGCCCAGGCCCGGGGGCTCCTGTCGGTGTACTAAGGTAGGGGTACCCTAGTACCCCAACTTGTGCACGGGCAGCGGCAGCTCCCCGCGGCAGGGTTCACCACGCGCGTGCCGGAGACCTTCCTGCCCCTTATCTAGCCATTCAAAAACAAAGTATACAAGACAGAAGATCAAGACCCCGGCAAGAGGAGCTTGCCGGGAAGGCCGTCCCAGGCTCGAGATTGCTTAACTAGCACGAGGCCCTGGCAAGAGGAGCTTGTCAGGACGAATAGAAGATTTTATCTTAGAAGACCCGGCAAGGGCTCGGGGAGCGGCAAGCTTCCGGGCCCGGCAAGGTCGAGATCCCCGGCAAGGTGCTTGCCGGGGGAGGTGCGCTGTGTGCCCGCGCTCCAGCTCATCGGCCCACGCGTCGCCCTGGGGCCACTCCAGGGACGCGTGGCGGATGGCTGTGCAGCCTGGGGGACACGGTGGCACTCCACGGCAGAGGATCCATCGCCGTGGCAGACGGAGACGCAACGGCGGGAGCTTTTGGGGTCGACGGCGACGGGCATTAAATGCCCTTGTCCCCCACTATTAAAGTAGGTATAGACCACTGTTCTGTACTGTAGCTCCACTGTTCCCGCACTGTTACAACTACCACCTCTTTTACATTTTTACCCCTTTCTCCTACGTTGACACCTGTCGGTGACCCCTTGCACTATAAAAGGAGGCCCATGCACAACGTGGAGGGGGTTCGAAACCTAGATTACTCTCACGCACGGTGTAGCTGCTTCTTCAAGCTCCCGAGCGCTCAACTCAATACACAACCAAGCAGGAGTAGGGTTTTACGCATCCGTGCGGCCCGAACCTGGGTAAAAACTGCCCGCGCGTCTGCCTCGATCTGCTCTTCGTGCCCCCTCCGCCCTCGTACCGCACAGACAAGGGGCTCCGGTCCCATAGGTGTTCGTGGCGGACAGTTTCCCCCGACATCTTTCAGCTCCAAGTCCTCGATGGAGTCCTTGGCCGCCAAGGACTCCATCTTCTCTTGGACTTCATCGAGGACTTGGATCTTTGGCGCGCCAGGTAGGGGGCGTCGAGGTTGTGCGAACCTGATCCGGCGTTCGCGCGGGCGCAATCTTCATTAACCTCTCCAAGTTTCGTCAACAACTTCATCAGCGACAACTCCATGGCCCCGAAGAAGAAGCCTTCGGAGGTCGGGGGCCCGTCTGCGTCTCATCCGCCGCCACCAGAGCCAACGGTGGGCGGGGGAGACGCCGTCGGAAGGGTGGTTGCCGGCGAGGACACTCACGGTGCCACCAGATCCAAGAACAGGACGGACGACCGGACCTCGGTCTCCGTGGACGCGCCACGTCCATCGCAACATACGACGACCCCGCAGCGCCATGCCACGGGAGGTGGTATCCGCTTGCTGGGACAAGGCCATACTGGAGGTTCGCGGGACGCCCCGGACCCCCGTCCGGGCACAAGCAAAGCGAAGGCGCCGGCACGGGACCCCGCTCCTTCTAACGTCGTTAGAAGTCCGGGCGTATCCCGCTCCTCGCACCGCTCGCCCGCGTTCCCCACTACTCCGGCAGAAGCGCTCGCAAGGGCGCAGCTGCTCCTCGATTTTCCTCCAGCGGCCGACAAGGCCGAGGAATGGAGGGCCACTATCCGGAGCCTGATAGACTTCGCCAACAACGACTCTCCGCAGCAGCCGTCGGCCTCACGGCCGCGGCAGGCCGAGAAGACGAAGGCTATCGGCGACAAGACTGCCGGGGGTGCGACAAGCGTGCACTCCCCGCCGCAGAAGCAGAAGACGCCGCCCCGCCGGAACAACCCCGACGACGGCTCCACAGCCTCGTCGGACCCGCGGGCCCGTCGGGACCAGCGCCAGGTCCTCGACGACCGGCGAGATGAAGACGCTCGGACCACGATCGAGCGCCGCCGAGATGCTCGGCGACAATCCGACAAGAGAGCTGGGAACGCTGTCGACGCACCCGCGCCCGGTGAACCAGGCGACTTGCCGTATGCGGCAGGCTGCCCTGCGTTCACCCGCGAGCTGCGGCGCGTCCAGTGGCCCAGCATGAAGAACTTTAAGCCCGACGTACCGGAGAAGTACGACGGCAAGACGCACCCCTCGGAGTTTCTCAGCGTCTACACCATAGCAGTGCAAGCTGCCGGGGGGCGCGACGAGAAGATCCTAGCCAACTACTTCCCGCTCGTGCTGAAGCCGAACGTCCGTTCGTGGCTCATGCACTTGCCGGAAGGCTCTATCTCTTCTTGGGCCGACCTCTGCCATCAGTTTGTTGGCGCCTTCACCGGCGGCCACAAACCCCATGGCCAGGAGAGCGATCTCCACATTTTGGCCCAGAAGGAAGGCGAACCCCTGCGCAAGTATATCCAACGTTTCAGCCGGGTACAGCACAACATCCCCGACGTTCACCCTGCTGCGGTTATCAGCGCGTTCCATCAGAACGTGCGTAACCGCCGCATGCGTGAGGAGATGGCGATGACCAAGATCAGGGACGTCAGCGAGCTCTACGCTCTTGCCGACAAGTGCGCCCATGCAGAAGAGGGGAGGAAACTCCCCGGGGAGGATGCTGGCGCAGGGGGAAGCGACAGCGACGACGCCGCCCCGGCAAAGAAGAGCCGGCGGCGGAACAACAGGAAGAAGGGCAAGAAGGAAGTGCTTGCCGTCGAGAAGTCCGGCAAGGAGGCCCCCGCCAAGCAAGCGCAGGCTGGCGGCTCCGGCAAGGAGCCTGCCCCTGCGGCGGCGGCCGACAAGCCGGGTAGCTCCGACAAGCAATACTGTAAGATTCACCGCACCAAGGGTCACGACCTCTCCAACTGTAAGCGCGTCGAGTACCTCGTCGAGCAGCAAAAGGCTGAGTACGAGAGGCGCGACAAGGAGAAGGCCCAAGGTGGCGGGGAAGAGCCCAGCAAGAAGCGGCCATTCAATGGCCGGGGAGGACGCCGCGGCAAGGCCAAGCAGCGGCAAGGAGATCGACCTCCCCGGGGCCGCGACAACGACGAAGACGACGATGAAGACATGGAGGACGACGAGAACAGCGAGCAGGAGTTCCAGAAGGCCACGGAAGTCCTGTGCGTCGACGGTGGCGCCTCCCTGCACACCTCCCACCGCCAGCCTTCTGACATCCTTGACGCGCTTCGGGGCTTCTATCTGCTCGATGGCTTTGATCTTGTCGGGATTGGCTTCAATCCCCCTTTGTGATACAAAGAACCCGAGAAGCTTGCCGGAGGGAACTCCAAAGACGCACTTCTCGGGGTTCAGCTTGAGCTGTATCCTGCGCAGGTTCTGAAACGTTTCTTCTAAGTCTTGAATCAGTGTTTCTTTGCTCTTGCTCTTCACCACGATGTCATCCATGTAGGCTTCTACATTCCTGTGGATCTGTGGCTCAAAAGCAGTGTACACTACCCTTGCAAAAGTGGAGCCTGCATTTTTCAGTCCAAATGGCATGCGGATAAAGCAATATGTGCCACATGGAGTGATAAATGCAGTCTTCTCTTCATCTTCCTTAGCCATGAAAATCTGGTGATAGCCTGAGTATGCATCAAGAAAACAGAGTAGCTCACATCCGGCAGTGGAGTCAACGATCTGGTCAATGCGCGGCAAAGGGAAGGGATCCTTGGGACATGCTTTATTGACATCAGTGAAATCTATACACAGTCTCCACTTCCCGTTGGCTTTGCGCACGACGACTGGGTTTGCCAACCACGTCGGATGGATCACACCTCTAACTAGGCCTGCTGCCTCTAGTTTCTTGATCTCCTCGTTGATGAACTCTTGGCGCTCCACGGCTTGCTTCCTCACTTTTTGCTTGATGGGCCGCGCATGAGGGCAGACAGCAAGCTTGTGCTCAATCACCTTCCTGGGAACACCGGGGATGTCAGATGGTTGCCAAGCAAACACATCGACATTCACCCGCAGGAAGGCGACGAGCGCGCTTTCCTATTTGCTGTCAAGGGTGGCGCTGATGGTGAAGGTACCACCAGTGCCATCCTCCTTTGCGGACACCTTCTTGGTTGCCGGAGGAGCAGCCATTCCTTTCTTGCTCTTGCCGGTGGAGCTCGATGGAACGTCCTCGACGGCGGCGCAGCACTCCGAAGAGGTGCGGTTGCCGGAGTGTGTCCCAGAGCACTTGCCGGACTTGGTCTTCGTCTTCTTTCCCCCGGGAGCTTCAGCGGCAAGAGTATCCTTCTCGGCCGCAGCTGCCGCATCCCGGTAAATCTTGTCGGCGCAAATAAGCGCATCTTTCTTGTCGCTGTGGATAGTGATGACGCTTATCGGCCCCGGCATCTTCAGCACGTTGTAGGCATAGTGGGAAGCTGCCATGAACTTGGCGAGGGCGGGACGGCCGAGTATCCCATTGTAGGGCAATGGAATATCAGCAACGTCAAAGGTGATGCGCTCAGTTCTGAAGTTGAGCTCCCCGCCAAAGGTCACCGGCAGAGTAATCTTTCCCTTGGGCTTGCTCCTTCCCGGGTTGATTCCTTGGAATGAACCGGTCTCTTCGAGCTCGCCGTCTTGAATCTGGAGTTTCTTGATCACAGCAGAGGAGATCAAGTTCAGCCCGGCCCCGCCGTCAACCAACATTTTGGTGACCTTGAGGTTGCGGATGGTGGGTGAGACCAGCATCGGCAAGCACCCGACCGCAGTGGTGCGGTCAGGGTGATCCTCAAGGTCAAAAATGATGGGCGTGCCGGACCATTTGAGGAGCCTGCGCGACTCCACGGGCGGCTCGGCTGCATTCACCTCACGCACCCACTGTTTCAGCTGGCGGTGGGAGGTGTGCAGGGAGGCGCCACCGTCGACGCACAGGACTTCCGTGGCCTTCTGGAACTCCTGCTCGCTGTTCTCGTCCTCATCCATGTCTTCATCGTCGTCTTCGTCGTTGTCGCGGCCCCGGGGAGGTCGATCCCCTTGCCGCTGCTTGGCCTTGCCGCGGCGTCCTCCCCGGCCATTGAATGGCCGCTTCTTGCTGGGCTCTTCCCCGCCACCTTGGGCCTTCTCCTTGTCGCGCCTCTCGTACTCAGCCTTTTGCTGCTCGACGAGGTACTCGACGCGCTTACAGTTGGAGAGGTCGTGACCCTTGGTGCGGTGAATCTTACAGTATTGCTTGTCGGAGCTACCCGGCTTGTCGGCCGCCGCCGCAGGGGCAGGCTCCTTGCCGGAGCCGCCAGCCTGCGCTTGCTTGGCGGGGGCCTCCTTGCCGGACTTCTCGACGGCAAGCACTTCCTTCTTGCCCTTCTTCCTGTTGTTCCGCCGCCGGCTCTTCTTTGCCGGGGCGGCGTCGTCGCTGTCGCTTCCCCCTGCGCCAGCATCCTCCCCGGGGAGTTTCCTCCCCTCTTCTGCACGGGCGCACTTGTCGGCAAGAGCGTAGAGCTCGCTGACGTCCCTGCTCTTGGTCATCGCCATCTCCTCACGCATGCGGCGGTTACGCACGTTCTGATGGAACGCGCTGATAACCGCAGCAGGGTGAACGTCGGGGATGTTGTGCTGTACCCGGCTGAAACGTTGGATATACTTGCGCAGGGGTTCGCCTTCCTTCTGGGCCAAAATGTGGAGATCGCTCTCCTGGCCATGGGGTTTGTGGCCGCCGGTGAAGGCGCCAACAAACTGATGGCAGAGGTCGGCCCAAGAAGAGATAGAGCCTTCCGGCAAGTGCATGAGCCACGAACGGACGTTCGGCTTCAGCACGAGCGGGAAGTAGTTGGCTAGGATCTTCTCGTCGCGCCCCCCGGCCGCTTGCACTGCTATGGTGTAGACGCTGAGAAACTCCGAGGGGTGCGTCTTGCCGTCGTACTTCTCCGGTACGTCGGGCTTAAAGTTCTTCATGCTGGGCCACTGGACGCGCCGCAGCTCGCGGGTGAACGCAGGGCAGCCTGCCGCGTACGGCAAGTCGCCTGGTTCACCGGGCGCGGGTGCGTCGACAGCGTTCCCAGCTCTCTTGTCGGATTGTCGCCGAGCTTCTCGGCGGCGCTCGATCGTGGTCCGAGCGTCTTCATCTCGCCGGTCGTCGAGGACCTGGCGCTGGTCCCGACGGGCCCGCGGGTCCGACGAGGCTGTGGGGCCGTCGTCGGGGTTGTTCCGGCGGGGCGGCGTCTTCTGCTTCTGCGGCGGGGAGTGCACGCTTGTCGCACCCCCGGCAGTCTTGTCGCCGATAGCCTTCGTCTTCTCGGCCTGCCGCGGCCGCGAGGCCGACGGCTGCTGCGGAGAGTCGTTGTTGGCGAAGTCTATCAGGCTCCGGATAGTGGCCCTCCATTCCTCGGCCTTGTCGGCCGCTGGAGGAAAATCGAGGAGCAGCTGCGCCCTTGCGAGCGCTTCTGCCGGAGTAGTGGGGAACGCGGGCGAGCGGTGCGAGGAGCGGGATACGCTCGGACTTCTAACGACGTTAGAAGGAGCGGGGTCCCGCGCCGGCGCCTTCGCTTTGCTTGTGCCCGGACGGGGGTCCGGAGCGTCCCGCGAACCTCCGGTATGGCCTTGTCCCAGCAAGCGGATACCACCTCCCGTGGTATGGCGCTGCGGGGTCGTCGTATGTTGCGATGGACGTGGCGCGTCCACGGAGACCGAGGTCCGGTCGTCCGTCCTGTTCTTGGATCTGGTGGCACCGTGAGTGTCCTCGCCGGCAACCACCCTTCCGACGGCGTCTCCCCCGCCCACCGTTGGCTCTGGTGGCGGCGGGTGAGACGCGGACGGGCCTCCGACCTCCGAAGGCTTCTTCTTCGGGGCCATGGAGTTGTCGCTGATGGAGTTGCTGATGAAGCTTGGAGAGGTTGATGAAGATTGCGCCCGCGCGAACGCCGGATCAGGTTCGCACAACCTCGACGCCCCCTACCTGGCGCGCCAAAGATGTCGGGGGAAACTGTCCACCACGAACACCTATGGGACCGGAGCCCCTTGTCTGTGCGGTACGAGGGCGGAGGGAGCACGAAGAGCAGGTCGAGGCAGACGCACGGGCAGTTTTACCCAGGTTCGGGCCGCACGGATGCGTAAAACCCTACTCCTGCTTGGTTGTGTATTGAGTTGGGCGCTCGGAGCTTGAAGAAGCAGCTACACGAGCGTGAGAATGATCTAGGTTTCGAACCCCCTCCACGTTGTGCATGGGCCTCCTTTTATAGTGCAAGGGGTCACCGACAGGTGTCAACGTAGGAGAAAGGGGTAAAAATGTAAAAGATGTGGTAGTTGGAACAGTGCGGGAACAGTGGAGCTACAGTGCAGAACAGTGGTCTATACCTACTTTGACAGTGGGGGACAAGGGCATTTAATGCCCGTCGCCGTCGACCCCAAAAGCTCCCGCCGTTGCGTCTCCGTCTGCCACGGCGATGGATCCACCGCCGTGGAGTGCCACCGTGTCCCCCAGGCTGCACAGCCATCCGCCACGCGTCCCTGGAGTGGCCCCAGGGCGACGCGTGGGCTGATGAGCTGGAGCGCGGGCACACAGCGCACCTCCCCCGGCAAGCACCTTGCCGGGCTCCTCCCCCGGCAAGCACCTTGCCGGGGATCTCGATCTTGCCGGGCCCGGAAGCTTGCCGCTCCCCGAGCCTTTGCTGGGTCTTCTAAGATAAAATCTTCTGTTCGTCCTGACAAGCTCCTCTTGCCAGGGCCTCGTGCTAGTTAAGCAACCTTGAGCCTGGGACGGCCTTCCCGGCAAGCTCCTCTTGCCGGGGATCTCGATCTTCTGTCTTGTATACTTTGTCTTTGAATGGTTAGATAAGGAGCAGGAAGGTCTCCGGCGAGCCAGCAGTAAACCTTGCCGCGGGAAGCTGCAACTGCCCGTGCACAAGTTGGGGTACTGAGGTACCCCTACCTTAGTACACCGACAGGAGCCCCCGGGCCTGGGCCACACACGGTGCCGAGCGCTGTTGGGCCAGGCCCAAAACAGTGCACGGGCACCCGCGGCCCGCGGCGCGCCGAATCCACTTCCCTATCCGCCGCACCCCACGGTAACGGCACGCGTCGATTGCGGCGCCGTGGGATGGGACGTGCCCACGATTTCTTTAATGGGAAGGGCGAAACGCCCCCCACTCCCCCATAAAAGCAGAGAGAGCGGCGCGGTTCCCCTCCCTGCGCACTCATTACCATCGTCTTCTTCCTCAGATTCCTCTGCTCTTTGCATCTACTCCTCCGCCATCACCAAGCTCTTCGTCCCCCTCCTTCCACCGCGTCCGCCATGGCCCCAAAGACCGACAAGGCGAAGGCGGAGAAGTCCAAGCGGGAGAAGTCAGATCAGGCGGCGAAGCTCGCCGCGTACCGGAAGGAGCACATCGTCTTCTCGCCGAGGCTCGGCGTGCGGGAACTCTGGAGCAAATATTATTGGTTCTGGTCCAAGGAGACTCCAGCGCACCCTCGCACGCGCGTCTACCCGGCCGTCGCCAAGGACCACTACCCCAGCGGGTATTACTTTTTCGCAGCCTTCTTCCACTGCGGTCTGTGCCCTCCCTTCTCAAACTTTTTCTGCGATATCATGAATACTTATGGCCTCCACCTCCTCGACTTCACTCCCAACGCCATCCTCACCATGTCCGTTTTCGCACACATGTGCGAAAACTTCGTAGGAATCCAGCCCAACGTAGCTCTCTTTAGGCACTTTTTCATCCCCAGAGTAGAGGCCGACGCCCCCCTTTCCGGAGGAATCTCTTGGGTGTTCAGGCTGAATAAGAAACCCGCCTACTTGCCGGGGGAACTCCGCGGCAAGTGGGAAGAGTGGCGTGCGGAGTGGTGCTGGGTCGTCGAGGAGCGGCCGCAACACTTCACCGCGCCGCGCACATCGCCCATCGTGCGCGGCAGGGATTGGAGTAACTTCGATTCCGACGACTCCAAGCTGGATATTGCTCTCGTCAGGATCATGCGTCTTCGTTTGGCGCCGCTGTCTGTCGCTGAAGTGGGCAAGGACTTTCTTCGTCGCCGGATCGCCCCCCTCCAAGACCGGAAGAGGCCGGCGTGGCAATATGGCGGCCCGGCAGACATCATGAGGCTGCGCCCCGGCCTCAATTTTAATTTCACAACACTCGAGCTGCGGGGTATGGTCAGGGAACTTTTCAAGTTCGACCCGGCCCACCCCGAGTACTTCCGCGCTCCCCGGGGAGTGGTGCCGCTCTGCGCCAGCAGCGCCCGGGATCGCCTTGTCGCTATGATGCCCGCGTGCGACTCGCATGGAGTGGAGCGCACGTGGATTGCGCCCAAGCCTATCGACGTCCTTGAGTTCTACGACCGCCTTGTGGAGGTGTTGGAGAAGAAGGACGATCTCAAGCTGCACACGCGGGCCACCACCGACCAAGAGATTGCTTACATAGCTTCTCGCGCTGAAGAAGTCGCCGCAGCCGCAGCGGCGGGGAACTTTGGATACACACCCGCGGAGGCGGAAGCCGCGGATGCCGCCAGCCAGGCGGACAATGAGGAGATTCGCAAGCTGCTAGAGCTCCCTCCCGACGCGCTCGCCGTGATCCCCTCGCTGAGGCACTCCGGGATTAGTGGGATCGCGACGGAGGCCGCGGCAATGGAGGGAAACGCCGGAGGAAGCAGAGGCGCCGCGAGGGGCGGAGGCGCCAAGGGGAAGAGGGCCGCATCGTCGGATGCTGGGCCCAGCGAGCCGGCCGAGGCAGAGGAGGAGGAGGAGGAGGAGGAGGCCGAAGGCTCCGGCGGATCGACAGAGTTGTACGCCGACGACCTCTCCTCGTCGGAGAACTCCCCGCCCCCGGCAAGCCCGAAGCAGTCCCCGTTGAAGCGTCTCCGCAAGGCGGCGACGGGAGAGCAGACGCGAGCGCCCCGGCAACAGCCAGCTCGCCGGGCAGCTCCCCGGCCGAGCCAAACCGCGCCAAGGGCGGCCGGCGTGCCGGCCACGGCAGAGGCGTCCCGCAGGCCGGCACCGAGCCGGCAAGGATCTTCTCGGAGCGGAGCAGCTGCTCCGCCCCCTTCTCGGGCGCCGGCCACCACAGGGGCTGGGCCTACGCAGCCCCCAGCCCCGGTGGCTCCGAAACGCGCGAGGGAACCTTCATCCTCCGCTCCTCGCGCCGACGCGCCCACCGTGGAGTTCGACTTCTCCGCGCTGAGCGAGGACGACGAGGAGGACCAAGAGTAAGGACCCGAGACCTTACTCCTTCTTGATTTTTATATCTTGATTGTTGCTGACGCTTGATTTTGTTTGTTGCTTGTGATTGCAGGACCTTGGAGCAGCGCGCGAAGAGGGTCAAGGTGCCCACGGTTGAGGTCGGGGAAGACCCATCCGTCGCGGAAGCAGGGATCGCGGCGGAGCCGATCTTGCCGGACCCGAGTGCCGCTCCGGGGAGCAGCCCCCAGCGCAGCCCCCAGCGTAAGTTAGAGGTTTACTGTTTTTGCTCGTCGGGGCGCGCTTAGGGCTTTGATCTCTGAATGTCTTGGTTCTTCTATCTTCTCTTGTGCAGAGGTGGAACCGCAGCGGGAAGAGCGCCCGGAGGCCGTCACCGAGGAGCCGCAGGCTCCGCCGTCCCCGGCAAGGCAAAACTCTCCGGCGAGGGAGAGCGCTCCGCCAAGGGCGGGTACTCCGCCAAGGCAGAGTACCCCGCCAAGGGCGAGCAGCCCGGCGAGGACGGCCACTCCGCCAGGGCCGAGCTCCCCGGCAAGGGAGCCCGCCGCAGAGGACGTCCGCCAAGGTACGTTCTGTACTTGGTTTTCTTGACTTTGCTTCTTTTTGGATCTTTGCTTGATTTTGAACTTCTTTTTCTTCTTCTTCTAGATCTTCCTCCTCCTCCTCCCGTGCCGATGGAGACCGAGGTCATCAATATTGAGGATGAGGAGGGCGCGCAGGGCGGCGGCGATGACGTTCCCGTCGTCGTGGAGATGGCCGAGGCCACCGCGGAGACGGCCGAAACCACCGAGCCGGCCGTGCAGGAGACCGCTCCGGCTGCCGATGCAGCGGCCGGGGAGGGGGACGGCGACCGCACCGCCAACCCGGAGGTGGCGGGAGCATCAGATGCTGCACCGGCCGCCGGTCCCTCCGCCGGCGAGGAGCCAGCCGGTTACTATCTTCGTGCCCCCAATGGCATCTTTATCCAAGTGCCTTGGGGGTCTTCATCAAGAGCTCCCGCGGAGGGCGAGGCGTTTGACGGGGAAGTCCTCGCCTCCGCGGGTCTGACAGTCGTTGAAGCGCCCGGCGAAGGAGATGGGCCCGAGGAGGAGAAGCTTCTCCACCAGCTCCTGGCCCTTTACCGGGCCAGGCAGGCGAAGCTTGCCTCCCGGGAAGCCCTTGCTGCCCAGGCCGCCGCTGAAATGGAGAAGCGTGCGGCGGAGCTTAGCGCCGCCCACAAGGTGGGCCTCCGCGAGGTGGCGGAGGCGCGTGAGCGCCTTGCCGGCGAATACGAAGAATGGGTGCTGGAGAAGGCCGAGGCTGAAGAACAGCAACGGCTCGCCGGGGTGGAGATGTCCCGGCGAGAGGGAGAGCTCGCGCAGCGGAAGGTGGATCTCGACTCCCACGAGGAGGACCTTGCCGCTCGCGAGGCTGCTCTTGGCGGGGAGCTGAAGGAGGCGAAAGCCGCTGCTGCTGCCGCGGAAGACGCCAAGAAGGAGCTCGCCGCCAAGGTCATCCAGTTGGAGAAGGCGATGAAGGTGAGCGCCGAGAAGGTTGCCGCGCTCATTACTGAGCGCGAGAAGGACGCCCACACCAACGCGGAGCTCCAAGTAAGCTTATCAAAGAAGGGCGACGAGTTGAAGGCCGCCAAGGATTCCATCGAAGACTTGGAGCTGAAGGTCTCAACTCTGAGGGATTCAATTGACGCCGCCAAGCTCCGAGAAGACAAGCTGAAGGAGGAGCTCCGGAAGGAGCGGACTTTGGTGGATAGCGTCAACAAGGCGTCTGAGCTATTCCGGCAGACCATCAAGGCGTGGACCGAAGAGCTGGCTTCTTCTGCGTCCAACATTGACCAGGAGTTGCTTGCTTTGAAGGCCGAGCATCTTATCTACTCGCCGGATCCAGATCTCCCGCACAGCGCCAAGCTCAGCCTCTTCTTCAGAGGCGTCGCTCCGGCCCTTGCAGGTCTCCGGAACCGCATCCCCGCGCAGCTGGCCGAGGAGTCGCGCCGTCTCTGCGCGGGAACTCTGGAGCGGGTCTTGACGAAGATCGTGTTCCGCAACCCGGGGATCAACCTCACGAACGTTCTTCGCAGCTTGCCGGAGGATGCGAACACGGAGGCCCTGAAGGAGCAGGTCAGCCACATCATCGCCAAGGTGGCAAAGCTTGGCAGGAAGGAGGGCGACCGCGTAGACTAGGGCCCCATCTATCTTTATCTTTTTGTTGCTGCATGTTATGTTATGAACTCATTAGTCCATTGCGACAAGTTATCCTTGTAAGATATTTGCTTTACTTCAATCAATCAGTGCAATGTTATCTTCCTTGTTCCAATCTTTGACTTTGTATGTTTTTTTACCCTACGCTCCCGGGGAGCTTGCCGGCAAGGGGCCCTTGCCGCGAGCGCTGAGTGCTGGACTCTGAGCAGCCTGCTGGCCAAGGTCCTCGCCGGCAAGCAACCTTGCCGCAGCAGGTCGCAACGCACTTGGCTTGCTGAGTGTACTCGGAAACGAGGTAAGGGCGCGACACTTGTCGCAGCTCACTTAAATCGTTGAGTGAACTCGAAAACAAGATAAGGGTGCGGCAAGCCACGGGTAGGTTCCTCCGCGCACAGGTTTTCCATACAAAGTGTGATCGTTCAAGGAAGACAACCAAAATTTAAAATTTGAACTGGTCAAATTCTAACAACTTATCTTTCATAAGCTGCTTGCTCATGTTGTTTGCTTTCCGGTAAGGCTCTTCTTACTTGAACGGCACTTAGTTCCTCCTCCACCTCCTTCCCCCCCCGGCAAACTTGTGCGCGAGGAACGTTCCTTCTGCTTAAGAGAAAAAGGAAAAGGAGAGGGAAACAAGCATATCGCCTTTCGGCGTAATAGTGCTTACCGAGTATCTAAGTGTTGCATCAAATGCCAAATAAAACATGCAAATAGCAAAGAGAAGCATGCGAAAGGCAATCGATGCGAAAACACGAAATCTTTACTGACGCACGGGGTCTGCGCCCGGCTTTGTACAAAGGGTTACATGCAACAGCGGCAAGGCTTGTACAAAAGGTGGTTGCCGGAGCGGATCACGGCAACCGCGCCTTAGGGGTGAAACTTGCGAAGATGCTCTATGTTCCAGGAGTTGCTCACCGGTAAGCCTTCTTCGGTCTCGAGGCGGACAGCGCCGGGCCTCGTAACTTGTCTCACCCGATAAGGGCCTTCCCACTTCGGCGTCAACTTGTTGGAATTCTTGGCGGACTGAACACGCCGAAGAACAAGGTCGCCTTCCTCGAGACTCCTGGCCTTGACTTTGCGGCTATGGTAGCGGCGCAAAGCTTGCTGGTACCGAGCAGCTCGTACAGCAGCCTGGAGACGTCCCTCCTCAAGGAGCAATGCGTCATCTTGCCGCAGTTGCTCTTGCTCGAGCTCATCATAAGCGAGCACTCGAGGAGATCCGTATACGAGTTCCGTGGGGATAACTGCTTCTGCCCCGTAGACTAGGGCAAAGGGTGTCTGTCCGGTGGCTCGGCTTGGTGTCGTTCTGATTGACCAAAGAGCCGCCGGGAGCTCCTCTATCCAATTCCTTCCGCACTTGCGCAGCCTGTCAAAGGTCCTTGTCTTGAGTCCGCGCAGCACTTCAGCATTTGCCCTCTCCGCTTGACCGTTGCTCCTCGGGTGAGCAACAGAAGCAAAACAGACCTTGGCGCCAAGGTCTTGGACGTACTGCATGAAGGTGCGACTAGTGAATTGTGTACCGTTGTCGGTGATAATCCTGTTAGGGATCCCGAAACGGCAGACAATCGACCTGAAGAACCTGACTGCTGACTGTGCTGTCACCTTTCTCACTGGCTCCACTTCCGGCCACTTTGTGAACTTGTCGATTGCAACGTACAAGTACTCAAAGCCCCCGACAGCGCGAGGGAAAGGGCCGAGGATATCGAGCCCCCAGACCGAGAAGGGCCAGGACAAAGGGATTGTTTGGAGAGCTTGAGCTGGCTGATGAATTTGCTTTGCATGGAACTGGCACGCTTCACACTTGGTTACTAGTGCAGTTGCATCTTGGAGGGCTTCCTGCCAAAAGAACCCTTGCCGGAAAGCTTTCCCGGCAAGTGCCCTTGCGCCAATGTGGTGGCCGCATATGCCTCCGTGTATTTCTGCCAACAGCTTCTGTCCATCTTCCCTGGAGATGCACTTCAACCTGACACCATTGAGTCTTCTTCTGTACAGCTCGTTATCCACAAACTGATACATACTTGACTGCCTGGTTATCTTCTCTATCTCTTGAGGGTCGTCGGGAAGTTCTCCAGTTTGCAGAAAACGGACGATCTGCTGTGCCCATGCCGGAGCCCGGGGCTCGACGGCAAGGACTAAAGGCTCGAGGGCCGCTGCGGGAACCCCAGCTTCTACGGCAAAGACCTCTGGTCCTGTCGGAGCTGACGGTCCCCCGGCAAGCTCGCCGGGGCGAGGCTCGTCGGGAACACTTGCTTCAACTGCACAAGCCCGAGGGCTTGCAGGAGCAAACTGTTCCTCAGCGTTGTCGTTGATCTTGGGAACTTTGGCGGCGGGTTCTGGAAGATCCGCCGGCAAGTAGTCGCCGGAGACCAACTTTCTCTTCTTGGGCTGCCCAATTGATGGCGTAACTGATGGTTGAGTCAGCTTGAGCAAAAAGGTCCCTGGTTCCACAGGTAGCTTCATTGCAGCACACTTTGAAAGGCCATCTGCAATCTCATTCTGAGCTCTCGGGACATGCTCCATCTGCAGACCTTCAAAGTGCTCTTCAAGCTTCCTCACTTCATCTACATAAGCTTCCATCAAAGGGCTCTGGTAGCTCTTGTTGACTTGCCGGACCACCAACTGAGAATCTCCACGTACAATCAGCTTTCTGATCCCAAGTTCAGCCGCAATTCTGAGGCCGGCGAGCAAGCCTTCATACTCTGCAGTATTGTTTGTCGCTTGCTCTCTTGGGAAGTGCATCTGGATAATATACTTGAGGTGTTCTCCGGTGGGCGCAATGAGTACTACGCCAGCACCGGCGCCTTGCAGCGAGAAGGCACCGTCAAAATACATTACCCATTCACTTGTCGCTTCTTGCACGGGTACGCTCGTTTCTTGAACTTCTTCTTCGGGCGTTGGGGTCCACTCAGCGATGAATTCTGCCAAAGCTCGACTCTGTATGGTTGAAGTACTTTCAAACTTGAGTCCGAAGCTTGACAGTTCCAGTGCCCACTCGACAATCCTGCCTGTTGCCTCTGGATTGTGCAATATCCTCTTCAACGGAAAGCGAGTGACCACTGTTATCTCATGGGCTTGGAAGTAGTGGCGCAGCTTTCTCGAGGCCATGAGAAGGCCGAAAAGCAACTTTTGCACACCAGAGTACCTTGATCTAGCCCCTTGGAGAAGGGAACTTACAAAATACACTGGGCGCTGCACCATCTTCTTCCGCACTTCTCCTTGTTCCTGCGCAGAGTCTTCCTTGTCGGGGCCAGAGCTTGTCGGGACAGCCCCCTGCTTGTCGCTGGATTCGCTTGCCGGTGGTGTGACCTCTTCGTCGGACTCCCTCTCCGCTACCAACGCAGCACTAACCACCTGGTTGGTTGCCGCTAAGTATAGCAACAACTTTTCCTGTGGTTTAGGTGCGACAAGTATAGGAGTGGAGGACAGGTACCGTTTCAAATCCTGCAACGCCGCCTCCGCTTCTGGAGTCCACTTCATGGGACCTGCCTTCTTCAAGATTTTGAAGAAAGGTAGGGCGCGTTCCGCGGATTTTGAAATGAACCTACTGAGGGCAGCAACGCAACCTGCAAGCCTTCTAACATCCTTGACGCGCTTCGGGGCTTCTATCTGCTCGATGGCTTTGATCTTGTCGGGATTGGCTTCAATCCCCCTTTGTGATACAAAGAACCCGAGAA
Organism: Secale cereale; assembly: GCA_902687465.1. NCBI lineage: Eukaryota > Viridiplantae > Streptophyta > Magnoliopsida > Poales > Poaceae > Secale > Secale cereale. The sequence continues at coordinate 408,340,860 of LR738712.1, forward strand.
GCTTGCCGGAGGGAACTCCAAAGACGCACTTCTCGGGGTTCAGCTTGAGCTGTATCTTGCGCAGGTTCTGAAACGTCTCTTCTAGATCTTGAATCAGGGTTTCTTTGCTCTTGCTCTTCACCACGATGTCATCCATGTAGGCTTCTACATTCTTGTGGATCTGTGGCTCAAAAGCAGTGTACACTACCCTTGCAAAAGTTGAGCCTGCATTCTTCAGTCCAAATGGCATGCGGATAAAGCAGTAAGTGCCACATGGAGTGATAAATGCAGTCTTCTCCTCATCTTCCTTGGCCATGAAAATCTGGTGATAGCCTGAGTAGGCATCAAGAAAACAGAGTAGCTCACATCCGGCAGTGGAGTCAACGATCTGGTCAATGCGCGGCAAAGGGAAGGGATCCTTGGGACATGCTTTATTGACGTCAGTGAAGTCTATACACAGTCTCCACTTCCCGTTGGCTTTGCGCACGACGACTGGGTTTGCCAACCACGTCGGATGGATCACACCTCTAACTAGGCCTGCTGCCTCTAGTTTCTTGATCTCCTCGTTGATGAACTCTTGGCGCTCCACGGCTTGCTTCCTTACTTTTTGCTTGATGGGCCGCGCGTGAGGACAGACAGCAAGCTTGTGCTCAATCACCTTCCTGGGAACACCGGGGATGTCAGATGGTTGCCAAGCAAACACATCGACATTCGCCCGCAGGAAGGCGACGAGCGCGCTTTCCTATTTGCTGTCAAGGGTGGCACTGATGGTGAAGGTACCACCAGTGCCATCCTCCTTTGCGGACACCTTCTTGGTTGCCGGAGGAGCAGCCATTCCTTTCTTGCTCTTGCCGGTGGAGCTCGATGGAACGTCCTCGACGGCAGCGCAGCACTCCGAAGAGGTGCGGTTGCCGGAGTGGGTCCCAGAGCACTTGCCGGACTTGGTCTTCGTCTTCTTCCCCCCGGGAGCTTCAGCGGCAAGAGTATCCTTCTCGGCTGCAGCTGCCGCTTCCCGGTAGATCTTGTCGGCGCAAATAAGCGCATCTTTCTTGTCGCTGTGGACAGTGATGACGCTTATCGGCCCCGGCATCTTCAGCACGTTGTAGGCATAGTGGGAAGCTGCCATGAACTTGGCGAGGGCGGGACGGCCGAGTATCCCATTGTAGGGCAATGGAATATCAGCAACGTCAAAGGTGATGCGCTCAGTCCTGAAGTTGAGCTCCCCGCCAAAGGTCACCGGCAGAGTAATCTTTCCCTTGGGCTTGCTCCTTCCCGGGTTGATTCCTTGGAATGAACCGGTCTCTTTGAGCTCGCCGTCTTGAATCTGGAGTTTCTTGATCACAGCAGAGGAGATCAAGTTCAGCCCGGCCCCGCCGTCAACCAACATTTTGGTGACCTTGAGGTTGCGGATGGTGGGTGAGACCAGCATCGGCAAGCACCCGACCGCAGTGGTGCGGTCAGGGTGATCCTCAAGGTCAAAAATGATGGGCGTGCTGGACCATTTGAGGAGCCTGCGCGACTCCACGGGCGGCTCCGCTGCATTCACCTCACGCACCCACTGTTTCAGCTGGCGGTGGGAGGTGTGCAGGGAGGCGCCACCGTCGACGCACAGGACCTCCGTGGCCTTCTGGAACTCCTGCTCGCTGTTCTCGTCGTCCTCCATGTCTTCATCGTCGTCTTCGTCGTTGTCGCGGCCCCGGGGAGGTCGATCTCCTTGCCGCTGCTTGGCCTTGCCGCGGCGTCCTCCCCGGCCATTAAACGGCCGCTTCTTGCTGGGCTCTTCCCCGCCACCTTGGGCCTTCTCCTTGTCGCGCCTCTCGTACTCAGCTTTTTGCTGCTCGACGAGGTACTCGACGCGCTTGCAGTTGGAGAGATCGTGACCCTTGGTGCGGTGAATCTTACAGTATTGCTTGTCGGAGCTACCCGGCTTGTCGGCCGCCGCCGCAGGGGCGGGCTCCTTGCCGGAGCCGCCAGCCTGCGCTTGCTTGGCGGGGGCCTCCTTGCCGGACTTCTCGACGGCAAGCACTTCCTTCTTGCCCTTCTTCCTGTTGTTCCGCCGCCGGCTCTTCTTTGCCGGGGCGGCGTCGTCGCTGTCGCTTCCCCCTGCGCCAGCATCCTCCCCGGGGAGTTTCCTCCCCTCTTCTGCACGGGCGCACTTGTCGGCAAGAGCGTAGAGCTCGCTGACGTCCCTGCTCTTGGTCATCGCCATCTCCTCACGCATGCGGCGGTTACGCACGTTCTGATGGAACGCGCTGATAACCGCAGCAGGGTGAACGTCGGGGATGTTGTGCTGTACCCGGCTGAAACGTTGGATATACTTGCGCAGGGGTTCGCCTTCCTTCTGGGCCAAAATGTGGAGATCGCTCTCCTGGCCATGGGGTTTGTGGCCGCCGGTGAAGGCGCCAACAAACTGATGGCAGAGGTCGGCCCAAGAAGAGATAGAGCCTTCCGGCAAGTGCATGAGCCACGAACGGACGTTCGGCTTCAGCACGAGCGGGAAGTAGTTGGCTAGGATCTTCTCGTCGCGTCCCCCGGCAGCTTGCACTGCTATAGTGTAGACGCTGAGAAACTCCGAGGGGTGCGTTTTGCCGTCGTACTTCTCCGGTACGTCGGGCTTAAAGTTCTTCATGCTGGGCCACTGGACGCGCCGCAGCTCGCGGGTGAACGCAGGGCAGCCTGCCGCGTACGGCAAGTCGCCTGGTTCACCGGGCGCGGGTGCGTCGACAGTGTTCCCAGCTCTCTTGTCGGATTGTCGCCGAGCTTCTCGGCGGCGCTCGATCGTGGTCCGAGCGTCTTCATCTCGCCGGTCGTCGAGGACCTGGCGCTGGTCCCGACGGGCCCGCGGGTCCGACGAGGCTGTGGAGCCGTCGTCGGGATTGTTCCGGCGGGGCGGCGTCTTCTGCTTCTGCGGCGGGGAGTGCACGCTTGTCGCGCCCCCGGCAGTCTTGTCGCCGATAGCCTTCGTCTTCTCAGCCTGCCGCGGCCGTGAGGCCGACGGCTGCTGCGGAGAGTCGTTGTTGGCGAAGTCTATCAGGCTCCGGATAGTGGCCCTCCATTCCTCGGCCTTGTCGGCCGCTGGAGGAAAATCGAGGAGCAGCTGCGCCCTTGCGAGCGCTTCTGCCGGAGTAGTGGGGAACGCGGGCGAGCGGTGCGAGGAGCGGGATACGCTCGGACTTCTAACGACGTTAGAAGGAGCGGGGTCCCGCGCCGGCGCCTTCGCTTTGCTTGTGCCCGGACGGGGGTCCGGGGCGTCCCGCGAACCTCCGGTATGGCCTTGTCCCAGCAAGCGGATACCACCTCCCGTGGTATGGCGCTGCGGGGTCGTTGTGTGCTGCGATGGACGTGGCGCGTCCACGGAGACCGAGGTACGGTCATCCGTCCTGTTCTTGGATCTGGTGGCACCGTGAGTGTCCTCGCCGGCAACCACCCTTCCGACGGCGTCTCCCCCGCCCACCGTTGGCTCTGGTGGCGGCGGGTGAGACGCGGACGGGCCTCCGACCTCCGAAGGCTTCTTCTTCGGGGCCATGGAGTTGTTGCTGATGGAGTTGTTGATGAAGCTGGAGAGGTTGATGAAGATTGCGCCCGCGCGAACGCCGGATCAGGTTCGCACAACCTCGACGCCCCCTACCTGGCGCGCCAAAGATGTCGGGGGAAACTGTCCACCACGAACACCTATGGGACCGGAGCCCCTTGTCTGTGCGGTACGAGGGCGGAGGGAGCACGAAGAGCAGATCGAGGCAGACGCACGGGCAGTTTTACCCAGGTTCGGGCCGCACGGATGCGTAAAACCCTACTCCTGCTTGGTTGTGTATTGAGTTGGGCGCTCGGAGCTTGAAGAAGCAGCTACACGAGCGTGAGAATGATCTAGGTTTCGAACCCCCTCCACGTTGTGCATGGGCCTCCTTTTATAGTGCAAGGGGTCACCGACAGGTGTCAACGTAGGAGAAAGGGGTAAAAATGTAAAAGATGTGGTAGTTGGAACAGTGCGGGAACAGTGGAGCTACAGTGCAGAACAGTGGTCTATACCTACTTTGACAGTGGGGGACAAGGGCATTTAATGCCCGTCGCCGTCGACCCCAAAAGCTCCCGCCGTTGCGTCTCCGTCTGCCACGGCGATGGATCCACTGCCGTGGAGTGCCACCGTGTCCCCCAGGCTGCACAGCCATCTGCCACGCGTCCCTGGAGTGGCCCCAGGGCGACGCGTGGGCTGATGAGCTGGAGCGCGGGCACACAGCGCACCTCCCCCGGCAAGCACCTTGCCGGGCACCTCCCCCGGCAAGCACCTTGCCGGGGATCTCGACCTTGCCGGGCCCGGAAGCTTGCCGCTCCCCGAGCCCTTGCTGGGTCTTCTAAGATAAAATCTTCTGTTCGTCCTGACAAGCTCCTCTTGCCAGGGCCTCGTGCTAGTTAAGCAATCTTGAGCCTGGAACGGCCTTCCCGGCAAGCTCCTCTTGCCGGGGTCTTGGTCTTCTGTCTTGTATACTTTGTCTTTGAATGGTTAGATAAGGAGCAGGAAGGTCTCCGGCGAGCCAGCAGTAAACCTTGCCGCGGGAAGCTGCAACTGCCCGTGCACAGGTTGGGGTACTGAGGTACCCCTACCTTAGTACACCGACAGGAGCCCCCGGGCCTGGGCCACACACGGTGCCGAGCGCTGTTGGGCCAGGCCCAAAACAGTGCACGGGCACCCGCGGCCCGCGGCGCGCCGAATCCACTTCCCTATCCGCCGCACCCCACGGTAACGGCACGCGTCGATTGCGGCGCCGTGGGATGGGACGTGCCCACGATTTCTTTAATGGGGAGGGCGAAACGCCCCCCACTCCCCCATAAAAGCAGAGAGAGCGGCGCGGTTCCCCTCCCTGCGCACTCATTACCATCGTCTTCTTCCTCAGATTCCTCTGCTCTTTGCCTCTACTCCTCCGCCACCACCAAGCTCTTCGCCCCCTTCCTTCCACCGCGTCCGCCATGGCCCCAAAGACCGACAAGGCGAAGGCGGAGAAGTCCAAGCGGGAGAAGTCAGATCAGGCGGCGAAGCTCGCCGCGTACCGGAAGGAGCACATCGTCTTCTCGCCGAGGCTCGGCGAGCGGGAACTCTGGAGCAAATATTATTGGTTCTGGTCCAAGGAGACTCCAGCGCACCCCCGCACGCGCGTCTACCCGGCCGTCGCCAAGGACCACTACCCCAGCGGGTATTACTTTTTCGCAGCCTTCTTCCACTGCGGTCTGTGCCCTCCCTTCTCAAACTTTTTCTGTGATATCATGAATACTTATGGCCTCCACCTCCTCGACTTCACTCCCAACGCCATCCTCACCATGTCCGTTTTCGCACACATGTGCGAAAACTTCGTAGGAATCCAGCCCAACGTAGCTCTCTTTAGGCACTTTTTCATCCCCAGAGTAGAGGCCGACGCCCCCCTCTCCGGAGGAATCTCTTGGGTGTTCAGGCTGAATAAGAAACCCGCCTACTTGCCGGGGGAGCTCCGCGGCAAGTGGGAAGAGTGGCGTGCGGAGTGGTGCTGGGTCGTCGAGGAGCGGCCGCAACACTTCACCGCGCCGCGCACATCGCCCATCGTGCGCGGCAGGGATTGGAGTAACTTCGATTCCGACGACTCCAAGCTGGATATTGCTCTCGTCAGGATCATGCGTCTTCGTTTGGCGCCGCTGTCTGTCGCTGAAGTGGGCGCGGACTTTCTTCGTCGCCGGATCGCCCCCCTCCAAGACCGGAAGAGGCCGGCGTGGCAATATGGCGGCCCGGCAGACATCATGAGGCTGCGCCCCGGCCTCAATTTTAACTTCACAACACTCGAGCGCAAGCTCTCCAAACAATCCCTTTGTCCTGGCCCTTCTCAGTCCAGCACTCAGCGCTCGCGGCAAGGGCCCCTTGCCGGCAAGCTCCCCGGGAGCGTAGGGTGAAAAACATACAAAGTCAAAGATTGGGACAAGGAAGATAACATTGCACTGATTGATTGAAGTAAAAGCAAATATCTTACAAGGATAACTTGTCGCAATGGACTAATGAGTTCATAACATAACGTGCAGCAACAAAAAGATAAAGATAGATGGGGCCCTAGTCTACGCGGTCGCCCTCCTTCCTGCCAAGCTTTGCCACCTTGGCGATGATGTGGCTGACCTGCTCCTTCAGGGCCTCCGTGTTCGCATCCTCCGGCAAGCTGCGAAGAACGTTCGTGAGGTTGATCCCCGGGTTGCGGAACACGATCTTCGTCAAGACCCGCTCCAGAGTTCCCGCGCAGAGACGGCGCGACTCCTCGGCCAGCTGCGCGGGGATGCGGTTCCGGAGACCTGCAAGGGCCGGAGCGACGCCTCTGAAGAAGAGGCTGAGCTTGGCGCTGTGCGGGAGGTCTGGATCCGGCGAGTAGATAAGATGTTCGACCTTCAAAGCAAGCAACTCCTGGTCAATGTTGGATGCAGAAGAAACCAGCTCTTCGGTCCACACCTCGATAGTCTGCCGGAAGAGCTCGGAGGCCTTGTTAACGCTCTCCATCAAGGTTCGCTCCTTGCGGAGCTCATCCTTCAGCTTTGCCTCCTGGGCCCGGGCAGCATCAAGCGATTCCTTCAGGGTGGTGACCTTCAGCTCCAAGTCTTCAATGGAATCCTTGGCGGCCTTCAGCTCGTCACCCCTCTGGGACAAACTCACCTGGAGCTCTGAGTTGGTGTGAGCATCTTTCTCGCGCTCCGGGATGAGCGCGGCAACCTTCTCGGCGCTCACCTTCACCGCCTTCTCCAGTTGTTCAACCTTGGCGGCAAGCTCCTTCTTGGCGTCTTCCGCGGCAACCGCGGCGGCTTTCGCCTCCTTCAGCTCCCCGCCAAGGGCAGCCTCGCGAGCGGCAAGGTCCTCCTCATGGGAGTCGAGATCCACCTTCCGCTGCGCGAGCTCTCCTTCTCGCCGGGACATCTCCACCCCGGCGAGCCGTTGCTGTTCTTCAGCCTCGGCTTTCTCCAAAAGCCACTCTTGATATTCACCGGCGAGACGCTCGCGCTCCTCCGCCACCTCGCGGAGGCCCGCCTTGTGGGCAGCGCTGAGCTCCGCCGCACGCTTCTCCATTTCGGCGGCGGCCTGGGCAGCAAGGGCTTCCCGGGAGGCAAGCTTCGCCTGCCTGGCCCGGTAAAGGGCCAGGAGGTGGTGGAGAAGCTTTTCCTCCTCGGGCCCATCTCCTTCGCCGGGCGCCTCGACGACTGTCAGACCCGCGGAGGCGAGGACTTCTCCGTCAAACGCCTCGCCCTCCGCGGGAGCTCTTGATGAAGACCCCCAAGGCACTTGGATAAAGACGCCATTGGGGGCACGAAGATAGTACGCCTGCTTCTCGCCGGTGGAGGGGCCGGCGGCCGGCGTAGCATCCGGTGCTCCCGCCACCTCCGGGTCGGCGGTGCGGTCGCCGTCCCCCTCCCCGGTCGCGGCGTCAGCGGCCGGAGTGGCCTCCTGCGCGGCCGGCTCGGTGGCCTCGGTCGCTTCCTCGGTGGCCTCGGCCATCTCCACGACGACGGGAACGTCTTCGCCGCCGCCCTGCGCGCCCTCCTCATCCTCGATATTGATGACCTCCACCCCACGGCAACGGCACGCGTCGATTGCGGCGCCGTGGGATGGGACGTGCCCACGATTTCTTTAATGGGAAGGGCGAAACGCCCCCCACTCTCCCATAAAAGCAGAGAGAGCGGCGCGGTTCCCCTCCCTGCGCACTCATTGCCATCGTCTTCTTCCTCAGATTCTTCTGCGCTTCGCCTCTACTCCTCCGCCACCACCAAGCTCTTCGTCCCCTTCCTTCCACCGCATCCGCCATGGCCCCAAAGACCGACAAGGCGAAGTCGGAGAAGTCCAAGCGGGAGAAGTCAGATCAGGCGGCGAAGCTCGCCGCGTACCGGAAGGAGCACATTGTCTTCGCGCCGAAGCTCGGCGTGCGGGAGCTTTGGAACAAATACTATTTGTTCTGGGCCAAGGAGACCCCAGCGCACCCCCGCACGCGCGTCTACCCGGCCGTCGCCAAGGACCACTACCCCGGCGGGTATTACTTTTTCGCAGCTTTCTTCCACTGCGGTCTGTGCCCTCCCTTCTCAAACTTTTTCTGCGATATCATGAATACTTATGGCCTCCACCTCCTCGACTTCACTCCCAACGCCATCCTCACCATGTCCGTTTTCGCACACATGTGCGAAAACTTCGTAGGAATCCAGCCCAACGTAGCTCTCTTTAGGCACTTTTTCATCCCCAGAGTAGAGGCCGACGCCCCCCCTCTCCGGAGGAATCTCTTGGGTGTTTAGGCTGAATAAGAAATTATCCTACTTGCCGGGGGAGCTCCGCGGCAAGTGGGAAGAGTGGCGTGCGGAGTGGTGCTGGGTCGTCGAGGAGCGGCCGCAACACTTCACCGCGCCGCGCACATCGCCCATCGTGCGCGGCAGGGATTGGAGTAATTACGATTCCGACGATGCCAAGCTGGATATCGCTCTCGTCAGAATCCTTCGTCTTCGGATGGCGCCGTTGTCTGTCGCTGAAGTGGGCGCGGACTTTCTTCGTCGCCGGATCGCCCCCCTCCAAGACCGGAAAAGGCCGGCGTGGCAATACGGGGGCCCGGCAGACATCATGAGGCTGCGCCCCGGCCTCAATTTTAACTTCACAACACTCGAGCTGCGGGGTATGGTCAGGGAACTTTTCAAGTTCGACCCGGCACACCCCGAGTACTTCCGCGCTCCCCGGGGAGTGGTGCCGCTCTGCGCCAGCAGCGCCCGGGATCGCCTTGTCGCTATGATGCCCGCGTGCGACTCTCATGGATTGGAGCGCACGTGGATTGCGCCCAAGCCTATCGACGTCCTCGAGTTCTACGACAACCTTGCGGAGGTGTTGGAGAAGACGGACGATCTCAAGCTGCACACGCGGGCCACCACCGACCAAGAGATTGCATACATGGCTTCTCGCGCTGAAGAAGTCGCCGCAGCCGCGGCGGCGGGAAACTTTGGATACACACCCGCGGAGGCCCGGCGCTGTCCGCCTCGAGACCGAAGAAGGCTTACCGGTGAGCAACTCCTGGAACATAGAGCATCTTCGCAAGTTTCACCCCTAAGGCGCGGTTGCCGAGATCCGTTCCGGCAACCACCTTTTGTACAAGCCTTGCCGCTGTTGCATGTAACCCTTTGTACAAAGCCGGGCGCAGACCCCGTGCATCAGTAAAGATTTCGTGTTTTCGCATCGATTGCCTTTCGCATGCTTCTCTTTGCTATTCGCATGTTTTATTTGGCATTTGATGCAACACTTAGACATTCGGTAAGCACTATTACGCCGAAAGGCAATATGCTTGTTTCCCTCTCCTTTTCCTTTTTCTCTTAAGCAGAAGGAACGTTCCTCGCGCACAAGTTTGCCGGGGGGGAAGGAGATGGAGGAGGAACTAAGTGCCGTTCAAGAAAGAAGGGCCTTACCGGAAAGCAAACAACATGAGCAAGCAGCATGTGAAAGATAAGTTGTTAGAATTTGACCAGTTCAAATTTTAATTTTTGGTTGTCTTCCTTGAACAATCACACTTTTTATGGAAAACCTGTGCGCGGAGGAACCTACCCGTGGCTTGCCGTACCTTTATCTTGTCTTCGAGTCCACTCAACGATTTAAGTGAGCTGCGACAAGTGTCGCGCCCTTGCTTCGTTTCCGAGTATACTCAGCAAGCTAAGTGCGTTGCGACTTGCTGCGGCGAGGTTGCTTGCCGGCGAGGACCTTGGCCAGCAGGCTGCTCAGCGCTCGCGGCAAGGGCCCCTTTCCGGCAAGCTCCCCGGGAGCGTAGGGTGAGGAACATACAAAGTCAAAGATTGGAACAAGGAAGATAACATTGCACTGATTGATTGAAGTAAAGCAAATATCTTACAAGGACAACTTGTCGCAATGGACTAATGAGTTCGTAACATAATGTGCAGCAACGAAAAGATAAAGATAAATGGGGCCCTAGTCTACGCGGTCGCCCTCCTTCCTGCCAAGCTTTGCCACCTTGGCGATGATATGGCTGACCTGCTCCTTCAGGGCCTCCGTGTCTGCATCTGCCGGCAAGCTGCAAAGAACGTTCTGGAGGTTGATCCCCGGGTTGCGGTACACGATCTTCGTCAAGACCCGCTCCAGAGTTCCTGCGCAGAGACGGCGCGACTCCTCGGCCAGCTGCGCGGGGATGCGGTTCCGGAGACCTGCAAGGGCCGGAGCGACGCCTCTGAAGAAGAGGCTGAGCTTGGCGCTGTGCGGGAGGTCTGGATCCGGCGAGTAGATAAGATGTTCGACCTTCAAGGCAAGCAACTCCTGGTCAATGTTGGATGCAGAAGAAACCAGCTCTTCGGTCCACAGCTCAATGTTCTTGCGGAAGAGCTCGGATGCCTTGTTGGCGCTGTCCACCAAGGTCCGCTCCTTGCGGAGCTCCTCCTTCAGCTTGTCTTCTCGAAGCTTGGCGGCGTCAATTGAATCCCTCAGAGTTGAGACTTTCAGCTCCAAGTCCTCGATGGAGTCCTTGGCGGCCTTAAGCTCATCGCCCCTCTTGGACAGATTCACTTGGAGCTCCGCGTTGGTGTGGGCGTCCTTCTCGCGCTCAGTAATGAGCGCGGCAACCTTCTCGGTGCTCACCTTCATCGCCGCTTCTAGTCGTTCAACCTTGGCGGCAAGCTCCTTCTTGGCGTTTTCCGCGGCAGCAGCAGCGGCTTTCGCCTCCTTCAGCTCCCCGCCAAGGGCAGCCTCGCGAGCGGCAAGGTCCTCCTCATGGGAGTCGAGATCCACCTTCCGCTGCGCGATCTCTCCTTCTCGCCGGGACATCTCCACCCCGGCGAGCCGTTGCTGTTCTTCAGCCTCGGCTTTCTCCAAAAGCCACTCTTGATATTCACCGGCGAGACGCTCGCGCTCCTCCGCCACCTCGCGGAGGCCCGCCTTGTGGGCAGCGCTGAGCTCCGCCGCACGCTTCTCCATTTCGGCGGCGGCCTGGGCAGCAAGGGCTTCCCGGGAGGCAAGCTTCGCCTGCCTGGCCCGGTAAAGGGCCAGGAGTTGGTGGAGAAGCTTTTCCTCCTCGGGCCCATCTCCTTCGCCGGGCGCCTCGACGACTGTCAGACCCGCGGAGGCGAGGACTTCTCCGTCACCCCTCGCGGCACCCCTGCTTCCTCCGGCTGTGCCCTCCATTGCCGCGGCCTCCGTCGCGATCCCATTGATCCCGGAGTGCCTCAGCGAGGGGACCCCGGCGAGCGCGTCGGGAGGGAGCTCTAGCAGCTTGCGAATCTCCTCCTTATCCGCCTGGCTGGAGGCATCCGCGGCTTCCGCCTCCGCGGGTGTGTATCCAAAGTTTCCCGCCGCCGCGGCTGCGGCGACTTCTTCAGCGCGAGAAGCCATGTAAGCAATCTCTTGGTCGGTGGTGGCCCGCGTGTGCAGCTTGAGATCGTCCGTCTTCTCCAACACCTCCGCAAGGTTGTCGTAGAACTCGAGGACGTCGATAGGCTTGGGCGCAATCCACGTGCGCTCCAATCCATGAGAGTCGCACGCGGGCATCATAGCGACAAGGCGATCCCGGGCGCTGCTGGCGCAGAGCGGCACCACTCCCCGGGGAGCACGGAAGTACTCGGGGTGTGCCGGGTCGAACTTGAAAAGTTCCCTGACCATACCCCGCAGCTCGAGTGTTGTGAAGTTAAAATTGAGGCCGGGGCGCAGCCTCATGATGTCTGCCGGGCCGCCGTATTGCCACGCCGGCCTTTTCCGGTCTTGGAGGGGGGCGATCCGGCGACGAAGAAAGTCCGCGCCCACTTCAGCGACAGACAGCGGCGCCATCCGAAGACGAAGGATTCTGACGAGAGCGATATCCAGCTTGGCATCGTCGGAATCGTAATTACTCCAATCCCTGCCGCGCACGATGGGCGATGTGCGCGGCGCGGTGAAGTGTTGCGGCCGCTCCTCGACGACCCAGCACCACTCCGCGCGCCACTCTTCCCACTTGCCGCGGAGCTCCCCCGGCAAGTAGGCTAATTTCTTATTCAGCCTAAACACCCAAGAGATTCCTCCGGAGAGGGGGGCGTCGGCCTCTACTCTAGGGATGAAAAAGTGCCTAAAGAGAGCTACGTTGGGCTGGATTCCTACGAAGTTTTCGCACATGTGTGCGAAAACGGACATGGTGAGGATGGCGTTGGGAGTGAAGTCGAGGAGGTGGAGGCCATAAGTATTCATGATATCGCAGAAAAAGTTTGGGAAGGGAGGGGAACCGCGCCGCTCTCTCTGCTTTTATGGGAGAGTGGGGGGGCGTTTCGCCCTTCCCATTAAAGAAATCGTGGGCACGTCCCATCCCACGGCGCCGCAATCGACGCGTGCCGTTGCCGTGGGGTGCGGCGGATATGGAAGTGGATTCGGCGCGCCGCGGGCCGCGGGTGCCCGTGCACTGTTTTGGGCCTGGCCCAACAGCGCTCGGCACCGTGTGTGGCCCAGGCCCGGGGGCTCCTGTCGGTGTACTAAGGTAGGGGTACCCTAGTACCCCAACTTGTGCACGGGCAGCGGCGGCTCCCCGCGGCAGGGTTCACCACGCGCTTGCCGGAGACCTTCCTAGCCATTCAAAAACAAAGTATACAAGACAGAAGACCAAGACCCCGGCAAGAGGAGCTTGCCGGGAAGGCCGTCCCAGGCTCGAGATTGCTTAACTAGCACGAGGCCCTGGCAAGAGGAGCTTGTCAGGACGAATAGAAGATTTCATCTTAGAAGACCCGGCAAGGGCTCGGGGAGCGGCAAGCTTCCGGGCCCGGCAAGGTCGAGATCCCCGGCAAGGTGCTTGCCGGGGGAGGTGCGCTGTGTGCCCGCGCTCCAGCTCATCGGCCCACGCGTCGCCCTGGGGCCACTCCAGGGACGCGTGGCGGATGGCTGTGCAGCCTGGGGGACACGGTGGCACTCCACGGCAGAGGATCCATCGCCGTGGCAGACGGAGACGCAACGGCGGGAGCTTTTGGGGTCGACGGCGACGGGCATTAAATGCCCTTGTCCCCCACTGTTAAAGTAGGTATAGACCACTGTTCTGTACTGTAGCTCCACTATTCCCGCACTGTTACAACTACCACCTATTTTACATTTTTACCCCTTTCTCCTACGTTGACACCTGTCGGTGACCCCTTGCACTATAAAAGGAGGCCCATGCACAACGTGGAGGGGGTTCGGTTCGGTAGGAAACCTAGATCATTCTCACGCTCGTGTAGCTGCTTCTTCAAGCTCCGAGCGCCCAAACTCAATACACAACCAAGCAGGAGTAGGGTTTTACGCATCCGTGCGGCCCGAACCTGGGTAAAAACTGCTCGCGCGTCCGCCTCGATCTGCTCTTCGTGCTCCCTCCGCCCTCGTACCGCACAGACAAGGGGCTCCGGTCCCATAGGTGTTCGTGGTGGACAGTTTCCCCCGACATCTTTCCCATAGGTGTGGCCTTGGTGGACAGCACCAACAAGGCATCCGAGCTCTTCCGCAAGAACATTGAGCTGTGGACCGAAGAGCTGGTTTCTTCGGCATCCATCATTGACCAGGAGTTGCTTGCCTTGAAGGTCGAACACCTTATCTACTCGCCGGATCCAGACCTCCCGCACAGCGCCAAGCTCAGCCTCTTCTTCAGAGGCGTCGCTCCGGCCCTTGCAGGTCTCCGGAACCGCATCCCCGCGCAGCTGGCCGAGGAGTCGCGCCGTCTCTGCGCAGGAACTCTGGAGCGGGTCTTGACGAAGATTGTGTTCCGCAACCCGGGGATCAACCTCACGAACGTTCTTCGCAGCTTGCCGGCGGATGCAGACACGGAGGCCCTGAAGGAGCAGGTCAGCCATATCATCGCCAAGGTGGCAAAGCTTGGCAGGAAGGAGGGCGACCGCGTAGACTAGGGCCCCATTTATCTTTATCTTTTCGTTGCTGCACATTATGTTACGAACTCATTAGTCCATTGCGACAAGTTGTCCTTGTAAGATATTTGCTTTACTTCAATCAATCAGTGCAATGTTATCTTCCTTGTTCCAATCTTTGACTTTGTATGTTTTTCACCCTACGCTCCCGGGAAGCTTGCCGGAAAGGGGCCCTTGCCGCGAGCGCTGAGCGCTGAGCAGCCTGCTGGCCAAGGTCCTCGCCGGCAAGCAACCTCGCCGCAGCAAGTCGCAACGCACTTAGCTTGCTGAGTATACTCGGAAACGAAGCAAGGGCGCGACACTTGTCGCAGCTCACTTAAATCGTTGAGTGGACTCGAAGACAAGATAAGGGTGCGGCAAGCCACGGGTAGGTTCCTCCGCGCACAGGTTTTCCATAAAAAGTGTGATTGTTCAAGGAAGACAACCAAAAATTAAAATTTGAACTGGTCAAATTCTAACAACTTATCTTTCACATGCTGCTTGCTCATGTTGTTTGCTTTCCGGTAAGGCCCTTCTTTCTTGAACGGCACTTAGTTCCTCCTCCATCTCCTTCCCCCCCGGCAAACTTGTGCGCGAGGAACGTTCCTTCTGCTTAAGAGAAAAAGGAAAAGGAGAGGGAAACAAGCATATTGCCTTTCGGCGTAATAGTGCTTACCGAATGTCTAAGTGTTGCATCAAATGCCAAATAAAACATGCGAATAGCAAAGAGAAGCATGCGAAAGGCAATCGATGCGAAAACACGAAATCTTTACTGATGCACGGGGTCTGCGCCCGGCTTTGTACAAAGGGTTACATGCAACAGCGGCAAGGCTTGTACAAAAGGTGGTTGCCGGAACGGATCTCGGCAACCGCGCCTTAGGGGTGAAACTTGCGAAGATGCTCTATGTTCCAGGAGTTGCTCACCGGTAAGCCTTCTTCGGTCTCGAGGCGGACAGCGCCGGGCCTCCGCGGGTGTGTATCCAAAGTTTCCCGCCGCCGCGGCTGCGGCGACTTCTTCAGCGCGAGAAGCCATGTATGCAATCTCTTGGTCGGTGGTGGCCCGCGTGTGCAGCTTGAGATCGTCCGTCTTCTCCAACACCTCCGCAAGGTTGTCGTAGAACTCGAGGACGTCGATAGGCTTGGGCGCAATCCACGTGCGCTCCAATCCATGAGAGTCGCACGCGGGCATCATAGCGACAAGGCGATCCCGGGCGCTGCTGGCGCAGAGCGGCACCACTCCCCGGGGAGCGCGGAAGTACTCGGGGTGTGCCGGGTCGAACTTGAAAAGTTCCCTGACCATACCCCGCAGCTCGAGTGTTGTGAAGTTAAAATTGAGGCCGGGGCGCAGCCTCATGATGTCTGCCGGGCCCCCGTATTGCCACGCCGGCCTTTTCCGGTCTTGGAGGGGGGCGATCCGGCGACGAAGAAAGTCCGCGCCCACTTCAGCGACAGACAACGGCGCCATCCGAAGACGAAGGATTCTGACGAGAGCGATATCCAGCTTGGCATCGTCGGAATCGTAATTACTCCAATCCCTGCCGCGCACGATGGGCGATGTGCGCGGCGCGGTGAAGTGTTGCGGCCGCTCCTCGACGACCCAGCACCACTCCGCACGCCACTCTTCCCACTTGCCGCGGAGCTCCCCCGGCAAGTAGGATAATTTCTTATTCAGCCTAAACACCCAAGAGATTCCTCCGGAGAGGGGGGGCGTCGGCCTCTACTCTGGGGATGAAAAAGTGCCTAAAGAGAGCTACGTTGGGCTGGATTCCTACGAAGTTTTCGCACATGTGTGCGAAAACGGACATGGTGAGGATGGCGTTGGGAGTGAAGTCGAGGAGGTGGAGGCCATAAGTATTCATGATATCGCAGAAAAAGTTTGAGAAGGGAGGGCACAGACCGCAGTGGAAGAAAGCTGCGAAAAAGTAATACCCGCCGGGGTAGTGGTCCTTGGCGACGGCCGGGTAGACGCGCGTGCGGGGGTGCGCTGGGGTCTCCTTGGCCCAGAACAAATAGTATTTGTTCCAAAGCTCCCGCACGCCGAGCTTCGGCGCGAAGACAATGTGCTCCTTCCGGTACGCGGCGAGCTTCGCCGCCTGATCTGACTTCTCCCGCTTGGACTTCTCCGACTTCGCCTTGTCGGTCTTTGGGGCCATGGCGGACGCGGTGGAAGGAAGGGGACGAAGAGCTTGGTGATGGCGGAGGAGTAGAGGCAAAGAGCAGAGGAATCTGAGGAAGAAGACGATGGCAATGAGTGCGCAGGGAGGGGAACCGCGCCGCTCTCTCTGCTTTTATGGGAGAGTGGGGGGGCGTTTCGCCCTTCCCATTAAAGAAATCGTGGGCACGTCCCATCCCACGGCGCCGCAATCGACGCGTGCCGTTGCCGTGGGGTGCGGCGGATACGGAAGTGGATTCGGCGCGCCGCGGGCCGCGGGTGCCCGTGCACTGTTTTGGGCCTGGCCCAACAGCGCTCGGCACCGTGTGTGGCCCAGGCCCGGGGGCTCCTGTCGGTGTACTAAGGTAGGGGTACCCTAGTACCCCAACTTGTGCACGGGCAGCGGCAGCTCCCCGCGGCAGGGTTCACCACGCGCTTGCCGGAGACCTTCCTGACCCTTATCTAGCCATTCAAAAACAAAGTATACAAGACAGAAGACCAAGACCCCGGCAAGAGGAGCTTGCCGGGAAGGCCGTCCCAGGCTCGAGATTGCTTAACTAGCACGAGGCCCTGGCAAGAGGAGCTTGTCAGGACGAATAGAAGATTTTATCTTAGAAGACCCGGCAAGGGCTCGGGGAGCGGCAAGCTTCCGGGCCCGGCAAGGTCGAGATCCCCGGCAAGGTGCTTGCCGGGGGAGGTGCGCTGTGTGCCCGCGCTCCAGCTCATCGACCCACGCGTCGCCCTGGGGCCACTCCAGGGACGCGTGGCGGATGGCTGTGCAGCCTGGGGGACACGGTGGCACTCCACGGCAGAGGATCCATCGTCGTGGCAGACGGAGACGCAACGGCGGGAGCTTTTGGGGTCGACGGCGACGGGCATTAAATGCCCTTGTCCCCCACTGTTAAAGTAGGTATAGACCACTGTTCTGTACTGTAGCTCCACTGTTCCCGCACTGTTACAACTACCACCTCTTTTACATTTTTACCCCTTTCTCCTACGTTGACACCTGTCGGTGACCCCTTGCACTATAAAAGGAGGCCCATGCACAACGTGGAGGGGGTTCGAAACCTAGATTACTCTCACGCACGGTGTAGCTGCTTCTTCAAGCTCCCGAGCGCTCAACTCAATACACAACCAAGCAGGAGTAGGGTTTTACGCATCCGTGCGGCCCGAACCTGGGTAAAAACTGCCCGCGCGTCTGCCTCGATCTGCTCTTCGTGCCCCCTCCGCCCTCGTACCGCACAGACAAGGGGCTCCGGTCCCATAGGTGTTCGTGGCGGACAGTTTCCCCCGACACAATTTGAAGGCCGTACGAGGACGCTATGTCCTATTCGTCATCAAACATGCATTCTTCCCTCTCTGAACCACGTGCCTTCTAGTGAGTTGCTCCGGCTTGTGAGGGGTGTGTGTCCAAACTTTCATCAAACAGGCCAATTTTTTTCCACGTAATCTTGGTGGCATGACAATACATCAAGCAAGGTTTCATGTTTTGCTGATAATTTTTTAAAAATTGGAACTAAAATGCCATTATACTCCATGCATGTACATGTGTCCATGCCGAGAGACCAATATGTTTGAAAATTCCTTCTAATTTACTACACATTGAATTATAACGCACATAATCACGCAAATATGATTTTTCAAACCGTTATGGTTAGCTGTTGCATGTAGATGTAGTTCAAATTTTAAATATGGTCATTAAATGCCTAGAAAACAACTTAGATATATTTAAAAAGGACAAATGACCCCTGATTTTTTTTTTCCAAAATTTCACATGATAGTTGTATTAGGGCACGTCAAACGTAGAAACAATTTGAAGGCGGTAAGAGGAAGCTATCCCCCATTCGTCATCAGATATGCATTGTTCCCTCTCGGAACCACGAGCCTTCTATTGAGTTACTCTGGCTTGTGAGGGGTGTGTGTCCAAACTTTTGTCAAACATGCAATTTTTTTAACCACATCATCTTGGTGGCATGACATTACATCAAGCAAGGTTTCATGTATTTCTGATCATTTAAAAATGGAATTAAAATGCCATGGCACTCCATGCATGTACATGTGTCCTTGCCGAGAGACCAATATATTTGAAAACTCCTTCGAATTTAGTACTCATGGAATTAACTCCCACGCAAGTACACAAATATGATTTTTCAAACCATTATTATTAGCCATTCCATGTAGATTTAGTTGAAATTTTAATTGCGGTCATTAAATGGCTAGAAAATCACTTAAATGTCTTTAAAAGGTCAAATGACCCCTCTAATTATGCAAATTTTCACATGATAATTGTATTAGTGCACGTTAAACGTAGAAACAATTTGAAGGCCGTAAGAGGAAGCTATCTCCCATTCGTCATCAAACATGCATTTATCCCTCTCGGTACCATGAGCCTTCTAGTGAGTTGCTCCGATTTGTGAGGGGTGTGTGAACAAACTTTCATCAAACATGCCAATTTTGTTAACACATCATCTTGGTGGCATGACATTAAATCAAGCAAGGTTTCATGTTTTTCTGATCATTTTTTAAATTTTGGGGAATTAAAATGCCATGGCACTCCGTGCATGTACATGTGTCCATGCCGTGAGACCAATATGTTTGAAATCTCCTTCTAATTTAATGCACATGTAATTAACTCAGGCACAAGTATGCAAATATGATTTTTCAAACCGTTATGGTTAGCTATTGCATGTAGATGTTGTTCAAATTTGAATTGCGGTCATCAAATGCCTAGAAAATCACTTAAATAATCTTTAAATAGGACAAATGACCCCTGGAATTTTCCAAATTTTCACATGATTGTTGTATTAGTACACGTCAAATGTAGAAACAATTTGAAGGTGGTAAGAGGAAGCTATCTCCCATTCGTCATCAAACATGCATTGTTCCCTCTAGGAACCACGAGCCTTCTAGTGAGTTGCTCCTGCTTGTGAGGGGTGTGTGTCCGAACTTTTTTCAAACATGCCAATTTTTTAACCACATCATCTTGGTGGCATGACTTTACATAAAGCAAGGTTTCATGTATTTCTGATCATTTAAACAAACTGGAATTAAAATGCCATGGCAGTCCATGCATGTATATGTGTCCATGCCGAGAGACCTATATGTTTGAAAATTCCTTCTAATTTAGTACACATGTAATAAACTCCGAGGCAAGTACACAAATATGATTTTTCAACCCGTTATGGTTAGCCATTCCATGTAGATGTAGTTCAAATTTGAATTACGGCCATTAAATGGCTATAAAATCACTTAAATGTCTTTAAAAGGTCAAATGACCCCTGAAATTTTCCAAATTTTCACAAGAAAGTTGCATTAGTGCACGTTAAACGTAGAAACAATTTGAAGGCCGTAAGAGGAAGCTATCTCATGTTCGTCATCAAACATGCACTGTTCCCTCTCGGAACCACGAGCCTTCTAGTGAGTTGCTCCGGTTTGTGAGGGGTGTGTGTACAAACTTTCGTCAAAGAGGCCAATTTTGTTACCACATCATCCTGGTGGCATGACATTACATCAAGCAAGGTTTCATGTTTTGTTGATCATTTTCTAAATTATTTGGAATTAGATGCCATGGCACTCCATGCATGTACATGTGTCCATGCTGTTAGACCAATATGTTTGAAAATTCCTTCTAATTTGATGCACATGTAATTAACTCGCGCACAAGTACACAAATATGATTTTTCAAGCCGTTATGGTTTGCTATTGCAAGTAGATGTAGTTCAAATTTGAAATACAGTCATTAAATGCCTAGAAAATACCTTAAATGTCTTTAAAAAGGACAAATGACCCCTGGAGTTTTCCAAATTTTCACATGATAGTAGTATTAGTTCATGTCAAACGTACAAAGAATTTGAATGCCGTACGAGGAAGCTATCTCCCATTAGTCATCAAACACGCGTTGTTCCTTCTCGGAACCACAAACCTTCTAGTGAGTTGCTCTGGCTTGTGAGGGATGTGTGTCGAAACTTTCGTCAAATAGGCCAATTTTTTTACCACATCATCTTGGTGGCATGACATTACATCAAGCAAGGTTTCATGTTTTGCTGATCATTTTTAAAAAATTGGAATTAAAATGCCATGGCACTCCATGCATGTACATGTGTCCATGCCGAGAGACCAATATGTTCGAAAATTCCTTCTAATTTACTACACATTGAATTAACACACACACAATTATGCAAATATGATTTTTCAAACCGTTATGGTTAGCTGTTCCATGTAGCTGTAGTTCAAATTTTTTAAAGATATGTTTGAAAATTCCTTCTAATTTGATGCACATGTAATTAACTCGCGCACAAGTACACAAATATGATTTTTCAAGCCGTTATGGTTAGCTATTGCATGTAGATGTAGTTCAAATTTGAAATACAGTCATTAAATGCCTATAAAATCCCTTAAATGTTTTTAAAAAGGACAAATGACCCGTGTAGTTTTCCAAATTTTCACATGATAGTAGTATTAGTTCACGTCAAACATACAAACAATTTGAAGGTCGTACGACGAAGCTATCTCCCATTAGTCATCAAACATGCATTGTTCCTTCTCGGAACCACAAGCCTTCTAGTGAGTTGCTCTGGCTTGTGAGGGATGTGTGTCCAAACTTTCGTCAAATAGGCCAATTTTTTACCACATCATCTTGGTGACATGACATTACATCAAGCAAGGTTTCATGTTTTGCTGATTATTTTGAAAAAAATGGAATTAAAATGCCATGGGACTCCATGCATGTACATGTGTGTATGCTGAGAGACCAATATGTTTGAAAGTTCCTTCTAATTTACTACACATTGAATTAACACACACACAATTACGCAAATATGATTTTTCAAACCGTTATGGTTAGCTGTTCCATGTAGCTGCAGTTCAAATTTGAATTACGGACATTAAATGCCTAGAAAACCACTTAAATGTCTTTAAAAAGGAAAAATGACCCCTGAAAGTTTTCCAAATTTTCACATGATAGTTGTATTAGTGCATGTCAAACGTAGAAACAATTTGAAGGCGCTAATAGGAAGCTATCTCCTGTTCGTCGTCAAACATGCAGTGTTCCCTCTCGAAACAACGAGCCTTCTAGTGAGTTGATAGAAAATCACTTAAATGTCTTTAAAAGGTCAAATGTCCCCTGAAAATTTCCAAATATTCACATGATAGTTGTATTAGTGCACGCTAAACGTACAAAAAAATTGAAGGCCGTGAGGGGAAGCTATCTCCCATTCGTCATCAAACATGCATTGTTCCCTCTAGAAACAACGAGCCTTCTAGTGAGTTGCTTCAGTTTGTGAGGGGTGTGTGTCCAAACTTTTTTCAAGCAGGACAATTTTGTTACCACATCATCTTGGTGAGATGACATTACATCAAGCAAGGTTTCATGTTTTAAAGATCATTTTGTAAACTTTTTGGAATTAAAATGCCATGGCACTCCATGCATGTACATGTGTCCATGCCGTTAGACCAATATGTTTGAAAATTCTTTCTAATTTGATGCCCATGTAATTAACTCGCGCAGAAGTATGCAAATATGATTTTTCAAACCGTTCTGGTTAGC
Organism: Secale cereale; assembly: GCA_902687465.1. NCBI lineage: Eukaryota > Viridiplantae > Streptophyta > Magnoliopsida > Poales > Poaceae > Secale > Secale cereale. Next base: position 408,362,372 of record LR738712.1, read on the forward strand.
CGTTGCATGTAGACGTAGTTCAAATTTGAAATACGATCATTAAATGCCTAGAAAATCCCTAAATGTCTTTAAAAAGGACAAATGACTCCTGGAGTTTTCCAAATTTTCACATGATAGTAGTATTAGTGCATGTCAAATGTACAAACAATTTGAAGGCCGTACGAGGAAGCTATCTCCCATTCGTCAACAAACATGCATTGTTCCTCTCGGAACCACGAGCCTTCTAGTGAATTGCACTGGCTTGTTAGGGGTGTGTGTCCAAACTTTCGTAAGACAGACCAATTTTCTTACCACATCATCTTGGTGGCATGACATTACATCTAGCAAGGTTTCCTGTTTTGCTGATTTTTTTAAATATTTGGAATTAAAATGCCCTGGCACTCCATGCATGTACATGTGTCCATGCCGAGAGACCAATATGTTTGAAAATTCCTTGTAATTTACTAGACATGGAATTAACATGCACGCAAGTACACAAATATGATTTTTCAAACCGATATGGTTAGCTGTTGCTTGTAGCTGTTGTTCAAATTTGAATTACAGACATTAAATGCCTAGAAAAGCACTTAAATGTCTTTAAAAAGGAAAAATGACCCCTGAAAGTTTTCCAAATTTTCACATGATAGTTTTATAAGTGCACGTCAAACGTAGAAATAATTTTAAGGCGGCAATAGGAAGCTATCTCCCGTTCGTCATCAAACATGCATTGTTCCCTCTCAGAACAATGAGCCTTCTAGTGAGTTGATAGAATATAACTTAAATATCATTAAAAGGTCAAATGTCCCCTAAAAATTTCCAAATTTTCAAATGACAGTTGTTTTAGTGCACGCTAAACATAGAAAAAATTGAAGGCAATAAGGGGAAGCTATCTCTCGTTCGTCATCAAACATGCATTGTTCCCTCTCGAATCCACGAGCCTTCTAGTGAGTTGCTTTGGTTTGTGAGGGGTGTGTGTCCAATCTTTTGTCAAATAGGAAAATTTTGTTACCACATCATCTTGGTGAGATGACATTACGTCAAGCAAGGTTGCATGTGTTTCTGATCATTTTTAATTGTTTTGGAATTAAAATGCCATGCCACTCCATGCATGTACATGTCTCCATGCTGCGAGATCAATATGTTTGAAAATTCCTTCTAATTTACTTCTCATGGAATTAACTCGCACACAAGTATGCAAATATGATTTTTCAAACCGTTCTGGTTAGCCGTTGCATGTAGATGTAGTTCTAATTTGAAATACAGTCATTAAATGGCTAGAAAATAACTTCAATGTCTTTAAAAGGTCAAATGTGAAGGAAATATGCCCTAGAGGCAATAATAAAGATGTTATTTGTATTTCCTTATATCATGATAAATGTATTTTATTCATGCTGGAATTGTATTAACAGGGAACTTAGTACATGTGTGAATACATAGACAAAACAGTATGTCCCTAGTATGCCTCTACTAGACTAGCTTATTGATGAAAGATGGTTATGTTTCCTAGCCATAGACATGAGTTTTTATTTGATCAACGGTATCACATCATTAGGAGAATGATGTGATGGGGAAGACCCATCCGTTAGCTTAGCACTATGATCGTTTAGTTTTACTGCTATTTCTTTCTTCATGACTTATACATGTTCCTATGAATATGAGATTATGCAACTCCCGAATACCAGAGGAACACCTTGTGTGCTATCAAACGTCACAATGTAACTAGGTGATCATAAAGATGCTCTACAGGTGTCTCCGAAAGTGTTCGTGGTGTTTACATAGATCAAGAATAGGATTTGTCACTCCGAGTGTCGGAGAGGTATCTCTGGGCCCTCTCGGTAATACACATAATAATAAGCCTTGCAAGCAAATGACTAATGAGTTAGTCACAAGATGATGTATTACGGAACGAGTAAAGAGACTTGCCGGTAACGAGATTGAACTAGGTATTGAGATACCGACGATCGAATCTCGCGCAAGTAACATACCGATGACAAAAGGAACAATGTATGTTGTTATGCGGTTTGACCGATAAAGATCTTCATAGAATATGTAGGAGCCAATATGAGCATCCAGGTTCCGCTATTGGTTATTGACCGGAGATGAGTCTCGGTCATGTCTACATAGTTCTCGAACCCGTAGGGTCCGCACGCTTAACGTTTGATGACGATCGGTATTATGAGTTTATGAGTTCTGATGTACCGAAGGTAGTTCGGTGTCCCGGATGAGATCACGGACATGACGAGGAGTCTCGGAATGTCCGAGACGTAGAGATTGATATATTGGACGACTATATTCGGACACCGGAAGTGTTATGGAAAGTTTCGGAATATACCTGAGTGCGGGAGGGGTTACCGGAACCCCCCGGGGGAAAGTTGGGCCCTAGTGGGCCTTAGGGAAGAAAGGAGGCAGCGGCCAGGAGGTGGCGCGCCCCCTCCCAAGGGGTAGTCGGAATTGGACTAGGGGAGGGGGGCGCAGCCCCCTCTTTCCCTCTCCTTCTCTCCCTCTCTTTCCTCCCCCCTTCTCCCTCTTGGTGATTCCTACTAGGAATAAGATTGCAATCCTATTCCTAGTAGGATTGCACCCCTTGGCGTGCCATAGGAGGGCCGGCCAGCCTCCCCCCTTGCTCCTTTATATACGGGGGCAGGGGGCACCCTAGAACACACAAGTTGATCTCTCCAGCCGTGTGCGGTGCCCCCCTCCACAGAAACACACCTCGGTCATACCGTTGCAGTGCTTAGGCGAAGCACTGCGCCGGTAACTTCATCATATCCGTCACCACACCGTCGTGCTGACGAAACTCTCCCATGAAGCTCAACTGGATCAAGAGCTCATGGGACGTCATCAAGCTGAACGTGTGCTGAACGTGGAGGTGCCGTACATTCGGTGCTTGATTGGTTGAATCGCGAAGAAGTTCGACAACATCAACCGCGTCACTTGACGCTTCCGCTTTCGGTCTACAAGGATACGTAGACACACTCTCCCCTTCGTTGCTATGCATCTGGTAGATAGATCTTGCGTGATCGTAGGAAATTTTTTAAAATACTATGTTCCCCAACAAAATGACCCCTGAAATTTATGACTTTTCACATGGTCATTGTATTAGTGCACGTTAAATGTGGAAACAATTTGAAGACCATAAGAGGAAGCTATCTCCCGTTTGTCATCAAACATGCATTGTTCCCTCTCGGAAAAATGTGCCTTCTAGTGAGTTGCTTCGGTTTGTGAGGGGTGTGTGTCCAAACTTTCATCAAAGAGGCCAATTTTTTTACCACATCATATCTGGGTCATGACATTACATGAAGCAAGGTTTCATGTTTTTCTGATCATTTTTTAAAAATTTGGAATTAAAATGCCATGGCACTCCAGGCATGTACATGTGTCCATGCCGAGAGACCATTATGTTTGAAAATTCCTTCTAATTTACTCCACATGGAATTAACTCGCACACAAGTACACAAATATGATTTTTCGTACTGTTGTGGTTAGCCATAGCAGGTAGTTGTAGTTCAAATTTAAATTACGGTCATTAAATAGCTAGAAAATCACTTAAATGTCCTTAAAAGGTCAAATGTCCCCTGAAATTTTCCAATTTTTCACTTGACAGTTGTATTAGTGTACGTTAAATGTAGAAATAAATTGAAGGCCGTAAGAGGAAGCTATCTCCCGTTCGTCATCAAACATGAATTGTTCCCTCTTGGAACAACGAGTCTTCTAGTGAGTTGCTCCGGTTTGTGAGGGGTGTGTGTCCAAACATTCGTCAAACATGCCAATTTTGTTACCACATCATCTTGGTGGCATGACATTACATCAAGCAAGGTTTCATGTTTTTCTGATCATTTTTATTTTTTTGGAATTAAAATGCCATGGCACTCCATGCATGTACATGTGTCCATGCCGAGAGACCAATATGTTTTAAAATTCCTTCTAATTTACTACATATGGAATTAACATGCACGCAAGTACACAAATATGATTTTTCAAACCGTTATGATTAGCTGTTGCTTATAGCTGTTGTTCAAATTGGAATTACAGACATTAAATGCCTAATAAAGCACTTAAATGTCTTTAAAAAGGAAAAATGACCCCTGAAAGTTTTCCAAATTTTCAAATGATAGTTGTATAAGTGCACGTCAAACGTAGAAACAATTTGAAGGCGGTAATAGGAAGCTATCTCCCGTTCGTCACCAAACATGCATTGTTCCCTCTCGGAACAACGAGCCTTCTAGTGAGTTGATAGAATATCACTTAAATATCATTAAAAGGTCAAATGTCCCCTAAAAATTTCCAAATATTCACATGACAGTTGTATTAGTGCATGCTAAACATAGAAAAAAAATGAAGGTAATAAGGGGAAGCTATCTCCCGTTCGTCATCTAACATGCATTGTTCCCTCTCGAAACCACGAGCCTTCTAGTGAGTTGCTTCGGTTTGTGAGGGGTGTGTGTCTAAACTTTTGTCAAACAGGAAAATTTTGTTACCACATCATCTTGGTGAGATGACATTACATCAAGCAAGGTTTCATGTTTTTCTGATCATTTTTAATTGTTTTGGAATTAAAATGCCATGCCACTCCATGCATGTACATGTCTCCATGCCGCGAGATCAATATGTTTGTAAATTCCTTCTAATTTGCTGCACATGGAATTAACTCGCACACAAGTACGCAAATATGATTTTTTTTTCAAACCGTTTTGGTTAGCCGTTGCATGTAGATGTAGTTCAAATTTGAAATACGGTCATTAAATGGCAAGAAAATCACTTAAATGTCTTTAAAAGGTCAAATGACCCATGGAATTTATGAATTTTCACATGGTCATTGTATTAGTGCACGTTAAATGTGGAAACAATTTGAAGACCATAAGAGTAAGCTATCTCCCGTTCGTCATCAAACATGCATTTCCCTCTCGGAACAACGCGCCTTCTAGTGAGTTTCTTTGGTTTGTGAGGGGTGTGTGTCCAAACTTTCATCAAAGAGGCCAATTTTTTTACCACATCATCTTGGTGGCATGACATTACATGATGCAAGGTTTCATGTTTTTCTGATCATTTAAAAAAATTGGAATTAAAATGCCATGGCACTCCAGGCATGTACATGTGTCCATACCGAGAGACCATTACGTTTGAAAATTCCTTCTAATTTACTCCACATGGAATTTACTCGCACACAAGTACACAAATATGATTTTTCGTACTGTTATGGTTAGCCATAGCAGGTAGTTGTAGTTCAAATTTAAATTATGGTCATTAAATAGCTAGAAAATCACTTAAATGTCTTTAAAAGGTCAAATGTCCCCTGAAATTTTCCAAATTTTCACTTGACAGTTGTATTAGTGTACGTTAAATGTAGAAAGAAATTGAAGGCCGTAAGAGGAAGCTATCTCCCGTTCGTCATCAAACATGAATTGTTCCCTCTTGGAACAACGAGTCTTCTAGTGAGTTTCTACGGTTTGTGAGGGGTGTGTGTCCAAACATTCGTCAAACAGGCCAATTTTTTTACCACATCATCTTGGTGGCATGACATTACATCAAGCAAGGTTTCATGTTTTTCTGATCATTATTTTTTTTGGAATTAAAATGCCATGGCACTCCATGCATGTACATGTGTCCATGCCGAGAGACCAATATGTTTGAAAATTCCTTCTAATTTACTACATATGGAATTAACATGCACGCAAGTACACAAATATGATTTTTCAAACCGTTATGATTAGCTGTTGCATATAGCTGTTGTTCAAATTTGAATTACAGACATTAAATGCCTAATAAAGCACTTAAATGTCTTTAAAAAGGAAAAATGACCCCTGAAAGTTTTCCAATTTTTCAAATGATAGTTGTATAAGTGCACGTCAAACGTAGAAACAATTTGAAGGCGGTAATAGGAAGTTATCTCCCGTTCGTCATCAAACATGCATTGTTCCCTCTCGGAACAACGAGCCTTCTAGTGAGTTGATAGAATATCACTTAAATATCATTGAAAGGTCAAATGTCCCCTAAAAATTTCCAAATATTCACATGACAGTTGTATTAGTGCATGCTAAACATAGAAAAAAATTGAAGGTAATAAGGGGAAGCTATCTCCAGTTCGTCATCTAACATGCATTGTTCCCTCTCGAAACCACGAGCCTTCTAGTGAGTTGCTTCGGTTTGTGAGGGGTGTGTGTCCAAACTTTTGTCAAACAGGAAAATTTTGTTACCACATCATCTTGGTGAGATGACATTACATCAAGCAAGGTTTCATGTTTTTCTGATCATTTTTAATTGTTTTGGAATTAAAATGCCATGCCACTCCATGCATGTACATGTCTCCATGTCGCGAGATCAATATGTTTGTAAATTCCTTCTAATTTGCTGCACATGGAATTAACTCGCACACAAGTATGCAAATATGATTTTTCAAACCATTCTGGTTAGCCGTTGCATGTAGATGTAGTTCAAATTTGAAATACGGTCATTAAATGGCTAGAAAATCACTTAAATGTCTTTAAAAGGTCAAATGACCCATGAAATTTATGAATTTTCACATGGTCGTTGTATTAGTGCACGTTAAATGTGGAAACAATTTGAAGACCATAAGAGTAAGCTATCTCCCGTTGGTCATCAAACATGCATTTCCCTCTCGGAACAACGCGCCTTCTAGTGAGTTTCTTTGGTTTGTGAGGGGTGTGTGTCCAAACTTTCATCAAAGAGGCCAATTTTTTTACCACATCATCTTGGTGGCATGACATTACATGATGCAAGGTTTCATGTTTTTCTGATCATTTAAAAAAATTGGAATTAAAATGTCGAGAGACCACTATGTTTGGAAATTCCTTCTAATTTACTACACATGGAATTAACTCGCATACAAGTACACAAATATGATTTTTCGTACCGTTATGGTTAGCCATTGCTTCTAGATGTAGTTCAAATTTAAATTACGGTCATTAAATGGCTAGAAAATCACTTAAATGTCCTTAAATGGTCAGATGTCCCCAGAAATTTTGCTAATTTTCACACGAGAGTTGTATTAGTGTATGTTATACATAGAAAAAAATTGAAGGTCGTTTGCGGAAGCTATCTTCCGTTCGTCATCAAACATGCATTATTCCCTCTCGGAACTACGAGCTTTCTAGTGAGTTGCTCCAGTTTGTGACAGGGTTTTGTCCAAACTTTTTTCAAACATGCCAATTTTGTTACTACATCATCTTGGAGGCATGACATTATATCAAGCAAGTTTTCATATTTTTCTGATCATTTTTTAAGTTTTTGGAATTGAAATGCCATGGCGCTCGATGCATATACATGTGTCCATGCGATGAGACCAATATGTTTGAAAATTCCTTCTAATTTACTGCACATGGAATTAACCCACACACAAGTACACAAATATGATTTTTAAACCGTTATGGTTAGCCATTGCATGTAGATGTAGTTCAAATTTGAATTACGGTCATTAAATGGCTACAAAATCACTTAAATGTCTTTATAAGGTCAAATGACCCCTTAAATTTTCCAAATTTTCACATGATGTTTCTATTAGTGCACGTCAAAAGTAGAAACAATTTGAAGGCCGTAAGAGGAAGCTTTCTCCTGTTTGTCATCAAACATGCATTGTTCCCTCTCGGAACCATGATCCTTCTAGTGAGTTGCTCTGGTTTGTGTGTGTGTGTGTGGGGGGGGGTGTCCAAACTTCCGTCAAACATGCCAATTTTTTACCACATCATCTTGGTGGCATGACATTACATCTAGCAAGGTTTCATGTTTTTCTGATCATTTTTAAATTTTTTTGGAATTAAAATGCCATGGCACTCCATGCATGTACTTGTGTCCATGCCGTGACATCAATATGTTTTAAAATTCCTTCTAATTTAGTTCACATGGAATTAACTCGCACACAAGTACTCGAATATGATTTTTGAAATCATTATGGTTAGTCGTTGCATGTACATGTAGTTCAAATTTGAATTACGGTCATTAAATGGCTAGAAAATCACTTAAATGTCTTTAAAAGGTCAAATGACCCCTTAAAATTTTCCAATTTTTCATATGACAGTTGTATTAGTGCATGTCAAAAGTAGAAACAATTTAAAGGCCGTAAGAGGAAGCTATCACCCGTTCATCACCAAACATGCATTGTTCCCTCTCGGAACTACGAGCCTTCTAGTGAGTTGCTCCGGTTTGTGAGGGGTGTGTGTCCAAACATTCGTCAAACAGGCCAATCTTTTACCACATCATCTTGGTGGCATGATATTACATCAAGCAAGGTTTTATGTTTTTGTGATCATTTGTAAAAGAATTCGAATCGGAATGCCAAGGAACTCCATGCATGTACATGTGACCATTATGTTTGAAAATTCCTTCTAATTTACTACACATGGAATTAACTTGCACATAAGTACACAAATATGATTTTTCAAACCGTTATGGTTAGCCATTGCATGTAAATATTGTTCACATTTATATTACGGTTATTAAATAGCTTTAAAATCACTTAAATGTCCTGAAAATGTCAAATTTCCCTTGAATTTTTCCAAATTTTAACATGACAGTTGTATTAGTGTGTCCGAGGTTGCCCACACAGAAAACACCATATCTGCAACCATCACTATGCTTGCTGATGGATCTGCCTAGACAATGACTGGAGCTTATGGACCGCAATCTGAGCAGGAAAAGTTTGCTTTCCTCGATGAAATTCTGCAGCTACAACCCAACGTGCGTGACCAGTGGATTCTACTTGGCGATTTCAATCTGATCGTCAAAGCGGCGGACAAAAGTAACAACGGGATAAATAGAAGGCTCCTTGGAAAATTCAAAACAGTGCTCGACTCCCTCATGCTCAAGCAGATGCGATTGACTGGACGCCGCTTCACCTGGTCAAACGAGCAGCAGAACCCAACTCACACCAAGATTGACCCTGTCTTCTTCACAAATGTTTGGGAGATGATGTTCCCCGCGGCTCATCTTCAAGCTCTCCCCACTATGTGTTCAGACCACTGCCCCTTATTCCTACAAGGAGATTCTGCCGTAACAAACAACACATTTTTCAAATTCGAACAATTTTGGCTCAAGGTCCATGGGTTTCGTGAAACAGTCCAAACTGCGTGGAACAAGCCGACCCTCATTACCGACCCTCTTCGCAGGCTCCACATTCGGTTGAGTCGCACCGCAAAAGCCTTGAAGTAGTGGCAACATGAAAATGTCGGCAGTGTAAAGCTCCAGCTCAAAATCGCGACGGAGGTCATTTGGCACCTTGACACTGCACAGGAATCTCGTAGCCTGTCTGAGGCCGAACGCACACTGCGGGCCAACATCAAAGCCAAGCTCCTCGCTCTTTACGCTATCCAAAAGTCTCTTATGAGGCAGCGTTCGAGATTGACTTGGATAAAGAAGGGTGACGCAAATACTAAGCTATTTCATATCACTGCTAGCGCAAGACGCCGCAAGAACTTCATTCAAACGCTTCAGAAATCCACGGGTGGAGTTGCTACCTCAAGAGAGGATAAGGACGCTGAGTTGTTCAACCACTTCCAGGCCCACCTGGGAACCCCTGTTCCCCGTTCAGTATGTCTGAATTGGGAAGGACTCGGTTATGAACCATATGACCTGTCGGCCTTGGATAAGTCTTTTGACGAGCCGGAAATTAAAAAGGCGGTTTTCTCGCTACCTTCAATCAAAGCTCCTGGTCCATATGGCTTCATCGGAGCTTTTTTCAAATCTTGCTGGGAAATCATCAAAGAAGATCTTATCGAGGCCATTTTGCACCTCGCGAACATGCACGGGGAATATGCAAACCTCATCAACTCCGCAAATATAGTCCTGCTGCCTAAATCTGTTGATGCACAAAGAGCGGGAGACTATCACCCAATCAGTCTAATTCACAGCGTATCAAGGATCTTCTCAAAACTACTGGCCAATAGAGTAGCGCCGGTGCTTGGCAACATTGTCTCCAAAAGCCAAAGTGCCTTCATCCAGAAACGTTGCATCCATGATGACTACCTTCACGTCCAAAACCTGATCAAGACTCTACACAATACGAAGACTCCGAGTCTCTTCCTGAAGCTTGACATTTCTAAGGCATTCGACTCCGTTAATTGGCCATACCTGCTAGAGGTGCTACAGGCCCTAGGGTTCGGCCAGAAGATGCGCGACTGGATTTCCTTGTCTCTGTCATCCTCTACTTCTCGGGTGCTGCTCAACGAGAGGCCGGGCCTCCCCTTCCACCATGCTCAGGGGCTTCGTCAGGGGACCCGGTTTCCCCCATGCAATTCATCCTTGCCATTGACCCTCTACAATGGCTCCTTAGCATGGCTACGGATATGGGGGTTCTCAAGCCAGTTCAGACTCGCACTGCCAGGCTTAGAACCTCCCTATACGCCGATGACGCCGGAATTTTTGCCAACCCAAACAGGGAGGAGTTAATAGCCATCCGTCACATCCTGGATGTTTTCGCCGAAGCCACTGGACTTAGAACAAATCTTCAAAAAACTGAAGTCTTTCCCATCCACTACGAGCACATTGACCTGGTCGACACTCTTTCGGTCTTCCCCGCCAAGTTGGTCGCCTTTCCCGGCAAATACCTCGGCCTCCCCCTACACATCCGACGTCTTCGGAAGGTGGACTTGCAACCCCTCATCGACAAGTTTGGCGCTCGCATCCCGGGCTGGAAGGGAAGAAACCTTACACGGGCTGGCCGGGTGGACCTCACAAAGTCAGTTCTCATTCCTACCATCACCTACCATGCGGCGGTTCTCCCACTACCCAAATGGGCGCTCAAGAAGATGGACCGGCTGGCTCGGAATTTTATTTGGACGGCCGATGACAATGAGAATGCCAGCGCGGGGCGCTCCCTAGTAAATTGGAAATTGGTATGCACCCCCAAAAACTTGGGTGGACTTGGGGTGACTGACCTAGAGCGTTTTGGGCGAGCCTTGCGACTGCGATGGCCTTGGTACGAGTGGGCAGACCCAGACCGGCCATGGGTGGGTACCGATCTGCCCTGCAATGAATCTGACATGGAGCTATTCCGGGCGTCCACGACTATCACCATCGGAGATGGAAAGTGTGCTAGTTTCTGGAAGGATAAATGGATTGGGGACTCTCCTCTGTGCACTCGCGCCCCCGAGCTCTACAAGATTGCTACAAGAAAGAACATGACGGTGTGTGAAGATCTGGAGGGCGATCGCTGGATTACTGCCATTGCTCGGTTGAGCACTGTCGTCCAACTCTGCGAATTCATCGACATTTGGCAGCTTCTGCAGACCACCGGCATTGACCCCTCGCGTCCAGACTCCATCCGCTGGAACTGGACGGTTTCAGGGGAATACTCCAGCAAGTCTGCCTACCTTATGCAGTTCTCCGGTCGCGTAGTGCCTTTCAGCTCTGCCAAGGTTTGGAAAGCACAAGCCACCCCCAAATGCAAGCTCTTCGCCTGGCTTGTCCTGCACGGAAGAATCCTCACGGCGGAAAACCTGGCAATCCGTGGATGGCCACACAATCCGATATGCCGCCTTTGCATGGCATCCAATGAGACGGTCGCTCATCTCTGCAGAGATTGCCCCTTCTCGTAGGCGGTGTGGAGGACCGTAAATGCCGCGGAAGGAAGGCCTAACCCAAGCCCACCGGATGATGGAACCTCCATCAACACATGGTGGGAGGGCTTCCTTGCGAGTGTTCTAGCTCAGAACAGGCGGGAGCGTAGTGGTGCCATGATCTACACGCTCTGGAACATTTGGAAGGAGAGGAACCGTCGGATTTTCACCGGCAAGAGGTTGACCTACCAAGAAGTCGCCCACCTACCTTTGATAGATATTCACTTGCACAGATCCAGTCACTTTCTTATTCGCGAATAATTCGCATGTCGATGATTTTCGGGAGGCTCCCCTGCCGCCCGACTTTTATAGGGAAAAGTCTTGTGTAATCTATTCGTAACACTCTCTCTTCTTCTAATTGAAAGGCAGCGCTCCTGCCAGTTTCTAAAAAAAAACAGTTGTATTAGTGTGCGTTGAACATAGAAAAAATTAGAAGCCTGTAAGGTGAAGCTATCTCCCATTCGTCATCAAACATGCATAGTTCGCTCTTGGAACCATGAGCTTTTTAGTGAGTTGCTCCGGTTTGTGAGGGTGTGTGTCCAAACTTTCGTCAAACATGCCAATTTTGTTACCACATCATCTTGGTGGCATCACATTACATCAAGCAAGGCTTCATGTTTTTCTGATCATTTTTTAAATTTTTTGTAATTAAAATGCCATGGCACTCCATGCATGTACATGTGTCCATGCCGTTAGACCAATATGTTTGAAAATTCCTAATTTGATGCACATGTAATTAACTCACGCACAAGTACACAAATATGATTTTTCAAACCATTATGGTTAGCTGTTGCATGTAGATGTAGTTCAAATTTGAAATACGGTCATTAAATGCCTAGAAAATCCTTTAAATGTCCTTAAAAAGGACAAATGACCCTTGGAGATTTCCAAATTTTCACATGATAGTACTATTAGTGCACGTCAAACGTACAAACAATTTGAAGGCCGTATGAGGAAGCTATCTCCCATTCATCATGAAACATGCATTGTTCCCTCTCGGAACCACGAGCCTTCTAGTGAGTTGTTCTGGCTTGTGAGGGGTGTGTGTCCAAACTTTCGTCAAACATGACTATTTTTTTACCACATCATCTTGGTGGCATGACATTACATCAAGCAAGGTTTCATGTTTTGCTGATTATTTTTTAAAAATTGGAATTAAAATGCCATGGCACTCCATCCATGTACATCTGTCCATGCCGAGAGACCAATATATTTGAAAATTCATTCTAATTTACTACACATGAAATTAACACGCACGAAAGTACACAAATATGATTTTTCAACCCGTTATGGTTAGCTGTTGCATGTAGCTATTGTTCAAATTTGAATTATGGATATTAAATGCCTAGAAAAGCACTTAAATGTCTTTAAAAATGAAAAATGACCCCTGAAAGTTTTCCAAATTTTCACATGATAGTTGTATTAGTGCACGTCAAACGTAGAAACAATTTTAAGGCGGTAATAGGAAACTATCTCCTGTTCGTCATCAAACATGCATTGTTCCCTCTCGGAACAATGAGCCTTCTAGTGAGTTGATAGAATATCACTTACATGTCATTAAAAGGTCAAATGTCCCCTGAAAATTTCCAAATATTCACATGAATGTTGTATTAGTGCACGCTAAACGTAGAAAAAATTGAAGGCAATAAGGGGAAGCTATGTCCCGTTCATCATCAAACATGCATTGTTCCCTCTCGAAACCACGACCCTTCTAGTGAGTTGCTTCGGTTTGTGAGGGGTGTGTGTCCAAACTTTTGTCAAACAGGAAAATTTTGTTACCACATCATCTTGGTGAGATGACATTACATCAAGCAAGGTTTCATGTTTTTCAAATCATTTTAATTATTTTGGAATTAAAATGCCATGCCACTCCATGCATGTACATGTCTCCATGCCGCGAGATCAATATGTTTGAAAATTCCTACTAATTTACTGCACCTAGAATTAACTCGCACACAAGTACGCAAATATGATTTTTCAAACCGTTCTGGTTAGCCGTTGCATGTAGATGTAGTTCAAATTTGTAATACGGTCATTAAATTGCTAGAAAATCAGTTAAATGTCTTTAAAAGGTCAAATGAGCCATGAAATTTATGACTTTTCACATGGCCGTTGTATTAGTGCATGTTAAATGTGGAAACATTTTGAAGACCATAAGAGGAAGCTATCTCCCGTTCGTCATCAAACATGCATTGTTCCCTCTCGGAACAACGCGCCTTCTAGTGAGTTGCTTCGGTTTGTGAGTGGTGTGTGTCCAAACTTTCATCAAAGAGGCCAATTTTTTTACCACATCATCTTGGTGGCATGACATTACATGAAGCAAGGTATCATGTTTTTTTGATCATTTAATAAAAATTGGAATTAAAATGCCATGGCACTCCATGCATGTACATGTGTCCATGTCGAGAGACCACTATGTTTGAAAATTCCTTCTAATTTACTACACATGGAATTAACTCGCACACAAGTACACAAATATGATTTTTCATACCGTTATGGTTAGCCATTGCATGTAGATGTAGTTCAAATTTAAATTACGGTAATTAAGTGGCTAGAAAATCACTTAAATGTTCTTAAATGGTGAAATGTCCCCAGAAATTTTGCTAATTTTCACATGAGAGTTGTATTAGTGTACGTTATACCAAGAAAACATATTGAAGGCCGTTTGGGGAAGCTATCTTCCGTTCATCATCAAACATGCATTATTCCCTCTCGGAACTACGAGCTTTCTAGTGAGTTGCTCCAGTTTGTGAGAGGTGTTTGTCCAAACTTTTTTCAAACATGCCAATTTTGTTACTACATCATCTAGGAGGCATGACATTACATCAAGCAAGTTTTCATATTTTTCTGATCATTTTTTAAGTATTTGGAATTAAAATGCCATGGCGCTCGATGCATATACATGTGTCCATGTGATGAGACCAATATGTTTGAAAATTCCTTCTAATTTACTGCACATGGAATTAACTCACACACAAGTACACAAATAATATTTTTCAAACCGTTATGGTTAGCCATTGCATGTAGATGTAGTTCAAATTTGAATTACGGTCATTAAATGGCTACAAAATCACTTAAATGTCTTTATAAGGTCAAATGACCCCTTAAATTTTCCAAATTTTCACATGACGTTTCTATTAGTGCACGTCAAAAGTAGAAACATCTTGAAGGCCGTAAGAGGAAGCTATCTCCCGTTCGTCATCAAAGATGCATTGTTCCCTCTCGGAACGATGAGCCTTCTAGTAAGTTGCTCTGGTTTGTGTGTGTGTGTGTGTGGGGGGGTGTCCAAACTTCCGTCAAACATGCCAATTTTTTACCACATGATCTTGGTGGCATGACATTACATCCAGCAAGGTTTGATATTTTTCTGATCATTTTTTTGGAATTAAAATGTCATGGCACTCCATGCATGTACATGTGTCCATGTCGTGACATCAATATGTTTGAAAATTCCTTCTAATTTACTTCACATGTTATTAACTCGCACACAAGTACTCAAATATGATTTTTGAAATCATTATGGTTAGTCGTTGCATGTAGATGTAGTTCAAATTTAAATTACGGTCATTAAATGGCTAGAAAATCACTTAAATGTCTTTAAAAGGTCAAATGACCCCTTAAATTTTCCAAATTTTCATATGACAGTTGTATTAGTGCACGTCAAAAGTAGAAACAATTTGAAGGCCATAAGAGGAAGCTATCTCCCGTTCATCACCAAACATGCATTGTTCCCTCTCGGAACTATGAGCCTCTAGTGAGTTGCTCCGGTTTGTGAGCGGTGTGTGTCCAAACATTCGTCAAACAGGCCAATCTTTTACCACATCATCTTGGTGGCATGATATTAGATCAAGCAAGGTTTGATGTTTTTCTGATCATTTGTAAAAGAATTCGAATCAAAATGCCAAGGAACTCCATGCATGTACATGTGACCATTATGTTTAAAAATTCCTTCTAATTTACTACCCATGGAATTAACTCGCACACAATTACACAAATATGATTTTTCAAACCGTTATGGTTAGCCATTGCATGTATATATAGTTCACATTTAAATTACGGTTATTAAATAGCTTTAAAATCACTTAAATGTCCTGAAAAGGTCAAATTTCCCTTGAAATTTTCCAAATTTTAACATGACAGTTGTATTAGTGTACGTTAAACATAGAAAAAATTTGAAGCCTGTAAGGGGAAGCTATCTCCCATTCGTCATCAAACATGCATAGTTCGCTCTTGGAACAAGAGCTTTCTAGTGAGTTGCTCCAGTGTGTGAGGGGTGTGTGTCCAAACTTTCATCAAACAGGCCAATTTTGTTTCCACATCATCTTGTTGGCATGACATTACATCAGGCAAGGTTTCATGTTTTTCTGATCATTTTTTAAATTTTTTGTAATTAAAATGCCATGGCACTCCATGCATGTACAAGTGTCCATGCCGTTAGACCAATATGTTTGAAAATTCCTTCTAATTTGATGCACATGTAATTAACTCGCGCACAAGTACACAAATATGATTTTCAAACCGTTATGGTTAGCTGTTGCATGTAGATGTAGTTCAAATTTGAAATACGGTCATTAAATGCCTAGAAAATCCTTTAAATGTCCTTAAAAAGGACAAATGACCCCTGGAGTTTTCCAAATTTTCACATGATAGTAGTATTAGTGCACGTTAAACGTACAAACAATTTGAAGGCCGTACACAAATATGATTTTTCAAACCGTTATGGTTAGCCGTTGCATGTAGATGTAGTTCAAATTTGAATTACGGTCATTAAATGGCTAGAAAATCACTTAAATGTCAATATAAGGTCAAATGACCCCTTAAATTTTCCAAATTTTCACATGACATTTCTATTAGTGCACGTCAAAAGTAGAAACAGTTTGAAGGCTGTAAGAGGAAGCTATCTCCCGTTCGTCATCAAACATGCATTATTCCCTCACGGAACCATGAGCCTTCTAGTGAGTTGCCCCGGTTTGTAAGGGGGGTGTGTCCAAACTTCCGGCAAACAGGCCAATTTTTTACCACATCATCTTGGTGGCATGACATTACATCAAGCCATGTTTCATGTTTTTCTGATCATTTTTTAATTTTTTGGAATTAAAATGCCATGGCACTCCATGCATGTACATGTGTCCATGCCGTGACATCAATATGTCTGAAAATTCCTTCTAATTTACTTCACATGGAAGTAACTCGCACACAAGTATGAAAATATGATTTTTGAAATCATTATGGTTAGCCGTTGCATGTAGATGTAGTTCAAATTTGTATTACGGTCATTAAATGGCTAGAAAATCACTTAAATGTCTTTAAAAGGTCAAATGACCCCTTAAATTTTCCAATTTTCACGTGACAGTTGTATTAGTGCACGTCAAAAGTCGAAATAATTTGAAGGCCGTAAGAGGAAGCTATCTCCCGTTCATCACAAAACTTGCATTCTTACCTCTCGGAACCACGAGCCTTCTAGTGAGTTGCTCCAGTTTGTGAGGGGTGTGTGTCCAAACATTCGTCAAAAAGGCCAATTTTTCACCACATCATCTTGGTGGCATGACATTACATCAAGCAATGTTTCATGTTTTCCTGATCATTTGTAAAAAAAATTGAATCAAAATGCCATGGCACTCCATGCATGTACATGTTACCATTATGTTTGAAAATTCCTTCTAATTTACTACACATGGAATTAACTCGCACACAAGTACACAAATATACAAATTTTAACATGCCAGTTGTATTAGTGTACGTTAAACGTAGAAAAAATTTGAAGCCTGTAACGGGAAGCTATCTCCCGTTCGTCATCAAACATGCATAGTTCCATCTTGGAACCATGAGCTTTCTACTGAGTTGCTCCGATTTGTGAGGGGTGTGTGTCCAAACTCTCGTCAAACAGGCCAATTTTGTTATCACATCATCTTTGTGGCATGACATTACATCAAGCAAGGTTTCATCTTTTTCTGATCATTTTTAAATTTTTTGGAATTAAAATGCCATGGCACTCCATGCATGTACATGTGTCCATGTCGAGAGACCAATATGTATGAAAATTCATTCTAATTTACTAGTCACGGAATAAACTCGCACACAAGTACACAAATATGATTTTTCAAATCGTTATGGTTAGCCAATGCATGTAGACATAGTTGAAATTTAAATTACGATCATTAAATGGCTAGAAAATCACTTATATGTCTTTATTAGGTCAAATGTCCCCTGAAATTTTCCAAATTTACACATGACAGTTGTATTAGTGCATGTTAAACGTAGAAAAAATTTGAAGGCCGTAAGGGGAAGCTATCTCATGTTCGTCATCAAACATCCATTGTTCCCTCTCGGAACCACGAGCCTTCTAGTGAGTTGCTCCGGTTTGTGAGGGGTGTGTGTCCAAAGTTTCGTCAAACAGGCCAACTGTTTTACCACATCATCTTGGTGGCATGTCATTACATCAAGCAAGGTTTCATGTATTTCTAATCATTTTTAATTTTTTTGGAAATTAAATGCCTTGGCACTCCATACATGTACACGTGTCCATGCCGAGAGACCAATATGTTTGAAAATTCCTCCTTATTTGTTGCACATGGAATTAAATCACACACAAGTACACAAATATGATTTTTCAAACCATTATGGTTAGCCGTTGCATGTAGATGTAGTTCAAATTTAAATTACGGGCATTAAATGGCTAGAAAATAACTTAAATGTCCTTAAAACGTCAAATGACCCCTGAAGTTTTCCAAATTTTCACACGATAGTTGTATTAGTGCACGTTAAACGTAGAGAACATTTGAAGGCCGTAAGGGGAAGCTATCTCCCGTTTTCATCAAACATGCATTGTTCCCTCGCGGAACCACGAGCCTTCTAGTGAGTTGCTCCGATTTGTGAGGGGTGTGTGTCCAAACTTTCATCAAACATGCCATTTTTTTACCACATCATCTTGGTGGCATGACATTACATCAAGCAAGGTTTCATGTATTTCTGATCATTTTTTAATTTTTGTGAATTAAAATGCCATGGTACTCTATGCATTTACATGTTTTCATGCCGAGAGACCACTATGTTAGAAAATTCCCTTTAATTTACTGCACATGGGATTAAATCGCACACAAATATACAAATATGTTTTTTCAAACCGTTATGGTTAGCCGTTGCATCTAGATGTAGTTCAAATTTAAATTATGGTCATCAAATGGCTAGAAAATCACCTAAATGTCTTTAAAAGGTCAAATGACCCCTGGAATTTTCAAAATTTTCACGACACAGAAAAAAATGAAGGCCGTAAGGGGAAGCTATCTCCCGTTCATCATCAAACATGAATTGTTCCCTCTCGGAACCACGAGCCTTGTAGTGAGTTGCTCTAGTTTGTGAGGGGTGTGTTTCCAAACTTTCATCAATCAGGCCAATTTTTTTTACCACATCATCTTGGTAGCATGACATTAGATCAAGCAAGGTTTCATGTTTTTCTGATAATTTTTTATTTTTTTGCAATTAAAATGTCATGGCACTCCATGCATGTACATGTGTCCATGCCTTGAGACCAATATGTTTGAAAAATTCTTCTAATTTACTACAGATGGAATTAAATCAAACACAAGTACACAAATATGATTTTTCAAACCGTTATGGTTAGCCGTTGCACGTAGATGTCTCAAATTTAAATTACAGTCATTAAATGGCTCGAAAATCACTTAAATGTCTTTAAAAGGTCAAACGACCCCTAAAATTTTCCAATTTTTCACATGATAGTTGTATTAGTGCATGTTAAATGTAGAAAGAATTTGAAGGCCGTAAGGGGAAGCTTTCTCCCGTTTGTCATCAAACATGCATTGTTCCCTCACGGAACCACGAGCCTTCTAGTGAGTTGCTTCCGTTTGTGAGGGGTGTGTGTCCAAACTTTCGTCAAACATGCCAAATGTTTTACCTCATCATCTTGGTGGCATGACATTACATCAAGCAAGGTTTCATGTTTTTCTGATCCTTTAAAAAAATGGAAATTAAATGCCATGGCACCCCATGCTTAATTGTGTCATAGCCGTTAGACCAATATGTTTGAAAATTCCTTCAAATTTTATGCACATGTAATTAAATCGCACACGAGTACACAAAATATGACTTTTCAAACTATTATGTTTAGATGTTGCATGCACATGTAGTTCAAATTTGAATTACGGTCATTAAATGGCTAGAAAATCACTTAAATGTCGTAAAAGGTCAAATGACCCCCCCTGAAATTTTAGAAAATTTGACATGACAATTGTATTGGTACTACGAATTTTCTCATACATTTAGAACACCATCCGTTGCCACTTTACTCCAAATTCGTCTTTCACATCTAATAAGAAATATCCACAACATCACACACAGTTTTTTTGTAGGAACCGTTTGCGATGAAATTGCTGGGTCTATTTAAGTCTTCCTCCTTAAGCTTCGTCGGCTTGTCTGTTCCAGTGACGGCAACCCTCGAATCCAAGAATCTCAATCCCCATTCCCGCACCCCCTTTTTGCAAAGATGATGCTGCGGAAACGCTTCATGAAGGCTCGTACGATGGCCACGTCCTCCTCGAGTGCCACCGCCTATGTCGAGAGTGCCGTCACATCCGCATTGAGCGCAGCCGCACCGAGAGGGCGTCTGCGGCAGCTGCAGCAGCCGAGATGTCTGCGGTTGCTGCTGCTATGACAACTGCAAGCGCTGGAGCTGCCGTCCGTGCCGACGATGTCACCCTTGCCCGGGTTGAGGCCATCCACGCCAAGATCGAGGACGCACACGCCAGGATATTCCAAGCCACCTAGGAATCTAGCATGCAACCCACGTCGTAAAGGGCGGCGGGGACCATGGATCACATTCTTCCTCATGAGATCGCCGAGTGGGAGCTGGAGAAGAAGGAGGCGACGGAGATCGAGGAGCGTCGGGAGGAGGAGTTGCGCATGGCCGAGGTCGATGTAGAGAAGATCTCTCCATCGAGTAATGGGTGGTGGAGTACCAACGCGAGCTCTGGCACAACCACTACTATGAGTACTACAACCTCGAGGGTGGCGCCGAGGACGAGGATGAGGACACGGTCGACTTCAGCAGGGGGACGTGGAGTACACCAATGGCATCATGTTGCCAGGACAAGTCATCGACGTCTCATCTCACACCGGCGATGCATTGGCCGGCGCTGTGGTAGATTTGTTAAAATTATGCATACTTAGGCTTTGTTTTTAATGCTAGTCTTTTGTTAGAGCAATGTTTAGGTCAACTGGCTCTGTTTAATTACTAAAAAAATTCAATTCAGTAAGTGTGGTCTGTGTGCTATATGATCTTTGTGTGCCCAAATTAGCAAGCGATATTAAATTATGCAATGACGTACTCGAGGAAATTTCGACCAAAATTTGAATTATCAAACTCATCCCATGCTCTTAAAGCAGAAGAATTGTTTGCGAGGCACACAATCGTTCAAAGTGAATGGTGTCCGGCGGCACCCCACGCAAAGTTTCCCTCCACATTTCGAAAATTCTGGCCTACGGCCGAAATATCTAACCCCCTCCCCCCTTTTCTCCCAGTCCACAAGTCACATTTCCCCTATTTTCTCCCTTCCTAAGCTATAGCCTCTTCCTCGCTTGCTTCCTCGCTCTCGCCATCTCGCATCCTACCGTTGGGGTCGCCATGGTCTTCTTCTAAGACCTCTCCAGCGGTTCCTTCGACGACGACGACCCCTTCACCACCCGGGTATGCCTCTCTTCTCTCTTAGGATATGACTTGGAATGAAGGATTTTTACCCGGCGGTCGATTTGAGTCATTTCTTCGTCTTGTAGCTCCCTAGGACCATCAGTTGCAATGAATGGAGCGGGGTGGGTGAAGATCTGTCTGCTCATTGTCACCATCAATCTCCATGCATGAAGCTAGTTGCGTTTGAATCTGTGGACAGTGGGAGGAAGTTTCTGGCATGTGTAGAGAAGGTTAGACCCTCTTTCATTGTTACAAATCATTTGTTAGATGTGATTCAGACACTGTCACGGTCCCAACCCATTCATACCACACCTTCAGCCAAATGCATCCTAAGATAGTGTCACAGTTTGTACCTAGTATCTAAAATTGTTGCCATCTCATCCGCGGTGCCATTAGAAAATTATTTGGCATCGCTTCAGCAGTTTGTGCAGACAACTTTGGTCCACACATCCGAGAAGCCAAGCAGTAAAATACAAAATCTTTATGGCACGAAGGAACTGGGCATCAGAGCAACTAGGTGCTCCGAAGTCCAGGTCCCTGATTTTTTCTGTTGCATCGGCTCGCCAGTGCACGGCACCGGTGCGAGATGTAGCAATAGTTGTCTTTACACCAATTTTGGCATACATAGTGGACGACCTTAGTGCTATTAGTTCCATGTTACTAAATTTTAGCATGTACACACCTGTTAGTATAAATTTGCTGTCATCAAAACATTATCGCTATGTTGTTGTAGTTATATTTACCTTCCTCATAAAATGTTCAATTTTCTATTTATATTACATGAGTAAGAACTTGCAGCCTTGTTGTAGTTAATTATAGCTTCTAATGTTTCAGAATTTGGTTGTTGTCTCTATAGCAATTAATTCATTTTCACATTGATCTTTTTGAGAAGATATGTCATAATTAACCTGTTTCTTTAGTTTTTCAAAATAAGTATAGGTGATTTTCTATGTTTCTATAAACCCATTTCCCTTACAATTGTTACTGATCTAGTTTTAAATATTATAGGATCAACGGAAGTGTTCTTACTTGGATTGGGTTGATCGAGAGTGGCCACAGTCTTTGAAGATGTGCCTAGCAAAGCTCTGGAGCATGTATGAGGTAGAGAACATAGGTAGGCTGAGAGAAAGTGTTGTCAACGCTGAAGAATATTTGAAGATGCGGGGTAAAAAAAGGAAGGGAGAGAGCTTAGATTTTTAAAATCAGACTTTGCTAAGATGGTGTTGGCGAAGGAGGAGGCACTTTCCTAGTTGGACAATGCAAAACAGGTTCTTATTGAACTGAAAGCAGAGGTGGATAAGATGAGCCTAGCTGATCTTGATTAGGGAAATGAATATATTTTTCTTATGAAGTTGAACTAGCTATATGCTGTACTGTGCTATTTTCAGGTAGCTATCGTACTGTGATGTTAAAATATATTTATGTGCCTGATATGAAATTGGCAAACAACTATTTGATATGACATGTGAATTTGCATAATACTGGAATTATTAATTGTAAACAAATAAACCTGCTAAATGTGTTAGGGAACTTTGCAAACGGTTCTAGCAGTAAAAGTGCTTGTGAAGGATAGCCCAATTCCACACAGTTCTCTTCATCTAATCATGTGTGATGTAGTTGATAAAAGCAAACGGTTAACCAAGGTAGAGCATGTGTGATAGTTACACCTATCACACACGAGCCTATAGATAAACCTGTGTGGGATGTACATACGAACGGAAACGTTTTCCCTGGATCGACTGTGTGGGATGTACATACAACGGAAACATTTTCCTTGGATTGACTGTGTGGGATGTACATTCGAACGGAAACATTTTTGCTGGATTGACTGTGTGGGATGTACATATGAACGGAAACGTTTTCCCTGGATTGACTGTGTGGGATGTACATAAGAACGAAAACATATTCCTTGGATTTACTGTGTGTGATATACATACGAATGGAAATGTTTTTCTCGGATTCACCGTGTGGGATGTACATACAAATGGAAATGATTGGGTTTCGATGCCTCGCCCGATCGCACATGAGCTCATTTTTCCCCAGCCTGTGTGCCAGGAGGGCCTATCCCCGATGGTTTCTAGGTCGTGTGGGAAGGACCCCCCTATCGCCCACACTCACTTGGCGACGATTCCAAATGCCGCCCCGAAAAGTGGTTAAAAACTGTGTGTATAGCACCGACATGTACCAGTGATAGGTGTATTCTGCAGATCAAAATGCACATCCATCTTTGTTTCGTTCTACCCTAGAGTGTTATCCCCTTCATTCAATAATATCATAGGAGTTGCACAACCTCTTATGAGTTCTTGTTGTAGTGACACTTCTCGCTATCATCATTCATTTCTTAGTCTCCGTGTTAGTTGTACCCAGAATGCCGGCAAATGAATTGTGATGTTAAATTAATATTCCTCGCAGCCCAGTTGCTTGGTGGTTAATGGATAATAATCTCATTCTTAGCATGTTGGTCATTGAATCATCATTCTAAGATTGATCATGCTACCTAGTCCATTTTTCTTGGTGCACTTTTCGATAAGTGAGCAAGGATTGTGTCAATACTTCACTATTCTGATCACATCATCTTGCCCTAAAAAGCAAGATTGTTCTCGAGCTTAATAACATATTGATGTTTTTGTGATTTTTCGAATATCTTCTCAGAAGTATTACCAGGTTATCCCTTGACCGTTATGTTGAGCTTGTGATCAAGTTGGTTTCCTCTAAACCACCACTTCTCCAAGAATATGTGCTGGATACCCCTGAACTAGTTGGTTAGGCTAAACAACAACTTGGAGAGTTGGAAGATTAAAGCTTTATCTGACTTAGTTTGTCCCAAGGGGATATCTTTTGTGTGTGTGCTAAAGAAATATGATATCTTCACTGATTGATCTTCGTGTTCAGTTGTTGGACCTTTTATCTTATCCACTCGTTCAGTTTGACTATGGGCTATCGTCAAATCAAAATCGGAACCAACGATTTTCATAATGTTGTCTTACTCATGGTTGATCCCTCGAGCATACACAATTATATATATTTCGGTCTCACCAATGTTGTCACCTTGTTCACATAATTATGAAATTCTATCTATATGGAAACCTTGATGAATTGTTGTTGAGTGCTACTTGTGAGTTGTGTTGGGATT
Organism: Secale cereale; assembly: GCA_902687465.1. NCBI lineage: Eukaryota > Viridiplantae > Streptophyta > Magnoliopsida > Poales > Poaceae > Secale > Secale cereale. The sequence goes on from LR738712.1 coordinate 408,386,751, forward strand.
TCCTAGAAGAGAAGAGGATGATGCAAGATAGTAGAGATCAGCATTTCCTTTAGTTGTTATCAATCCTGTACGAGAACCACGCAATACCTCGTGAATAGCAACTACACACAAAATAACAAATACTTGCACCCAACGCAAACAACGGGTTGTCAATCCCTTAGCGATTAATTACAGGGATCAAATCTGGTAGCGATAGATAGATAAACAGAAAACACAATATAAAATAATGGTAAATAAATTGCTCCAAGGTATTTTTGGATTTTCATATATGATAAATATAGACCCGGGCCATAGTTTTCACTAGAGGCTGCTCTCTCGAACAAAAAGCATACAGTGGGTAAGCAAATTATCGTTGGGCAATTGATAGAAAAGCGCATATTTATGACAATATCCAAGGCAATGATCATGTATATAGGCATCACGTCCGAGACCAGTAGATCGACTCTGGCCTACATCTACTGCTATTACTAAACACATTGACCGCAATCCAACATGCCTCTAGAGTATTATGTTCATAAAGAATGGAGAAACGCCGTAAGCTAGATGACATGACGCGACAAAGTAAACCCAATCAATATGAATTAACCACAACCTTTTATCCTTGATGGAAAAAATATCAAATATGTGTCATGTCCCTTTCTATCACTGCGATTGAGCAATGCAAGATTGAACCCATCACAAATAACCACTCTCATTGCAAGATAAATTAATCCAGTTGGCCAAACCAAATGAATAGATCGGAGAGAAATACGAAGCTATAACAATCATGCATAAAAGAGTTCAGACAAGACTCAAATAACGTTCATAGATAATCTTACCATCCACCCACAATTCATCAGATCCTAGCAAACACACCACAAAATAATATTACATCGAATAGGTCTCCAAGAACATCAAGGATAACATTGTATTGAAGATCAAAGAGAGAGAAGAAGCCGTCTAGCTATTAGCTATGGACCCATAGGTCTATGTAAAATTACTCACACATCATCGGAAGGGCAGCAAGGTTTATGTAGAAGCCCTTCGTAGTGGATTCCCACTCTAGCAGAGTACTAGAAAATCCCTCCAGATGGGATCTCGCAAGAACAGAAACTTGCAGAAGCGAAAAAGTATTTTGGGTGGCTCTCTGATGTATTGGGAATATTTGGGAATTTATAGAGTTGGAATTAGGTCAAGAGGTGCCATAGAGGGCCCACAATCCTGCCCCCCCCCCTAGGGCATGCGTGGCAGGCTTGTCGCTCCCCGAGTACTCTTGAGGTCTTCTCCCAAAACTTCTAGTGTCCCTTCTGGTTCAGATAAATTCGCCAAAAAATTATGTAACATTTGGACTACGTTTGGTGTTGATTTTATAAAAAGCCAAAAACAAGAAGAAGAAGAAACAACTGGCACTGGGCACTAGTCTAATAGGTTAGTTCCAAAAAATGATACAAAATTGCATAATAAGCATCCAAGATTGATACTATAATAACATGGAACAATTAAAAATTGTGGATACATTAGAGATGTAGCAAGCATCCCCAAGCTTAATTCCTGCTCGTCCTCGAGTAGGTAAATGGTAAAAACATAATTTTTTATGTGGAATGCTACCTATCATATTTCATCATGTAATCTTTTTTATGGCATGAATATTTAGATCGGAATGATTCAAAGCAATACTCTATAATTTGACAGATAGATATCAATACTCAGGCATATCCACAAACAATCATGCCTTTCAAAATATCAATGCTAAAGAAAGCTATCCCTACAAAATCTTATAGACTTGTCATGCTCCATCTTCTTAACACAAAGTATAAATCATGCACTACCCCGGTGTGAACCAAGTAATTGGTTCATACTTTTTAACGCGCTTCAGCTTTTTCAACCCTCACGTAATCAACAAGGCTAATCAATGGCCTATGGAGATTCCCATCAATTGATGCAAGGAGTAGGGATATCCATGCAACGGATGCACTAAGAGCTATAAGTGTATGAAAGATCAGAGTAAAAACTAAGTGGGTGTGCATCCAAGTTGCTTGCTCACCAAGACCTCGGGCAATTTGAGGAAGCCCATCATTAGAATATACAAGACAAGTTCTATAATGAAAAATTCCCACTAGTTATATTAAAGTGAAACCATAGGAAACTCTTTATATGAAAAACATGGTGCTACTTTGAAGCACGAGTGTGGAAAAAGATAGTAGCAATGTCCCTTCTCTCATTTTCTCATTTTTTGTTGGGCTTCTTTGGCCTCTTTTCCCCTCACTTAGGCCATGCTCTATTAATGACAATGATGATCATCACACTTCTACTTACTTACAACTCAAAATTACAAATCGATACTAGAACAAAATATGACCCTATATGAATGCCTCTAGCAGTGTACCAGGATGTGCAATGATCAAGCGTAAGATTTATAAAAATGATGACAATGGCTGAGCCACAAATACTATGTCAGCTATGTGGTCATGCAAAGAAATATGACAATGATGATGTGTATCATAATAATGGAACGGTGGAAGTTGCATTGCACTATATCTCGGAATGGCTATGGAAATGCCATAATAGGTAGGTATGATGGCTTTTTGAGAAAGATATGAGGAGGTTTATGTGTGATAGAGCATATCATATCATGGGGTTTGGATGCATCGATGAAGTTTGCACCACAGCTCGAGGTGAGGAAGGGCAATGCACAGTACCAGAGAGGCTAGCAAATGGCGGAAAGGTGAAAGTGTGTATAATCAATGGACTCACATTAGTCATAAAGAACTAAAACTTATTGCAAAAAGTTTATTAGCCCTCGAAGCTAAGTACTAGCATGCTCCTAGGGATAGGTTGGTAGGAGTTAACCATCACGCGCCCCCGACCTTCACGCAAAGGAAGACACTCAATAATAAATCATGCTACAACTTCTTAGCATAACGAGAGACTATACGTGCATGCTCCGGGAATCAAAAACTTTAACACCAATATTCTTACTGAACAAAAATCATTCACTAGTACCTCCCACATATTAATACCTTTTAGATTGCAAAACTATTGCAAGGAATCAAACTTATCATATACAGTGATCTACATGAAAGTTGTTATTGTATCCCTCATTAATACCTATTAGGACCAATTTCATAATTTGTGCATATTGCCATCACTATTTATCAAACTCTCAAAATGATATAAGTGAAGCATGAAAGTGCAACTATTTCTTTAAAATATAACCACCACCGTCCTCTAACAGATATAAGTGAAGTACTCGAGCAATTCACTAGCTCAAAAGATATAAGTGAGGCACATAGAGTATTCTAACAAATCACAAATAATGTGTGTCCCTCTCAAAATTGTGTGTCCAGCAAAGATGATTATGGAAAAAAAATGCAAAGACTCATATTATACATGACGCTCCAAGGAAAACACATATCATTGGATGAATAAAAATATAGCTCCAAGTAAGTTACCTATAGTGGGTATAAGAAAGAGGGGATGCCATCCGGGCCATCCCCAAGCTTAGATTCTTAGGTGTCATTGAATATTACCTTGGGGTGCCTTGGGAATCCTCATGTTTCGGTTCTTTCAAATCCTTATTCCTTCATCCATCGCGACCTCACTAAAACTTGAAAATTTCATCACACAAAACTCATGAGATCCATTAATATAACAAACAAATCTTAAAATTTAGTTACTCTTGTAAACCCGTTCATATTTCATTATTTCATAAAAGTTATTGTATTCGAACTTCACCATGACTTATACACCCGATACAATCCATGGATTCATCAGAACAAGCAAACTATGCAATGAAAACAGAATCTGTCCAAAAATAATAGCCTCTCAAGATTTGAACAATAACCATACTTATGTAACTCTAAAAATTATGATAAATTATGACAACGTGGGATTTTTTTTATATCAATCATGTGTAAAATATACATCTCAGAAATACATTCCAGTGAATTTATGATTTTTTTGGACTGAGCATGAAAGTTTCTATTTTTCACAGAATCGAATCAGCTATCAACCAAATCATCCCAAAGGCATTACTTGGCACAAACACTAATTAAAACACAAAAACAGCAGTACCATAATTGTGTGCACACACAAAAATAGAAAAGAAACAAGAAAAATAAAGATAACTATTGGATTACCTCCGAACAACCGTTATTGTTTTACGCCCCAAGCCAGGCATAATGCGTAGTTTCAAGTTTTGTCATCTAAGTAACGGCGATCATTCATGGTCATCTCATACTCCCTTCTTTCAGCATAAAGCTTCCTAAGAGGAGAGAAATTAATTGTAAGGGCTAAATTTAATAGGATAAGGATTGGTAAGATCAAGTTCGGAAGGAGGTGATTCTTACTTTGGCCCTTTATAAGTGATGACTAATTCTTCATTATAGGTATTTCTTTGAATATGTTCCTTTAATATTTTCTCAAGCACCTAACCCGTTATTTTGTGTAGGAAAATTATCATTTAGTTCATAAATTGTATCAAGCTAAACTGAAGGGGGGAACTCTTTTTATAAGATTCTCATTGTAAGCAGCATAGTCCAAAGATTGTAATCTCCTTATTTCCTCTTGATTGTGGATAATTTATTCTATAGGAGGGCAATGCTACTTCTCGAGCTTGCGTTGTATTCCCTCAAAGAGGAAATGGAGATGCAGCACAGTAGCGTAAGTATTTCCCTTAGTTTTTGAGAACCAAGGTATCAATCCAGTAGGAGACCACGCGCGAGTCCCTCGCACCTGCACAAACAAATAAGAACTTTGCAGCCAACGCGATAAGGGGTTGTCAATCCCTTTACGGTCACTTACGAAAGTGAGATCTGATAGAGATGATAGTTTATATTTTTTAGTATTTTTGATTATAAGAACATAAAGTAAAAGCAGAAAAAGTAAAGTAAGTGTAGATTGATATGTTGAGAATAGACCCGGGGGCCATAGTGTTCTCTAGTGGCTTCTCTCATGGTAGCGATATTCTACGGTGGGTAAACAAATTACTGTCGAGCAATTAATAGAAAAGCGAATAATTATGAGACTATCTAGGCATGATCATTTTATATAGGAATCATGTCCGAGACAAGTAGACCGACTCCTGCCTGCATCTACTACTATTACTCCACACATCGACCGCTATCCAGCATGCATCTAGTGTATTGAGTTCATAAGAACAGAGTAACGCCTTAAGCAAGATGACATGATGTAGAGGGATAAACTCAAGCAATATGATATAAATCCCATCTTTTTATCCTTGATGGCAACAATACAATACGTGCCTTGTTGCCCCTACTATCACTGGGAAAGGACACCGCAAGATTGAACCCAAAGCCAAGCACTTCTCCCATTGCAAGAACTATAGATCTAGTAGGCCAAACCAAACCAATAATTCTAAGAGACTTGCAAGGATATTATGAGCACACATAAAGAGTTTAGAAAAGAACCAAATATTTCTCATAGATAATCTTGATCATAAACCCACAATTCATCGGATCTCGACAAACACACTTCAAAAAGAGATTACACCGAATAGATCTCCTCGAAGACCGAGGAGAACTTTGTATTGAGATCCAAAGAGAGAGAATAAGCCATCTAGATACTAGCTATGGACCCGAAGGTCTGTGGTAAACTACTCAGAACTAATGGTGAGGCGATGATGATGATGTAGAAGCACTCCGTGGTAGACCCCCCCCTCCGGCGGAGCTTCGGAACAGGCCCCAAGATGGGATCTCACGGGAACAGAAGGTTACAGCGGTGGAACTAGGGTTTTCTCTGTTCGTCTGATGGTTTTGGGGTACGCAGATATATATAGGAAGAAGGAGGGCACCGGGGGCCTTACATGGGACCCACGAGGCAGGGGGCGTGCCCTGGGGGGGGGGGCGCCCACTCCTTGTGGGCACCACGTGGCCCCTACTCCGTGGTTCTAAAGTCTCCCGTGCGTGATTTTCTCCAAAAATATCTCTCCCGAAGGTTTAATTCCGTTTGGATTCCGTTTGATATTCCTTTTCTGTAAAACCCTGAAACAGGCAAAAAACAACAATCTGGACTGGGCCTTTGGGTTAGTAGGTTAGTCCCAAAAATAATCTAAAAATGTATGACAAAACCCATTAAACATCCAAAACATCATAAATAATAGAATGGAACAATAAAAAATTATAGATACGTTGGAGACGTATCAAGCATCCCCAAGCTTAATTCCTGCTCGTCCTTGAGTAGGTAAATTATAAAAATAGAATTTTTGATGTGGAATGCTAACCAACATAGTTTTTCAATGTAATTCTCTTAATTGACATAAGAAATAATAATACTTCAAGCATACTAAGAAAGCAATCATGTCTTCTCAAAATACTATGGCTAAAGAAAGGTATCCCTACAAAATCATATAGTCTGGCTATGCTCCTCTTCATCACACAAAATATTCATATCACGCACAACCCCGATTTTAGCCAAGCACTTGTTTTCATACTCTATTCTTTCAAACCTTTCAACTTTCACGCAATACATTAGCGTGAGCCATGGACATAGCACTATGGGTGGAATAGGGAGGTGGTTGTGGAGAAGACAAAAAGGAGGGAGATAGTCTCACATCAACTAGGCATATCAACGGGCTATGGAGATGCCCATCAATATATATCAATGTGAGTTAGTAGGGATTACCATGCAACGGATGCACTACAGCTGTAACATCCCAAATTTTTAATTCGGAATGTTATACATAGATCATACTGCACTGCATAATTCTTTGCGTTTTTGTGCGTGGCGAACCTCGAAATTCTAAGCAACTCAAGGACCTACGGAGAGAGTTGGGAATTCCACCGTTTTCGTATTTGAGTTTACTCGAATACCGGTGCGAGGATAGTGTTGGTTTTGATTATTTTTCTCTCCTAAAAATATTTCTAAACAAAATATATGAGCGGAGATAATATGACTTCTCCAAAATAACAGAAATATTGGAGGAAAAATATTAAAATCACTTTTGGTATTTTTCTGGATTTATTTGCAATTTTATTTGCATAGGAAAAATACGCGTTTTTAAAAATTGCCTTTAGGTCCGGGAAAAATGTTCACTTTGTCCTAAATATTATCAGAGGACGGTGAAAATTTATTTTGGGATTTTTGGAGTCCGTTTAGTATTTCTTTTGTTAGTTTGTGTACGTGAGGATTCTTTTAAACAAAAAGAAAATAAAATAGGGAAACCGCCTTTGGGCCGTGTTCGGCCAGGACTCCTCTGGCCTAGGGCCTTTAAAAGCCGCCGAGGGCCCATCCGCCGCACCCCAGCCAGCCCGCCCCGCCGCCCCGCCCTTGCCCTAGCGCCGCCGCGCCTAAGCCGCGCCGCCGCAGCCACTCGCCGCCGCCGCCGCACCGCCGCGCTGCGCGGCCGCCCCGTTCGCCGCGCCGCCGCATCCCGCCGCCCGGACGCCGCACCCCGCCGCCTCGCCCGCTGGAGTAGCCGCCGCCGTCGTCGGATCTTCGCCGGAGCCGCCGCCGCCGTCTTTTCCGAGGTAGCCGCCGTCGCCGTCGGTTTTTTTTAGAACCGATCGGTTTTTTTTGAAACCCTAAATCCGTTTTTTTAGATTAGATTGGTTTTTCTCTGGTTTAGTTATTTAGCGGATGTTCGTCCGTACGTTCGTTTTAACGAACGTGGTTCACCCGTTAGCCGCAGACAAAGAACGTTCGTTCGTTAGCCTGTTCGTCAGTTTTCTTTTTCGAAGGATTTATCCACGATTATTTTCGGTCACGATTTCTACCCTGATCTTGTTTTTCTTTTTTCTTTTCGCTCGAGAGTCGGAATCAGGTGACTCCTTGTCGCTCGACGCCCCCTTTCCGTTTAACCAACTTGAACAAAGTTTTGGCTACTGTAAAATTTGACTTTAGATCAAACTAGTAAACGAATCTCGTTTCTATCGCAGTTTGAGTTTCGTTGCTTCTCTCGATTTGATTCTTTTTGCAAACCGGAGTTCTTAAGTTGAACTTTCTGGTTAGATCTAGTCTTTTGTAGTTTTGGTTGTGCATCATTGCTTGTTTGCTTATGTATGCTATTGTTTGCTTGCGATAGAATACCCGGACTGTGAAACGTGCTACTACGAGTGTCTAGGTTTTGCGAATCGTCAGCAAGGCAAGTAACACTTTGATCATACCCTTTTATTACCCAGTTTTTATGCATTAGATCAAACCCTCACACATTGGGTGAGTAGGATCTGATAATTTGTGGGACTGGGAAGTAGATTGAGGTAGAACCTATTACCTGCATTATTTTCAAACCCCTGGGAGTTACTTGTACGTTATGCTTAGGTTGCCATGCTATGCTCATAGACGTGGGTTGGGTTTGAGTGAAATCCGTGACAGATGTGAGTTGTTAATTAATGGTTCAACTTAAGGTGATTACTTGAGTACACATCTGACTGGATTGGTTGCAGGCCACCTGGAGAATCCAGTGTTGTCCTAGGAAATCCCGGGGTTCCGTGTGATTTTTCCTATGGAATGCCACCCAGGCTCAAAGGGATCATAAAACTATTCATTCTAGAAACTTCCGTGTGCAGCCACAATGCCAATATGGGCTCTGGTATAGTATAAGTAGGTTGTGTGAGCTTTTTCAGTGGTGGACTAGCAGATGTAGGGGAAAGTAGGTGTACGAGTTCACCCGGGGTAAAGAGTAAATGCTTCTGAAAGACTATGTCTCGGTCATCCGTTTCTCAAACACCATGCAGTGCGAGAAATCCAACGGAGGAGATCGAGTCTTGTGGGAAAAGTGCACAAACCTCTGTAGTGTGTACAAACTGATCATGATTAGCCGTGTCCCCGGTTATGGACATCTTGAGTATCTGGTATTTGAATTATTGGTTGATCTCATCACTCTATAAATTAATTTGTTGGGTTAATGACTACTTTAATTGGGATTGAGTTGGAGGTACCTTCTCAGTGATGTTTCAACTACCATGATAGTTAAAATGAAAATTATTCCTTTGTTGTAGGGAAAAATTGGCTTTACGCAAAAACTTTAACCTTAGAGCCTCCACCAGCCAAATATGCATATAGTATAGCCTATATTCTGTTACTTGCATCTTCTGTGTTATCTTGCCAGCATATTCCATGTGCTGACCCGTTTCGGGCTGCAACATATTACGTTGCAGACTTTTCAGACGAGGAGTAAGACGATCTAGGTCAATTGTCATGCATTCAGCTATGCCGTTGGAGTTGATGGACTCAATTATCTTCCAAGCCTTCCGTTGTTATTTTGTTAGATGGCCTTATGCCATAGACTTTTGTAATAAGTTCTCTTTGGAGACACTCGATGTAATAAGTGTGTGATTGCCACTCTGTTATAAACCCTTCAAGTACTTTGTGTGTGTCAGCATTACCGATCCAGGGATGACACTGAAACACAGAGACTTCGGTCCATTCGAATCGTGGTCGCTACAAGATAGTATCAGAGCACACGCTCAATGTAGGACACGACCACTAAGATAAACCCTACGTCACTCTTCTCTACTCATTTCTGACTCCTCTCCATTTTCTACTTATTTAGGATGGTGGACCCAAGGAACAAGTTCACTCAACCAGATGAAGACACACCTTTTGGACGACACTTGAAGGAAGTCACTAGGTACCTGAACATAGGAATACCAAGCTTTACCGGGACCTACATGTCGGTGTACTAAAGTAGGGGTACCTTAGTATCCCGACTTGTGCACGGGCAGTAGCAGCGTCCCGTGGTCTGGCTTACCACGCGCCCGCCAAAACCCACTCTAGACCCTTGTAAGCCATTCAAGAACAAAGTATTCAAGTTAATAGACAAGACCCCGGCAAGAGGAGCTTGCCGGGAAGGCCGCACCAGGCTCAAAGTTATCATTCTAGCACAAGACCCTGGCAAGGGGAGCTTGCCAGGAAGGCCAAAAGAACGACACTTCAAGGAGGAATATCGCGGTGCATCATGCGCCCCGGCAAGGCCCGGAGAGCGACAAGCTTCCGGGCCCGGCAAGGTTGCGACCCCGGCAAGGTGCTTGCCGGGGAAACTTATGCTGTGTGCCTGCGCTCCAGCTCATCTGGCCACGCGTTGCCCTGGGGCCCTTCCAGGGGCACGTGGCGGATGGCTGTGCAGCCTGGGGTACACGATGGCAAGCTGCGGTGACAAGACCATCGCCGTGGCGAACGGAGACGCATGGACGGACGCTTTTTGGGGCGACGGCGACGGGCATTCAATGCCTTTGTCCCCCACCGTCAAAGTTAGGTAAAGACCACTATTTATACACTGTTCATGCACTGTTACAACTACCACCAGTTTTACATTTTTACCCTCCTCTACGTTGACACCTGTCGGTGACCCCTTTGAGCTATAAAAGGAGGCCCATGCACAACGTAGAGGGGGTTCGATCCCAGAAACTTCATCACCATTGTGCTCGGTGTAGCTGGTACTATAGATCTTCAAGCTCCCGAGCTCCAGAAACTCAATACAACCAAGGCAGGAGTAGGGTTTTACGCGTACGCGCGGCCCGAACTTGGGTAAACTGCCCGCGTGTGCTCCTCGATCTGCTCTCCGTGCTCCCTCCGCTCCCTTACCGCAACGTAGAAGGGGCTCCGGTCCCATAGGTGTTCGCGGGCGGTCAGTTTCCCCGACATCTTTGGCGCGCCAGGTAGGGGGCGTCGAGGTCGTGCGAACCTGATCCGGCGCTCACGCGGGCGCAACCTTCAGCAAATTCACCAGCCAGCTCAAGCTCTCCAAACAATCCCTTTGTCCTGGCCCTTCTCGGTCTGGGGGCTCGACATCCTCGGCCCCCTTCCCCGCGCCGTCGGGGGCTTTGAGTACTTGTACGTCACAATCGACAAGTTCACAAAGTGGCCAGAAGTGGAACCAGTGAGAAAGGTGACAGCACAGTCAGCAGTCAGGTTCTTCAGATCAATAGTTTGCCGTTTCAGAATCCCTAACAGGATCATCACCGACAACGGCACACAGTTCACAAGTCGCACCTTCATGCAATACGTCCAAGATCTTGGCGCCAAGGTCTGCTTTGCTTCTGTTGCTCACCCAAGGAGCAATGGTCAAGCGGAGAGGGCAAACGCTGAAGTGCTGCGCGGACTCAAGACAAGAACCTTTGACAGGCTGCACAAGTGTGGAAGAAACTGGATAGAGGAGTTGCCGGCGGCTCTTCGGTCAATCAGGACGACACCAAATCGAGCCACCGGACAGACACCCTTTGCTCTTGTCTATGGAGCAGAGGCAGTTCTCCCCACGGAACTCGTATACGGGTCTCCTCGAGTGCTCGCTTATGATGACCTCGAGCAAGAGCAACTGCGACAAGATGATGCATTGCTCCTTGAGGAGGAACGTCTCCAGGCTGCTGTACGAGCTGCTCGGTACCAGCAAGCCTTGCGTCGCTATCATAGCCGCAAGGTCAAGGCCAGGAGTCTCGAGGAAGGCGACCTTGTTCTTCGGCGTGTTCAGTCCGCCAAGGGCTCCAACAAGTTGACGCCAAAGTGGGAAGGCCCTTATCGGGTGAGACAAGTCACAAGGCCTGGCGCTGTCCGCCTTGAGACCGAAGAAGGCTTACCGGTGAGCAACTCCTGGAACATAGAGCATCTTCGCAAGTTTCACCCGTAAGGCGCGGTTGCCGTGATCCGCTCCGGCAACCACCTTTTGTACAAGTCTTGCCGCTGTTGCATGTAAACCTTTGTACAATGCCGGGCGCAGACCCCGTGCATCAGTAAAACTTTTGTGCTTCGCACCATTTGTCATTCCATGCCTTTCCTTTTACTTGCGTGTATCGTCTGACATTTTGTGCAGCACACACCCCCGGTAAGCAATAACAAACCACAAGGCTCCATACTTGTGTTTCCTCCCCTTTTCCTTTCTCTCTTAAACAGAAGGAGTGTTCCTCGCGCACAAGTTTGCCGGGGGGGAAGGAGATAGAAGTATGGACAAGGTGCTATTCAAGAAAGAAAAGTCTTGTCGGGAAACAAACAATCCATGAAAACTAAGGTACCAAAGTTTGAGCATTCAAATTTTTAAATTTTTGTTATCTTCCTTGAACAACCACACTTTGTATGGAAAACCTGTGCGCGGAGGAACCTACCCGTGGCTAGCCGCGCCCTTACTTTGTTTCGAGCACGCTCAACGGCTTAAGTGAGCTGCGACAAGTGTCGCGCCCTTACTTCGTTTTCGAGTTCGCTCAGCAATCTAAGTGTGCTGCGACTAGCTACGGCAAGGTTTCTTGCCGACAAGGGCTTTGCTAGCAGGCTGCTAAGAGTCCCGCACTCAGCGCTCGCGGCAAGGGCCCCTTGCCGGCAAGTTCTCCTAAAAGCATAGGGTGGAAAACATACAAAGTGAAGGGACTAAAGCAAGGGAGATAACATTGCATTGATTATCCGAAATAAAAGTATATATTACAAAGATAACTTGCCGCTGTTCTAAACAACTACTGCCTATGACTTAATTGACAGCGGCGAGGGAAGCAAGGTGCCTAGTCTCTTCGGTCCCCGTCAATCCTCTGGATCTTGCCCACCTTGGCTATGATGTGGGCAACTTGGGCCTTCAACGCCTCCTGGTCGGCTTCGGGCGGCTGGGTCCGGAGGACGTTGACGAGGTTGATCCCGGGGTTGCGGTAGACGATCTTCGACAACACCCGCTCCATGGTACCCGTGCAAAGCCGGCGCGCCTCGTCCGCCAGCTGCACGGGGATCTTCTCCCGTAACCGCGCGAGAGCCGACGCCACTCCTCTGAGGAACAAGCTCAGCTTGGCGCTGTGGGGGAGATTCTCATCGGGGGAGTATGCGAGGTGCTCCGCCCTCAGCGCCACCATCTCCACATCGATGTTGGCGGCGGAGGTGACGAGCTCCTCGGTCCACTGCTCCACCGTCCGCTGAAAGTGATTTTGCGAGACGGCGGCGGTCTCCAGCAAGGCCCTCTCGGTACGGAGATCGTCCTTCAGCTTCGTCTCACGGTCCCGGGCGGCGTCAAGCGAGTCGGTGAGGGTAGAGACCTTCATCTCCAAGTCAGCGATGGAGTCCCTGGCGTCGGTGAGCTCTTTGCCCTTCTCGGAGAGGCGGATTTTCAACTCCGAGTTGGTGTGGGCATCCTTCTCCCGCGCCACGTTGAGCGCGGCGACCCTATCTTCACTCGCCTTCAAGTTCAGCTCCATCTGCGCCACCCTGGCCTCCAGGGTCCCTCTTGGCGGTCTCTGCGGCAGCGGCGGCATCCCTCGCCTTCTGCAGAGCCCCGCCAATAGCCTGCTCCCGGGCGGTGAGGTCGTCCTCGTGGCTGTCGAGGTCGACCTTCCGCTGGTTGAGCTCTCCTTCCCGCCGAGACAGCTCCTCGGCGGCCAGACGCTGCTGCTCCTCCACCTCGGCCTTCTCGAGGATGAATGCTTGGTGTGCTCCGGCAAGCTCTTCGCGCTCCTCCGCCAAGTTTCGGAGGGCCGCCTGGTTGGCGGCACGGAGCTCGGCGGCGCGTTTCTCCAAATCAGCACCAGCCTTGGCAGCCAGAGCTTCACGAGACTCCAACTTCGCCTGCCTGGCCCGGTACAAGGCCAGGAGACGGCGTAGGAGTTGCTCCTCTTCGGGCTCGTCGCTGCTGCCGGGCGCATCGACAACCTTCAACCCGGCGGAGGCGAGGACTTCTCCGTCGAACGTCTCTCCCTCCGCGGGTGCCCTTGATGAGGACGCCCACGGGACTTGGATAAAGACCCCGTTGGCGGCCTCCAGAGAAACGCCCGACCCAGCCGCGGAAGCGGAAGGATCGGCGGCCGGTGCAGCGTCCGGCGCTCCTGTGGCCTCCGGGCCAGCAGTGTGGTCGCCGGTCCCTTCCCCAGCCGCGGCGTCAGTGGTCGGGGCGGTCTCCTCGACGGCTGGCTCATTGACGCCAGCCGTTCCCTCTGCGGCAGTGGCATCGCCAGCGTCGCCGCACACCTCCTCCTCGGCGATGGTTTCCGTCTCCATCGACTCCGGGGCGGGCGGATCTAGCAGAAGAAAAAGAAAGAAAAGATTTTTCAAGCAAATATCCAAAAAGAAGAATCCAAGAAGAAGAGAGTACAAGGGTATACCTGCGCGGGCCTCTTCGATGACGGGGTCCCTCGCCGGGGAGTTCACCCTTGGCGGCGTAGAAGAAGCCCCCGCCGGCAAAGGGCCGCTGGCGCCTTCCCTTGGCGGGGAGTCCACCCTTGGCGGGGTGCTTGCCCTTGGCGGGGTGCTCGCCCTTGGCGGAGTACCCATCCTTGGCGGAGCACTGTCCCTCGCCGGGGAGCTCATCCTTGGCGGGGAGGGTGGAACAAGCGGCTCGTCGGGGGCGACCTCCTGGTGCTCCTGCGGCTGAGGCTCCACTTCTTCACAAGATAACAAGACATCAGTACGGACAATAACCTCAAGCGCGCCCGTCAAGCAGAAAAATGAATACCAGACTTACACTGGGGGCTGCGCTGGGGGCTGCTCCCCAGAGCAGCAGGCTGGTCCGGCAAGTCTGTCGCTGGCGCATCACCTGCCGCTGCGACGGGCTCGTCGTCCTCGATATCGACCACAGGGATCTTGGCCCTCTTCGCCATCCGCTGGGTCAAGGTCCTGGAAGCCAAAACAAGATCAGAACCAAGCAAGAGAAATCAAGACAGAAGCAACAAAAACAAAAGGAAAATGAAAATTGCAAGTACGTACTCTTCCTCCTCTTCATCGGAGCTGAGGGCGGAGAAGTCAAACCCCGCCTCGCATGCTCCAGCACGAGGAGCTGGAGGAGAAGGCTCCCTCGGGCGCTTGGCGGGCTCCGGAGCTGCGGGCTATGAAGACCCAGCACCGGTCGTCGCTGAGGACCGAGGAGCAGAAGGAACCCCAGAGTCACTCCGGGAAGATCCCCCTCCGCTTGTCGCTCGGGCACGGGGCGCCTCCTTGACGACCTTGCTCGTCGTGGTGGCGCGCGTCGCCCGGCGCTTCGGTTGCTGTCGGGCGCCTGTGGCCTCACCGTCTCGGCGGCCTTGCGGAGGCGCTTCTTCTGTTGCGGCGGAGGGCTTGGCGGTGGCGGAGAATTCTCCGAGGATGAGGAGGCGTCATCGTCAAGATTCAGAGACCCGCCAGAATCTTCGTCGGAATCACCGGACTCGGCTTCCTCCTCCTCCTCGGCGGGCCCGCTGGACTCAGTACCCTGCCCGGCAGCCTCGCCCATCCCGGCAGGCTCCCCGGTAGGCTCCCCGGCAAACTCCTCGGGCGCGATCTTCAGCAGCTTGAGGATTTCCTCCCCCTCAGCCTGACTCACCGCTTCCGCCGCCTCCGCTTCATCCACAGTGTATCCAAATTCACCTGCTGCTGCAGCCGCAGCGGCCTCCTCCATCCTGGAGGCAATGTACGCCACATCCCGCTCGGTGGTCTCCCGGGTGAGCCCCTTCTTCTCCTCGGCATTGCGTGGGTTTTCAACCAAGTTGTCGAAGAAGGCTTGCACGGTCTCCGCTGAAGGCTCCAGCCAAGTGGGGACGACCCCGTGGGAGTCGCACTCAGGCATTGCCGCGCGGATGGCACTAAGGGCGGTATTGTTGCACAAGGGAACTACTCCGACCGACGGTTTGAACCACTCCGGGTGCTTGGGGTCGTGCTTGAACAGCTCCCGGACCATCCCCTTCAGTTCCAAGACAGTGAAGTTATAGTTCAGCCCGAGGCGCAGCCTCATGCGGTCTGCCGTGTTGCCGAACTCCCAAGCGGGTCTCTTCCTTTCCTGCAGAGGGGCAATGCGGCGGCGGAGGAAATCAGCCCCGACTTCACCCATAGTCAGATTGGCGGCCCGGAGACGAAGAATCCTAGTCAGAGCGATCTGCAGCTTGTCGTCCTCCGGGGCCAAGTCGCTCCAATCCTTGCCGCGCACTATTGCAGTCTGGCGCGACAAGGTAAACTGCTCAGGCTCGTCTTCCAGAACCCAGCACCAGTCAGCCCTCCACTCTTCCCACTTGCCGCGAAGCTCTCCTTTCAAGTACGCCTCCTTCTTGTTCAGCCTGAAGATCCAGGAGATGCCGCCGGAGAGTGGGGATCCGGACTCTACTCTAGGCGTGAAGAAATGGCGGAAAAGGGCTACATTTGGGTGGACCCCGACATAGTTTTCGCACAGATGTGCGAAAACGGCCAAGGTGAGAACGGCATTTGGGGTGAAATCTAAGAGGTGGAGGCCGTACGTGTTCATCACATCACAGAAGAACTCCGAATATGGAGGGCAGAGACCGCAATAGAAGAACGCAGCAAAGAAGTAGTAACCTCCTGGGAACATGTCGACGGCCACGGCGGGGAGGACTCTGGTGCGTGGGTGATCTTTCGTCTCCCTCGCCCAGAACAAGTAGTACTTGTCCCGCAGCTCCCTCGGGCCGAGCCTTGGCGGGAAGACCACCCTCCTTCTCCGCATGGCTGCCAGCTTCGCCGCCTGCTTAGACTTCTCCTTCTTCGCCTTGTCGCTCTTCGCCTTGTCGCTCTTCGCCTGGTCGCTCTTCGGGGCTATGGCGGGGACGGCAAGGGAGGGCGACGACGCTGCGGGTGGGGAAGACGACGGAGGAAGAGCGGAGGCAGGGAGCAGCGGGGGTTTCTGGAGATTCAAGGCACAGTGAAGGCAATGGGGGGAAACTGCCCCTGCTTCCTCTGCTTTTAAGGGGGAAGTGGGGGACGTTCCGCATTTCCCCATTAAAGAAACCGGCCACGATCTCTCCCACGACGCCGCAATCGACGCGTGCCGTTAGGGAGAGATGCGGCGAATCTGGAGTGGGAAACGGCGTGGCGTGGGCCGCGTGTGCCCGTGCACTGTTCTGGGCCTGGCCCAACAGCGCTCGGCACCATGTGTGGCCCAGGCCCGGGGGCTCCTGTCGTTGTAATAAAGTAGGGGTACCTTAGTATCCCGACTTGTGCACGGGCAGTAGCAGCGTCCCGTGGTCTGGCTCACCACGCGCCCGCCAAAACCCACTCTAGACCCTTTTAAGCCATTCAAGAACAAAGTATTCAAGTTAAGAGACAAGACCCCGGCAAGAGGAGCTTGCCGGGAAGGCCGCACCAGGCTCAAAGTTATCATTCCAGCACAAGACCCTGGCAAGGGGAGCTTGCCAGGAAGGCCAAAAGAACGACACTTCAAGGAGGAATATCGCGGTGCATCATGCGCCCCGGCAGGGCCCGGAGAGCGACAAGCTTCCGGGCCCGGCAAGGTTGCGACCCCGGCAAGGTGCTTGCCGGGGAAACTTATGCTGTGAGCCTGCGCTCCAGCTCATCTGGCCACGCGTCGCCCTGGGGCCCTTCCAGGGGCACGTGGCGGATGGCTGTGCTGCCTGGGGTACACGGTGGCAAGCTGCGGTGACAAGACCATTGCCGTGGCGAACGGAGACGCATGGACGGATGCTTTTTGGGGCGACGGCGATGGGCATTCAATGCCTTTGTCCCCCACCGTCAAAGTTAGGTGAAGACCACTATTTATACACTGTTCATGCACTGTTACAACTACCACCAGTTTTAAATTTTTACCCTCCTCTACGTTGACACCTGTCGGTGACCCTTTTGAGCCATAAAAGGATGCCCATGCACAACGTAGAGGGGGTTCGATCCCAGAAACTCGATCACCATTGTGCTCGGTGTAGCTGGTACTGTAGATCTTCAAGCTCCCGAGCTCCAGAAACTCAATACAACCAAAACAGGAGTAGGGTTTTACGCGTACGCGCGGCCCGAACCTGGGTAAACTGCCCGCGTGTGCTCCTCGATCTGCTCTCCGTGCTCCCTTCGCTCCCTTACCGCAACGTAGAAGGGGCTCCGGTCCCATAGGTGTTCGCGGGCGGTCAGTTTCCCCGACACTACACCGCCACTTTACCAGAAGAGGAGCGATGGAGCATTCAAGTTCAAATTCTCGGGAGAACGTTCACACCATCCACTGACCCAATAGAGTTTTCTTTTGATGCACCAACATGGAGCCTAGGCAAGAGTATGGCAGGCCACATCACTATTGGAAGGATCAGAGAAGTCTACAAGCAGGAGCTGAAGGACACCATCTACCAGATTTGTGGCCACCGAGATGAGCGTTGGGACATGATCAACACCCGGAAGGATAGGTCCATTGCAGCGTTCATCCTGGAGTTAAACCAGCACATTCGACGATAGGAGCATCAGATGTGCGCTGGGATGATAGGTTTGAAGAAGGCACTAAAAAGGAATTTAGAGCTAGAAGAAGAACTCAAATCTACTCGTGACGAATACGAGGAGGAGATGTTAATACAAGTGGAGAAGAATGATGATTTGACAAGGAAGCTAGGAGTATTCATGGGAGATCCAGCACCAGGAGGTGAAGAAGAGGAAGAAGAACCCAAGGAGATTCCTTCTGAAGATTACATCATCATGGACGACACGGATTCAGACCCCGATGATAGTGAAGACGAAGACTATGACGATGAAGCTAGAGCAGACATCATGGAATCTTCCGCCGATCACAATTTTTAGAAGACCACCCTAAGACTAGTAGTTTTCCCCACAAAGTAGTATTTAGAGCACTCTGTAACGTTAGTTAGATCTTGTAAGACCTTGTTTGAAATTGATTGGTGTGATATGATTGTGTTTGTCTCATGTGCATATGGGTAGTGATTTTCCCTTAGACTTCAATTCTATTCTAATCTCTTCCCTCTACACCCATCAGATGCCTCCAAGAGGTGAGCCCGGATTTGAGTTTCCTTCCGAGCTCACTCAGTTGATCTAGCGGCAGAATACTTTGATGCAACTTCTTTTCCAGAACACTCAGAACAACCAAAACAACAACAACAACCCTCCACCACCACCACCCGTGGACAACCTGACACGTTTCTTAAGGTTGCAACCACCGGTGTTTGCTAGCAGCATTGAACCAATAGTTGCTGATGACTGGCTGCACAAGATTGGAAGGGATTTGACCATCGCCAATTGCTCGGATACGGAGAAAGTGCGATTTGCCGCACACCAGTTGTCTGGACTAGCCGCAGCATGGTGGGAGAATTACACAGCCACCTTCCCTATAGCCAACGTCACTTGGGAGCAGTTTCAGCAAGCTTTCCGTACTGCCCATGTCTCGACTGGAGCTATGAGCATGAAGAAGTGGGAGTTTCACAACTTGCGCCAAGGAAATCGTACTGTGGCTCAGTACGTAGATGAGTTTAGTACCCTATCTCGTTATGCCCCAGATAATGTGGCCACGGATGCCGCTAAGCAGGAGAGATTTATGGAAGGGTTGAATGACCAGATGAGCATACAGTTGATGGTGGCAACTTTCAAAAACTACCAGGAGTTGGTAGATAAAGCTCTTATGATTGAGGGAAGCAGCAGCAGATTGAGAGCCGCAAGAGGAAGTATGGACAAGGAAGGAATAATTCTAGAGCCCAGCAGAAGCCCCTATTCACTCCGAATTTGGGAGGATACACCCATAACCATGGAAGCCACAACCACACTGGAGGAAGTTCCCACAACCACAATGGCTCCAAGAATGGGAATGGGAATGGAGCAAACAATAACCAAAACCGCTCTACTCCATCCACACCCGCCAAGAGAGATTTGAGCCACGCCACCTGTTTCAAGTGCGGGAAGAATGGACACTATGCCACGGAGTGCCCTGAAGCTAAGAATGGGAACGACAATGGAAGCGCCGGGAAGAAGCCCAACCCGTTCAACAAAGGACAAGTGAACCACGTGACCGTGGAGGAGGTTGAAGAACAACTAGATGCGGTGATCGGTAAGTTTTTGGTTAAGTCATTTACCGCAGTAGTTCTTTTCGATACTGGTGCATCGCATTCATACATTTCAAGGGGATTCGTAAATAGACATAAGTTGTCCACTAGAGTCCTCATGGCCCCCATGTTAGTAAGTTCTCCCGGAGTGGAATATATGGCAAACCAAGGATGTTTTCAGATACCATTGACCATTGGACGACATGTTTTCCCCTCAGACCTAATAGTCTTGGAGTCACAAGGATTGGACGTGATATTAGGTATGGATTGGCTATCGAAGTATGGAGGTAATATCGATTGTGCCAGCAAGTCTATTTTGCTTACCACCCCGGAGGGAAAGAGGATTAAGTATGTATCTAGGCATTCGCTTATACGGACACAAGTACATTCTCTCACGGGAGTTGTTCAGGAGGAAGTGCCGGTAGTAAAGGATTATCCAGATGTGTTTCCAGAGGAGTTACCAGGCATGCCACCGGATAGAGATATTGAGTTTTTGATTGAGCTATTGCCTGGCACCGGACCAATATCTAAGAGACCGTATCAGATGCCAGCTAATGATCTGGAGGAGATCAAGAAGCAGATTATGGCGTTATTGGAGAAAGGGTTTATTCGTCGAAGTTCATCACCTTGGGGAGCCCCAGTGCTTTTGATCGAGAAGAAGGATGGATCTTTAAGAATGGTCATTGATTATCATGCACTGAATGAAGTGACTATTAAGAATAAGTACCCGCTGCTGATGATCAATGATTTGTTCGACCAACTCCAGGGAGCGAAAGTATTCTCCAAGATAGATCTAAGATCGTGATACCACCAGTTAAAGATACGAGAGAAGGATATACCTAAGACAGCCTTCACCACAAGGTACGGGCTATATGAGTATACGGTTATGTCATTTGGATTGACTAACGCCCCTGCCTATTTCATGAGTATGATGAACAAGGTGTTCATGGAGTTCTTGGATAAGTTCGTCGTGGTATTCATTGATGATATTTTGGTGTACTCAAAGGATGAAGAGGAACATGCAGAGCATTTGCGTTTGGTATTGGAGAAGCTCAGAGAACATCAGTTGTATGCCAAGTTTAGAAAATGTGAGTTTTGGTTGAAGGAAGTTTGATTCCTAGGGCATTTTATATCGGGAGAAGGTATAGCAGTGGACCCCATCAAAGTGCAGGCAGTCACTGAATGGTTCGCACCCACTTCAGTTGGAGAGATCCGCAGTTTTCTTGGACTCGCGGGATATTACCGGAGATTCATAGAAAATTTCTCCAAGATTACTAAACCAATGACGACATTGTTGAAGAAGGAGAAAAAGTTTGATTTGACTGAGGAGTGCGAAGAAAGTTTCCAGGAATTGAAGAAGCGGTTGACGATAGCCCCAGTGCTGATATTACCAGATATACGCAATGATTTCCAAGTATACTGTGATGCTTCACGCTTAGGACATGGAGGAGTACTTATGCAGGATGGAAGTGTTGTTTCTTATGCATCTCGTCAACTGCGGCCGCACGAGTTGAATTATGCGACGCACGATCTGGAGTTAGCAGCTGTAGTGCACGCACTCAAAACCTGGAGAGACGCTTTCTTATTGGAAATCGTTGTGATGTGTACACGGATCACAAGAGTTTGAAGTACATTTTCACTTAGAAGGAACTGAACCTCAGACGGAGGAGATGGTTGGAGCTTATAAAGGATTATGATATGAAGCTGCACTATCACCCCGGAAAGGCCAATGTTGTTCCAGACGCTCTAAGCGGGAAGAGTTATGCGAACACCCTAGTAAAAGGGGGATTACCACAGGAGTTAGCAGAAGATCTCAGGGAGCTTCGTTTGGAGATAGTTCCTAGAGGTTTTGTCGCAACATTGGAGGTTCAGTCGACATTGCTGGGAAAGATATGCGAAGCCCAGAAGGAGGACAGAGAGATTGCCGAGATAAAGAAAAGGATGAGTGAAGGAAAAGCCAAAGGATTTCGTGAAGATGAACACGACACCTTGTGGTTTGAGAATCGAATCTATGTGCCCAACGACCCGGAGATTAGGAAGTTGATACTGTAGGAAGCACATGATTCGCCATACTCGATACACCCCGGAAACACCAAGATGTATTTGGATTTGAAGGAACGTTTCTGGTGGACGGGAATGAAGAAGTATATTGCCGAGTATGTAGCCGTATGTGATATATGCCAGAGAGTAAAGGCAGAGCATCAGAAGCCAGCAGGATTGCTACAGCCTATGCCGATACCCGAATGGAAGTGGGAGAAGCTTGGCATGAACTTTATCACCGGATTGCCCAGGACCAAATCGGGATATGATTCAATCTGGGTAGTAGTGGATCGTTTGACCAAAGTAGCCCACTTTATCCCCGTGAATACCACGTATACCAGTGCGAAGTTGGCCAAGATATACATGACCAGGATCGTATGTCTGCCTTTGGGCCGTCTTCGGCCAGGACTCCTTTGGCCTAGGGCCTTTAAAAGCCGTTGAGGGCACAGCCGCCGCACCCCAGCCAGCCCGCCCCGCCCTTGCCCTAGCGCCACCGCCACTCGCCGCCGCCGCCGCGCCGCCCCTCGCCGCCGTCCCGTTCGCCGCGCCGCCGCATCCCGCCGCCCCGCCGCCGCACCCCGCCGCCTCGCCCGCCGGAGTAGCCACCGCCGCCGCCGGATCTTTGCCGGAGCCGCCGCCGCCGTCTTTTCCGAGGTAGCCGACGCCGCTGTCGGTTTTTTTTGAAGAACAGATCGGTTTTTTTAAACCCTAGATCCGTTTTTTTAGATTAGATCGGTTTTTTTCCGGTTTAGTTATTTAGCGGATGTTCGTCCGTACGTTCGTTTTAACGAACGTGGTTCCCCCGTTAGCCGCGAACAGTGAACGTTTGTTCGTTAGCCTGTTCGTCAGTTTTCCTTTTCGGGGGATTTATCCGCGATTATTTTCGATCGCGATTTCTGCCCTGATCTTGTTTTTCGTTTTCTTTTCGCTCGAGAGTCAGAATCATGTGATTCAAAATCCTAGATCTTCGTCTCGACGCCCCCTTTCTGTCTAAGCAACTTGAACAAAGTTTTGGCTACTGTAAAATTTGACTTTAGATCAAACTAGTAAATGAATCTCGTTTCTTTCGCAGTTTGAGTTTCGTTGCTTCTCTCGATTTGATTCTTTTTGCAAACCGGAGTTCTTAAGTTGAACTTTCTGGTTAGATCTAGTCTTTTGGTGTTTTGTTTGTGCATCATTGCTTGTTTGCTTATGTATGCTATTGTTTGCTTACGATAGAATACCCGGACTGTGAAGCGTGCTACTACGAGTCTCTAGGTTTTGCGAATCGTCAGCAAGCAAGTAACACTTTGATCATACCCTTTTATTACCCAGTTTTTATGCATTAGATCAAACCCTCACATATTGCATGAGTAGGATCTGATAATTTGTGGGACTAGGAAGTAGATTGAGGTAGAACCTATTACCTGCATTATTTTCAAACCCTTGGGAGTTACTTCTACGTTATGCTTACGTTGCCATGCTATGCTCGTAGACGTGGGTTGGGTTTGAGTGAAATCCATGACAGATGTGAGTTGTTAATTAATGGTTCAACTTAAGGTGGCTACTTGAATACACATCTGGGTGGATTGGTTGCAGGGCACCTGGAGAATCCAGTGTTGTCCTAGGAAATCCCGGGGTTCCGTGTGATTTTCCTATGGAATGCCACCCAGGCTCAAAGGGATCATAAAACTATTCATGCTAGAAACTTCCGTGTGCAGCCACAATGCCAATATGGGCTCTGGCATAGTATGAGTAGGTTGTGTGAGCTCTTTCAGTGGTGGACTAGCAGATGTAGGGGAAAGTAGGTGTACGAGTTCACCCGGGGTAAAGAGTAAATGCTTCTGAAAGACTGTGTCTCGGTCATCCATTTCTCAAACACCATGCAATGCGAGAAATCCAACGGAGGAGATCGAGTCTTGTGGGAAAAGTGCACAAACCTCTGCAGAGTGTACAAACTGATCATGATTAGCCGTGTCCCCGGTTATGGACATCTTGAGTATCTGGTATTTGAATTATTGGTTGATCTCATCACTCTATAATTTAATTTGTTGGGTTAATGACTACTTTAATTGGGATTGAGTTGGAGGTACCTTCTCAATGAAGTTTAAACTACCATGATAGTTAAAATAAAAATTATTCCTTTGTTGTAGGGAAAAATTGGCTTTACGCAAAAACTTTAACCTTAGAGCCTCCACCAGCCAAATATGCATATAGTATAGCCTATATTCTGTTACTTGCATCTTCTGTTTTATGTTGCCAGCATATTCCATGTGCTGCCCCGTTTCGGGCTGCAACATATTACGTTGCAGTCTATTCAGATGAGGAGTAAGACGTTCTAGGTCGTTTGTCATGCACTCAGCTATGCCGTTGGAGTTGATGGACTCACTTATCTTCCAAGCCTTCCGCTGTTATTTTGTTAGATGGCCTTATGCCATAGACTTTTGTAATAAGTTCTCTTTGGAGACACTCGATGTAATAAGTGTGTGATTGCCACTCTGTTATAAATCCTTTAAGTACTGTGTGTGTCAGCATTACCGATCCAGGGATGACACTGGAACATAGAGACTTTGGTCCATTCGGATCGTGGTCGCTACAAGAGCTAAATATGTATGAAAGCTCAACAAAAGAAACTAGTGGGTGTGCATCCAACTTGCTTGCTCACGAAGACCTAGGGCATTTGAGGAAGCCCATCATTGGAATATACAAGCCAAGTTCTATAATGAAAATTCCCGCTAGTATATGAAAGTGACTAAACATGAGACTCTCTATCATGAAGAACATGGTGCTACTTTGAAGCACAAGTGTGGGAAAAAAAGATAGTAGCAATTGTCCCTTTTTTTGGGACTTTTTTTCTTTGGCCTTTTTTTTTGTGGAGGGGCTTTATTGATTTAGCCTTTCCTCACATGGGATAATGCTCTAATAATGATGATCATCACACTTTTATTGAATTACAACTCGATACTAGAACTATGACTCTATATGAATGCCTCCGGTAGTGTACCGGGATGTGCAATTAATCAAGAGTGACATGCATGAAAAATTATGCATGGTGGACTTGCACAAATACGATGTCAACTACATGATCATGCATGGCAATATGACAATATGATGCGTGTCATATGAATGGAACAGTGGAATGGCTATGGAAATGCCATGATAGGTAGGTATGGTGGCTGTTTTGAGGAATAATATGGTGGCTGTTTTGAGGTAGGATATATAGTGGGTGTATGGTACCGACGAAAGTTGCGCGGTACAAGAGAGGCTAGCAACGGTGGAAGGGTGAGAGTGCGTATAATCCATGGACTCAACATTAGTCATAAGAACTCATATACTTATTACAAAAATCTACGAGTCATCAAAACAAAGCAATCAACGCATGCTCCTAGGGGGAGGTTGGTAGGAGTTAACCATCGCGCCCCCAACCTCCACACAAAGGTTGATACTTTACAAATACCTCATGCTCTAACTTCGTCACATAGCGGTTGACCATACGTGCATGCTATGGGAATCACTAACCTTAACACAAGTATTTCTCAATTTCATAATAACTCCACTAGCATGACTCTAATATCACTATCCTCATATCTCAAAACATTTATCAAGCATCCAACTTCTCATCATATTCAATGCACTTAGTGTGAAAGTTCTTACTACATTGATATTGGATGTCTATCATGTGAAGACTAGTTTTATAGCCTAAACACATTACCATGCTGTTTTAATAGACTCTCAAATGGATATAAGTGAAGCGTGAGAGTTCAACAATTTCTTCAAAATATTATCACCACCGTGCTCTAAAAGATATAAGTGAAGCACTAGAGCAAAAACTATTCAGCTCAAAAGATATAAGTGAAGCACATAGAGTGTTCTATCAATTCCTAGGTCATATTTAACTCTCTCAAATAGGTGTGTCCAACAAGGATAATTGTGGAAAACTAAAAAGCAAAGACTCAAATTATACAAGCTGCTCCAAGCAAAACACATATCATGTGCTGAATAAAAATGTAGCTCCGAGTATAGTTACCGATAGATGAAGACGAAAGAGGGGATGCCTTCCCGGGGCATCCCCAAGCTTAGGCTTTTGGTTGTCCTTGAATTTTACTTGGGGTGCCTTGGGCATCCCCAAGCTTAGGCCCTTGCTACTATTTGTTCCGTAGTCCATCAAAGCAATACTCAAAACTTGAAAACTTCACAACACAAAACTTAGACAAAAATCTCGTGAGCTCCGTTAGTATAGGAAAGCAAACCACTACTCAAAGGTACTGCAATGAATTCATTCTTTGTTTATATTGGTGTTAAACTACTGTATTCCAACTTCTCTATGGTTCATACCTCCCAATACTACTTATAGATGCATCGAAATAAGCAAGCAACACACGAGAAACATAATCTGTCAAAACCAGAACAGTTTGTAGTAATCTGTAGCTTTTGCATACTTCTGTATCTCCAAAAAAATTGAAATAAATTGGTAAACGTGAGGAATTTGTCTATTAATCATCTGCAAAAATAATAAACTAAATAGCACACTCCAGTAAAATCTGGTGACTTTTCTAGTGAGTGCTAACGATTCTATTTTTCACAGCAATATCATATAAACTTCACACAAGTCTTTCCAAAGGTTCTACTTGGCACAAACACTAACTAAAACACAAAACCACATCTAAACAGAAGCTAGATGCAATATTTGTTCCTAAACAGAAGCAAAAAGCAAAGAAAAATAAAATTGGGTTGCCTCCCAACAAGTGCTATCGTTTAACGCCCCTAGCTAGGCATGGTGATTTCAATGATACTCGCATAAAAGATAAGAATTGAAACATAAAGAGTGCATCATGAAGAATATGACTGGCACATTTAAGTCTAACCCACTTCCTATGCATAGGGATTTTGTGAGCAAACAACTTATGGGAACAATAATCAACTAGCTTAGGAAAGCAAAACAAGCATAGCTTCAAAATATTAAGCACATAGAGAGGAAACTTGATATTATTGCAATTCCTACAAGCATATGATCCTCTCTCATAATAATTTTCAGTAGCATCATGGATGAATTCAACAATATAACCAGCACATAAAGCATTCTTTTCATGATCTACTTGCATAGAAATTTTACTACTCTCCACATAAGCAATTTTATTCTCATCAATAGTACTGGGAGCAAACTCAACCAAATTACTCTCATGTGAAGCATAATCCAATTGAAAACTAAAATCCTGATGACAAGTTTCATGGTTATCATTATTCTTTATAGCCTACATGTCATTACAATAATCATCATAGATAGCAACTTTGTTCTCATAATCAATTGGAACCTCTTCCGAAATAGTGGATTCATCACTAAATAAAGTCATGACCTCTCCAAATCCACTTTCATAAATATAATCATCATAAATAGGAGGCATGCTTTCATCATAATACATTTGCTCATCAAAACTGGGAGTACTAAAAATATCATCTTCATCAAACATAGCATCCCCAAGCTTGTGGCTTTGCATATCATTAGCATCATGGTTATTCAAAGAATTCATACTAACAACATTGCAATCATGCTCATCATGCACATATTTTATGCCAAGCATTCTATGTAATTCTTCTTCTAGTACTTGAGCACAATTTTCCTTCCCATTATTTTCACGAAAGATATTAACAAGATGAAGCATATGAGGTAACCTTAATTCCATTATTTTGTAGTTTTCTTTTATAAATTAAACTAGTGATAAAACAAGAAACTAAGAGATTCGATTGCAAGATCTAAAGATATACCTTCAAGCACTCACCTCCCCGGCAACGGCGCCAGAAATTCTTCTTGCTACTTCTCGAGCTTGCGTTGTATTCCCTCGAAGAGGAAAGGGAGATGCAGCACAGCAGCGTATGTATTTCCCTTAGTTTTTGAGAACCAAGGTATCAATCCAGTAGAAGACCATGCGCGAGTCCCTCGCACCTGCACAAACAAATAAGAACTTCGCAGCCAACGCGATAAGGGGTTGTCAATCCCTTTACGGTCACTTACGAAAGTGAGATCTGATAGAGATGATAGTTTATATTTTTCATATTTTTTATTATAAGAACAGAAAGTAAAAGCGGAAAAAGTAAAATAAGTGTAGGTTGATATGTTGAGAATAGACCCGGGGGCCATAGTGTTCTCTAGTGGCTTCTCTCATGATAGCGATATTCTACGGCGGGTAAACAAATTACTGTCGAGCAACTGATAGAAAAGCGAATAATTATGAGACTATCTAGGCATGATCATTGTATATAGGCATCACGTCCGAGACAAGTAGACTGACTCCTGCCTGCATCTACCACTATTACTCCACACATCGACCGCTATCCAGCATGCATCTAGTGTATTGAGTTCATAAGAACAGAGTAACGCCTTAAGCAAGATGACATGATGTAGAGGGATAAACTCAAGCAATATGATATAAACCCCATCTTTTTGTCCTCGATGGCAACAATATAATACGTGCCTTGCTGCCCCTACTGTCACTGGGAAAGTACACCACAAGATTGAACCCAAAGCCAAGCACTTCTCCCATTGCAAGAACTATAGATCTAGTAGGCCAAACTAAACCAATAATTAGAAGAGACTTGCAAGGATATTATGAGCACACATAAAGAGTTCATAAAAGAACCAAATATCTCTCATAGATAATCTTGATCATAAACCCACAATTCATCGGATCTCGACCAACACACCGCAAAAAGAGATTACATCGAATAGATCACCTCGAAGACCAAGGAGAACTTTGTATTGAGATCCAAAGAGAGAGAAGAAACCATATAGATACTAGCTATGGACCCAAAGGTCTATGGTAAACTACTCACAACTCATGGTGAGGCGATGATGATGATGTAGAAGAACTCCATGGTATATCCCCCCTCCGACGGAGCTTCAGAATAGGCCCCAAGATGGGATCTCACGTGAACAGAAGGTTACGGCGGTGGAACTAGGGTTTTCTCTATTCGTCTGATGGTTTCGGGGTATGTAGATATATATAGGAAGAAGGAGGGCACTGGGGGCCTTACGTGGGACCCACGAGGCAGGGGGCGCGCCCTAGGGGGGGGCGCCCCCCACCCTCGTGGGAACCATGTGGCCCCTACTCCGTGGTTCTCAAGTCTCCCGTGCGTGATTTTCTCCAAAAATTATCTCTCCCGAAGGTTTCATTCTGTTTGGACTCCATTTGATATTCCTTTTCTGTAAACCCTGAAACAGGCAAAAAACAACAATCTGGACTGGGCCTTTGGGTTAGTTGGTTAGTCCCAAAAATAATATAAAAGTGTATGACAAAGCCCATTAAACATCCTAGAAGGATAATATAATAGCATGGAACAATCAAAAATTATAGATACGTTGGAGACGTATCATGCAACCATAGTTTATATTAGAGTAAGAAAATATCACTGGTGCCTCCTTCATAATCTGGTTAAATTCATGTGATAGAAATATAGTGGCTACTCATTTAACGGAAGGATCATGAATATTTGAAAACTCCAAAAGTATTCTTTGTATTGCGGGATGCATATGCACAAATTTTCATTCAAATTAAACTATAAGAAAAGATATAGTACTCCCTCCATTTAATTATACAAGGACACTATGCAATATACATTTTTCATCTATACAAGGCCACTAACAGTAATCGAGGGAAAATTTAATGATGTTTTCTCATACTAGCAACTTATTTAATACTTACATGCATTGTCATAATGAGACTCAGTTACTTCCTCCACTCGGATTTCTTCCATGCATGTGGTGTATTAATGATCCTAGTAACGAAAAGAAAAGCAAGGTTGCAAAACATGTATTGAATTTTATCTTGGTACTTGTAATTTGAGTTTGTGGCCTTGTATATAAAAAATGGAGGGAGTATCCACAAAGCTAGATGTTTAATTAAGAATAGATCCTCCCAACATAAGTAGTGTACCGACACAACTAAACAAATCCTAAATGACACCTTTTCAAATAATATTACCACTACCTATACAGAGTTTTTTTGTATGCATGGTAATGGGTCCTTTTTATAAGGATCATCCCCGGCAAGATTTTTCTAGTTTTTCTTTAGAAACTCCACGAAACCCGTTTTTGATATTCTTAGTATTCATGAGTTTTAAAAGCACAGAAGGATTGCCCAAAGAACTCGCACTAGTGGCGGAAGCATTACTACCCCTTGAAAACATAGACATGATAGTGACTTCAAGCAAGCAAACGAACATATTTTTCTGTTCTTGTGAAAACGTTGGTAGTGTTGTTTCTTATTTTGATATTCTTAGTATTCATGAGTTTATATTTTTTGGTATTTTTGATTATAAGAACATAAAGTAAAAGCAGAAAAAGTAAAGTAAGTGTAGATTGATATGTTGAGAATAGACCCGGGGGCCATAGTGTTCTCTAGTGGCTTCTCTCATGGTAGCGATATTCTACGGCGGGTAAACAAATTACTGTCGAGCAACTGATAGAAAAGCGAATAATTATGAGACTATCTAGGCATGATCATTTTATATAGGAATCACGTCCGAGACAAGTAGACCGACTCCTGCCTGCATCTACTACTATTACTCCACAGATCGACCGCTATCCAGCATGCATCTAGTGTATTGAGTTCATAAGAACAGAGTAACGCCTTAAGCAAGATGACATGATGTAGAGGGATAAACTCAAGCAATATGATATAAATCCCATCTTTTTATCCTTGATGGCAACAATACAATACGTGCCTTGTTGCCCCTACTATCACTGGGAAAGGACACCGCAAGATGAACCCAAAGCCAAGCACTTCTCCCATTACAAGAACTATAGATCTAGTAGGCCAAACCAAACCAATAATTCTAAGAGACTTGCAAGGATATTATGAGCACACATAAAGAGTTTAGAAAAGAACCAAATATTTCTCATAGATAATCTTGATCATAAACCCACAATTCATCAGATCTCGACAAACACACTTCAAAAAGAGATTACACCGAATAGATCTCCTCGAAGACTGAGGAGAACTTTGTATTGAGATCCAAAGAGAGAGAATAAGCCATCTAGATACTAGCTATGGACCCGAAGGTCTGTGGTAAACTACTCAGAACTAATGGTGAGGCGATGATGATGATGTAGAAGCACTCCGTGGTAGATCCCCCCCTCCGGCGGAGCTTCGGAACAGGCCCCAAGATGGGATCTCACGGGAACAGAAGGTTACAGCGGTGGAACTAGGGTTTTCTCTGTTCGTCTGATGGTTTCGGGGTACGCAGATATATATAGGAATAAGGAGGGCACCGGGGGCCTTACATGGGACCCACGAGGCAGGGGGCGTGCCCTGGGGGGGGGGGGGGGCGCCCACCCCTTGTGGGCACCACGTGGCCCCTACTCCGTGGTTCTAAAGTCTCCCGTGCGTGATATTCTCCAAAAATATCTCTCCCGAAGGTTTAATTCCGTTTGGATTCCGTTTGATATTCCTTTTCTGTAAAACCCTGAAACAGGCAAAAAACAACAATCTGGACTGGGCCTTTGGGTTAGTAGGTTAGTCCCAAAAATAATCTAAAAATGTATGACAAAGCCCATTAAACATCCAAAACATCATAAATAATAGAATGGAACAATAAAAAATTATAGATAGGTTGGAGACGTATCAAGCATCCCCAAGCTTAATTCCTGCTCGTCCTTGAGTAGGTAAATTATAAAAATAGAATTTTTGATGTGGAATGCTAACCAACATAGTTTTTCAATGTAATTCTCTTAATTGACATAAGAAATAATAATACTTCAAGCATACTAAGAAAGAAATCATGTCTTCTCAAAATACTATGGCTAAAGAAAGGTATCCCTACAAAATCATATAGTCTGGCTATGCTCCTCTTCATCACACAAAATATTCATATCACGCACAACCCCGATTTTAGCCAAGCACTTGTTTTCATACTCTATTCTTCCAAACCTTTCAACTTTCACGCAATACATTAGCGTGAGCCATGGACATAGCACTATGGGTGGAATAGGGAGGTGGTTGTGGAGAAGACAAAAAGGAGGGAGATAGTCTCACATCAACTAGGCATATCAACGGGCTATGGAGATGCCCATCAATATATATCAATGTGAGTGAGTAGGGATTACCATGCAACGGATGCACTACAGCTGTAACATCCCAAATTTTTAATTCGGAATGTTATACATAGATCATACTGCACTGCATAATTCTTTGCGTTTTTGTGCATGGCGAACCTCGAAATTCTAAGCAACTCAAGGACCTACGGAGAGAGTTTGGAATTCCACCGTTTTCGTATTTGAGTTTACTCGAATACCGGTGCGAGGATAGTGTTGGTTTTAATTATTTTTCTCTCCTAAAAATATTTCTAAACAAAATATATGAGCGGAGATAATATGACTTCTCCAAAATAACAGAAATATTGGAGGAAAAAAATATTAAAATCACTTTTGGTATTTTTCTGGATTTATTTACGATTTTATTTGCATAGGAAAAATACGCGTTTTTAAAAATTGCATTTAGGTCCGGGAAAAATGTTCACTTTGTCCTACATATTATCACAGGACGGTGAAAATTTATTTCGGGATTTTTGGTGTCCGTTTAGTATTTCTTTTGTTAGTTTGTGTACGTCAGGATTCTTTTAAACAAAAAGAAAAAAAATAGGGAAACCGCCTTTGGGCCGTGTTCGGCCAGGACTCCTCTGGCCTAGGGCCTTTAAAAGCCGCCGAGGGCCCATCCGCTGCACCCCAGCCAGCCCGCCCCGCCGCCCCGCCCTTGCCCTAGCGCCGCCGCGCCTAAGCCGCGCCGCCGCAGCCACTCGCCGCCGCCGCACCGCCGCGCTGCGCGGCCGCCCCGTTCGCCGCGCCGCCGCATCCCGCCGCCCCGACGCCGCACCCCGCCGCCTCGCCCGCCGGAGTAGCCGCCGCCGTCGTCGGATCTTCGCCGGAGCCGCCGCCGCCGTCTTTTCCGAGGTAGCCGCCGCCGCCGTCGGTTTTTTTTAGAACCGATCAGTTTTTTTGAAACCCTAAATCCGTTTTTTTAGATTAGATCGGTTTTTCTCTGGTTTAGTTATTTAGCGGATGTTCGTCCGTACGTTCGTTTTAACGAACGTGGTTCACCCGTTAGCCGCAGACAGCGAACGTTCGTTCGTTAGCCTGGTCGTCAGTTTTCTTTTTCGAAGGATTTATCCACGATTATTTTCGATCACGATTTCTACCCTGATCTTGTTTTTCGTTTTTTTTTTCGCTCGAGAGTCGGAATCAGGTGACTCCTTGTCGCTCGACGCCCCCTTTCCGTTTAACCAACTTGAACAAAGTTTTGGCTACTGTAAAATTTGACTTTAGATCAAACTAGTAAACGAATCTCGTTTCTATCGCAGTTTGAGTTTCGTTGCTTCTCTCGATTTGATTCTTTTTGCAAACCGGAGTTCTTAAGTTGAACTTTCTGGTTAGATCTAGTCTTTTGTAGTTTTATTTGTGCATCATTGCTTGTTTGCTTATGTATGCTATTGTTTGCTTGCGATAGAATACCCGGACTGTGAAACGTGCTACTACGAGTCTCTAGGTTTTGCGAATCGTCAGCAAGGCAAGTAACACTTTGATCATACCCTTTTATTACCCAGTTTTTATGCATTAGATCAAACCCTCACACATTGGATGAGTAGGATCTGATAATTTGTGGGACTGGGAAGTAGATTGAGGTAGAACCTATTACCTGCATTATTTTCAAACCCCTGGGAGTTACTTCTACGTTATGCTTAGGTTGCCATGCTATGCTCATAGACGTGGGTTGGGTTTGAGTGAAATCCATGACAGATGTGAGTTGTTAATTAATGGTTCAACTTAAGGTGATTACTTGAGTACACATCTGACTGGATTGGTTGCAGGCCACCTGGAGAATCCAGTGTTGTCCTAGGAAATCCCGGGGTTCCGTGTGATTTTTCCTATGGAATGCCACCCAGGCTCAAAGGGATCATAAAACTATTCATTCTAGAAACTTCCGTGTGCAGCCACAATGCCAATATGGGCTCTGGCATAGTATAAGTAGGTTGTGTGAGCTCTTTCAGTGGTGGACTAGCAGATGTAGGGGAAAGTAGGTGTACGAGTTCACCCGGGGTAAAGAGTAAATGCTTGTGAAAGACTATGTCTCGGTCATCCGTTTCTCAAACACCATGCAGTGCGAGAAATCCAACGGAGGAGATCGAGTCTTGCGGGAAAAGTGCACAAACCTCTGTAGTGTGTACAAACTGATCATGATTAGCCGTGTCCCCGGTTATGGACATCTTGAGTATCTGGTATTTGAATTATTGGTTGATCTCATCACTCTATAAATTAATTTGTTGGGTTAATGACTACTTTAATTGGGATTGAGTTGGAGGTACCTTCTCAGTGATGTTTCAACTACCATGATAGTTAAAATGAAAATTATTCCTTTGTTGTAGGGAAAAATTGGCTTTACGCAAAAACTTTAACCTTAGAGCCTCCGCCAGCCAAATATGCATATAGTATAGCCTATATTCTGTTACTTGCATCTTCTGTGTTATCTTGCCAGCATATTCCATGTGCTGACCCGTTTCGGGCTGCAACATATTACGTTGCAGACTTTTCAGACGAGGAGTAAGACGATCTAGGTCAATTGTCATGCATTCAGCTATGCCGTTGGAGTTGATGGACTCAATTATCTTCCAAGCCTTCCGCTGTTATTTTGTTAGATGGCCTTATGCCATAGACTTTTGTAATAAGTTCTCTTTGGAGACACTCGATGTAATAAGTGTGTGATTGCCACTCTGTTATAAACCCTTCAAGTACTTTGTGTGTGTCAGCATTACCGATCCAGGGATGACACTGAAACACAGAGACTTCGGTCCATTCGAATCGTGGTCGCTACAAGATAGTATCAGAGCACACGTTGAATGTAGGACACGACCACTAAGATAAACCCTACGTCACTCTTCTCTACTCATTTCTGACTCCTCTCCATTTTCTACTTATTTAGGATGGTGGACCCAAGGAACAAGTTCACTCAACCAGATGAAGACACACCTTTTGGACGACACTTGAAGGAAGTCACTAGGTACCTGAACATAGGAATACCAAGCTTTACCGGGACCTACATGTCGGTGTACTAAATTAGGGGTACCTTAGTATCCCGACTTGTGCACGGGCAGTAGCAGCGTCCTGTGGTCTGGCTTACCACGCGCCCGCCAAAACCCACTCTAGACCCTTGTAAGCCATTCAAGAACAAAGTATTCAAGTTAAGAGACAAGACCCCGGCTAGAGGAGCTTGCCGGGAAGGCCGCACCAGGCTCAAAGTTATCATTCTAGCACAAGACCCTGGCAAGGGGAGCTTGCCAGGAAGGCCAAAAGAACGACACTTCAAGGAGGAATATCGCGGTGCATCATGCGCCCCGGCAGGGCCCGGAGAGCGACAAGCTTCCGGGCCCGGCAAGGTTGCGACCCCGGCAAGGTGCTTGCCGGGGAAACTTATGCTGTGTGCCTGCGCTCCAGCTCATCTGGCCACGCGTTGCCCTGGTCCCCTTCCAGGGGCACGTGGCGGATGGCTGTGCAGCCTGGGGTACACGATGGCAAGCTGCGGTGACAAGACCATCGCCGTGGCGAACGGAGACGCATGGACGGACGCTTTTTGGGGCGACGGCGACGGGCATTCAATGCCTTTGTCCCCCACCGTCAAAGTTAGGTGAAGACCACTATTTATACACTGTTCATGCACTGTTACAACTACCACCAGTTTTACATTTTTACCCTCCTCTACGTTGACACCTGTCGGTGACCCCTTTGAGCTATAAAAGGAGGCCCATGCACAACGTAGAGGGGGTTCGTTCCCAGAAACTTCATCACCATTGTGCTCGGTGTAGCTAGTACTGTAGATCTTCAAGCTCCCGAGCTCCAGAAACTCAATACAACCAAGGCAGGAGTAGGGTTTTACGCGTACGCGCGGCCCGAACCTGGGTAAACTGCCCGCGTGTGCTCCTCGATCTGCTCTCCGTGCTCCCTCCGCTCCCTTACCGCAACGTAGAAGGGGCTCCGGTCCCATAGGTGTTCGCGGGCGGTCAGTTTCCCCGACATCTTTGGCGCGCCAGGTAGGGGGCGTCGCGGTCGTGCGAACCTGATCCGGCACTCACGCGGGCGCAACCTTCAGCAAATTCACCAGCCAGCTCAAGCTCTCCAAACAATCCCTTTGTCCTGGCCCTTCTCGGTCTGGGGGCTCGACATCCTCGGCCCCCTTCCCCGCGCCGTCGGGGGCTTTGAGTACTTGTACGTCGCAATCGACAAGTTCACAAAGTGGCCAGAAGTGGAACCAGTGAGAAAGGTGACAGCACAGTCAGCAGTCAGGTTCTTCAGATCAATAGTTTGCCGTTTCAGAATCCTTAAAAGGATCATCACCGACAACGGCACACAGTTCACAAGTCGCACCTTCATGCAATACGTCCAAGATCTTGGCGCCAAGGTCTGCTTCGCTTCTGTTGCTCACCCAAGGAGCAATGGTCAAGCGGAGAGGGCAAACGCTGAAGTGATGCGCGGACTCAAGACAAGAACCTTTGACAGGCTGCACAAGTGTGGAAGAAACTGGATAGAGGAGTTGCCGGCGGCTCTTTGGTCAATCAGGACGACACCAAATCGAGCCACCGGACAGACACCCTTTGCTCTTGTCTATGGAGCAGAGGCAGTTCTCCCCACGGAACTCGTATACGGGTCTCCTCGAGTGCTCGCTGATGATGACCTCGAGCAAGAGCAACTGCGACAAGATGATGCATTGCTCCTTGAGGAGGAACGTCTCCAGGCTGCTGTACGAGCTGCTCGGTACCAGCAAGCCTTGCGTCACTATCATAGCCGCAAGGTCAAGGCCAGGAGTCTCGAGGAAGGCGACCTTGTTCTTCGGCGTGTTCAGTCCGCCAAGGGCTCCAACAAGTTGACGCCAAAGTGGGAAGGCCCTTATCGGGTGAGACAAGTCACAAGGCCTGGCGCTATCCGCCTTGGGACCGAAGAAGGCTTACCGGTGAGCAACTCCTGGAACATAGAGCATCTTCGCAAGTTTCAACCGTAAGGCGCGGTTGCCGTGATCCGCTCCGGCAACCACCTTTTGTACAAGTCTTGTCGCTGTTGCATGTAAACCTTTGTACACTGCCGGGCGCAGACCCCGTGCATTAGTAAAACTTTTGTGCTTCGCACCATTTGTCATTTCATGCCTTTCCTTTTACTTGCGTGTATCGTCTGACATTTTGTGCAGCACACACCCCCGGTAAGCAATAACAAACCGCAAGGCTCCATACTTGTGTTTCCTCCCCTTTTCCTTTCTCTCTTAAATAGAAGGAGTGTTCCTCGCGCACAAGTTTGCCGGGGGGGAAGGAGATAGAAGTATGGACCAAGTGCTGTTCAAGAAAGAAAAGTCTTGTCGGGAAACAAACAATCCATGAAAGCTAAGTTACCAAAGTTTGAGCATTCAAATTTTTAAATTTTTGTTATCTTCCTTGAACAACCACACTTTGTATGGAAAACCTGTGCGCGGAGGAACCTACCCGTGGCTAGCCGCGCCCTTACTTTGTTTCGAGCACGCTCAACGGCTTAAGTGAGCTGCTACAAGTGACGCGCCCTTACTTCGTTTTCGAGTTCGCTCAGCAATCTAAGTGTGCTGCGACTAGCTACGGCAAGGTTTCTTGCCGACAAGGGCTTTGCTAGCAGGCTGCTAAGAGTCCCGCACTCAGCGCTCGCGGCAAGGGCCCCTTGCCGGCAAGTTCTCCTAAAAGCGTAGGGTGGAAAACATACAAAGTGAAGGGACTAAAGCAAGGGAGATAACATTGCATTGATTATCCGAAATAAAAGTATATATTACAAAGATAACTTGCCGCTGTTCTAAACAACTACTGCCTATGACTTAATTGACAGCGGCGAGGGAAGCAAGGTGCCTAGTCTCTTCGATCCCCGTCAATCCTCTGGATCTTGCCCACCTTGGCTATGATGTGGGCAACTTGGGCCTTCAACGCCTCCTGGTCGGCTTCGGGCGGCAGGCTCCGGAGGACGTTGACGAGGTTGATCCCGGGGTTCCGGTAGACGATCTTCGACAACACCCGCTCCATGGTACCCGTGCAAAGCCGGGGCGCCTCGTCCGCCAGCTGCACGGGGATCTTCTCCCGTAACCGCGCGAGAGCCGGCGCCACTCCTCTGAGGAACAAGCTCAGCTTGGCGCTGTGGGGGAGATTCTCATCGGGGGAGTACGTGAGGTGCTCCGCCCTCAGCGCCACCATCTCCACATCGATGTTGGCGGCGGAGGTGACGAGCTCCTCGGTCCACTGCTCCACCGTCCGCTGAAAGTGATTTTGCGAGACGGCGGCGCTCTCCAGCAAGGCCCTCTCGGTACGGAGATCGTCCTTCAGCTTCGTCTCACGGTCCCGGGCGGCGTCAAGCGAGTCGGTGAGGGTAGAGACCTTCATCTCCAAGTCAGCGATGGAGTCCCTGGCGTCGGTGAGCTCTTTGCCCTTCTCGGAGAGGCGGATTTGCAACTCCGAGTTGGTGTGGGCATCCTTCTCCCGCGCCACGTTGAGCGCGGCGACCCTATCTTCACTCGCCTTCAAGTTCAGCTCCATCTGCGCCACCCTGGCCTCCAGGTCCCTCTTGGCGGTCTCTGCGGCAGCGGCGGCATCCCTCGCCTCCTGCAGAGCCCCGCCAATAGCCTGCTCCCGGGCGGTGAGGTCGTCCTCGTGGCTGTCGAGGTCGACCTTCCGCTGGTTGAGCTCTCCTTCCCGCCGAGACAGCTCCTCGGCGGCCAGACGCTGCTGCTCCTCCACCTCGGCCTTCTCGAGGATGAATGCTTGGTGTGCTCCGGCAAGCTCTTCGTGCTCCTCCGCCAAGTTTCGGAGGGCCGCCTGGTTGGCGGCACGGAGCTCGGCGGCGCGTTTCTCCAAATCAGCACCAGCCTTGGCAGCCAGAGCTTCCCGAGACTCCAACTTCGCCTGCCTGGCCCGGTACAAGGCCAGGAGCCGGCGTAGGAGTTGCTCCTCTTCGGGCTCGTCGCTGCTGCCGGGCGCATCGACAACCTTAAACCCGGCGGAGGCGAGGACTTCTCCGTCGAACGTCTCTCCCTCCGCGGGTGCCCTTGATGAGGACGCCCACGGGACTTGGATAAAGACCCCGTTGGCGGCCTCCAGATAAACGCCCGACCCAGCCGCGGAAGCGGAAGGATCGGCGGCCGGTGCAGCGTCCGGCGCTCCTGTGGCCTCCGGGCCAGCAGTGTGGTCGCCGGTCCCTTCCCCAGCCGCGGCGTCAGTGGTCGGGGCGGTCTCCTCGACGGCTGGCTCATTGACGCCAGCCGTTCCCTCTGCGGCAGTGGCATCGCCAGCGTCGCCGCGCACCTCCTCCTCGGCGATGGTTTCCTTCTCCATCGACTCCGGGGCGGGCGGATCTAGCAGAAGAAAAAGAAAGGAAAGATTTTTCAAGCAAATATCCAAAAAGAAGAATCCAAGAAGAAGAGAGTACAAGGGTATACCTGCGCGGGCCTCTTCGATGACGGGGTCCCTCGCCGGGGAGTTCACCCTTGGCGGCGTAGAAGAAGCCCCCGCCGGCGAAGGGCCGCTGGCGCCTTCCCTTGGCGGGGAGTCCACCCTTGGCGGGGTGCTCGCCCTTGGCGGAGTACCCATCCTTGGCGGAGCACTGTCCCTCGCCGGGGAGCTCATCCTTGGCGGGGAGGGTGGAACAAGCGGCTCGTCGGGGGCGACCTCCTGGTGCTCCTGCGGCTGCGGCTCCACTTCTTCACAAGATAACAAGACATCAGTACGGACAATAACCTCAAGCGTGCCCGTCAAGCAGAAAAATGAATACCAGACTTACGTTGGGGGCTGCACTGGGGGCTGCTCCCCGGAGCAGCAGGCTGGTCTGGCAAGTCTGTCGCTGGCGCATCACCTGCCGCTGCGACGGGCTCGTCGTCCTCGATGTCGACCACAGGGATCTTGGCCCTCTTCGCCATCCACTGGGTCAAGGTCCTGGAAGCCAAAACAAGATCAGAACCAATCAAGAGAAATCAAGACAGAAGCAACAAAAACAAAAGGAAAATGAAAATTGCAAGTACGTACTCTTCCTCCTCTTCGTCGGAGCTGAGGGCGGAGAAGTCAAACCCCGCCTCACGTGCTCCAGCACGAGGAGCTGGAGGAGAAGACTCCCTCGGGCGCTTGGCGGGCTCCGGAGCTGCGGGCTATGAAGACCCAGCACCGGTCGTCGCTGAGGACCGAGGAGCAAAAGGAACCCCAGAGTCACTCCGGGAAGATCCCCTCCGCTTGTCGCTCGGGCACGGGGCGCCTCCTTGACGACCTTGCTCGTCGTGGTGGCGCGCGTCGCCCGGCGCTTCGGTTGCTGTCGGGGCGCCTGTGGCCTCACCGTCTCGGCGGCCTTGCGGAGGCGCTTCTTCTGTTGCGGCGGAGGGCTTGGCGGTGGCGAAGAATTCTCCGAGGATGAGGAGGCGTCGTCGTCAAGATTCAGAGACCCGCCAGAATCTTCGTCGGAATCACCGGACTCGGCTTCCTCCTCCTCCTCGGCGGGCCCGCTGGACTCAGTACCCTGCCCGGCAGCCTCGCCCATCCCGGCAGGCTCCCCGGTAGGCTCCCCGGCAAACTCCTCGGGCGCGACCTTCAGCAGCTTGAGGATTTCCTCCCCCTCAGCCCGACTCACCGCTTCCGCCGCCTCCGCTTCATCCACAGTGTATCCAAATTCACCTGCTGCTGCAGCCGCAGCGGCCTCCTCCATCCTGGAGGCAATGTACGCCACATCCCGCTCGGTGGTCTCCCGGGTGAGCCCCTTCTTCTCCTCGGCTTTGCGTGGGTTTTCAACCAAGTTGTCGAAGAAGGCTTGCACGGTCTCCGCTGAAGGCTCCAGCCAAGTGGGGACGACCCCGTGGGAGTCGCACTCAGGCATTGCCGCGCGGATGGCACTAAGGGCGGTATTGTTGCACAAGGGAACTACTCCGACCGACGGTTTGAACCACTCCGGGTGCTTGGGGTCGTGCTTGAACAGCTCCCGGACCATCCCCTTCAGTTCCAAGACGGTGAAGTTATAGTTCAGCCCGGGGCGCAGCCTCATGCGGTCTGCCGCGTTGCCGAACTCCCAAGCGGGTCTCTTCCTTTCCTGCAGAGGGGCAATGCGGCGGCGGAGGAAATCAGCCCCAACTTCACCCATAGTCAGATTGGCGGCCCGGAGACGAAGAATCCTAGTCAGAGCGACCTGCAGCTTGTCGTCCTCTGGGGCCAAGTCGCTCCAATCCTTGCCGCGCACTATTGCAGTCTGGCGCGGCAAGGTAAACTGCTCAGGCTCGTCTTCCAGAACCCAGCACCAGTCAGCCCTCCACTCTTCCCACTTGTCGCGAAGCTCTCCTTTCAAGTACGCCTCCATCTTGTTCAGCCTGAAGATCCAGGAGATGCCGCCGGAGAGTGGGGATCCGGACTCTACTCTAGGCGTGAAGAAATGGCGGAAAAGGGCTACATTTGGGTGGACCCCGACATAGTTTTCGCACAGATGTGCGAAAACGGCCAAGGTGAGAACAGCATTTGGGGTGAAATCTAAGAGGTGGAGGCCGTACGTGTTCATCACATCACAGAAGAACTCCGAATACGGAGGGCAGAGACAGCAATAGAAGAACGCAGCAAAGAAGTAGTAACCCCCCGGGAACATGTCGACGGCCACGGCGGGGAGGACTCTGGTGCGCGGGTGATCCTTCGTCTCCCTCGCCCAGAACAAGTAGTACTTGTCCCGCAGCTCCCTCGGGCCGAGCCTTGGCGGGAAGACCACCCTCCTTCTCCGCATGGCTGCCAGCTTCGCCGCCTGCTCAGACTTCTCCTTCTTCGCCTTGTCGCTCTTCTCCTGGTCGCTCTTCGGGGCCATGGCGGGGACGGCAAGGGAGGGCGACGACGCTGCGGGTGGGGAAGACGGCGGAGGAAGAGCGGAGGCAGGGAGCAGCGGGGGTTTCTGGAGATTCAAGGCACAGTGAAGGCAATGGGGGGAAACTGCCCCTGCTTCCTCTGCTTTTAAGGGGGAAGTGGGGGACGTTCCGCATTTCCCCATTAAAGAAACCGGCCACGATCTCTCCCACGACGCCGCAATCGACGCGTGCCGTTAGGGAGAGATGCGGCGAATCTGGAGTGGGAAACGGCGTGGCGTGGGCCGCGTGTGCCCGTGCACTGTTCTGGGCCTGGCCCAACAGCGCTCGGCACCGTGTGTGGCCCAGGCCCGGGGGCTCCTGTCGGTGTAATAAAGTAGGGGTACCTTAGTATCTCGACTTGTGCACGGGCAGTAGCAGCGTCCCGTGGTCTGGCTCACCACGCGCCCGCCAAAACCCACTCTAGACCCTTTTAAGCCATTCAAGAACAAAGTATTCAAGTTAAGAGACAAGACCCCGGCAAGAGGAGCTTGCCGGGAAGGCCGCACCAGGCTCAAAGTTATCATTCCAGCACAAGACCCTGGCAAGGGGAGCTTGCCAGGAAGGCCAAAAGAACGGAACTTCAAGGAGGAATATCGTGGTGCATCATGCACCCCGACAGGGCCCGGAGAGCGACAAGCTTCCGGGCCCGGCAAGGTTGCGACCCCGGCAAGGTGCTTGCCGGGGAAACTTATGCTGTGTGCCTGCGCTCCAGCTCATCTGGCCACGCGTCGCCCTGGGGCCCTTCCAGGGGCACGTGGCGGATGGTTGTGCAGCCTGGGGTACACGGTGGCAAGCTGCGGTGACAAGACCATCGCCGTGGCGAATGGAGACGCATGGACGGACGCTTTTTGGGGCGACGGCGACGGGCATTCAATGCCTTTGTCCCCCACCGTCAAAGTTAGGTGAAGACCACTATTTATACACTGTTCATGCACTGTTACAACTACCACCAGTTTTAAATTTTTACCCTCCTCTACGTTGACACCTGTCGGTGACCCCTTTGAGCCATAAAAGGAGGCCCATGCACAACGTAGAGGGGGTTCGATCCCAGAAACTCGATCACCATTGTGCTCGGTGTAGCTGGTACTGTAGATCTTCAAGCTCCCGAGCTCCAGAAACTCAATACAACCAAAACAGGAGTAGGGTTTTACGCGTACGCGCGGCCCGAACCTGGGTAAACTACCCGCGTGTGCTCCTCGATCTGCTCTCCGTGCTCCCTCCACTCCCTTACCGCAACGTAGAAAGGGCTCCGGTCCCATAGGTGTTCGCGGGCGGTCAGTTTCCCCGACACTACACCGCCACTTTACCAGAAGAGGAGCGATGGAGCATTCAAGTTCAAATTCTCGGGAGAACGTTCACACCATCCACTGACCCAATAGAGTTTTCTTTTGATGCACCAACATGGAGCCTAGGCAAGAGTATGGCAGCCCACATCACTATTGGAAGGATCAGAGAAGTCTACAAGCAAGAGCTGAAGGACACCATCTACCAGATTTGTGGCCACCGAGATGAGCGTTGGGACATGATCAACACCCGGAAGGATAGGTCCATTGCAACATTCATCCAGGAGTTAAACCAGTACATTCGACGATAGGAGCATCAGATGTGCGCTGGGATGATAGGTTTGAAGAAGGCACTAAACAGGAATTTGGAGCTAGAAGAAGAACTCAAGTCTACTCGTGACGAATACGAGGAGGAGATGTTAATACTAGTGGAGAAGAATGATGATTTGACAAGGAAGCTAGGAGTATTCATGGGAGATCCAGCACCAGGAGGTGAAGAATAGGAAGAAGAACCCAAGGAGATTCGTTCTGAAGATTACATCATCATGGACGACACGGATTCAGACCCCGATGATAGTGAAGACGAAGACTATGACGATGAAGCTAGAGCAGACATCATGGAATCTTCCGCCGATCACAATTTTTAGAAGACCACCCTAAGACTAGTAGTTTTCCCCACAAAGTAGTATTTAGAGCACTCTGTAACGTTAGTTAGATCTTGTAAGACCTTGTTTGAAATTGATTGGTGTGATATGATTGTGTTTGTCTCATGTGCATATGGGTAGTGATTTTCCCTTAGACCTCAATTCTATTCTAATCTCTTCCCTCTACACCCATCAGATGCCTCCAAGACGTGAGCCCGGATTTGAGTTTCCTTCCGAGCTCACTCAGTTGATCTAGCAGCAGAATACTTTGATGCAACTTCTTTTCCAGAACACTCAGAACAACCAAAACAACAACAACAACCCTCCACCACCACCACCCGTGGACAACCTGACACGTTTCTTAAGGTTGCAACCACCGGTGTTTGCTAGCTGCATTGAACCAATAGTTGCTGATGACTGGCTGCACAAGATTGGAAGGGATTTGACCATCGCCAATTGCTCAGATACGGAGAAAGTGCGATTTACCGCACACCAGTTGTCTGGACTAGCCGCAGCATGGTGGGAGAATTACACAACCACCTTCCCTATAGCCAACGTCACTTGGGAGCAGTTTCAGCAAGCTTTCCGTACTGCCCATGTCTCGACTGGAGCTATGAGCATGAAGAAGTGGGAGTTTCGCAACTTGCGCCAAGGAAATCGTACTGTGGCTCAGTACGTAGATGAGTTTAGTACCCTATCTCGTTATGCCCTAGATAATGTGGCCACGGATGCCGCTAAGTAGGAGAGATTTATGGAAGGGTTGAATGACCAGATGAGCATACAGTTGATGGTGGCAACTTTCAAAAACTACCAGGAGTTGGTAGATAAAGCTCTTATGATTGAGGGAAGCAGCAGTAGATTGAGAGCCGCAAGAGGAAGTATGGACAAGGAAGGAATAATTCTGGAGCCCAGCAGAAGCCCCTATTCACTCCGAATTTGGGAGGATACACCCATAACCATGGAAGCCACAACCACACTGGAGGAAGTTCCCACAACCACAATGGCTCCAAGAATGGGAATGGGAATGGAGCAAACAATAACCAAAACCGCTCTACTCCATCCACATCCGCCAAGAGAGATTTGATCCACGTCACCTGTTTCAAGTGCG
Source organism: Secale cereale (assembly GCA_902687465.1). Taxonomy (NCBI): domain Eukaryota; kingdom Viridiplantae; phylum Streptophyta; class Magnoliopsida; order Poales; family Poaceae; genus Secale; species Secale cereale. The sequence goes on from LR738712.1 coordinate 408,431,322, forward strand.
GGAAGAATGGACACTATGCCACGGAGTGCCCTGAAGCTAAGAATGGGAACGGCAATGGAAGCGCCGGGAAGAAGCCCAACCCGTTCAACAAAGGACAAGTGAACCACATGACCGTGGAGGAGGTTGAAGAACAACTAGATGCGGTGATCGGTAAGTTTTTGGTTAAGTCATTTACCGCAGTAGTTATTTTCGATACAGGTGCATCGCATTCATACATTTCAAGGGGATTCGTAAATAGACATAAGTTGTCCACTAGAGTCCTCATGGCCCCCATGTTAGTAAGTTCTCCCGGAGCGGAATATATGGCAAACCAAGGATGTTTTCAGATGCCATTGACCATTGGACGACATGTTTTCCCCTCAGACCTAATAGTCTTGGAGTCACAAGGATTGGACGTGATATTAGGTATGGATTGGCTATCGAAGTATGGAGGTAACATCGATTGTGCCAGCAAGTCTATTTTGCTTACCACCCCGGAGGGAAAGAGGATTAAGTATGTATCTAGGCATTCGCTTATACGGACACAAGTACATTCTCTCACGGGAGTTGTTCAGGAGGAAGTGCCGGTAGTAAAGGATTATCCAGATTTGTTTCCAGAGGAGTTACCAGGCATGCCACCGGATAGAGATATTGAGTTTTTGATTGAGCTGTTGCCTGGCACCGGACCAATATCTAAGAGACCGTATCAGATGCCAGCTAATGATCTGGAGGAGATCAAGAAGCAGATTATGGCGTTATTGGAGAAAGGGTTTATTCGTCGAAGTTCATCACCTTGGGAAGCCCCAGTGCTTTTGATCGAGAAGAAGGATGGATCTTTAAGAATGGTCATTGATTATCATGCACTGAATGAAGTGACTATTAAGAATAAGTACCCGCTGCTGATGATCAATGATTTGTTCGACCAACTCCAGGGAGCGAAAGTATTCTCCAAGATAGATCTAAGATCGTGATACCACCAGTTAAAGATACGAGAGAAGGATATACCTAAGACAGCCTTCACCACAAGGTACGGGCTATATGAGTATACGGTTATGTCATTTGGATTGACTAACGCCCCTGCCTATTTCATGAGTATGATGAACAAGGTGTTCATGGAGTTCTTGGATAAGTTCGTCGTGGTATTCATTGATGATATTTTGGTGTACTCAAAGGATGAAGAGGAACATGCAGAGCATTTGCGTTTGGTATTGGAGAAGCTCAGAGAACATCAGTTGTATGCCAAGTTTAGAAAATGTGAGTTTTGGTTGAAGGAAGTTGGATTCCTAGGGCATGTTATATCGGGAGAAGGTATAGCAGTGGACCCCATCAAAGTGCAGGCAGTCACTGAATGGTTCGCACCCACTTCAGTTGGAGAGATCCGCAGTTTTCTTGGACTCGCGGGATATTACCGGAGATTCATAGAAAATTTCTCCAAGATTGCTAAACCAATGACGACGTTGTTGAAGAAGGAGAAAAAGTTTGATTTGACTGAGGAGTGCGAAGAAAGTTTCCAGGAATTGAAGAAGCGGTTGACGATAGCCCCAGTGCTGATATTACCAGATATATGCAATGATTTCCAAGTATACTGCGATGCTTCACGCTTAGGACTTGGAGGAGTACTTATGCAGGATGGAAGTGTTGTTTCTTATGCATCTCGTCAACTGCGGCCGCACGAGTTGAATTATGCGACGCACGATCTGGAATTAGCAGCTGTAGTGCACGCACTCAAAACCTGGAGAGACGCTTTCTTATTGGAAATCGTTGTGATGTGTACACGGATCACAAGAGTTTGAAGTACATTTTCACTTAGAAGGAACTGAACCTCAGACGGAGGAGATGGTTGGAGCTTATAAAGGATTATGATATGAAGCTGCACTATCACCCCGGAAAGGCCAATGTTGTTCTAGACGCTCTAAGCGGGAAGAGTTATGCGAACACCCTAGTAAAAGGGGGATTACCACAGGAGTTAGCAGAAGATCTCAGGGAGCTTCGTTTGGAGATAGTTCCTAGAGGTTTTGTCGCAACATTGGAGGTTCAGTCGACATTGCTGGGAAAGATATGCGAAGCCCAGAAGGAGGACAGAGAGATTGCCGAGATAAAGAAAAGGATGAGTGAAGGAAAAGCCAAAGGATTTCGTGAAGATGAACACGACACCTTGTGGTTTGAGAATCGAATCTATGTGCCCAACGACCCGGAGATTAGGAAGTTGATACTGCAGGAAGCACATGATTTGCCATACTCGATACACCCCGGAAACACCAAGATGTATTTGGATTTGAAGGAACGTTTCTGGTGGACGGGAATGAAGAAGGATATTGCCGAGTATGTAGCCGTATGTGATATATGCCAGAGAGTAAAGGCAGAGCATCAGAAGCCAGCAAGATTGCTACAGCCTATGCCGATACCCGAATGGAAGTGGGAGAAGCTTGGCATGAACTTTATCACCGGATTGCCCAGGACCAAATTGGGATATGATTCAATCTGGGTAGTAGTGGATCGTTTGACCAAAGTAGCCCACTTTATCCCCGTGAATACCACGTATACCAGTGCGAAGTTGGCCAAGATATACATGACCAGGATCGTATGTTTGCCTTTGGGCCGTCTTCGGCCAGGACTCCTTTGGCCTAGGGCCTTTAAAAGCCGTTGAGGGCGCAGCCGCCGCACCCCAGCCAGCCCGCCCCGCCCTTGCCCTAGCGCCGCCGCCACTCGCCGCCGCCGCCGCGCCGCCCCTCGCCGCCGCCCCGTTCGCCGCGCCGCCGCATCCCGCCGCCCCGCCGCCGCACCCCGCCGCCCCGCCGCCGCACCCCGCCTCCTCGCCCGCCCGAGTAGCCACCGCCGCTGCCGGATCTTCGCCGGAGCCGCCGCCACCGTCTTTTCCGAGGTAGCCGACGCCGCCGTCGGTTTTTTTTGAAGAACAGATCGGTTTTTTTAAACCCTAGATCCGTTTTTTTAGATTAGATCGGTTTTTCTCCGGTTTAGTTATTTAGCGGATGTTCGTCCGTACGTTCGTTTTAACGAACGTGGTTCCCCTGTTAGCCGCGAACAGTGAACGTTTGTTCGTTAGCCTGTTCGTCAGTTTTCCTTTTCCGGGGATTTATCCGCGATTATTTTCGATCGCGATGTCTGCCCTGATCTTGTTTTTCGTTTTCTTTTCGCTCGAGAGTCAGAATCATGTGATTCAAAATCCTAGATCTTCGTCTCAACGCCCCCTTTCCGTTTAAGCAACTTGAACAAAGTTTTGGCTACTGTAAAATTTGACTTTAGATCAAACTAGTAAATGAATCTCGTTTCTTTCGCAGTTTGAGTTCCGTTGCTTCTCTCGATTTGATTCTTTTTGCAAACCGGAGTTCTTAAGTTGAACTTTCTGGTTAGATCTAGTCTTTTGGTGTTTTGTTTGTGCATCATTGCTTGTTTGCTTATGTATGGTATTGTTTGCTTATGATAGAATACCCGGACTATGAAGCGTGCTACTACGAGTCTCTAGGTTTTGCGAATCGTCAGCAAGCAAGTAACACTTTGATCATACCCTTTTATTACCCAGTTTTTATGCATTAGATCAAACCCTCACATATTGCATGAGTAGGATCTGATAATTTGTGGGACTAGGAAGTAGATTGAGGTAGAACCTATTACCTGCATTATTTTCAAACCCTTGGGAGTTACTTCTACGTTATGCTTAGGTTGCCATGCTATGCTCGTAGACGTGGGTTGGGTTTGAGTGAAATCCATGACAGATGTGAGTTGTTAATTAATGGTTCAACTTAAGGTGGCTACTTGAATACACATCTGGGTGGATTGGTTGCAGGGCACCTAGAGAATCCAGTGTTGTCCTAGGAAATCCCGGGGTTCCGTGTGATTTTTCCTATGGAATGCCACCCAGGCTCAAAGGGATCATAAAACTATTAATCCTAGAAACTTCCGTGTGCAGCCACAATGCCAATATGGGCTCTGGCATAGTATGAGTAGGTTGCGTGAGCTCTTTCAGTGGTGGACTAGCAGATGTAGGGGAAAGTAGGTGTACGAGTTCACCCGGGGTAAAGAGTAAATGCTTCTGAAAGACTGTGTCTCGGTCATCCATTTCTCAAACACCATGCAGTGCGAGAAATCCAATGGAGGAGATCGAGTCTTGTGGGAAAAGTGCACAAACCTCTGCAGAGTGTACAAACTGATCATGATTAGCCGTGTCCCCGGTTATGGACATCTTGAGTATCTGGTATTTGAATTATTGGTTGATCTCATCACTCTATAATTTAATTTGTTGGGTTAATGACTACTTTAATTGGGATTGAGTTGGAGGTACCTTCTCAATGATGTTTAAATGACCATGATAGTTAAAATAAAAATTATTCCTTTGTTGTAGGGAAAAATTGGCTTTACGCAAAAACTTTAACCTTAGAGCCTCCACCAGCCAAATATGCATATAGTATAGCCTATATTCTGTTACTTGCATCTTCTGTGTTATGTTGCCAGCATATTCCATGTGCTGACCCATTTCGGGCTGCAACATATTACGTTGCAGTCTATTCAGATGAGGAGTAAGACGTTCTAGGTCGTTTGTCATGCACTCAGCTATGCCGTTGGAGTTGATGGACTCACTTATCTTCCAAGCCTTCCGCTGTTATTTTGTTAGATGGCCTTATGCCATAGACTTTTGTAATAAGTTCTCTTTGGAGACACTCGATGTAATAAGTGTGTGATTGCCACTCTGTTATAAATCCTTTAAGTACTATGTGTGTCAGCATTACCGATCCAGGGATGACACTGGAACATAGAGACTTTGGTCCATTCGGATCGTGGTCGCTACAAGAGCTAAATATGTATGAAAGCTCAACAAAAGAAACTAGTGGGTGTGCATCCAACTTGCTTGCTCACGAAGACCTAGGGCATTTGAGGAAGCCCATCATTGGAATATACAAGCCAAGTTCTATAATGAAAATTCCCGCTAGTATATGAAAGTGACTAAACATGAGACTCTCTATCATGAAGAACATGGTGCTACTTTGAAGCACAAGTGTGGAAAAAAAAGATAGTAGCAATTGTCCCTTTTTTTGGGACTTTTTTCTTTGGCCTTTTTTTTGTGGAGGGGCTTTATTGATTTAGCCTTTCCTCACATGGGATAATGCTCTAATAATGATGATCATCACACTTTTATTGAATTACAACTCGATACTAGAACAAGTATGACTCTATATGAATGCCTCCGGTAGTGTACCGGGATGTGTAATTAATCAAGAGTGACATGCATGAAAAATTATGCATGGCGGACTTGCCACAAATACGATGTCAACTACATGATCATGCATGGCAATATGACAATATGATGCGTGTCATATGAATGGAACAGTGGAATGGCTATGGAAATGCCATGATAGGTAGGTATGGTGGCTGTTTTGAGGAATAATATGGTGGCTGTTTTGAGGTAGGATATATAGTGGGTGTATGGTACCGACGAAAGTTGCGCGGTACAAGAGAGGCTAGCAACGGTGGAAGGGTGAGAGTGCGTATAATCCATGGACTCAACATTAGTCATAAGAACTCATATACTTATTGCAAAAATCTACGAGTCATCAAAACAAAGCAATCAACGCATGCTCCTAGGGGGAGGTTGGTAGGAGTTAACCATCACGCCCCCAACCTCCACACAAAGGTTGATACTTTACAAATACCTCATGCTCTAACTTCATCACATAGCGGTTGACCATACGTGCATGCTATGGGAATCACTAACCTTAACACAAGTATTTCTAAATTTCATAATAACTCCACTAGCATGACTCTAATATCACTATCCTCATATCTCAAAACATTTATCAAGCATCCAACTTCTCATCATATTCAATGCACTTAGTGTGAAAGTTCTTACTACATTGATATTGGATGTCTATCATGTGAAGACTAGTTTTATAGCCTAAACACATTACCATGCTGTTTTAATAGACTCTCAAATGGATATAAGTGAAGCGTGAGAGTTCAACAATTTCTTCAAAATATTATCACCACCGTGCTCTAAAAGATATAAGTGAAGCACTAGAGCAAAAACTATTCAGCTCAAAAGATATAAGTGAAGCACATAGAGTGTTCTATCAATTCCTAGGTCATATTTAACTCTCTCAAATAGGTGTGTCCAACAAGGATAATTGTGGAAAACTAAAAAGCAAAGACTCAAATTATACAAGCTGCTCCAAGCAAAACACATATCATGTGCTGAATAAAAATGTAGCTCCGAGTATAGTTACCGATAGATGAAGACGAAAGAGGGGATGCCTTCCCGGGGCATCCCCAAGCTTAGGATTTTGGTTGTCCTTGAATTTTACTTGGGGTGCCTTGGGCATCCCCAAGCTTAGGCCCTTGCTACTATTTGTTCCGTAGTCCATCAAAGCAATACTCAAAACTTGAAAACTTCACAACACAAAACTTAGACAAAAATCTCGTGAGCTCCGTTAGTATAAGAAAGCAAACCACTACTCAAAGGTACTGCAATGAATTCATTCTTTGTTTATATTGGTGTTAAACTACTGTATTCCAACTTCTCTATGGTTCATACCTCCCAATACTACTTATAGATGCATCGAAATAAGCAAGCAACACACGAGAAACAGAATCTGTCAAAACCAGAACAGTTTGTAGTAATCAGTAGCTTTTGCATACTTCTGTAACTCCAAAAAAATTGAAATAAATTGGTAAACGTGAGGAATTTGTCTATTAATCATCTGCAAAAATAATAAACTAAATAGCACACTCCAGTAAAATCTGGTGACTTTTCTAGTGAGTGCTAACGATTCTATTTTTCACAGCAATATCATATAAACTTCACACAAGTCTTTCCAAAGGTTCTACTTGGCACAAACACTAATTAAAACACAAAACCACATCTAAACAGAAGCTAGATGGAATATTTGTTCCTAAACAGAAGCAAAAAGCAAAGAAAAATAAAATTGGGTTGCCTCCCAACAAGTGCTATCGTTTAACGCCCCTAGCTAGGCATGGTGATTTCAATGATACTCGCATAAAAGATAAGAATTGAAGCATAAAGAGAGCATCATGAAGAATATGACTGGCACATTTAAGTCTAACCCACTTCCTATGCATAGGGATTTTGTGAGCAAACAACTTATGGGAACAATAATCAACTAGCTTAGGAAAGCAAAACAAGCATAGCTTCAAAATATTAAGCACATAGAGAGGAAACTTGATATTATTGCAATTCCTACAAGCATGTGATCCTCTCTCATAATAATTTTCAGTAGCATCATGGATGAATTCAACAATATAACCAGCACATAAAGCATTCTTTTCATGATCTACTTGCATAGAAATTTTACTACTCTCCACATAAGCAATTTTATTCTCATCAATAGTACTGGGAGCAAACTCAACCAAATTACTCTCATGTGAAGCATAATCCAATTGAAAACTAAAATCCTGATGACAAGTTTCATGGTTATCATTATTCTTTATAGCATACATGTCATTACAATAATCATCATAGATAGCAACTTTGTTCTCATAATCAATTGGAACCTCTTCCGAAATAGTGGATTCATCACTAAATAAAGTCATGACCTCTCCAAATCCACTTTCATAAATATAATCATCATAAATAGGAGGCATGCTTTCATCATAATACATTTGCTCATCAAAACTGGGAGTACTAAAAATATCATCTTCATCAAACATAGCATCCCCAAGCTTGTGGCTTTGCATATCATTAGCATCATGGTTATTCAAAGAATTCATACTAACAACATTGCAATCATGCTCATCATGCACATATTTTATGCCAAGCATTCTATGTAATTCTTCTTCTAGTACTTGAGCACAATTTTCCTTCCCATTATTTTCACGAAAGATATTAACAAGATGAAGCATATGAGGTAACCTTAATTCCATTATTTTGTAGTTTTCTTTTATAAATTAAACTAGTGATAAAACAAGAAACTAAGAGATTCGATTGCAAGATCTAAAGATATACCTTCAAGCACTCACCTCCCCGGCAACGGCGCCAGAAATTCTTCTTGCTACTTCTCGAGCTTGCGTTGTATTCCCTCGAAGAGGAAAGGGAGATGCAGCAGAGTAGCGTAAGTATTTCCCTTAGTTTTTGAGAACCAAGGTATCAATCCAGTAGAAGACCATGCGCGAGTCCCTCGCACCTGCACAAACAAATAAGAACTTCGCAGCCAACGCGATAAGGGGTTGTCAATCCCTTTACGGTCACTTACGAAAGTGAGATCTGATAGAGATGATAGTTTATATTTTTCGTATTTTTTATTATAAGAACAGAAAGTAAAAGCGGAAAAAGTAAAATAAGTGTAGGTTGATATGTTGAGAATAGACCCGGGGGCCATAGTGTTCTCTAGTGGCTTCTCTCATGATAGCGATATTCTACGGCGGGTAAACAAATTACTGTCGAGCAATTGATAGAAAAGCGAATAATTATGAGACTATCTAGGCATGATCATTGTATATAGGCATCACGTCCGAGACAAGTAGACCGACTCCTGCCTGCATCTACTACTATTACTCCACACATCGACCGCTATCCAGCATGCATCTAGTGTATTGAGTTCATAAGAACAGAGTAACGCCTTAAGCAAGATGACATGATGTAGAGGGATAAACTCAAGCAATATGATATAAACCCCATCTTTTTGTCCTCGATGGCAACAATATAATACGTGCCTTGCTGCCCCTACTGTCACTGGGAAAGTACACCACAATATTGAACCCAAAGCCAAGCACTTCTCCCATTGCAAGAACTATAGATCTAGTAGGCCAAACTAAACCAATAATTAGAAGAGACTTGCAAGGATATTATGAGCACACATAAAGAGTTCATAAAAGAACCAAATATCTCTCATAGATAATCTTGATCATAAACCCACAATTCATCGGATCTCGACCAACACACCGCAAAAAGAGATTACATCGAATAGATCACCTCGAAGACCAAGGAGAACTTTGTATTGAGATCCAAAGAGAGAGAAGAAACCATCTAGATACTAGCTATGGACCCAAAGGTCTATGGTAAACTACTCACAACTCATGGTGAGGCGATGATGATGATGTAGAAGAACTCCATGGTATATCCCCCCTCCGACGGAGCTTCAGAATAGGCCCCAAGATGGGATCTCACGTGAACAGAAGGTTACGGCGGTGGAACTAGGGTTTTCTCTATTCGTCTGATGGTTTCGGGGTATGTAGATATATATAGGAAGAAGGAGGGCACTGGGGGCCTTACGTGGGACCCACGAGGCAGGGGGCGCGCCCTAGGGGGGGGGCGCCCCCCACCCTCGTGGGAACCATGTGGCCCCTACTCCGTGGTTCTCAAGTCTCCCGTGCGTGATTTTCTCCAAAAATTATCTCTCCCGAAGGTTTCATTCCGTTTGGACTCCATTTGATATTCCTTTTCTGTAAACCCTGAAACAGGCAAAAAACAACAATCTGGACTGGGCCTTTGGGTTAGTTGGTTAGTCCCAAAAATAATATAAAAGTGTATAACAAAGCCCATTAAACATCCTAGAAGGATAATATAATAGCATGGAACAATAAAAAATTATAGATACGTTGGAGACGTATCATGCAACCATAGTTTATATTAGAGTAAGAAAATATCACTGGTGCCTCCTTCATAATCTGGTTAAATTCATGTGATAGAAATATAGTGGCTACGCATTTAACGGAAGGATCATGAATATTTGAAAACTCCAAAAGTATTCTTTGTATTGCGGGATGCATATGCACAAATTTTCATTCAAATTAAACTATAAGAAAAGATATAGTACTCCCTCCATTTAATTATACAAGGACACTATGCAATATACATTTTGCATCTATACAAGGCCACTAACAGTAATCGAGGGAAAATTTAATGATGTTTTCTCATACTAGCAACTTATTTAATACTTACATGCATTGTCATAATGAGACTCAGTTACTTCCTCCACTCGGATTTCTTCCATGCATGTGGTGTATTAATGATCCTAGTAACGAAAAGAAAAGCAAGGTTGCAAAACATGTATTGAATTTTATCTTGGTACTTGTAATTTGAGTTTGTGGCCTTGTATATAAAAAATGGAGGGAGTATCCACAAAGCTAGATGTTTAATTAAGAATAGATCCTCCCAACATAAGTAGTGTACCGACACAACTAAACAAATCCTAAATGACACCTTTTCAAATAATATTACCATACCTATACAGAGTTTTTTTGTATGCATGGTAATGGGTCCTTTTTATAAGGATCATCATCGGCAAGATTTTTCTTGTTTTTCTTTAGAAACTCCACGAAACCCGTTTTTGATATTCTTAGTATTCATGAGTTTTAAAAGCACAGAAGGATTGCCCAAAGAACTCGCACTAGTGGCGGAAGCATTACTACCCCTTGAAAACATAGACATGATAGTGACTTCAAGCAAGCAAACGAACATATTTTTGTGTTCTTGTGAAAACGTTTTATAAGTGGGGGAGATGAAAACAAGAGGCAAATGGAAAATGAAAGTAAATGCAAGGATATGAAAGTTTATGTGATGGTACTTGATAGGTGCTGGTCATGTCTCCCTCGCAAGGGCGATAGAAATTATTCCTGCTACTTGTGAGCTAAGTTGGGATTTCCTTGAACAGGACAAGATGATGCACTATAGTAGAGATAAGTATTTCCCTTCAGAGCCAAGGTTATCAATTCAGTAGGAGAACCATGCAAGACCTCATGAAGAGCACCTACAAACAAAATAACAAATACTTGCACCCAATGCAAACAAGGGGATGTCAATCCCTTGGTGGTTAAGTACAAGGATCAAATCTCGTAGTAATAGATAGATAAACAAAAACACAAAATTTAATAACAGTAAACAAATTGCAGGAAGGTATTTTTGGATTTTAATATACGATAAAGATAGACCCGGGGGCATAGTTTTGACTAGAGGCTTCTCTCTCATACAAAAAGAATAAGATGGGTAAACAAATTACTGTTGGGTAACTGATAGAAAAGCGAATAGCTATGACGATATCCAAGGCAACGATCATGTATATAGGCATCATGTCCGAGACAAGTAGACCAACTCCTGCCTGCATCTACTACTATTACTCCACACATCAACCGCTATCCAGCATGCATCAAGAGTATTAAGTTCATAAAGAACGGGGTAACATCTTAAGCAAGATGGCATGATGTAGACAAAGTAAACATAATCAATATGAATAAACCCCGTCTTTTTATCCTCAATGGAAACAATAAAAATATGTGTCATGTCCCTTTCTGTCACTGGGATTGAGCAACATAGGATTGAACCCATCACAAAGCACTTCTCCCATTGCAAGATAAGTTAATCTAGTTAGCGAAACCAAATCGATAGATCGGAGAGAAAAACAAAGCTATAGCAATCATGCATAAAAGTGTTGATAGAAGACTCAAATAATATTCATAAATAATTTGATCATAAACCCATAATTCATTGGATCCCAAAAAACACACCGCCAAAGAAAATTACATCGAATAGATCCCCAAGAACATCAAGGAGAACATTGCATTGAAGATCAAAAAGGGAGAAGAAGCCATCTAGCATCTTGCTATGGACCCGAAGGATTGTGGTATACTGCTCACACGTCATCAGAAGGACATCGAGGTTGATGTAGAAGCCCTTCGAGGTTGATTCCTCTCCGGTAGAGTACCAGGAAAGGGCTCCGATTTGGATCTCACGAGATCAGAAACTTGCGTCGATGGAAAAAGTATTTTCGGTGGCTCTCAGAAGTATTGGCAATATTCGAGCGTTCACAGAGTTGGAATTAGGTCAAGAGGTGCCACGGGGGGGGGGGGGGCACAAGCCTGGGGGTCACCCCCTGGGGCGTGCCTGGCAGGCTTGTCGCTCCCCCTGAATCTTCAAGTCTTCTCCGGAAGCTTCTAGTGTCCCTTCTAGTCAAGAAATTCGTCAAAAATTTGCGTTGCATTTGCACTCCGTTTAGTATTGATTTTATGAAAAACCAAAAAATTGTAACAAACAACAACTTGCACTAGGCACTTGATTAATAGGTTAGTCCCAAAAAATGATATATAATTACATTATAAACATCCAAGATTGATACTATAATAGCATGGAATAATACAAAATTATAGATACTTTGGAGATGTATCAAGCATCCCCAAGCTTAATTCATGCTCGTCCTCGAGTAGGTAAACGATAAAAACAAAAACATGTAGAATACTATCTATCATAATTCATCATGTAATCTTTTTATGGCATGAATATTTAGATTCAAACGGTTTAAAGCAATAGTCCATAATTTGACATAAAGATATCAGTACTCAGGTATACCCACAAGTAATCATGCCTTTCAAAATATTAATGTTAAAGAACACTATCCCTACAAATCTTATAGCCTTGGCATGCTCCATCTTATTAACAGAAAGTATAAATCATGCATTATCCCGGTGTTAGCTAAGCAATTGGTTCATACTTTTTAATGCGCTTCAGTTTTTTCAACCCGCACGCAATACATGAGCACAATCCATGGATATAGCACTATAGGTGGATTAGAGTATGGTGGTAGAGATTGCCATGGAGAAGACAAAAAAGGAGAAAGACTCACATCAACGAGTATAATCAATTGGCTATGGAGATTCCGTCAGGTGATGCGAATGCGAGGAGTAGGGATTGCCATGCAATAGATGCACTAAGAGCTATATATAAGTGTATGAAAGCTCGGAATAAAAACTAAGTGGGTGTACATCCAACTTGCTTGCTCATGATAACCTCGAGCAATTTGAGGAAGCCCATCATTGGAATATACAAGCCAAGTTCTACAATAAAAAATTCGCACTAGTTATATGAAAGTGAAACCATAGGAAACTCTCTACACAAAATACATGGTGCTACTTTGAAGTACAAGTGTGGAAAAGGATAGTAGCAATGTCCTTTCTCTCTTTTTCTCTTATTTTTTTCTTGGGCTCTTTTGACCTCTTTTTTCTGGTCTCCTTTTGGCCTCTTTATTTCCACACTTGGGCATGCTCTAATAATGACAATGACGATCATCAAACTTCTATTTAGTTACAACTCAAAGTTACAGCTTCATACTAGAACAAAATATGACCCTATATGAATGCCTCTGGCTGTGTACCAGGATGTCCAAAGATCAACCATAACATGTATAAAAATGATGAATGGTGGTTGAGCCACAAATACAATGTTAGCCATGTGACCATGCAAAGTAAATTGACAATGAAGATGTGTGCCATAATAACGGAACGGTGGAAGTTGCATGGCAATATATCTTGGAATGGCTACGAAATGCAATAAGAGGTACGTATGGTGGTTGTTTTGAGCAAGATATAAGGAGGTTTATGTGTGATAGAGCATATCATATCACGGGGTTTCGATGCAGCGATGAAGTTTTCCCCACATCTCAACGTGAGAAAGGGAATGCATGGTACCGGAGAGGCTAGCAAATGGTGGAAATGTGAAAGTGCATAAAATCTATGGATGCACATTAGTCATAAAGTACTCACTTATTGCAAAAAAAATATTAGCCCTCGAAGCAAAGTACTACTATGCATACTCCTAGGAGGAAGGTTGGTATGAGTTAACCATCACCCACCCCCGACCTTCACGCAAATGAAGACACTCGATAATAAATCATAATGAGAGGCTATACGTGAATGCTTTATTTCGGTGTTTTGGGAACAAGGGCACCCAGACTTGCCTGCCAGTGGCCCACCGCGTGGCTCCATCAATGGCCCAGTATGGCCCATCTTCAGCATCAACAAGAGATGACCCTCGAGAGGGGCCAAGCCTCGTGAGGCGGACGATGCCAAGATCTCCAAAAGAGGCGGCCTCCTTAGGTAGCCTCTTGAGGAGCGGAGTTTCCTATGCAAGCACCCACCTTGTGAGGACAAAGTGACGCAAGCCATGACGACCAAGGCCAGGCGGGCGCCAACAGGCGAAGAGTATCAGGTTTCCACTTCGGTGCTAAGAAGGCAAGCGCAATCATGGAGTCCCGAGGAATCATCCAATGGTTTCCATTCTTGTGCAACGAGACCAAGATCGCCAGCACGGCAGGACAGATGTCATCGACGAGCCCACCATGGCATCAGGACCAGAAGATTTGCAGACGATGACCACCTTTCGTCAAGATATGATGTACTTCTTGTCCCCTTTCAAATGGGCCATTGTGGAATCCCTTCGCGCCTTCATTTTCGGGGAAGAGGACCAAGGCCACTACAAATACAGTCTAGCCTCCACCATAGGAAGGATCAGATCTGGGATGAAAACCCAGAACCCTCACTAGCAACCACTGATCCAAGAACATACCTCACTGTTGTGTCCCTTGTCTTTCTTGTTCATCAAGCTGGGCCGTGAGATCGATGACTCAGTAGGCAAGAGAGGTTGAGTTCCTCGCACACGCCCCAGAGTTCGAACCTTCTTGGGTCTACGTAGCCCTAAATCCAACATTTGGCGCGCCAGGTAGGGGCATCTCGAAGGATCCTCTCCACCATCACCAACATGGGAGGAGATCCACGAGCTCACGTTGAGCAAAGGGCTGCTCGGTCCGCCCGGGCAGCACCCCCCACCCAAGAAGCTCTCCACTCTGTACTCCTTGCGGGCCGAACAGTGGCCAGTGCCGTCGTCCGTCGGCAGCATGGACCACCTTCGCCCTCTCCCGCGCTGCATCGTAATCACGCCACCGCGTAGTCTTCTGGCTACGCCGCAGCATCGACGCTATGCACTCATCGGGAGCAAGCGAACACGCAAGCCGCACTCATCGTGGTGCGGGAGCCGCAACGATGCAGACTGGCAGAGGGTGGCCATGGCGCCTTGCTGGAATGGGTCGCGGAGTTGCTCGATGCCGCCTGCAAGGGCGCACCACCTTTCTGCACCCTGCCTACATTGCAAGCACTGCCGAGGGCACGCGCCGGCCCCTGCCACGCCAGTGCGCCCTTCCTCAGGGGGCCTGAGGTACCCCGCGGTGGCAACCTGGCCCACTGCGCTACTTACCTAGTCCAGGATGTGTTGCCCCAAGGTATGGCAGGGTCGGGCGACCCTCTCTGCGTCCACACCAAAACGCCAACCAACGGTCGTCGCGACCCGGCGCTAAGAATGACAATCAATGGGGCCGGCGGCAGGCACCGACTCAGGGACGGCGGCTTCAGGCGCCCTCGTACCTACACTGATGGGCATGCTGTACGCGCCGAGAAGAAGCCCCCGCCCTTTCCCCTCGCTGGTCTAGGCATTGGGACCGTGCGATACCGAGTCTCCTCGCGAGCTACCCCGGAGCTTCACCAACACCTTCGACAACAGCAGCCACCAGTTACAACCAATATCTTGAGGGCACGGTTATGATAACCATGGACTGCAGGTGAACCAAGCTACGACAACGGCCGCGAGCCTCGGGACCATGGCCCCGCCACAGGCGGGCGGAATGCACGGGGTCATGCGAGGGGGGCCCGGCGCCAGGGCCTCCCACACACCACGTGGCACACGGCGCCACTATGACGGTGGCGCACACCGCCCAGAGGTAGGTCCTCCGCCGGGGAAGGCGTCGGCGAGCCCTTCCCTCCGGCAGAGGACCTACAATCGTCGGGGCACCGCCAGCGTACCCCCTTGCCCCTTGCTCTCGTCCTGGTTTCCGGACGCCCCAACGATGGTTGAGGGGTGCGCCAGGCGGGGCCCTCACCAGGTGCTAGGTATGCCTGTGAAGATCTCCGCTCGTGACACTCCCACGTAATAATGATTTGGGACTGTACATGCCTCGGAGCCCCCTGAGCGCCGCCATCGGGCCTCACGGGGGCTCCCACACACGTCCAACTGGAAGCACTATGATCCGCGCTGGCAGTCGACACTGTCCCCCAATGACTATGCCCACGCCCAGTGGAAGCACTTAGCTTCACGCTAGTGAGAAGACTAGTCTGGGTGCTAGACGCGGCTGTTTGTTTTTGCCCTCTTTTTGTAACCCAATTTGCGTCTTTTGGAATGAGATTTGGATTTTTGTGTGCTTATTGCAAGGAAAAACGGGGGAATTTTTTTGATTCGCAGTGTTTTCTTGCCCTTTGGTTTGTGTTAAAGAGTAGGGCTCATGCCAGCCACCCCCACCCCCCGCGAGCGGGGGCTGGGCGTGGTGTGCGCGTTATGCTCATGGTTGGGCTAGCTCAAGCGGCACTGGGGCCCCCTTGGGGCCAAGGGCACAACTGTCGCGAGACCACTGTGCGCACACCTTGTCGTAACTCGGCAATTGGCTCCTCGCGCAGCACTCTCGTGTGGACCGACAGGCTCCCTAGGAGGCTTAAACCCCGAGGGCCTGCCTCGGGAGAGGAGCACATCTGCGATTCAAGAACCAGTCCAAGACCTCGAGCGCAACAGATAAGTCGTGTCAACTACTCTAGTCGGGGGCCTTCCGCTCATGATGAAATGTTTTAGAGTTAATTTAGAGAGCACATCAGTGTCTCATACATGCATTACAGGGTAACCCTCCCCCAAAAAATGCTTTCACATTCTCGCGGGGGCCATACCCGAAGTCTTGGCTGGAGGATCAGGGGACTACAAGCCTAGCGAGGTGCGCTATCGCCGGTGTCGTCATCATCATCACAACTAGCTTCGCCCTATTCGGTCGCGGGCGCGGCCACATCGTCGACCTGAGCGAATTCCCTGACCAGGTCCTCCACATGGTCATCCACCCAGCTTGCCAGATCGCCTTGAGTCACCCCAGGCATGGGGGCTATCGCGGTGTTGAAGTCGAAGTCCGGTAGCTGAAGACTCGCGAGAAGGCACGCCCAAGGATATCTTGGCTCTTCTCCTCGACGAGCTAGTGCGTCCTCGCGGCCTTGCTTTTGAGGCAGGTCATGACTTGGGTGAAGAAGCGGAGGTAGCCTACATCATCAGCTTCGTACGAACGGGCGATGCTTTCCTCGCATAGGATGTCCAAGGCCTGGTTTTCCCTGAACGGGAGGTCCTCGAGCATGGAGGAGCGCTCGCGTTGCAGCGTTCGACGGCGACTCGCGTCATCTGAAGCCCTCTACAGAAGAGACATGACACCCGCAACCTGCTACCGAAGGGAGGACAAGTCAGCCTTAGTAGCGGCCCAAGCATCTTCGGCGGCCTTCCTACGTCATTCTACTACGACCAGCTTCGCCTTGCAGGCATTAACCTGGCACCGTAGCTTGGCTCACCGCTGCTTGAAGAGAACCTCCTAAAGCCCCAACATTCGGTGATACTCACCAACCAAGGCCTGGTAGATCCCCGCCACCTTCTGGTCGACCTCCTACTGAACCCTCGCTTCCCAGAAGGCAAGGGAGTCTTCGACCGCAGACACTTGGTGCTCCCACACCTCCAGTCTCTCGTGCTCTAATGCGTGCTCCAACGCCTCGAGCGCAAGTGCCTCTTCATGCGCTCGGGCCCCTACTGCATCGACGAAGGGCTCACCTGGCTATGTCGCGAGAGTGGCTCTGCATGCTTGAAGTTTCTGCTCCAGGGCAGCGTTCGAGGCCTGGAGCTCCCTCTCACGCTCCTCGGCTGCCTCACGACATCGGTCAGCGACCTAGGCCTCCTCCATAGCACACGCGCAAGCCTCCCGAGAAGCTGCCAAGGACTCCTCAGCCTCTGCTCGAGCGCGCTCATGCTGCAGATGCCCAAGGTTGATGGCCACCATCAGTTGTGCCACTCGCGCGCCAGGCGGAGGCCCTCCACCTCGAGGCGCGCGTTGACATCAGCAAGCTCCACCTCAAGATGACCCAGCATGCTCGTTGCCTCCTGGAGGAGGTCGTGTAGGACAGCGCTGCTCCCACGCACGAGCTCCAGTGCGTAGCCCAGCTCCTCCTATGTGATACGTCTCAAACGTATCTACTTTTCCAAACACTTTTGATATTGTTTTGGCCTCATTCTTGCATGATTTGGACTAAACTAACCCGGACTTACGCTGTTTTCAGTAGAGCTGCCTGTATGGTTTATTTGTGTGCAGGAAAACGGATTTTTACGTATCTCAGAAAAATCCACGAAAAATCACAGAAAATCCACGCACCCGAAGGAACCAGGAGCCAGAAGTGGGGCCAGAGGGGGGCCAGGGGGTGCCCAGGCGCCCTGTGGGCGCGCCCCCCCTGGGCCGCGCCGGGGGGCCGCCTGGGTGGGTCCCACACCCCCTGGTGCCCTACTTTGCCTCGTATTTTTACTCCCGACGCAGAAACCCCAGATCAGAAGTTCTTGCGCAGTTTTCCGTCGCGGAGCCGTCGCCACCCTCTGTTCTTCCTCGGGAGGGCTAATCTGGAGGCTGAATTGGCCTCCGGAGAGGGGAGATCGTCGCCATCGTCATCATCATCACCACTCCATCATCCCTCCATGACTTCCCCTTTCATGTGTGAGTAATTCCCCTGCTGTAGGCGAAGGGGATGGTAGGGATTGGATGAGTTAGATCATGTAATAGTTTACCAGATCGTTGGGGGCATGTTGCCTATCATCTACTATGGTGTTTATCATCTTTGCTGCAACTTGTTATTCTTAATGCTTGACACTTAGGGCCCGAGTGCCATGATTTCAGATCTGAACCATATGTGTTTGCATGAATATAATTGTGTTCGTGATCCTATCTATGAGTTTTTTGCACCTGTTACGGTCCGGAACCGGCGATCCCAAAAGTGACAGCTTGGGACACCAAAGGGGATGGTCCGTAGTTTGAGGATTACATGTATCCATTGAGTTCATTGCTTTGTTCCGGTGCTCTTTGACAGGAGCACCTTAATATCCATAAGTTCCTTTTGGCCCCGTTCGTAGCGGGATGGTAGGACAAAAGATGTTGTGCAAGTTCTTATTGCAAGCACGTACAACTACCTACGGGATACATGCCTAATGTTTGATATTTGCCTAGATGATCATTACTTTTCCGTGTGCCGTGCCCCAAGTTAGAATCTATCTCATCCATGCAGCGCCCAACCATCCATCTCCCTAGCCTACAGTGTTTTAAATCCTACTTGTCACTAGTTCCTACTTTTGCCATTTGCTACTGCTATTTACTTTTGCTGTTTACTTTTACTATTACTATCATCACTATCATATCACTGTTACCACTTATCTTTTGTTGCAATAAGTATATTTCAGGTGCGGTTGAATTGACAACTCAACTGTCAAAGCTTATAAATACTATTTGGCTCCCCGTGTGTCGAATCAATAAATTGGGTTATTCTTACCCGCGAAGACTATCTCGATCCCTTACGGTTGAGGGTTATCAAGTACCGTTTTCTGGCGCCGTTGCCGGGGAGCATAGCAATATTTACAAGTCTACTTGAGGTATCCTACCTGTTGCACTTCATCCACTATGGGTAAGAAAGGAGACCCCAAGGTTCCGATCTTACTATCCACTACAAGAAGAGGTACTGCAATGAGCACTAGTGCTACACTTAATTCACCTTCTCTTATGAGTAAGTTTGCCTCACCACCACCACATGATGCTCCTACTAAATCTGTTACTATGTCTGATACTCTTGATGATGCTTCTACTACTTTTGATGATATTAGTTCGCTTGGTTATGCTCTTGAGAAACAAATTGCTGCTGCTGCAAAAAATCTGGAATCAAACTCCCTGTTACTCGCTACCCTATTGGTGAAACCTATGATTATCCTGATTTGAGTAAACTCAAGGAGAGTCTCCTTGATGATGATTACTATATACTAGATGAAGATTTATGCAGGGAACTGACAGAGTTTTCCGGCTCTGACCCTGAAGCTATTAAGAAACTGTTTGAAAAACACTCTCTGAAGAACAAAACTGTTCCTAATCCTGAATTTGCTACATCCCCTATATGCATTGATGATCCTGATTATGATTTCTCTGTTGATCTTTCACTTATACCTATGGTTGAAGCTGACCCCTTTTATGGCAGAGAAAATGATGATGCTATTGCACACCTGACTAAACTCGGTGAGTTGGGTAGCCTGTTTACCACAGATGAGAAGATACGATACTTTTATGTGACCAAGCTTCTTCCTTTCTCCTTGAAGGAGGGTGCTAAAGCATGGTATGATTCACTCCCATGCGGTTCCATTAAGAGTCCTCGGGACTTAGCTCACTCTTTTGTTGATAAGTACTTTCCTGCTCACATGCAACATGCTGCTTTACAAAGAATTTATAACTTTAAACAGTTGCAGGATGAGTCCCTCCCTAAAGCTTGGGGGAGGCACTGCGGTCTGATTCGGGCTAGACCAGGACATGAAATCCCTAAGAATGAATTAATCGATATATTCTATGCTGGTCTAACTGATGAATCCAGGTCCTATTTGGACAGTTGTGCTGGTTGTGTTTTCAGGAAAAGAACACCGGACGATGCGGAAGATTTAATGGGCAGGATTGCCAAAAACCATGAAGATTGGTCCGTCCCTGAACCACCTCCACCAACAAAGAAGAGGGGCATGTTTGTTCTGAGCCCCGAGGATATGCGAGAAGCAAAGAAGTCTATTAAAGAGAAAGGTATTAAAGCTGAAGACGTGAAGAATCTACCCCCTATTGAGAAGCTGTGTGAGCCTACCACTCACCCTCCTATGGTAGAGGTACACTCTCTTTTAGATTTCAACGCAAGTGACATTCCTCATGGTAAGCCTCCTGATCAATGTTTAGATGAGTTTGATAATTTTATTATGAAACAAAATCATTTTAATGAGAGGATAGAAAGTCAGTTGCATGATAATTCCCTTGCTATCAAAAGACTGCTTGATGTTTTAGATAGAACAGTTAATGATGTTCAATGTCTTGTGAAGCATTTTCATATGGTTCAAACTCAGCTTGATCAAATTTCTAATGTGCAAAGAGATTTGCTTGCTAACAATGCCAAACAAGATAATTTGCAGGCTTTCGGGATTAAGACCCGAGGAGGAACTAGCACTCAAGATCCTCTTTATCCAGAGGGGCATCCGAAGAGAATCGAGCAGGATTCTCAAATGCAGGAAGAAGAAATTGTTGGCTCTCCAAAGAAAAAGAAGAAACATAAGGAGACTGACAATTCTAATGATCCTATTGCAGATGAAGAACCAGCTATTGATCCCAACAGTGTATCTATCTCCGATGCTGAGACTGAAGACGCTGCTGAACCTGAAGGTAATAATAATGAGAAGAATGATCCGCCTGAAGTTCGAGAAAAAGAAGCACCTGACAAACGTAAGAGGTACACTAAAGAAGATTTCATCGCAAGAAAACATGGGAAGGAAAGAGAACCATGGGTACAGAAACCCATGCCCTTTCCAGGTAAGTCCATCAAATCTAAAGAAGAAGAGCATTATAATAAGTTTTGTGAGTGGATTAAACCTCTTTTTCTTCAAATCCCTTTGACTGATGCTATTAAGTTACTTCCTTATTCAAAATATATGAAAGATATTGTCACTAACAAAAGAAAAGTTCCTAATGATGCAATATCTACTATGCTTGCTAACTACTCTTTCAGTGGCAAGATTCTTGAGAAGCTCGGTGATCCAGGTATACCCACCATTCCTTGCTCCATAATGAATAATTATGTCAAAACTGCTTTATGTGATCTTGGAGCAGGAGTGAGTGTTATGCCTCTCTCTCTTTACGAGAGGCTTTGTTTAGAAAAACTAATTCCTACCGATATCTCCCTTCAGATGGCTGACAAGTCAACCGCTGTTCCGATAGGTATTTGTGAGGATGTTCCCGTAGAAGTTGCTAATTGTTTAATTCTTACTGATTTTGTTGTGCTTGACATGCCTGAGGATGGGAGCATGTCCATTATTCTTGGTAGACCTTTTCTTAACACCGCAGGTGCTATTATTGATTGCAATAAAGGGAAGGTTACTTTCCATGTGAATGATAAAGAACACACGGTATATTTTCCAAAGAAGACCGACAGGAGGCATGGCCTCAACTCTATAGGGAATATCGAGACCGTGAAAATTGGAGAATGGGACTGTCCACTACATGTGCCTCACAAATATAAAACTATCATGGTGGGGACAATGTCCATCAAAGTAAGGGTTTAGTAACTACTTCGTAGGAGGTGAGACTTTTTGCTCTATATATCGCCTATTTGTTGGTAAGACTTGATCAACCTTACTAGTGAACATGTTTTATATAGATAAAAAGTTGAGCTTGTTATGTTTTCACTTGTTTTTAGTTTTGTCCTACTTGCTGTACCAATCATTTATGTTTTTGAAGCTTCACAATACTACTAACTGCTTCAAGTTTTCAGAGAGTTTCGCAGCTTTTTGAACTTCGAAAAAATTTCAACAGTGAAGTTTTCAGAAAAATTCCAGAAAAATTATAATAAAAATTTCCACGTCGGGAGAGACCCAGAGGGGCCTGGGGCCAGCCAGGGGGGCCACCAGTGGCCCAGGCGGCCAGCTGGCGCGGCCCAGCCCCTGGTCGCACCCATAGGGCGCCTAGGGCCCACGGGACCCCCCTCCAGGTATGTCTTCTACCTCCCTCTCTCTCTTTCTCCAAAAACTCAAGTTCTGCTCTTGTTCTTGTGTTCTTGCTGTTCTTGGAGGCGATTCTTCGATCTCTCTCTACAGCCCATCATTTGAGCTGAAATTTTGAGCAAATACCCCCTGGTATGTGACTCCTCCACCCCTCCAATTAGATTTTTGATTGGTGGCTTCATTTGTGAGTATTTAGTAGTTCTTGGTGCTGTATAGATGAGCTTGCATGCGTATGTAGAAAGTTATTTTTCAAGTTTTGATGCAAGTTTATGCCTTGGGCAAGTGAGTTGAGTAGTTTCCCTTAGCTCACTTTGTTTTAATCCTCGTTTTTGTAAATTGTAGAAAATTTCAGAAATGAGTTTGTTAGGAAGGGCAAAAGGGTGGCTTGAGAAGAGGAGGCCCGCACACTCCGATCGAGTTACTAGAGCCGCAGCTTCACCATCGACTGCTAGGGTGTGCCGAACGTTGGGAGGACGGCTAGGATGGCCACTCAGCCCTCCGAGCTGAAAACCGTCATCAACTCCCTCTGCAGCATGGGTACGAGGGATATTCGTCGGTCGAAGATCTCCAGCATCTTGTTTCCTCACCTCAGGTATTTTGCATATTATATTGCTAGAGGGGTGTTAGCTCGTGACAACATGAGCAACATTTCTGCTCCGGATATTGCTATCCTGGCAGCAGCCCTCTCAGGGAGGTCTGATTATAATCTGGGTACCTTAATTGCTCGACGCCTTGCTATGAACGGTAACAAGGGGGACTTATATGGTGGCGTTTACGCCACACTTATCTTAGAGCATCTTGGAGGCACCCCACACCCTGATGATACTCCTTTTACTTATTTAAGCTTTGATCTTGCTGCTATGAAAAGGCATAAGTTTGTTACCATGGATTCTGAGCTTGATAATCTTATTTATATCTTGCGTTTCGGAACTGCCGTGGAACGCGAGATCCGTCTACCTGCACCTCTTTTGTTTGTTTTTTCTCGCAGGAACGGATGGTCCTTTGATGTTGTTCAGTTCGATGAGTTCATGGTCCAGCATTAGTTTCATAACCCCATGGAGGGGGTTGTGCCCGACGAGGAGAGGCATGGTGAGATACCACATTTTCAGGAAGAGACCGCCACCGAGTTTGGTGAAGGGTCTTCCTCTTTTTGGCGTTCCGAACCTTCCTCGTGGGAGACTCCGAGGAGTTCGGTGTACGCGCCAGCATCCTTCTACGACCCTTGGACTCACCACCATACCCCTGGAGCAGGAGGCTCCTGGGGGCAGTAGCTGCTACCAACTTAGGCCAAAAGCCTATGCTTGGGGGAGTACGTGCCCTTCTCACTTTTCCATTGTATTATCCGTTTTATTCGCTTTGATCTTTTTGAAGTTTTTGCCCGTTCTTCTTTGTTTCTCTCTTTGCAAAAACAACAAAAATATTTTTTTTCTTTCTTTTGCTTTTATTCAACCTTTAAAAAAACCCAAAAAGATTTCCTTTCTCTCTTTAGTTTGCTTTGTTTTCAGAGATTAGCTCGAGTCCGTGATGTCATTTGATTATATTTCCTACGTTCGATCGTGCAAGTGACAAGCAGTGATGACGAAGATCGACTGAAAGGAAGCAACAAGGAAGACCGGTATGAACTCTTATTGTTTCTACTTTTGTACATATGCCTGTACTTATGATCTAGAGACCAGCTTGTAGCGACATAGTGCTATGTTTACAATGCTCTTCCAGTGGTTCATGCTTTCCTTGTGGCTAGTCCCGAATAACTAGAGTATATAATGTGTTATTGAAATGATCTACATGCATTGCACTGTTCATAGTCTGGTGTACTAAGGTGGTATTTCCCTTTAGAGAATTTTTGGATTGACTTGGCACATGCTTACACATGCTTAAGACTAAAAAGTCTACTCTGCCTTGATGATCTTTGAGTTTCAGAATAGTTATATCACTTTCATGCCCGATTCAATGTTGCTTTGTCGCTCTACATGATTATGACCGTTATTGCTTTCTAGTTGGTCGCTTCCCAGTCTTTTGCTAAACCTCCACCAGTACTAAGCGGACTGACTGCTTGTGCATCCAAAATCCTTAAAACCAGTTATGCCATATGAGTCCACTATACCTTCCTATACATGGTATTTACCTGCCATTCCTAACGAAGATTTTCATGTACCATCTCGAAACTAATCAAAAGCATTTCTCTTTTGTGCCTATGTTTTAGCTCATGAGGAAGTAGTAGTTAATTCATGATCTTTTTAAGTTGGACAAGTTTCACCCCTGGATTGTATGTCTAATGTGCAAACCCCTAATACGAAAAGGAACTGGCATTGAGTGCGCCCGACTCAAAAAGATAATATAACAAACAAACCCTCCTTCACACTTTGTTCATGAGAAATCAGGAAACTTTGGAAGTGATAAACAAAGGAGATTAAGAGGATGTGATCGTCCTAATGCGGGAGCCGTTCCTCGAGACTTGTCCACTCAAAAAGTGATTGAGTTATCTGCTAGCATTTGTTGATGAAATATGCACTTCTCAAAACATGTTTACTTCTGTTTTTAAAACCAAGAGCTCTGGTACATGTTTAGTTTTTGTTTCCGACCACGGGTTTTCAACCTTGCCAATAAAAGCCACGGTTCGAGAGTCTCACCTTCTTTCTTCAAGGCATCGACTAGGAGAGCATAATTGTCATTCTGAGTGTAATGTGCATTGTCCCAAAGTATTACATTGTGCATACTTGTGATATGATTTATTCTGAAATTCTTAGTTCTAGTCTCCTTTAAAACTCTGGAGGAGTCTCTGCATATATGTTTTGCTTCACTCATGGAGGCTAGCGAGATACCACCCTAATATGCTCAAGCTATCTGCAATGTAATCTTGTCTTGATTTTCAGTAATATATTATTTACTTTTAAGTATTTGTGACTGGTCACTTGAAAGAAGGATTGCTCCTTGCATTGTCCTCATAAGTACTGTTTCAATACTTGCTAAACTCTTTTCGTAGTACATGCTTATATACATCTAATGAAGCAAAAGAGTTTGTCAAAGTTTTCTTTGTCGCGTCCAGTTCGTTGAACTGAATTGCTTGAGGACAAGCAATATGCTAAGCTTGGGGGAGTTGATACGTCTCAAACGTATGTACTTTTCCAAACACTTTTGATATTGTTTTGGCCTCATTCTTGCATGATTTGGACTAAACTAACCCGGACTGACGCTGTTTTCAACAGAGCTGCCGGTATGGTTTATTTGTGTGCAGGAAAACGAAGTTTTAGGTATCTCAGAAAAATCCACGAAAAATCACAGAAAATCCACGCACCCGAAGGAACCAGGAGCCAGAAGTGGGGCCAGAGGGGGGACAGGGGGTGCCCAGGCGCCCTGTGGGCGCGCCCCCCCTGGGCCGCGCCGGGGAGCCGCCTGGGTGGGTCTCACACCCCCTGGTGCCCTACTTTGCCTCGTATTTTTACTCCCGACGCAGAAACCCCATATTAGAAGTTCTTTCGCAGTTTTCCGTCGCGGAGCCGCCGCCACCCTCTGTTCTTCCTCGGGAGGGCTAATCTGGAGGCTGAATTGGCCTCCGGAGAGGGGAGATCGTCGCCATCGTCATCATCATCACCACTCCATCATCCCTCCATGACTTCCCCTTTCATGTGTGAGTAATTCCCCTGCTGTAGGCGAAGGGGATGGTAGGGATTGGATGAGTTAGATCATGTAATAGTTTATCCGATCATTGGGGGCATGTTGCCTATCATCTACTATGGTGTTTATCATCTTTGCTACAACTTGTTATTCTTAATGCTTGACACTTAGGGCCCGAGTGCCATTATTTCAGATGTGAACCATATGTGTTTGCATGAATATATTTGTGTTCGTGATCCTATCTATGAGTTGTTTGCACCTGTTACGGTCCGGAACCGGCGATCCCAAAAGTGACAGCTTGGGACACCAAAGGGGATGGTCCGTAGTTTGAGGATTACATGTATCCATTGAGTTCGTTGCTTTGTTCCGGTGCTCTTTGACAGGAGCACCTTAATATCCATAAGTTCCTTTTGGCCCCGTTCGTAGCAGGATGGTAGGACAAAAGATGTTGTGCAAGTTATTATTGCAAGCACGTACAACTACCTACGGGATACATGCCTAATGTTTGATATTTTCCTAGATGATCATTACTTTTCCGTGTGACGTGCCCCAAGTTAGAATCTATCTCATCCATGCAGCGCCCAACCATCCATCTCCCTAGCCTACAGTGTTTTAAATCCTACTTGTCACTAGTTGCTACTTTTGCCATTTACTACTGCTATTTACTTTTGCTGTTTACTTTTACTATTACTATCATCACTATCATATCACTGTTACCACTTATCTTTTGTTGCAAGTAAGTATATTTCAGGTGCGGTTGAATTGACAACTCAACTGTCAAAGCTTATAAATACTCTTTGGCTCCCCGTGTGTCAAATCAATAAATTGGGTTATTCTTACCCGCGAAGACTATCTCGATCCCTTACGGTTGAGGGTTATCACTATGCACCATGGTCGTCAAAGAAGAACGAGACAACTCACCCATCTTCAGCTGCGAGCCGGCGGTTCGGGCCCCTTCGATCTCTTCGTAGACCCCAGCAGAGACGCGGCTTGATGTAGCTCCGCCGCTTGGAGATGAAGCCGCTGCAGGGGACACCCGACCACCAGCGGGGACCGACATAGGAGCCCTCAACGCGACCACTGCGCCCCATGGGTAGCTTTGGAGGAGATGCGCCTGGAGAACAGGCTCACAGCCTTCCAGCAGTGGCCCCCGCCCCTCGCCCATGGACTGGCGCCCCCTCCTGCGTGGTCCTCCGAACTTTGAGGCCCAGGGCCGTGGGGGAACCTGATTCTTCAGGAGGCCGCGCCCTGGGCGGCTTCACCACGGCAGCAAAAGGGATCCTGGGAAGCAGAAGTCAGGAGAGGACGCGATACACGGGAATCCGTGGGGCAAGGTACTTACTCATCCACAGCTATCCACTTCTTTGTTTCAGGGCCCGTGGAGCGTCGCTGCAGCAGTTTGCGAACCTCTTCCTTCTGCACCATCCCTAGGCATTCGGAAGGGGTGCACTGAAGGATGGCGCGCCGCCCTTCGCAACGGGGGTAGCGGTCACATCCCCGAGTAGGGCTTCCCACGCACTGCCCGCGGGGGTGAGCATCACCTGGGGAGCGTGTGGCAGCTCTTTCTCCCCAGCGGCTATGTGGGGACCCCAACTTAGAAGTCGAGATCACCGAATGCACGTGTACAGTGATCCCAGAGATCAATGCTCACTGAACACACAGAAGCTGAATAACAAGAGTCTTACATCCATACAAATCGTTTTACACAAATTATGGCCATTATGGCCAAGTCTTACATAGATAAAGCCTCACGGGCTGAATAGCAAATAACTCAAATAGCGGAAGTCTTCGATGATAGGTAGAACCCATGCCATCTGCCTTAACCCTACAGGCATTCTGACTGGAATAGCGTCCTAGTTCGCATGTTCGTCTCCAAAGAACTCTTCCTCATATTCCTGTTCCTCCATGCCTGGCCAATTAAATAACCAGTGGCAAGCCAATGAGTACTTTGAATGTACTCGCAAGCAACACATGATGTGGTTCAAAGTAACAATGCAATTTGAACAATAATGAGCAATCTAGCAATGACTAGAATAAATATCAAGTATATGCATCAACAACTTCACGTAACCTCGAAGACAGGTTACTGATATCAACATGAGTATGATTCAACTCCTCGAGTCAAGTCACCACCTTGACTCATCACACACGCATACTTGCACCGACGAAGTAAAATTCTGGACATAGTTTAAGTAGCACCACCCAACTGTCCATGACCGTGGACAAGACTATTCGAATAGTTTTACACTCTGCAGAGGTTGCGCACTTTACCCACAAGATCCGGGAAGCTTTCGTGTCACCCACGATCCCGCAGTACCTCAAGTACTCGGGGGAAGCACCCGGTCATTATCTTTCCTTAGACGATACTAAAATAGAGTCCACTCGTTGGTACACGGCCCTCGGGTACAAACAATAGATCATGGGACTTGCCCTAATTTCAATGTCACGCGTACCCGAAGGGACCAACGGTGTTTCCGGTGCCTTGTAAAAACAGTCATGGTCGTCTATCCAAGCACGGCCCCGTCCCGGGAAAGACCTCAAGTCTTCCTGTCACTAGTAATGCGGGCACCATGCTAGTATCGACCTAAGTAATCAATAAAGCCCCGTCCCATAAGGGGTAGAGTGGTTGCACAAGTTTGGTTGGGACGGTAGTCACACATAAATCTAATCCATTATTTCACCCATGCACAAGATTTTACCGGCACATCACTTCTTCCTCAAGTGATGACCTAAGTCAACATCACCCTCGGGCATTAGGGGCACCCGACGGGGTTTATGAAAAGTTTTCAACCTCGAAAGTTCATATCTCACATGCATCACAAGCATCACTACTATCTATTTGCATGACAACTAGCACATAGCAAGATCATGAGCAAAGCATGCATCATGTGGTGGTTCAACTAGGTCACCACCGTAACTCTATCAACATGCATCGAAAACAAACGGGTTCCGAAGAACAAGTGTATCATGGTCAAAGGGCTGCTTTCCTGGATTGGCTTGGTCTTCAAAGTCTTCAAATCCTTCTCCACCTTCTTCCTCAGCAACTTCGTCAAATACGGTATCTATACGTCGCAAAATATCAATGAGAAAATAAGACCACAATAAAAACAGAAAAATCAAAGTGCTTAGAAAAATGTCAACCTATTTTTGTTAAATACTAGAGGGAAAACTAAGATGGAGAAAATTCTTAGTTGGAGTTTTGGAGTTGCAGAATGGAATCTAAGGATTTTAGAACAGGAGTTTTATTGCTCAAATTTGAATTTAAATTTGAACAGAACAGAAAAGTTTCATGGATATGTGTGAAAGTGATTCCATAAAATAGGTTGGAATATTACAAGATTTTAGGAGCTGGAATTAATTTATTTGGGCAAATATTCATTTCTGTAAAATTATTTTAAGTTTTACAGAAAAGAAAAAGAAGAAAAGGCCATGTGCAACTGGGCCAGAGTGGCCACAGTGCACGGCCCAGGGCGAAGAGCCCAGCCGCTCGGGCGCCAGCGCGCGCACGTCAGGATTTTAAACCTGACGGGCGGGGCCTGGATGTCAGCGACTGCGAGGGGAGAGAGAGAGCGGTGAGGATGACAGGCGGGGCCCGCCTGGCATCTTCAACCTCTCGGCCACGGCGACGGCGAGCTCACCGGCGGCGAATCTGGGCACGGCGGAGCCAACGGAGGGCAGGGATGGACTCAGCAGCAAGTAGCGGATGCAGTGGTGGTGGTGCGACTCGCCGGGGAGGCTTGGTTCGCCGGCGGCGAGGTGGGACGGCGGAGGAGCTTCGGGAGGTCGCTGGCCAGCTCGAATACGGCAGCTGCAGAAGGGGAAAAGAGAGGGGAATGCATCAGTGGTGCATGGCGGTTCCAAATCGAGCAAAAGGAAGGGCGGAGAGGGCCTGTACCTCGAGATCACCGGCTGCCCGACGCGGCGGAGCTCCGGTCGATCCCGAGCACAGGGTCTTTTTGGGGAGGAGTGAGTGGTGCGGGAGTGTTGCTGGGGGTAAGAGGAGGCTGTTTGTGCCATTGGAGAGGCTCGGGGGTGCTGATATAGCCGAGCCCACGGTCCACCGTGGACTCGTGCGCCGGCGAGGTTGCAGGCGAGGCCAGAGGCTGTTTTGGTGCCTGTGATTGAGCCGGGGAGGCTCATGGACGAGTCCTACGCCTAGCAGAGGGGAGAGGAGAAGCGGGGAGGCTTCCAGACAGCGCGCGCGTGTGATTCCGACGAGTGGAGGCTGCGGGCGGCCAGCGCGCGTGTGAATACGGCCACTGGAGGGTGGAGGAGGAGGGGGGCCAGCGCCGGGGAGGTCGCGGACGTCGAGGGGCATCGACTGGCGCGAGGGGAGAGCTCGAGGCTGTCGGGGGCAGGCGATTGGGCGAAGCTACAGTGCGGGGGCGCACTGTAGCGCGCTCTGGAGCGGCCTTATCGCATGCCATGGCATGCCATTGGCCCTCTGGGCGCGTCCGCCGTGTCTGGGGAGTCCAGGGTGATGCAAACAGTTCGTCTGTGGCTTTGGATGCTCTGGAGGATCAAGGAGAGAGAGAGGAAGCTGGTAACTTGGTAGAAAATGGCTGTCCAGCAAGGTGAACTAGGGTTTTCACCCCTCAATCATGGAGCTGGGGACATGGGGGAGTTACTGGAGGTAGATAGTAACTAGATGGAGTTGTGGTAGATAGTTGAGGCCAAGGTAAATAGTAAAAGGGGTCAAGATGGTAGTTTTGGTAAAATTGCAGAAGGTGTTTGATCAAGTTTTGATCAAGCAAATGATCCCCACTTGCCATGACACTTAACAGGATTGAATGTTATATGAAAATAGGGTGTTTCATCAAATTTGGGCTCATTTGAAGAAACTAGCCAATGTAACTTTGGTGAACCCTAGAAATCAACAGAAATGGCTTCATCTTATTTGAGTCAAGCTAATCATCTCCCCTTGATGCACCACTTGGTGTAGTTTCATCATTTGGGGTTATGATCATGCCCACAAAGTTTGAAGCTCCAGGTAAAAAGTTGGTAATGTAAAGTTGTTCAAATTTGCATTTGAACATAAATGGTTTTGGGGTATTCTGATCAAGTTACCCTACTCCAAATTCATGTGCCATTTGGTCTAGATGCCTTATTAGGCCTTTCTAGCATGTGCACCAAGTTTGAGAGCATTTGGACAAGTTTGGCAATGTAGAGTTGCTCAAACTTCAAATATGGACAGAATGGTTAGGAAGGGTTTTGATGATGTTTTCTTGCTTCCCAAGGCATGGGACTTGGCAAGATCATCAAATATGCCATATATGACATGATAGAATTTCCCTAGAATTTTTGGAGAATATTTCCTTTGTAAATATTTCAAAAGCTTGAAATATCCAGAAAGGGTTTTAGAGGGATTAGCCCATTATTTTGAACATGACCAAGTGTTGAAACTCTTATATATGGAAAATATATGTCCTATGAGTCTCCCTGAATTTTGGCAAATATTTTTGAAATACTTAAATAATTTTTCCCTATAAAGATCATTTCTGGCCTTAAGAAAAAGCTTTTAAATAAAATAGGAAAATAACTTTTAAAATTATACTTTTGTGGTTTCTGGGAGTCCTATGACTACTAGGTCTCAAATACACCTTTTGAAATAACTTTCTCACCCTAAATCAAGCACTTGCAGTGCAAACCTTAATTCAGGGGTTTTAGGAATACTAAATTTATAAAAATACATTTTGGCCAAATTAATTTTGTAAGAAAACACTATACTGTTATATAACACTTGGTATGATCATTGGGCAGAAATTTTGGGTATGGAGATGAATTCTACAAGAGGTAATAGTTGACTTTAATGAGCACATATGAAGAAAACTCAATTCCAAATAAAAGCCAAATGATGCGAAAAAAAATTGCTGGTCCAAATCTTCATGCTTCATTGATGCAAATAACATGTTACAAAATGCAGGGTGTGACAGACCTACCCCCCTTACAAGAATCTCGTCCCCGAGATTGCTAAACTAGGTCTTAAAAGAGATCGGGAAACTCGGATCTAAGATAGTCTTCACGTTCCCAGGTTGCTTCTGCTTCCGTGTGGTTGCTCCACTGGACCTTGAAGTACTTGATGGTACGGCTTCGTGTCCGTCGTTCTGCTTCATCCAGGATGCGAATGGGCTTCTCGCGGTAGGTCAAATCAGGCTACAGATCAATGGCTTGGTGATCAACATCATTGTAGAGATCAGGCTTGTTCGGAACTTGGAGACATTTCCGGAGTTGTGACACGTGGAACACGTTGTGCACATCGGACAGCTCAGGTGGTAGTTCCAATTGGTAAGCCACTTCTCCTCGTCGTGCAGTGATCTCAAAGGGTCCAATGAACCTTGGTGCGAGCTTCCCCTTGACGTGGAAACGCTTGGTTCCCTTCAGAGGAGTTACCCACAGGTACACATGGTCCCCGACGTGGAAACTCATGTCCCGACGGTGAGTGTCAGCATAGCTCTTCTTCCTGGACTTGGCTGCCTTCAAACGTTCTCTGACTAGTTGGACTTGCTCTTCTGCTGCGCGGAGAATATCCGGTCCAAAGACTAGCCCTTCTCCAGTCTCTGACTAGTTGAGGGGTGTGCGACATCTGCGTCCGTACAACACCTCAAATGGTGCCATCTGAAGGCTCGACTGGTAACTGTTGTTATAGGAGAACTCGGCAAAAGGGAGACAATCTTCCCACTTGGCTCCATATGCCAAGACATAGGCTCGGAGCATGTCTTCGAGAATTTGATTTACTCATTCTGTCTGACCTCCGGTCTGTGGATGAAAAGCCGTGCTGAAAGATAACTTGGTTCCTAAGGCTTCTTGGAACTTCTTCCAGAATCTTGAGGTGAACTAGGTTCCTCGATCTGACACAATCTCCTTGGGAACGCCGTGAAGGCTTACGATTCTGTCGATGTAGAGAGCTGCCAGCCGGTTGCCATCATAAGTAGTCTTGACAGGAATGAAATGGTCCACCTTGGTCAAATGGTCGACTATGACCCAGATGGAGTCATGTCCTCTATTTTACCTTGGTAATCCAGTGATGAAGTCCATTCCGACTTTATCCCACTTCCACTCAGGAACCTTGAGTGGTTGAAGCAATCCAGCGGGTCGCTGATATTCAGCCTTGACCCTTTGGCACACATCACACTTTGCAACATAGGTTGCAATCTCTCTTTTCATCCCGTGCCACCAGAATCGTGCCTTCAAGTCTTGATACATCTTGGTTCCTCCGGGGTGGATGGAATACGGAGTGTCGTGGGCTTCTTGCAGGATCAGGTTCTTCAGCTCCGTCTTGTTTGGTACGCATATGCGGCCGTTGTACCAAACAATCCCGTGCTCGTCTTCAGAGAATCCTGGGGCCTTGCCCAGCTTCATCTTCTTCTTGATGCCTTCGATGCTTGCGTGTCCATCTTGCGCCTTCTTGACCTCGTCCATCAGGGTCGGTCTGACATCCAAATGATCCAGAAATCCAGGGGTGACCAATTCCAAACTGAATTGTTCGAGTTCCTTAAACAAGGCTGGCTGCCTTTCCTGAATAATGGCATTCAAAGAGCAAGCCTTCCTGCTTAAGGCATCGGCCACCACGTTAGCCTTCCCAGGGTGATATTGGACATTGTGGTCATAGTCTTTGATGAGTTCCAACCATCTTCACTGCCTCATGTTTAATTCCTTTTGGGTGAAAATGTACTTCAGACTTTTGTGGTCTGTGTATATCTCACACCATTTCCCTAGGAGGTAATGCCGCCATGTCTTCAAGGCATGAACCACTGCCGCTAACTCAAGATCGTGAGTAGCGTAGTTCTCCTCATGAGGTCGTAGCTGCCTGGAGAGGTATGCTATGACTCGGCCTTCTTGCATCAGAACGCTTCCCAATCCGGTTCGAGAGGCATCACAATATATCACGAACTCCTTGTGAATATCAGGTGTTGCCAGAACTGGGGCGGTGGTCAACCTCTTCTTGAGTTCTTGGAAGCTCTCTTCGCATTTTGGCGTCCACTCGAACTGTTTGTCCTTCTTGAGGAGCTGAGTCATTGGTCGTGCAATGCTAGAGAATCCTTCCACGAATTTGCGGTAATAGACCGCAAGTCCGAGGAAGCTTCTAACTTCCTTGACGGTCGTTGGAGATTGCCATTGGGTCACAGCTTCGATCTTCGCGGGATCAACTGATAATCCTTCCTCGGTCAAGACATGACCTAAGAATCCAACTTTATGCAGCCAGAACTCGCACTTGCTGAATTTGGCATATAGTTGGTGCTCCCGAAGCTTGTCTAGGACCATCCTCAAATGTTGCTCGTGTTCTTCCTCCGTCTTCGAGAAGACAAGAATGTCATCGATGAAGACAACAACGAACTTGTCCAAATATTCCATGAAGACTTTATTCATGAGATACGTGAAGTAAGCTGGGGCATTGGTTAACCCAAAGGACATGACCATGCACTCGTACAGGCCATATCTGGTTACGAATGCCGTCTTCGGAATATGTTGGGGTCTGATCTTTAGCTGGTAGTACCCAGATCTAAGGTCGATCTTGGAGAACACCTTGGCTCCGCTGAGCTGATCAAATAGATCTTCAATCTTGGGAAGTGGATATTTGTTCTTGATTGTAACTTCATTGAGGGAACGATAGTCAATGCATAAGTGGATGGTACCGTCCCTCTTTGCCACAAACAGAACAGGAGATCCCCAAGGGGAGGCACTTGGGCGGATAAATCCCTTCCTGAGCTGCTCTTCCAGTTGCTTCTTCAACTCGGCTAATTCTTCCGTCCCCATTCTATAAGGCTTCTTATAGATGGGTCCTGCTCCGGGCACGAGCTCGATGATGAACTCAATGTCACGGTCAGGGGGCATTTCCGGTAGTTCATCCGGAAAGACATCAGGATACTCGCATACCACCGGTACTTGCTCTAGCCCAACTTCAGACAGACAGTTGACTTGAGCGGCTTGAGCGGAAGAGGAGTTGGAAGCAAACTTGACTTCGACTCCTTGGTCATTGGTCATGGTGACTGTCCGATTGGCACAGTCTAACAAGCGTTGGTGCTTGCTGAGCCAATTCATGCCTAGGATCACATCCAAGCCTTGTGATCTCAGGACGATGAGGTCTGCTAGGAAATCTACACCGTTAATGGTAATACTGACTCCTTTACAGCCTATCTTGGCTCTCATCTCTGCTCGGGGGGTTTGTACCACCATAGGGTTATTCAGGGGTGTAGGGGTCATGCCACTTTTTAATGCAAATCTTTGAGTGACAAATGAATGCGTTTCTCCAGAATCAAACAAGACAGTTGCAGGTGCTGAGTTGACAAGGAACGTACCCAACACGACGTCCGGGTCTTCCCGGGCTTCTTCAGCAGTGACGTGATTCACACACCCCTTCCCTTGGTTAGGCGGGTTGCGAGGAGCTGGGTTCCTTGGTGGCATCCCGCGACCTTGTCCTTGGTTCTGCGCATAGGGGCGCGGGGCATCAGGCTTCTTGTTGGGGCACACCCTTGAGATGTGTCATGACTGACCACATCCAAAGCAAGTGACTTGGTTTGGATTGTTGATCTTGTTGCCACCACTGTTATTGGGGTTGAAAGCTGGCCTTGGGTTGGCATACTGCTGAGGCTGATAGTTGGTGCGGGGTGCAGGAGCTCTTGGTTGCTGATAGGTTGGCTTGGCCGGGGCTGACTGCGACGGACGAGGCTTCTGATTGCTGGAACTTCCCTTGCTGACCATCTTGCACTTGCGAGTGTCTTCCAAAGCACGCCGCTTGTCTTCAAGCATAAGTGCTTTGTTCACCAGGTCAGGGAAGGTTGGGCAGTCGCACATGACAAGCGAGTATTGCAGAGTCTGATTGAGGCCTTCCATGAAGCGCTCCCTTTTTGCAGCATCAGTGCTGAAATCTTCAGGGGCATACCTTGATAGAACACTGAACTTCTGCATGTACTCCTTGACAATGCCACTTCCTTTCTTCAGGGCTCGGAACTCACGCTTTGTGATAGCCATGATTCCGGAAGGAATGTGGGCTTTGCGGAATTCTGCCTCGAAGTTGACCCAAGTGATGTCTTGTTCAGCATGCATGACCTTGAATCCATCCCACCAAGCTCTAGCAGTCCCCCCGAGGTAGTGGGCTGCATAAGCCACCTTCTCACGGTCTTCGGTGCATCTGACTAGTTCCAGTAAGTCCTCAATGGTGCGGACCCAGTCGTCTGCATCCAGGGGTTCAGCAGTCTCGATGAAAGTTGGCGGTGCATGCTTCTTGAACTCTGCCAACGTGGAACGTCCATTGCCATTCCCCGCCGGCTGGCGGTTGTTGGTGACAGCTTGAGCAATCAACTGAAGGGCTGCGGTGTTGGCTTGGCGTTCCTCTCGGAAATCTTGGAGAAGCTGAGCCATGTCCATGTTCGGAGGAGGTGGTGGTGGTGGAGCTTGTTCGTTGGTTTGGTCGTGGCCTGCCTCTGACTGAGCGGATGCTCCGGCTTCAGGCTGCTGGGTAGAGGTACCAGTACGAGTTACAACAGGCATCCTGTTGGAGCGGTAAAAGGTCTCATGACTTGGAAGAGGGAAAGCAAGATAGATGGGTGCCTAGTAAGGGGGTGGGTGTGACCCTAATAAAATCATGCAAGGGCCAAAAAGGCCAAGACACATTCATTAAAATCGAAATGGGTGATGCAGTCGTTTACATATTCCCGAAGGAAGAATACGACATACATGCAAACATAACAAAAGCAAACACTAGATGGTTTCATATGAACCATACAAGGACTCGACTGCGCATAGGGGTTACACGACCTATCCTACCGTAGAGGTCACAACTAGCATATGCGAGTAGCGAATAATGCCTAAGCGGCAGAATGCTCGGTCGCGTATTCCGGCTCTTCTGGGTCTTCCTCCTTGTCTTCATATGTCTGGGCCCCCTTGTCACTTCAAGGTGTGGGGGAGTGGAGGAGTTGGATACGACGGTGCTTCGTCGGTGGTGCAGGGAAAAGCTTGCGATATTCCCTTGCCGTCATCCGGCATCGCCGAGGTAGATCTTCATCCTTGGAAGATACATCTTCGGAGGGCCTTCCGCCTCGGTATGCGATAGCGGACTGTCCGGAAGGTGCTCCTTCCTTCTTGATCCTATTTGTCTTCTCTTGTGCTCGACGAAGAAGTGCCTTGGTCTTGTGAAGTTCTTCTTAGAGCTTCATTGATTCCGAGGCCAAGTCTTGTGCTAAGCTGTCGGCACATAGACTGAAGTAGGTCTGGAACCGAAGCGAGAGTCCTTCCTTCAGTGGAGGGGCTAGTGCGCTGCTTTCATCTTCACCTTCCTTCCGGTAAGGCAAGAAGCAGGTTGTCATCTTGGCTGCCTTCTCCGGAAGAAGCTCGCGGAGACGGGTTAGTGCCTTGAGTGCAGCAGCCTCGACAACGAGAGGTAGTGTTGCCATCTGGGGTCCCTCGAAGAACCAACTTGTGGGAGGATCGTTTGCCTTCACGATCACTTCCGCATGGTATTCCACCTCAGTGTCGCTAAACCAATGCTCAAGGTATGTGAGGATGGGCGCTCGGAGGAACTGGCACTCCTGGAGGCTATCCTCGAGAAGCAAGGGAAACCCAGTGGCCAGGTGCTCTTCGGGTACAGCGGCCATCTACAAAGGTGGAATAGGAAGGGTTAATAAGCTGATGAAATCTCAGGTTTAGAAAAGAAGAGAGGTTCAGAAGGTTTTTGAAAAAGGGGCCTCATCTAACTAACGCCCATGCTAAATAAGGCTTCCTACAGTCAGGATGGCTCTGATACCAGCTCTGTGGGGACCCCGACTTAGAAGTCGAGATCACCGAATGCACGTGTACAGTGATCCCAGAGATCAATGCTCACTGAACACACAGAAGCTGAATAACAAGAGTCTTACATCCATACAAATCGTCTTACACAAATTATGGCCATTATGTCCAAGTCTTACATAGATAAAGCCTCACGGGCTGAATAGCAAATAACTAAAATAGCGGAAGTCTTCGATGATAGGTAGAACCCATGCCATCTGCCTTAACCCTACAGGCATTCTGACTGGGATAGCGTCCTAGTTCGCATATTCGTCTCCAAAGAACTCTTCCTCATATTCCTGTTCCTCCATGCCTGGCCAATTAAATAACCAGTGGCAAGCCAATGAGTACTTTAAATGTACTCGCAAGCAACCCATGATGTGGTTCAAAGTAAACATTGCAATTTGAACAATAATGAGCAATCTAGCAATGACTAGAATAAATATCAAGTATATGCATCAACAACTTCACGTAACCTTGAAGACAGGTTACTGATATCAACATGAGTATGATTCAACTCCTCGAGTCAAGTCACCACCTTGACTCATCACACACGCATACTTGCACTGATGAAGTAAAATTCTGGACATAGTTTAAGCAGCACCACCCAACTGTCCATGACCGTGGACACGGCTATTCGAATAGTTTTACACTCTGCAGAGGTTGCGCACTTTACCCACAAGATCCGAGAAGCTTTTGTGTCACCCACGATCCCGCAGTACCTCAAGTACTCGGGGGAAGCACCCGGTCATTATCTTTCCTTAGAGTATACTAACATAGAGTCCACTCGTTGGTACACGGCCCTCGGGTACAAACAATAGATCATGGGACTTGCCCTAATTTCAATGTCACGCGTACCCGAAGGGACCAACGGTGTGTCCGGTGCCCTGTAAAAACAGTCATGGTCGTCTATCCAAGCACGACCCCGTCCCGGGAAAGACCTCAAGTCTTCCCGTTACTAGTAATGCGGGCACCATGCTAGTATCGACCTAAGTAATCAATAAAGCCCCGTCCCATAAGGGGTAGAGAGGTTGCACAAGTTTGATTGGGACGGTAGTCACACATAAATCTAATCCATTATTTCACCCATGCACAAGATTTTACCGGCACATCACTTCTTCCTCAAGTGATGACCTAACTCAACATCACCCTCGGGCATTAGGGGCACCCGACGGGGTTTATGAAAAGTTTTCAACCTCGAAAGTTCATATCTCACATGCATCACAAGCATCACTACTATCTATTTGCTTGACAACTAGCACCTAGCAAGATCATGAGCAAAGCATGCATCATGTGGTGGTTCAACTAGGTCACCACCGTAACTCTATCGACATGCATCGGAAACAAACGGGTTCCGGAGAACAAGTGTATCATGGTCAAAGGGATGCTTGCCTGGATTGGCTTGGTCTTCAAAGTCTTCAAATCCTTCTCCACCTTCTTCCTCAGCAACTTCGTCAAATACGGTATCTATACGTCGCAAAATATCAACGGGAAAATAAGACCACAATAAAAACAGAAAAATCAAAGTGCTCAGAAAAATGTCAACTTATTTTTGTTAAATACTAGAGGGAAGACGAAGATGGAGAAAATTCTTAGTTGGAGTTTTGGAGTTGCAGAATGGAATCTACGGATTTTAGAATAGGAGTTTTATTGCTCAAATTTGAATTTAAATTTGAACAGAACAGAAAAGTTTCATGGATATGTGTGAAAGTGATACCATTAAATAGGTTGGAATATTACAAGATTTTAGGAGTTGGAATTAATTTATTTGGGCAAATATTCATTTCTGTAAAATTATTTGAAGTTTTACAGAAAAGAAAAAGAAGAAAAGGCCCTGTGCAACTAGGCCAGAGTGGCCACAGTGCACGGCCCAGGGCGAAGAGCCCGGCCGCTCGGGCGCCAGCGCGCGCACGTCAGGATTTTAAACCTGACTGGCGGGGCCTGGCTGTCAGCGACTGCGAGGGGAGAGAGAGGGCGGTGAGGATGACAGGCGGGGCCCGCCTGTCATCTTCAACCTCTCGGCCACGGCGACGGCGAGCTCACCGGCGGCGAATCCGGGCACGGCGGAGCCAACGGAGGGCAGGGATGGACTCAACAGCGAGTCGCGGATGCAGTGGTGGTGGTGCGACTCGCCGGGGAGGCTTGGTTCGCCGGCGGCGAGGTGGGACGGCGGAGGAGCTTCGGGAGGTCGCTGGCCAGCTCGAATTCGGCAGCTTCAGAAGGGGAAAAGGGAGGGGAATGCATCAGTGGTGCATGGCAGTTCCAAATCGAGCAAAAGGAAGGGCGGAGAGGGCCTGTACCTCGAGATCTCTGGCTGCCCGACGCGGCGGAGCTCCGGTTGATCCCGAGCACAGGGGCTTTCTAGGGAGGAGTGAGTGGTGCTGGAGTGTTGCTGGGGGTGAGAGGAGGCTGTTTGTGCCGTTGGAGAGGCTCGGGGGTGCTTATATAGCCGAGCCCACGGTCCACCATGGACTCGTGCGCCGGCGAGGTTGCAGGCGAGGCCAGAGGCTGTTCTGGTGCCTGTGATCGAGCCGGGGAGGCTCATTGGCGAGTCCTAGGCCTAGCAGAGGGGAGAGGAGGAGCGGGGAGGCTTCCAGACAGCGTGCGCGTGTGAGCCCGACGAGTGGAGGCTGCGGGCGGCCAGCGCGCGTGTGAAGACGGCCACTGGAGGGCGGAGGAGGAGGGGGGACAGCGCCGGGGAGGTCGCAGACGTCGAGGGGCATCGACTCGCGCGAGGGGAGAGCTCGAGGCTGTCGGGGGCAAGCAATTGGGCGAAGCTACAGTGCGGGGGCGCACTGTAGCACGCTCTGGAGCGGCCTTATCGCATGCCATGGCATGCCATTGGCCCTCTGGGCGCGTCCGCCGTGTCTGGGGGGTCCAGGGTGATGCAAGCAGCTCGTCTGTGGTTTTGGATGCTCTAGAGGATCAAGGAGAGAGAGAGGAAGCTGGTAACTTGGTAGAAAATGGCTGTCCAGCAAGGTGGACTAGGGTTTTCACCCCTCAATCATGGAGCTGGGGACATGGGGGAGTTACTGGAGGTAGATAGTAACTAGATGGAGCTGTGGTAGAAAGTTGAGGCCAAGGTAAATAGTAAAAGGGGTCAAGATGGTAGTTTTGGTAAAATTGCAGAAGGTGTTTGATCAAGTTTTTATCAAGCAAATGATCCCCACTTGCCATTACACTTAACATGATTGAATGTTATATGAAAATAGGGTGTTTCACCAAATTTGGGCTCATTTGAAAAAACTAGCCAATGTAACTTTGGTGAACCCTAGAAATCAACAGAAATGGCTTCATCTTCTTTGAGTCAAGCTAATCATCTCCCCTTGATGCACCACTTGGTGTAGTTTCATCATTTGGGGTTATGATCATGCCCACAAAGTTTGAAGCTCCAGGTAAAAAGTTGGTAATGTAAAGTTGTTCAAATTTGCATTTGAACAGAAATGGTTTTGGGGTATTCTGATCAAGTTACCCTACTCCAAATTCTTGTGCCATTTGGTCTAGATGCCTTATTAGGCCTTTGTAGCATGTGCACCAAGTTTGAGAGCATTTGGACAAGTTTGGCAATGTAGAGTTGCTCAAACTTCAAATATGGACAGAATGGTTAGGAAGGGTTTTGATGATGTTTTCTTGCTTCCCAAGGCATGGGACTTGGCAAGATCATCAAATATGCCATATATGACATGATATAATTTCCCTAGAATTTTTGGAGAATATTTTCTTTGTAAATATTTCAAAAGCTTGAAATATCCAGAAAGGGTTTTAGAGGGATTAGCCCATTATTTTGAACATGACCAAGTGTTGAAACTCTTATATATGGACAATATATGTCCTATGAGTCTCCCTGAATTTTGGCAAATATTTTTGAAATACTTAAATAATTATTCCCTATTAAAGATCATTTCTGGCCTTAAGAAAAAGCTTTTATATAAAATAGGAAAATAACTTTTAAAATTATACTTTTGTGGTTTCTGGGAGTCCCATGACTACTAGGTCTGAAATACACCTTTTGAAATAATTTTCTCACCCTAAATCAAGCACTTGCAGTGCAAACCTTAATTCAGGGGTTTTAGGAATACTAAATTTATAAAAATACATTTTGGCCAAATTAATTTTGTAAGAAAATACTATACTGTTATATAACACTTGGTATGATCATTGGGCAGATGTTTTGGGTATGGAGATGAATTCTACAAGAGGTAATAGTTGACTTTAATGAGCACATATGAAGAAAAACTCAATTCCAAATAAAAGCCAAATGATGCCAAAAAAAATTGCTGGTCCAAATCTTCATGCTTCATTGATGCAAATAACATGTTACAATATGCAGGGTGTGACAGGCTACCTCCGGAGGTTGTGGCAGCTCCTACTCCACGGCGGCTACCTCCGAAACTTGTGGCAGCTCCTGCTCTACACCGGCTACCTAAGGAGCACTTGGCGGTGCCCACGCTTCAGCAGTCGCCTTAGGAGCGCATGGTTGCACGCACCCCCTACGACCACCTCAAGGGCGCGCGTCTCTAGAACAACAAGCATGGGAGATACCAAGATGGGGTTCTCGTTAGGCCCCTCATGGCCC
Source organism: Secale cereale (assembly GCA_902687465.1). Lineage (NCBI taxonomy): Eukaryota > Viridiplantae > Streptophyta > Magnoliopsida > Poales > Poaceae > Secale > Secale cereale. The sequence continues at coordinate 408,473,648 of LR738712.1, forward strand.
GCTGGGAGGAGCCCCCATTCGTCGAAGCATGGCATCTTCTCAGCGAAGGCCTTCCCAACTGGGTAATGGTAGAGAGGGCATCCGCTGAGAGGAAGAGCGCCTAGATCGCCACCCGTCAGAAGCCTCAGCACCTCTTGCAGCGCGTCAGGAGGGAGCGAGGGCGCCTAAAGCATCATCGGATCGCCCGAACCAGAGAAGGCCCACATTGGGCGGGTGTGGCACTGTAGCGGGGCAATGCGCTACCGGATGAACTCCTTCACCACCATTGCCATCGTTACCCTAGCCCGCTTCAGCTCTGCCAGTTTGGACCAGATGTGCACAACCCGCGGATCGGCGAGCTCCGCGTGCCCCCAACCGGATCTTGGCTCCGTTGGCGCCATTGGAAGAATAACAAGGGGGCTGCACACGATGGCGTCTATTTACACCCAGCGCATCCGGAACCCTCACGTCCAGGCGGAGGGAGAAGTCGATGCCGAAGTCGATAGTTGCCGTCGTTGCCTGAAGCAACACGCACCCCGAGCATTGCCTATCATCAACCAGAAGAAGCGAGAAGAAGTGCCGGACCAAGGCCACGGACGGGGTGATGCCAATGAAGGCCTTGCACAAGAAGTCAAAAGAAGAGAGGAGGATGATGGAGCCGGGATCCAGATGCAGCGCATGTATCTGGTAATACGAAATCAAGGCATTGAAGAAGTCGGAGAATGAGGGCAGCAAGCCAGTGAAGAGAGCATGAAATTTAAGAGGAATCATGGTCGCATCCATATCAACCAAGGCTTGGGATGCAGGCCAGGCCATCGTCGCCCTCCTCTCATTGGAATCAGCGACAAGAGCTCACCAGACCTTGTCCAACCCCTCCTGATTGACCACCATGGACCGCTCCGATGCTGGCTCCGAACCCAGCGCGGGCTCCACGGCCGCGCGGGTTTTCCCCATCTTTGATTTTGGGGACATGACGGCAAGGTGGACTGGAGCTTCGGTTTCCTCCTCTTACTCCTCGTCTCCCTCGTGGGAGGAGAGGGCTTCGGTTTCTCCAGACACAGTTACCGAAGGACCCTTGGATCGGGGGCCGCCCTTGGCCTCCTTGCCCTTCTTCTTCTTGGCCTTCTTCCCCAGCGCTTGATAGGGCGTCGGTACAAGCATCTCCGTCAGCTAGGGTGTGGTAAGGCCCTCGGGCAGTGGTGCCGGACAAATGATTCGATCCGCCTTTGCCGTCCAGACCTGGAAGGAACACAAGGAATTGATATGTCTCCAACGTATCTACTTTCCAAACACTTTTGCCCTTGCTTTGGACTCTAACTTGCATGATTTGAATGGAACTAACCCGGACTGACATAGTTTTCAGTAGAATTGCCATGGTGTTATTTGTGTGCAGAAATAAAAGTTCTCGGAATGACCAGAAAATCAACAAAGAATATTTTTGGAATATATAAAAAATGTTGGCAAAAGAATCAAGACCAGGGGCCCCACACCCTGTCCACAAGGGTGGGGGTGCGACCACCCCCCTGGGCGCGCCCCCTGGTCTCGTGGGCCCCTTGAGGCTCCACGGACCCCTACTGCAACTCCAACTCCAGATATTCACTTTCGGGGAGAAAAAAAATCAGAGAGAATGTTTTATCGTGTTTTACGATTCGAAGCCGCCGCCAAGCCCTAATCTCTCTCGGGAGGGCTAATCTGGAGTCCGTTCGGGGCTCCGGAGAGTGGAGATCATCGCCGTCGTCATCATCAACCTTCCTCCATCACCAATTCCATGATGCTCACTGCCGTTCATGAGTAATTCCATCGTAGGCTTGCTGGACGGTGATGGGTTGGATGAGATTTACCATGTAATCGAGTTAGTTTTGTTAGGGTTTGATCCCTAGTATCCATTATGTTCTAAGATTGATGTTGCTATGACTTTGCCATGCTTAACGCTTGTCACTAGGGCCCGAGTGCCATGATTTCAGATCTGAACCTATTATGTTTTCATGAATATATGTTAGTTCTTGATCCTATCTTGCATGTCAATAGTCACCTACTATGTGTTATGATCCGGCAACCCCAAAGTGACAATAATCGGGACCACTCCCGGTGATGACCGTAGTTTGAGGAGTTCATGTATTCACTAAGTGTTAATGCTTTGCTCCGGTACTCTATTAAAAGGAGGCCTTAATATCCCTTAGTTTCCAATAGGAACCTGCTGCCACGGGAGGGTAGGACAAAAGATGTCATGCAAGTTCTTTCCCATAAGGACGTATGACTATATTCGGAATACATGCCTACATTACATTGATGAACTGGAGCTAGTTCTGTGTCACCCTATGTTATAAATATTACACGAGGAATCACATCCGACATAATTATTCATCACTGATCCAATGCCTACGAGCTTTTCACATATTGCTCCTTGGTTAGTTACTTTACCGCTGCTACTGTTACAATTGCTACAAAACTGCTACTATTACTTTTGCCACCACTACCATTACTTCCATACTACTTTGCTGCAGATATTAAGTCTTTAAGGTGTGTTTGAATTGACAACTCAACTGCTAATACTTGAGAATATTCTTTGGCTCCCCTTGTGTCGAATCAATAAGTTTGGCTTGAATACTCTACCATCAAAAACTGTTCGGATCCCCTATACTTGTGGGTTATCAAGACTATTTTCTGGCGTTGTTGCCGGGGAGCATAGCTATATTCTTTGAGTCACTTGGGATTTATATCTGTTGATCACAATGAACAACTTGAGAGATGAAAAAACCAAGATCTTTCCCTCAACTACGAGGGGAGGTAAGGAACTGCCATCTAGATCTGCACTTGATTCACCTTCTGTTAGGAGTAAATTTGCGACACCTACACCTGCTATTGAATCTAATTTGTCGCATGTTCTTGATGATGCCACTTCTGCTATGCATGATACTTATGATGAAACAACTTCTATGTTTGATAAAACAGTACCACTAGGTGAATTTCCTGATGAAAAACTTGCTAGGACTAGAGAGAATGAAATTATTGAAACTGATAATATTGATGAATGTGATGATGAAGATGCTCCCCCCTAGATATGAATTGCATGTTGTGCCTCAGGGTTATGTTATGGATGAAGAAACTGCTAGAGATATTTTAGCTTGCAATGATAGACATGATGTTAAGAAACTGTTAGCTAAGCTAAAAGAAAAGTCTTTGAATGCTAGAATGAAATATGACTCTGCTTTTGCTACTTCACCTATCTGTATTCCTGATAAGGATTATGATTTCTCTGTCGATCCTGAGTTAATTACTTTGGTTGAATCTGATGCTTTACATGGCTACGAATCTGAAACTGTTGTGGCACATCTCACTAAATTGAAGGATATAGCCACCCTATTCACCAATGAGGAAAACATTCGTTACTACTATATCCTTAAGTTATTTTCGTTCTCCTTAAATGGTGATGCTAAAACATGGTTTAATTCTCTTGATCCTAGTTGTGTGCGTAGTCCCCATGATATGATTTACTACTTCTCTGCTAAGTATTTTCCTGCTCATAAGAAACAAGCTACCTTAAGGGAAATATATAATTTTGTGCAAATTGAAGAAGAGAGTCTCCCACAAGCTTGGGGGAGGATTCTCCGATTACTCAATGCTTTGCCTGATCATCCTCTTAAGAAAAATGAAATAATTGACATCTTTTATAATGGACTAACCGATGCTTCCTGAGACCATCTGGATAGTTGTGCTGGTTGTGTTTTCAGGGTCGATCAAGCTGAATTGCTATTAAATTATATGTTGAGTAATGAAAATAACTGGACGCTTCTTGAACCAACTCCTCAGTCAACTCCGAAGAAAAGGGGTATTCTAGTTCTCAGTTCTGAAGATATGCAAGAGGCAAAGAAATATATGAAAGAAAAAGGTATTAAAGCTGAAGATGTTAAGAATTTACCACCTATTGAAGAAATACATGGTCTTGATAACCCGACATAGGTAGTAAAGGTAATTTCTCTCTATAGATTTGATGAAGGTGATATTCCTCGTTATAAGTCTGCTAGCCAATGCTTAGATGAGTTTGATAATTTTATTGTTAAACAAAAAAACTTCGATGCCTATGTTGGTAGACAATTAAAATGTAATGCTTATATCATTGAACACTTGAGTGATTATATGACTAGAGTTAAAGGTGAACTTAAACTCATTAGTAAACATGCTTCTATGGTTACCACTCAAGTAGAACAAGTACTTAAAGCACAAAATGATTTTCTCAATGAATTAAGTAATAAGAAAAATGATAATGCTATTAGAGTTGTGGCTAGAGGGGGTAGAATGACTCAGGAACATTTTTATCCTGAGGGCCACCCTAAGAGAATTGAGCAAGATTCTCAGAGAACTAATGTTGATGCACCTAGTCCTTCTAAGAAGAAGAAAAAGAAAAATGATAGGTCTTTGCATGCTTCTAGTGAACCTGTTGTTGACACACTTGAGAATCCCAATGATATTTCTATTTCTGATGCTGAAACACAATCTGGTAATGAACACGAAACTAGTGATAATGTTAATGATGATGTTCATGATGATGCTCAACCTAGCAATAACGACGATGTAGAGATTGAACCCGCTGTTGATCTTGATAACCCACAATCAAAGAATCAACGTTATAATAAAAGAGACTTTGTTGCTAGGAATCATGGTAAAAAAGAGAACCATGGGTTCAAAACCCCATGCATTTTCCTCCTAAACCATCCAAGAAAAAGGATAATGAGGATTTTGAGCGCTTTGGTGAAATGATTAGACCTATATTTTTGCGTATGCATTTGACTGATATGCTTAAAAAAATCCTTATGCTATGTATATGAAAGATATTATTACAAATAAAAGGAAGATACCGGAAGTTGAAATTTCCACCATGCTTGCCAATTACACTTTTAAAGGTGGAATACCAAGGAAACTAGGAGATCCAGGAGTGCCAACTATACCTTGCTCTATTTAAAGAAATTATGTTAAAGCTGCTTTATGTGATCTTGGAGCCGGTGTTAGTGTTATGCATATCTCTTTATATGGTAGACTTGATTTGAATATGTTGACACCTACTGAAATATATTTGGAAATGGCTGATAAATCAACTGCTATACCTGTCGGTATTTGTGAGGATGTGCCTGTTGTGGTTGCAAATGTTACTATTTCAACAGACTTTGTTATCCTTGATATCCGCGAGGACGATAGTATGTCTATTATCCTTGGTAGACCCTTTTTTAATACTACAGGGGCTGTTATTGATTAAAACAAAGGCAATGTCATGTTTCATGTTAATGGTAATGAGCATACGGTACACTTTCTGAGGAAACAACCTCAAGTCCACAATATCAATTCTATTGGAAAAATTTCAACGATTATTATTGGCGGTTTTGAATTCCCTCTTCCTACTGTCAAGAAGAAATAAGATATTCTTATTGTTGGGGACATACATATCCCCATTGAGGTAACCTAGTGTTATTCGAAAATTCTCAAGTTTCATGTTATTCGGAAAGAGTTTGTTAACAAGACTTGATCAACCTTGTTAATGGATTCTTTTTGATGATCATGAGATGGAAGAAGTTAGAAAACACAATGATACGTCTCCGACGTATCTATAATTTTTGATTGTTCCATGCTATTATATTATCCTTCTAGGATGTCTTATGGGCTTTATTATACACTTTTATATGATTTTTGGGACTAACCTATTAATCGAGATCCCAATGCCAGTTTCTGTTTTTTCCTTGTTTTTGAGTTTCGCATAAAAGGAATATCAAACGGAGTCCAATTGATGAGCCAATTTTTTATGATATTTTCTGGACTAAAAGAAGCCCCCGAAGCAAAAGAGGTGGGCCAGGAGAGCCACGGGCGCCCTCGAGGGTGGAGGGCGCGCCCTGGGATGGTGGTTGGGCCCTCCTATCTCGAGGACGGCCCGTAGCTCCCCTTTACTTGGCCCCGACTCCAAAAATTCCTATAAATACTGAAACCTCCAGAAAGAAACCTAGATCGTGAGTTCCGCCACCGAAAGCCTCTGTAGCCACTGAAAACCAATCTAGACCCTGTTTCAGCACCCTGTCGGAGGGGGGGGGGACCCTCACCGGTGGCTATCTTCATCATCCCGGTGCTCTCCATGACGAGGAGGGAGTAGTCCACCCTCGGGGCTGAGGGTATGTATCAGTAGCTATGTGTTTGATCTCTCTCTCTCTCTCTCTCTCTCTCTCTCTCTCTCTCTCTCTCTCTCTCTCGTGTTCTTGAGTTGGAACGATCTTGATGTATCGCGAGCTTTGCTATTTTAGTTGGATCTTCTTCTCCCCCTCTACTCTCTTGTAATGGATTGAGTTTTCCTTTTGAAGTTATCTTATCGGATTGAGTCTTTAAGGATTCGAGAACACTTGATGTATGTCTTGCACGTGTTTATCTGTGGTGACAATGGGATATCATGTGATCTACTTGATGTATGTTTTGGTGATCAACTTGCGGGTTCCGTGACCTTCGGAATCTATGCATAGGGGTTGGCACACGTTTTTGTCTTGACTCTCCGGTAGAAACTTTGGGGCACTTTTTGAAGTACTATGTGTTGGTTGAATAGATGATTCTGTGATTGTGTGATGCATATTGTATAATCATGCCCACGGATACTTGAGGTGACAATGGAGTATCTAGGTGACATTAGGGTTTTGATTGATTTGTGTCTTAAGGTGTTATTCTAGTATGAACGCTATGATAGATTGAACGTTACTACAGACTCTTGACTAGATCGATCAAAAAGAATAGCTTTGAGGTGGTTTCGTACCCAACCATAATCTCTTCGTTTGTACTCCGCTATTAGTGACTTTGGAGTGACTCTTTGTTGCATGTTGAGGGCTAGTAATATGATCCAATTATGTTATCCTTGTTGAGAGAATTTGCACTAGTGAAAGTATGAACCCTAGGCCTTGCCTACTATCATTGCAACACCGTTTATGCTCACGTTTACCACTTGCTACCTTGCTGTTTTTATATTTTCCTATTACAAAAACCTATATCTACCATCCATATTGCACTTGTATAACAATCTCTTTGCCAACTAGTGCACCTATACAATTTACCATTGTATTGGGTGTGTTGGGGATACAAGAGACTATTTGTTATTTGGTTGCAGGGTTGTTTGAGAGAGACCATCTTCATCCTACGCCTCCCACGGATTGATAAACCTTAGGTCATCCACTTGAGGGAAATTTGCTACTGTCCTACAAACCTCTGCACTTGGAGGCCCAACAATGTCTACAAGAATAAGGGTGCATAGTAGACATCAAGATCTTTTCTGGCGCCATTGCCGGGGAGGTTAGTGCTTGAAGGTATATCTTTAGATCTTGCAATCGAATCTTTTTTTTTTCTTGTTTTATCACTAGTTTCGTTTATAAAAGAAAACTACCAAAAAAATGGAATTGAGGGTACCTCATATGCTTCATCTTTTTAATATCTTCCGTGAAAATGATGGAAGGAAAATTGTGCTCAAGTATTAGAAGAGGAATTACATAGAATGCTTGGCATAAAATATGTGCATGATGAGTATGATTGCAATGTTGTTAGTATGAATTCTTTGAATACCCATGATGCTAATGATATGCAAAGTCACAATCTTGGGGAAGCTATTTTTTATGAAGATGATATTTGTAGTCCCCCAAGTTGTGATGATAATATTTATTATGATGAAAGCATGCCTCCATTTATGATTATTATATTGATGAAAGTGGATTTGGACAGGTCATGACTTTATTTAGTGATGAATCCACTATTTCAGAAGAGGTTCCAATTGATTATGAGAACAAAGTTGCTATCTATGATGATTATTGTGATGACTTGTATGCTATTAAGAATAATGATAACCATAAAACTTGCCATCATGATTTTAGTTTTCAATTGGATTATGCTTCACATGATTGTTATTTTGTTGAGTTTGCTCCCACTGCTATTGATGAGAATAAATTTGCTTATGTGGAGAGTAGTAAAATCTCTATGCAAGTAGATCATGAAAAGAATGCTTTATGTGATGGTTATATTGTTGAATTCATTCATGATGCTACTGAAAATTATTATGAGAGAGGATCATATGCTTCTACATATTGCAATAATATCAAGTTTCCTCTCTCTGTGCTTAAAGTTTTGAAGTTATGCTTGTTTTCCCTTCCTATGCTAGTTGATTATCGTTCCGATAAGTTGTTTTATTTCAAAATCCCTATGCATATGAAGTGGGTTAGACTTAAATGTGCTATTCATATGCTTCTTGATGCTCCCGTTATGTTTCAATTCTTATCTTTTATGTGAGCATCATCATGCCTAGCTAGGGGCGTAAAACGATAGCGCTTGTTGGGAGGCAACCCAAATTTTTTTGTCTTTTGTTTTTATTGCTGTTAGGGAATAAATATTGCATCTAGCCTCTTATTAGATGTGGTTTCATGTTTTGTTTAGTGTTTGTGCCAAGTAGAACCTTTGGGAAGACTTGTGTGAAGTTTATGTGATCTTGCTGCGAAAAACAGAATCGTTAGCGCTCGCTAAAGTGGTCGGAAGATTTTACTGGAGCGTGCTATTTAGTTGATTCTTTTTGAAGATGATTGGTAGACAAATTCTGAAAAATTACCAATTTAATTTGAATTTTTCAGAGTTCTAGAAGTAGGCGAACCCTGCAGATTACTACAGACTGTTCTGTCTTTGACAAATTCTGTTTTTCGTGTGTTGTTTGCTTATTCCAATGCATCTATGGGTAGTATTGGACGATATGAACCATAGAGAAGTTGGAGTACAGTAGGTTTAACACCAATATAAACAAAGAATGAATTCATTGCTGTACCTTTGAGTAGTGGTTTGCTTTCTTATACTAACGGAGCTCAAGAGAATTTTTGTCTAAGTTTTGTGTTGTGAAGTTTTCAAGTTTTGAGTATTGCTTTGATGGACTATGGAACAAGGAGTAGCAAAGGCCTAAGCTTGGGGATGCCCATGGCACCCCAAGTAAATTCAAGATAATCAAAAGCCTAAGCTTGGGGATGCCCCGGGAAGGCATCCCCTCTTTCGTCTTCATCCATCGGTAACTATACTCGGAGCTATATTTTTATTCACCACATGATATGTCTTTTGCTTGGAGCGTCAATTTAGTTTATTTTGTTTTGCTTTCTGTTAGAATAATATCCCAAGATCTGAAGTTATTAAATGTTAGAGAGTCTTCACATAGTTACATAATTATTCAACTACTCATTGATCTTCACTTATATCTTTCGGAGTAGTTTGTTGTTTCCTCTAGTGCTTCACTTATATCTGTTACAGCACGACGGTGGTTTTATTTTGAAGAAATAGATGAACTCTCATGCTTCACTTATATCCTTTTGAGAGTCTATTAAAACAACATGTTAATGTGTTTAGGCTATGAAACTAGTCTTCACATGATAGACATCCAATATCAATGTAGTAAAAACTTTCACACTAAGTGCATTGAATATGATGAGAAGCTGGATGCTTGATATATGTTTTGAGATATGAGGATAGTGACATTAGAGTCTTGCTAGTGGAGTTATTACTAAATTGAGAAATACTTGTGTTAAGGTTAGTGATTCCCGTAGCATGCACGTATGGTGAACCGCTATGTGACGAAGTTAGAGCATGAGGTATTTGTAAAGTGTCAACCTTTGTGTGGAGGTCGAGGGCGCGCGATGGTTAACTCCTACCAACCTCCCCCCTAGGAGCATGAATTGATTGCTTTGTTTTGATGACTCGTAGATTTTTGCAACAAGTATACGAGTTCTTATGACTAATGTTGAGTCCATGGATTATACGCACTCTCATCCTTCCACCATTGCTAGCCTCTCTTGTACCGCACAACTTTTGCCGGTACCATACACCCACTATATATCATTCCTCAAAATAGCCACCATATTATTCCTCAAAACAGCCACCATACCTACCTATCATGGCATCTCCATAGCCATTCCGAGATATATTGCCATGCAAATTTCCACCGTTCCGTTCATATGACATGCATCATATTGTCATATTGCCATTTCATGATCTTGTAGTTGACATCGTATTTGTGGCAAGGCCACCATGCATAATTTTTATACATGTCACTCTTGTTTCATTGCATATACCGGTACACCACCGGAGGCATTCATATAGAGTCATACTTTGTTGTTGTAGTATCGAGTTGTAATGAAAGTGTGATGATCATCATTATTAGAGCACTGTCCCATGGGAGGAAAGGCTAAATCTATAAAGCCCCTCCGCAAAAAAAAGAAAAAAAAGAAAGGCCAAAGAAAAAAAGAAAGGCCAAAAAAAGAAAAGAAAAGAAAAGAAAAGAAAAAGGGACAATTGCTACTATCTTCTTTTCCACACTATTGCTTCAAAGTAGCACCATGTTCTTCATTGTAGAGAATCTCATGTTTAGTCACTTTCATATACTAGTGGGAATTTTCGTTATAGAACTTGGCTTGTATATTCTAACGACGGGCTTCCTCAAATGCCCTAGGTCTCCGTGAGCAAGCAAGTTGGATGCACACCCACTAGTTTCTTTTGTTGAGCTTTCATACATAGTTAGCTCTAGTGCATCCGTTGCATGGCAATCCCTACTTACTCACATTGATATCTATTGATGGGCATCTCCATAGCCCGTTGATACGCCTAGTCGATGTGAGACTATCTCCCTCCTTTTTGTGTTCTCCACAACCTCCTCTATTCCACCCATAGTGCTATGTCCATGGCTCATGCTCATGTATTGCGTGAAAGATGAAAGGTTTGAAAAGATAGAGTATGAAAACAAGTGCTTGGCTGAAATCGGGGTTGTGCATGATATGAATATTTAGTGTGATAATGAGGGAGCATAGCCAAAACTAAATGATTTTGTAGGGATAACTTTCTTTAGCGATAGTATTTTGAGAAGACATGATTTCTTTGTTAGTATGCTTGAAGTATTATTATTTCTTATGTCAATATAGACTTTTGTCTTGAATCTTTCAGATATGAACATTCATGCCACAATTAAGAGAATTACATTGAAAAACTATATTGGTTAGCATTCCACATCAAAAATTATGTCTTTATCATTGACCAACCCAAGGACGAGCATGAATTAAGCTTGGGGATGCTTGATACGTCTCCAACGTATCTATAGTTTTTGATTGTTCCATGCTATTATATTATCCTTCTAGGATGTCTTATGGGCTTTATTTTACACTTTTATATGATTTTTGGGACTAACCTATTAACCCAGAGCCAAGTGCCAGTTTCTGTTTTTTTCCTTGTTTTTGAGTTTCACAGAAAAGGAATATCAAACGGAGTCCAATTGACGAGCCAATTTTTTATGATTTTTTCTGGACCAAAAGAAGCCCCCGAAGCAAAAGAGGTGGGCCAGGAGAGCCACGGGCTGCTCTCGAGGGTGGAGGGTGCGCCCTGGAAAGGTGGTTGGGCCCTCCTATCTCAAGGACGACCCGTAGCTCCCCTTTACTTGGCCCCGACTCCAAAAAATCCTATAAATACTGAAACCTCCAGAAAGAAACCTAGATCGGGAGTTCCTCCGCCGAAAGCCTCTGTAGCCACCGAAAACCAATCTAGACCATGTTCCGGCACCCTGCCGGAGGGGGGGAACCCTCACCGGTGGCTATCTTCATCATCCCGGCGCTTTCCATGACGAGGAGGGAGTAGTCCAGCCTCAGGGCTGAGGGTATGTATCAGTAGCTATGTGTTTGATCTCTCTCTCTCTCTCTCTCTCTCTCGTGTTCTTGATATGGAATGATCTTGATGTATCGCGAGCTTTGCTATTTTAGTTGGATCTTCTTCTCCCCCTCTACTCTCTTGTAATGGATTGAGTTTTCCCTTTGAAGTTATCTTATCGAATTGAGTCTTTAAGGATTTTAGAACACTTGATGTATGTCTTGCACGTGTTTATCTGTGGTGACAATGGGATCTCATGTGATCCACTTGATGTATGTTTTGGTGATCAACTTGCGGGTTTCGTGACCTTCGGAATCTATGCATAGGGGTTGGCACATGTTTTCGTCTTAACTCTCTGGTAGAAACTTTGGGGCACTCTTTGAAGTTCTGTGTGTTGGTTGAATGAATGATTCTCAGATTGTGTGATGCATATTGTATAATCATGCCCATGGATACTTGAGGTGACAATGGAGTATCTAGGTGACATTAGGGTTTTGATTGATTTGTGTCTTAAGGTGTTATTCTAGTACGAACTCTATGATAGATTGAACGTTACTACGGACTCTTGACCAGATCGATCAGAAAGAATAGCTTTGAGGTGGTTTCGTACCCTACCATAATCTCTTCGTTTGTTCTCCGCTATTAGTGACTTTGGAGTGACTCTTTGTTGCATGTTGAGGGCTAGTAATATGATCCAATTATTTTATCCTTGTTGAGAGAACTTGCACTAGTGAAAGTATGAACCCTAGGCCTTGACTACTATCATTACAACACCATTTATGCTCATGTTTACCACTTGCTACCTTGCTGTTTTTATATTTTCCTATTACAAAAACCTATATCTACCATCCATATTGCACTTGTATCACGATCTCTTCACCGAACTAGTGCACCTATACAATTTACCATTGTATTGGGTGTGTTGGGGACACAAAAGACTCTTTGTTATTTGGTTGCAGGGTTGTTTGAGAGAGACCATCTTCATCCTACGCCTCCCACGGATTGATAAACCTTAGGTCATCCACTTAAGGGAAATTTGCTACTGTCCTACAAACCTCTGCACTTGGAGGCCCAACAACGTCTACAAGAAGAAGGGTGCGTAGTAGACATCACACAACCCTCTATACCCTCTTTTTACTTTCTGTTATTTAGATTAAATAAAGAAAAAAAATAGTATTTTCTATATGTTTTCTGAATTATCCTTGCAATAAAAAATACTCTGAAAATAAAAGTTCTCCGAATGCCCCGAAAATGAAATATGATTTTTTCTAGAATATTTAAGAATATTTGGCACTGAGAACACATCAGAGGGAGACACCACCTGGCCACGAGGGTGCAGGACGCGCCCACCCCATTGGGCGCGCCCCCTGCCTCGTGTGCCCCACGTGCCCCCTCCACTTATTCCAGCATCCACACACTTCATCTTCCTCCAGAAAAAATCCTCCCATAGCTCAAACTCGTGTTCTAGCTCATCTTGCTGCCATTTTCGATCTCCTTGCACAAAGCTCCATTCACAAAACTGTTTGGGGAGATTGTTCTTCGGTATGTGCCTCCTCCAATGGTCCAATTAGTTTATGTTCTAGTGCTTTATTTATTGCAAATTTTTGCTGCTAAGGTGACCTTGTTCTTGAGCTTGCATGCCAAATTTATGTGGTCCCAAGTAGTTGTAATGCATGATATAGTCTCTAGGCACTTGTGGGAGTAGTTGCTATCAATCTTCTTGAGTTTGGTTCACTTTTATTTTGAGTCACTAAATTTTTTAGAAATTTTGTAGAGGAAGAAAATGATGAGGAGATTGTTGAGAGGCTCTTCGAGCCAAAGCTCAAAGGATAAGCAGAAGGAGGAGAATAAAAAGACCAAATACAATCTTCCTCGCACTGCGGAAGTACGACCGTGTGAATGGCCTTGCGATGAGTTCTTGAGAGCCGCCATGATTTATAGACTTTAATACTTGGCTGAGAATGCAGGCCTCATCGACTTCCTACACGACCAGCGCGAACAATATCTCTTACTCACTACTATTTTCGTGCAAAATTTCTATTTCCATGCTAAGAAATCACCACCTTCAGTGGAGTTTCACTTATATGATGAGGTTAGGGAGATGTCACTATATGAATTTTGTCAAGTTTGTAAGATACCCTTTGCGGGTAGCTTAGAGGAACCACATCCTAAGGATGTGGAGGGGTTTATTGATACAATCGCTGTAGGAGAATCGACGAAAGTTTCAGAGGCAAGAATCACTAGTATACATTTTCCTGTTCCACGCTACTTTGCAATATTTGCTAGTAGATGCTTTATTGGTCGCGGGCACAGTGGAAATCTTAGTGCCCCTGATATTGTTATTTTGTGCCATGCTTTATTCCGAGTTTAGGCGTTGTTATTGCGAAAAGATTAAGTCTGAATCGTACAAAGGGCCCCATCTTCGGAGGTATCTTTGCTTCATGCCTTGCTGAACACTTTAGGATACCTATTAGGCATCATGAGAAGGAGGAGAAGTTGTTGGCCCCTACTTTTCTAAATTATAAGAGTATGATAGCACATGATTTTATTGTTAAAGATAAGAAGAAGTTGCTTAAGTATAAATTGATATTTGATAAAAAGTACTGTGAGATTATTACCTTGCCCGCACCTTCTCTGTTTGATATACTTTCGGGTACGTATCTCGTCTTGCGAGATGCCATTTATGCGTACTGGAGCCTGGCACAGGTTAGTGAGCCTGAGCCGGAGCGATCACTTGACCCCTATCGGTAGTTATTTTATCAGTGGGATCCGGAGGAGATTGCCAACCAGTGGCACCCAGAGGACACTCCTCCGTGCACCGGAGAGAGTAGCTTTGATCCGTGGCCATAAACCAACTTAGGCCAGGAGCCTAAGCTTGGGGAGTACGTATTTCTGACCGACATTACATTCATGTTCACACACTCAATCCAATTGTCGGTACTCATACTTTTTCATTGTACTATCCATGCTAGTTTATTTTCTTTTTTTAGTCTTTTTCTTGTGTGTCAGAAAAACCTTAAGAAAAAAAAATAGTTGTAGCTTTTAGCTAGTTTACTTTCCATGCTTGTAGTAGTAATTAAAAGAAAACCCAAAAAAGATTTTTCGTTCTTCTTTTGCTTGTTGGAAGCTTTCCCATGTAAATAGTTTTATTTCTTTCCTTTTCTTTGGGGGTCAAGAGGAGAAGACCATGATGAAAATGTTTAGTGGCTCTCATATGCATTACTGTTGATTTAACCATGAGCCATATTACCTTGTCTTCTCCCTTGTATTAAATGCTTGCAGATTCCAGCTTAGTCCATTGCACGTGCACTATTATTATTATTCACACCGTTAGGTCATGCGAGTGAAAGGCAATAATGACGATATATGATGGACTGATTGAGATGAGAGAAGCTGGTATGAACTCCACCTATCTTGTTTTGTAAATATGAATAGTCCATCGTTCCTGATTTAGACTATTATGAATAAAACATGCTTGTAATGAAAATTAGATATTATAGTTGCTCATGCCATGCTTAATTAGCTAGGAGTTTATAATGGTCTACCTTGCGTGCCAACATGATATTAAAATGGCTGTGATATGGTATGATATGGTGGTATCCTCCTTTAAATGATTCATGTGGTTTGACTTGGCACATGTTCACGCGTGTAGTTGAAACAAAATCAACATAGCCTCCATGATATTTATGTTCATGGTGATTTATATTCTACTCATGCTTGCACTCATTGTTGATTGATCTTAATGCATGTTCATGACTATTGTCGCTCTCTAGATGGTCGCTTCCTAGTCTCTTTCTAGCCTTCACTTGTTCTAGGCGGGAATACTTCTTGTGCATCCACTTCCATAAACCCCAAAGTTATTCCATATGAGTCCACCGTACCTTCCTATATGCGGTACTTACCTGCCGTTCCAAGTAAAGTTGTATGTGCCAAACTCTAAACCTTCAAATGAAATTCTGTTTTGTATGCACAAACATCTCATGTATCAACTAGGGCTATCTATATCTTCCATGCTAGGTGGGTTATTCTCACGATGAGTGGATTCTGCTCATCATGCACGAGAATATGGCTGGTAACCAGGATGCCCAGTCCCATGCTCAAATCAAATCAAAATAATTAAACAAAACACCCCCAGGCTATTGTTGATATGGACGGTACCCGTTGTTTTGGGTCAGCCATGGAGTGTGCTTGTTGGTGGTGGGGGAGTATAAAGTTTACCATTTTGTTTGGGAACAAACTATAATGTGTGTAGCATGGAAGATATCGAGAACTCTTGGTAGTTATGTTGACAATGAAAGTATGCCACCCAAAATATTATTTATCTCTATTTCAAAACTCGATCTCTGGCATTTCTGCAAATCCCTGCTTCCCTCTGCGAAGGACCTATCTATTTACTTTTATGTTGAGTCATCATCCTCTTATTAAAAGCACCAGTTGGAGAGCACCGCTATCATTTGCATGCATTGCTATTAATTTACATTGAGTATGACTGTGACTGGATCTCCTTTACCATGAATTACAATGTCTAGTCAGTCCTTGATCTTCAGAGGTGCTCTGCATTTATGTTTTGTGGTCTCAGAAAGGGCTAGCGAGATACCATTTTGTCATATCATATTATGATTGTTTTGAGAAAGTGCCGTCATCCACGGTTTATTATTATTACTCGCTAGTTGATTATGCCATTGATAAGAGTAAACATGACACCTGAAAGTTATTGTGAATGTGGTTAGGTCATAATCATGGCTGAAAACTTGAATGATGGCTTTACATATTTGCAACAAAAAGAGCAAACAGAGTTTGTCAAAGTTTTTCTTTATC
The DNA here is from genome assembly GCA_902687465.1 of Secale cereale. NCBI lineage: Eukaryota > Viridiplantae > Streptophyta > Magnoliopsida > Poales > Poaceae > Secale > Secale cereale. Next base: position 408,490,106 of record LR738712.1, read on the forward strand.
ACTTTCAGTTTGTCAACTGAATTGCTTGAGGACAAGCAAAGGTTTAAGCCCGGGGGAGTTGATACGTCTCCAACGTATCTACATTTCCAAACACTTTTGCCCTTGTTTTTTGGACTCTAACTTGCATGATTTGAATGGAACTAACCCGAACTAAAGCTGTTTTCAGCAGAATTGCCATGGTGTTAGTTTTGTGCAGAAATAAAAGTTCTCGGAATGACCTGAAAATCAACGGAGAATATTTTCGAGATATATAAAAAATACTGGCGAAAGAATCAAGACCAGGGGGGCCACACCCTGTCCACGAGGGTGGGGGGCGCGCCCACCCCTTGGGCGCGCCCCCCTATCTCGTGGGCCCCCTGAGGCTCCACGGACCCCAACTCCAACTCCATATATACACTTTCGAGGAGAAAAAAAATCAGAGAGAAGGATTCATCGCGTTTTACGATACGGAGCTGTTGACAAGCCCTAATCTCTCTCGGGAGAGCAGATCTGGAGTCCGTTCGGGGCTCCAGAGAGTGGAGATCGCCGCTGTCATCATCATCACCCTTCCTCCATCACCAATTCCATGATGCTCACCGTGGTGCGTGAGTAATTCCATCATAGGCGTGATGGACGGTGATGGGTTGGATGAGAGTTACCATGTAATCGAGTTAGTTTTGTTAGGGTTTGATCCCTAGTATCCATTATGTTCTAAGATTGATGTTGCTATGACTTTGCCATGCTTAATGCTTTTCACTAGGGCCCGAGTGCCATGATTTCAGATCTGAACCTATTATGTTTTCATGAACATATGTGAGTTCTTGATCTGATCTTGCAAGTCAATAGTCACCTAGTATGTGTTATGATCCGGCAACCCCGAAGTGACAATAATGGGGACCACTCCTGGTGATGACCGTAGTTTGAGGAGTTCATGTATTCACTAAGTGTTAATGCTTTGGTCCGGTACTCTATTAAAAGGAGGCCTTAATATCCCTTAGTTTCCAATAGGACCCCGCTGCCACGGGAGGGTAGGACAAAAGATGTCATGCAAGTTCTTCCCATAAGCACGTATGACTATATTCAAAATACATGCCTACATTACATAGATGAAGTGGAGCCAGTTCTATGTCACCCTATGTTATAACTATTACATGAGGAATCGCATCTGACATAATTATCCATCACTGATCCAATGCCTACGAGCTTTTCACATATTGCTCCTTGCTTAGTTACTTTACCGCCGCTACTGTTACAATTGCTACAAAACTGCTCCTATTACTTTTGCCACTCTTACCGTTACTTCCATACTACTTTGCTACTAAATACTTTGCTGCAGATATTAGTCATTCAGGTGTGGTTGAATTGACAACTCAAGTGGTAATACTTGAGAATATTCTTTGGCTCCCCTTGTGTCGAATCAATAAGTTTGGGTTGAATACTCTACCCTCGAAAACTATTGTGATCCCCTATACTTGTGGGTTATCAGCAATATAATTTCTATTAGGTCTTCGGCAAAATCATGCTTACCGCGAGGCTGGGTTCTCACTGTCGAATCCGATGTCCACATTCTTCTTTGGCCACTTTTTTAGCCTTGAAGAGATGCTTCCATATATCTTTGTGTGTGGTGCCGAAGAAGCGGTTCAGGGTGTGTGGCTCCTCTGGATTGAACTCCCATAGGGGGAAGCCCAGAGCTGGCAGCGAAGAGTGCGGCGGAAGAGCATCACTTGAATCATGTCAGTGAGACTAGTGTTCTCAGCCAACATATCGGAGATGCGAGTCTGGCACATCTTTACCTCCGATTTGGACCCGCAATTCAGGCCCTTGGCAGTACATGAGGTGAGTCGCACTAGGGGTCCAGTCCTGAAATCGGGAGTGGCCGCCCAGGTGGCTTTGCGGGGTTCGGTGATATAAAACCACTCCTTCTGCTATACCTTGACTGTTTCCATGAAAGGCCCTTTGGGCCAGGTGGCGTTGGGGAGCTTGCTTATTATAGCTCCTCCACCATCCGCGTGTTGGACCACCTTCGGCTTCAGATTGAAGACGTTGAGCCACATGCCGAAGTGTGGGGGAATGCGGAGGAAAGCCTCACACATGACTATAAAAGCCGATATGTGTGGGAAGGAATGTGCGACTATATCATGGAAATCTAGCCCACAGAAGAACAAAAGACCCCGGACGAAGGGGTGGAGTGGAAATCCTAGCCCCCGAAGGAAATGGGGGATCAACACAACCCTCTCATTGGCCTCTGGAGTAGGAATCACCTGATCTTTGTCTAGGATCCTATGTGCTATGTCTGCGGACAGATAGCCCGCGCTCAGGAGATCCTTCACGTCCTTTTCGGTGACAGTGCAGGCCTCCAACATGCCCTAGGAGCCGGACCCGACCATTGCTAGAGAAGGAGGCGATAGAGCGGGAGACCGAAGCTGCAGGCGTTGGAACTAGAAGATTGGGAGACCGGGGCTAGAGGAAGGCGTGAGGAGAAAGGAGGGGTCTTTATCCTTTTATAGACGGTGAAAATGCCAAACGTCCCCCACTCAAGCCATAAAACTTGCATGTTCCCAACGAGATCGTGTGTAAGGTACGGTTGGGTTAGGCCAACCATATTGATGAAAATCCCGTAATGGGCAGGCACGATCTCTATTTTGACAAGACATACCAATGGAGGCTATTCCTCGAAACGCGAAACGAGAGGCACGAAAACGGTTCGAAATGTTAAAGGGTCAAGTGTGATGTTTCGCTGAAAAAAGTTGTGAGTAAGGACACTGTTCCTATTTTGACATCTTGCCTTTGTGGCTACGGGTTGTATTATTCATGCAGGAAGCTAACTTAAAATGTTCAGAAGAAGGAACCCGCCTTGCAATGCCGAAGACAGTTTGCGTGCTGAACACATCATCATCGAAGACTAGTTCAGGAGCTACTAAGGGAGTCCTGGACTAGGGGGTCCTCGGATGTCCGGACTTTTCGATATGGGCCGGACTGATGGGCCATGAAGGTAAAGCCGAAGATTACCCCCCTGTGTCCAGGCAGGACTCCTATGTGTGTAGAATGGCAAGTTTTGTGTCCGGGTGTAGTGTTTCCTTCCTCTACAAGGCAACTCTGTACAACCCTAGGCCCCTCCGGTGTGTATATAAACCGGAGGGTTTAGTCCATAGAGGCTATCAGAATAACCATAGGCTAGACGGCTAGGGTTTAGCTATTATGATCTCGAGGTAGATCAACTCTTGTAACCCCTATACTCATCAAGAACAATCAAGTAGGAAGTAGGATTTTACCTCCTTTTAGAGGGCCAGAACCTGCGTAAACATCGTGTCCTTGTTGTACCTTGTTACCATTTATCCCTAGATACACAGCTTGGGACCCCCTACCCGAGATCTGCTAGTTTTGACACGGACCGAATCTCCCAAAGGTTTCCATTCCGATGCAACATTAGCAAGACCATGAGCTCGGCAGGACTAATGTCATCACCGAGCCCACCAATCGTCACTGCCAGAGACTTTGCAGGCGAAGATGACCTTTTGTCAAGATAATATGTACCGCCTGCCCCCCTTCAAAATTGGCCATTGTGGGATCCCTTCCTGCCCAAATGATGCGGAAGAGGATCGAGGCCACTATAAATAGGAATCGGTGCCCATTGTAGGGGGGATCGAATGAACACACATCACTCGAGCCCTTGCGAGGCAGCTCACCCAATGTACAAGTTCATACTCCACCAGCCTCATGAGGCCAATCCACCTAAAGCAGGAGTAGGGTTTTACACCACAAGGTGGCCCGAACCTGGGTAAACCTCCATGTTCCTTTTCCCCTATCGACCATCCCTTGCGGTGAGCATGAGCCTTGAGGATGTTTGGTGTAGTGCTTAGGTGAAGCGGAGATCTTCGTTCACGGCCCAGAGTTCGATTCTTCTTTGGTCGGCGAAGCCCTGAATCTGACATTTGGTGCGCAAGGTAGGGGCGTGTCAAAGCTCCATTCTTCATCAACCACTTCCCGTCCACGATCTACTTTGCACATGGATGAGGCTCATTGTGTCCACAGTGAGCGTCGGTCCGCCCAGGTCGCCCAGAGGTCCCAGTGGGCCTCCGTGCCCCTTGTCGCTCTGCTTCGCCAGTGGTCAAAGTCGCCACCGACCCGGTCATGCAAGAGAAGGAGGACTCTTTGGTCCCTCCTTCCATGTTGCACGATGGCCACACCGCAACGCCCTCCTTCACCCTCGTCGTGGTGTTGTGCTCTATAGCTCGCAGTGGGCAGGCGAACATGCAGGGCGCACTCCCCAAGGCACGAGAGCTGCTGTGCTATCGCCCCGCCAACGAGAGCTACAACGACTGGCTGGCCCGCATCACCGAGCTCGTAAGCGCCGCAGGTGAGGCCTCGGCACCCTTCATTTCGCTTCACCCTCCACCATAGTGTGCAGGAGAGGTGGCGCACGACACGCCCCTGAACCTTCTCCAGCGCGACGCCGATGGCAACCCAAGGCGTGATGTGTGGGATGAGGCCTCGGTGCCTGCGTGGGACGAGGTCAGCTATCAGGTTGTCCAGCGGCCATAGCAGGACGGCCACATGCTCCTCACATAGCCGCGCCAGTGCCAAGACTTGGGCAAGAACATCCCGTCACTGGGCGCGCTGTACCTGTGAGCTTGGCGGGCTGCCGCGCTTTGTCCCGTCAGCTGCACCATGTCATTTGGCCGGTCAAGTTCACGCCCGACCTGCCCCGTTGCTATGATGGCACCCATGATCCTACGGAGTTCCTCCAGCTCTACGCGCTGAGCATCGAGGTGGCGAATGGCAACGAGAAGGTCATGGCGAACTGTTTCCCCGTGGCCCTCAAGGACGACGCAAGCTCTTGGCTCATGAACCTCCCGGAGGGGTCCATCACCACGTGGGACGAGCTCCGCGAGCGCTTCATCGCCAACTTTCAAGGGACTCGTGACCGCACCCTAACCGTCAATGACCAGCGGAGCGTGAAGCAGGAGCCAGGCGAGACCCCCAAGAAGTCCATGCAACATTTCTCCCAAGTTCGTCTCAAGGTCCCAAAGGCGTCGGACGAAGCCATCATCTCTGCCTTCACGAAAGGCACAACTGACATCAGGATGAGCAAGGAGCTCACCATCCACGACAAGTAGTGCACAACTCTGGAGTTGTTCAACCTGGCAGACAAGTGTGCCAAGGCTGAAGAGGGGTGTCTCGCCCTCCTCAAGAACCCTGAGGCTGATCTTCAAGACAAGAACACCAAGGTCAAGAAAGTGAAGCGCAAGGGCCCTAGCGTGATGGTGGTGGAGCCCGAGCAGAACGCGGCCGAGACCGCGATGAGCCGGTCAAGGATCGTCGCCCGAACTGTGTCTTCCACACCCACAACACGAACGATTCCCAGGAGCTCTGGGCAATCCGTGGTGAATGCCTGGGCCGTCGCCCCGAGCGCAGTGACCAGGGTTACAACCGTGGCGGTGGCCGCAGCAAGGGCTATTGGGACAATCGCAACTCCTGCCAGGATTGGTGCGACCAGCCTCGCAAGGACAGATGGTGTGATGGGCCTCGTGAGGGCCCTTGGCGCGACCAACCTCGTGAGGCCTGTCCTCAGATTAAATTCCGGCCTCCCTGCACTACTGCCACCACCGACAAGGAACGAAGACAACCATCAAGACGAAGGAGCTAGGGGCTTCCAAGAGCGTCGCATGATCGCCTGTATCCTCGGCGGTGCTCAGGTGCCAACCTTGAACCGCATCTTCAAGTAGTTCTCCCGCGAGATTTACGCTATCCTCCCAAAGCTTTAGCTTGCCCACCCACTCAAGTGGTCCTAGTGGGCCATCACATTTGTTAGCGTTCTGGGAACCAGGGTACCCAGACTTGCCTGCCTGTAGCCCGCGGCGTGGCTCGATCAACGGCCTGGTATGGCCCATCTTCAGCATCAACACGCAAGACCCTCGCGAGGGGCCAAGCCTCGCAAGGCGGACGATGATAAGACCTCTAGAGGGAGCAGCCTCACTAGGCTGGCTCCTGAGGAGCGGAGATTTCTATGAAAGTCCCCACCTCGTGAGGTTCAGATGACGCAAGCCATGACGACCACAGCCAAGCAGGTGCCAGTGGACACAGTACAATAGGTTTCCTCTTCGATCCTAAAGAGGCAAGTGCAGGCGAGGAGTCCCGAGGAATCAACCAAAGGTTTCCATTTCCATGCAACAAAACCAGGATCGACAGGACGACAGGACGAAGGTCATCAACGAGCCCACGATGGCGTCATGGCCAGAAGCTTTGCAGGTGAAGACCACCTTTCGTCAGGATAAGATGTACTAGTTGTCCCCCTTCAAATTTGGCCATTGTGGGATCCCTTCCCGCCTTCATTTTGGGGAAGAGGAGCAAGGCCACTAAAAATATAGTCTAGCCACCACCATAGAAGGGGACGGATCGTTCAGACCATCCTCACCCTCACACGCACAAGAACAAACCTCCTGAGGTTGTTCCTCCATTGTGCTACTTCATCCTCAGCCCACCTCGAGGCCAATCCCACAAAGCAGGAGTAGGGTATTACACCGCAAGGTGACCCGAACGTGGGTAAACTGTCTTGTTCCTTTTCCTTCCAGTTCATCGAGCTAGGCCGTGAGGTCGACAAGTAGGTAGATAGGGGAGGTTGAGTTCTTTGGACACACCCCATAGTTCGAATATGTCTACGGTCTACGTAGTCCTGAATCCGACATTTGGCGTGCCACGTAGGGTGTGTCGAGATATCGCCTCCCCGTCTTCGTGCTCCATCCTCGCTGCCCGACCTCCCTCCATGGCAGGTGCCGCACCACCTCCTGGGGGGCGTCGTTGCCCCCTAGGCTCTCTCCCCCGCCTTGCGACGGGTGTAGTGGCCGCAGAAGTTCTGGCCGGCATTGCCGACACGATATCATGGCACGGCCATCCTTGTGGGATTCCTCGAGGCATGCACAGAGGCTATCCGGGCAGCCAGCGGCGACGACAAGGTGATGGCAAACTGGCTCCCCATGGCCCTCGTAGGTGAGCCGCACGCCTAGTTTCTCAGCTTGCTGGAGTCCTCAGTGGCCTCCTGGGAAGAGCTGCGTGGCTTGTTCATCACGCGCTTCGCGACGCCGAAACCCCACGTGGTCGTGGCACTCCTCAGCGGTTCGCGGGTACCAGCATCGGGCCGCCACATCAAGCATTTCATTCTCCAGGTGGGAGTCGCGCAGGAACCCCCGGGCTGGGCGGCCCCCGAGGCCGACCTCACCTTCGACTCGAGGGATCACCCAAAGACCACGGTTGGTACCGGAGCGCTCCTTATGCTCTGCACCCCCACCATAGGCAACGTGGCAGTCACCAGGACCCTCATCGACGGTGGCGCCGGCCTCAACGTCCTCTCCATGGAGGCTTTTGACCTGCTTCACGTGCCCTATGGCCGGCTCCACCCCACCAAGCCTTTCCCTGGGGTCATTGATGGCTCCACCTCCCCCCTAGGGCAGATACGCCTCCCTGTCACCTTTGACACATGCGACAACTACTGCACCGAGCTCATAGACTTTGACGTCGCCCGCATCGGCCTTTCGTACAACAACATCCTTGGATATCCGGCCTTGGCCAGGTTCATGGCAGTGACCTATCCTGGTTACAACCTCATGAAGATGCCGGGAAGCAGCGGCGTCCCAACCGTGGCGGGGGATACCAAGGATGCGCTCTCGGCCCTCAAGCTAGCTTTTAGAGCCGCGGCAGTCGCGCGGCCAAGCAGGGAAGGAGCCCCAGAGGCCCCGGGGTCTGCACCATCGAAGAAGAAGCAGTTGTTCTCTCAAGATCGGGCCGAAACGAAGCAGGTGCCGGTCGAAAAAGACGGGGGATCGGGCTCCACCTTCACCATAGGCGCCGGCCTCCCCGCAGACCAAGAAGAGGCGCTGGTCAACTTCCTACACGCAAGCAAGGAGGTGTTTGCATGGGAAGCGGCGGACCTGGTCGAGTTTCCACGGGAAGTAATCGAACATCACTTGATGGTGTGCCCCAACGCGCTACCAGTGCAGCAGAAGGCACGGCGGCAAGCTTCGGAGAAGCAATCGTTTATCACCCAGGATACCCACAAGCTGCTGGAAGCCGGCGTCATTCGAGAAGTACAGCACCTGGACTGGCTCGCGAACCCGGTCATCGTCGCCAAGAAGGGCGGGAAAGAGCGCATGTGCGTTGACTTCTCCGACCTCAACAAGGCCTGCTTCAGGACCCATTCCCTCTCCCGCCCCTCGACCAGATCGTTGAATCCACCGCTGAGTGCGATCTGCTATGTTTCCTGGATGCCTTCTCGGGTTATCATCAAATCAAGATGGCGGCACAAGATGTTGAGAAGACAGACTTCTAACCCCGTACGGGGTGTACTGCTACATATGCATGCTTTTTGGGCTGCACAATGGGGGAGCAACCTTCCAACAGTTGATGCACATCGCCCTAGGATAGGAGCTTGGTAGGAACGCTGAGACATACATCGATGACATAGTGGAGAAATCTCGGGAAGCGAGAACTCTCATAAAGATCTGGAGGAGATGTTCTCTAGCCTGTGCTAAGTGAACATGCGGTTCAACCCGGAAAAAATGTGTGTTCGGCGTTCCATCAGGCAAACTGCAGGGTTTCCTGGTGTCGCACAGAGGGATCGAGGCCAACCCGGAGAAGGTCAAGGCCATAGAAAGAATGAGTCTGCCACAAACCCTCAAGGAGATGCAGAAGCTGGCGGGGTGCGTAACGTCGCTCGGGCGTTTCATCTCCAAGCTAGGGGAGCGTGCCCTCCCCTTCTTCAACCTGATGAAAAGGGAGGGCATGTTCGAGTCGACCCCAGAGGCTGACACAGCCTTCGAAGACCTCAAGAGGTACCTCACCAACCACTGGTGAAGGTAGCACCGCGGCCTCGTGAACCTTTTGTGCTCTACCTGGCCACCACGCCTCCCTCTGCCAGCGCAGCGCTGGTGGCAGTCCTTGAGGAGCGGCCTACCAAGGGCTCGTGGAGACGAAGTACCTCGCACCCAACCGGGGTGTCGTGGACTCAGGGCGGTGCACTTGAGGCCTAGGTTGCCCCACCAATCAACGACGCTCTTGAGGCCTTGAACAATCATCCAAACATCGAGACTCCTGAGGGCGGTGCTCCTGAGGCCGTAGCTACCTCAACAAATGGCACGGCTCCTGAGGACTCTCAGCCCCAGGGGTGAAGGGCTCCGCCAATGCATCCACCCTCGTTGAGCACCCGGTGTACTTCGTCGGCACAGTGCTGCGAGACACGCGGGCGCGCTACCCTATGCCGCAAAAGCTCCTACTGGTGCTCATTGTCACCTCGTGAAAGCTGCACCACTACTTCCAAGTCCACCCTATCAAGGTAGTCTCAGCTTACCCCTTGGAAAGGGTACTCCGGAGCCCTAATGCTGCGGGAAGGGTCGCCGAATGGAACATTGAGCTGCAGGCGTTCTAGTTGGAATTCAGCACAACCAGGATCATCAATGGAGCGGCCCTCGCCGATTTCGTGGCGGAATGTACTGACGCCCCCGACCGAGAAGTAAGTGAAGCCCGTCCTCTCGCACCTGGAAATGAAGCACCAGATGGTTGGGTCATGTACTTTGACGGTGCCTTCACGCGTTAGGGCGCAGGGGCTGGAGCCGTGCTCATCTCGCCCACCAAGTACAAGCTCTACTACGCCATACAGCTCTGCTTCCAGCATGGCGAGAAGGTCTCCAACAGCATTGCAGAATACGAAGGCCTCATTGCCAGCCTCAAGGCCACGACAGCTTTGGGGGTGAGGCGCCTTACCATCAAGGGCGGCTCACAGCTCCTCATCAACTTCTCCAACAAGGCATACAAGTCAAAGGACGAACATATGGAGGCATACATTGAGGAGGTACACAAAATCTAGAAACGATTCTTAGGCTTGGAATTGCAGCATGTGCCACGCGGCACAAACAAGGAGGCGGACGACATCGCCAAAAGGGACTCTCGGCGTCTACCTCAGGAGCCTAGCGTATTTGAGGAATGGCTTTTCAAGCCATCGGTAGCTCCCCCCGTTGCGTGACCAGCATCGCTTCAGGAGGCGCTTCCCCTAGCACCACCTCAGGAGGCCCAGCTTGCAGCCCTACCTCAGGAGCCCGCTAGCTCCTCGCACTTGAACCTCAGGAGGGGTGCTGGACCCAGTAGTTCAAGGCATACCTGATCCAAGGCACCTTGCCGGAGAAGGAGGAGGACGTGGAACGCGTTACCCGTCAGGCCACCGAGTACTGCATCCGAGACAGTGAGCTCTACCGAAGACGACCGAACAATGTCTCTCTGCGATGCCTCTCCAGGGAGCAGGGATGCAAGCTGTTTGCCGACATACATGGCCGGGACTGCGGGCATCACTCCTTAACACGCACCCTCGTGGGCAAGGCATTCCGCAGCGGATTCTACTAGCCCATAGTGCTCAATGACGCCATAGAACTAGTAAGATCATGTGATGCCTGTCAATTTCATGCCAAGCAGATCGACCAGCCTGCTCAGGGCCTCCAGACCGTCCCGTTGTCTTGGCAATTTGTGGTTTGGAGACTGGACATCCTAGGCCCATTCCCCTGGGCGCCCGGGGGCAACCGCTACCTCTACGTCGCCATCGACAAATTCACCAAGTGGGCGGAGGTGGAGGCCGTCCGCACCATCCCGGCCAGCTCGGCCATCAAGTTCATCAAGGGCCTCGTGAGCCGGTTCGGGGTTCCTAATCGCATCATCACTGACAATGGGTTGTAGTTCACCACCAACCTTTTCAAAATATATTGTGCTAACCTTGGAACATAGATATGCTATGCTTCAGTGGCACACCCATGGAGCAATGGCCAGGCCAAGCGCGCCAACGTAGAGGTGCTGAGAGGCCTCAAGGAAAGGACCTGCAAGAAGAAGCTCGAGGCATGCGGCAGGGGCTGGCTCGACGAGCTCCAGTCCATGCTATGGTCCGTCTGCACCACCGCGACCAAGCCAATGGGCCAGACTTCATTCTTCCTCGTCTACAAAGCTGAAGCGGTTCTCCTTGACAAGGTCAGGCATCGCTTTGCACGTGTCTTGGCGTTTGACGAGACACACCAGGATGCCTCGCGGGGGATGGACCAAGTGCTGCGGGAGGAACATCGTCGACATCCTCGCTCCGAGCAGAGAGGTACCAGGAGGCGTTGGGGCGGTACCGCTGCCGCAGCGTCCACTCTAGGAAGCTCGAGGTGGGTGATCTCGTCCTGAGGCAGTTGCTCTCCAGGGAGGGGCTGCATAAGCACTTGCCCATGTGGGAGACCCATTCAGGATCGCTCGTGTCTCCAGGACTGGCGCCGCGTGCCTGGAGACGCAGGATGGGTTCCCCATCCAGAATGCCTGGAACATCCAGCACCTCTGGAAGTTCTACCCATGAAGCAAAACCCCGCGCATGTGAAGGTCTCCGCTCGTCACACTGTTATGTAATAATGAGTTGGGGTTGTCACGTCCCGGAGTCTCCTGAGTGTCGCCCCTGGGCCTCACGGGAGATCCCACCCATGTCCTAGTGGAGGCCCAATGCTCCGCGTTGGTGGGAAGACGAAGACTAGTCTAGGTGCCGAACGCGGCTGTTATTCTACTTGCTTTGTGTAGCTGGTTTGCAATTTCTTGAAAGAAATTTGGAGCTTTCATGCCTTTCGTTCACAAGAGTTGGAATTCTATCTCTTTTTATCCGCCTTTCCAACCTTGTCCCAGGAAGAGCGGCAGTTGCCAGTCGCTCCTCCTCGCGCGTCCCGCGCGCGAGGGCTAGGTAGGTGTGTACGCCCGGGCTCACCCGCGACCACGCCGCACCGAAGCCTGGTCGACCCAGAGCTTCGGCGTCCTTAATCCTCACGAGACACTCTCAAACAAGCTCATGTGCATGCGCACTCTCTTAAGTCCGTGCCTCCGGGCATCGCGACGTGGTGTATTAGCCACAACCAACCCACGCTCGGGAGTTTGTGCGAAGTAGGACCAGGCACCTCATGAGGTTTCCTAACTCTGCAGCTACACAACGTCTCCTAGGGCTTAACGGCTCCTGAGTCGTCAAGAATGAAGCCCCTGGAAGATGCCTTCAGGGAGGTGTGACCTAACGGCAAGGGAGTCTACCACAAGCACATCAAGCTAAGCTACCCTAGCCACACCTAGTAGAAACTGAAGGAAATATGCCCTAGAGGCAATAATAAAGATGTTATTTGTATTTCCTTATATCATGATAAATGTCTTTTATTCATGCTAGAATTGTATTAACCGAAAACTTAGTACATGTGTGAATACATAGACAAAATAGTATGTCCCTAGTATGCCTCTACAAGACTAGCTCATTGATCAAAGATGGCTATGTTTCCTAGCCATAGACATGAGTTGTCATTAGATCAACGAGATCACATCATTAGGAGAATGATGTAATGGACTAGACCCATCTGTTAGCTTAGCACTATGATCGTTTAGTTTTACTGTTATTGCTTTCTTCATGACTTATACATGTTCCTGTGACTATGAGATTATGCAACTCCCGAATACCGTAGGAACACCTTGTGTGCTATCAAACGTCACAACGTAACTGGGTGATCATAAAGATGCTCTACAGGTGTCTCCGAAAGTATTCGTGGTGTTGCCATAGATCAAGAATAGGATTTGTCACTCCGAGTGTCGGAGAGGTATCTCTAGGCCCTCTCGGTAATGCACATCATAATAAGCCTTGCAAGAAAATGACTAATTAGTTAGTCATGAGATAATGTATTACGGAACGAGTAAAGAGACTTGTCGGTAACGAGATTGAAATAGGTATAGAAATACCGACGATCGAACCTCGGGCAAGTAACATACCAATGACAAAAGGAACAACGTATGTTGTTATGCGGTTTGACCGATAAAGATCTTCGTAGAATATGTAGGACCCAATATGAGCATCCAGGTTCCACTATTGGTTATTGACCAGACATGAGTCTCGGTCATGTCTACGTAGTTCTCGAACCCGTAGGGTCCGCACGCTTAACGTTTGATGACGACCGGTATTATGAGTTTATGAGTTTTGATGTACCGAAGGTAGTTCGGAGTTCCGGATGAGATCACGGACATGACGAGGAGTCTCGGAATGTCCGAGACGTAACGATTGAAATATTGGACGACTATATTCGGACACCGGAAGTGTTCCGTAAAGTTTCAGAATTAACCGGAGTACCGGGAGGGTTACCGGAACCCCTTGGGGAAGCTATGGGCCTTAATGGGCCATAGGAAAAAAGAGAGAAGGAGGGCCAGGGCTGGGCCACGCGCACCCCACCCCTTGGTCTGAATTGGACAAGGAAGGAGGGGGGCCGGCACCCCTTTCCTTCTCCTTCTCCCTCTCCTTCCTTCCCCCCTTCTCCTTCTTGGTGGACTCCTACTAGGAATAGGATTGCAATCCCATTCCTAGTAGGATTGCCTCTCCTGGCGCACCATAGAGGGCCGGCCGGCCTCCCCCTTGCTCCTTTATATACGGGGGCAGGGGGGCACCCAAAGACACACAAGTTGAATTGTTTTGGCCGTGTGCGGTCCCCCCTCCACAGAAACACACCTCGGTCATACTGCCGCAGTGCTTAGGCGAAGCCCTGCGCCGGTAACTTCATCATATCCGTCACCACGCCGTCGTGCTGACGAAAGTCTCCCGTGAAGCTCAACTAGATCAAGAGCTCGTGGGACATCATCAAGCTGAACGTGTGCTGAATGCGGAGGTGCCGTACGTTCGGTGCTTGATTGGTTGGATGGTGAAGAAGTTTGACTACATCAACCGCGTCACTTGACGCTTCCGCTCCCGGTCTACGAGGGTACGTAGACACACTCTCCCCTCTCGTTGCTATGCATCTGGTAGATAGATCTTGCGTGATCGTAGGATTTTTTCTAAAATACTACGTTCCCCAACAGTGGTATCAGAACCAGGTCTATGCGTATATGATATGCACGAGTAGAACACAATAAGTTGTGGGCGATACTAGTCATACTGCTTACCAGCATGTCATACTTTGCTTCGGCGGTATTGTGAGATGAAGCGGCCCGGACCGACATTACGCGTACGCTTACGCGAGACTGGTTTCACCGTTATGAGCACTCATTGCTTAAAGGTGACTGGCGGGTGTCTGTCTCTCTCACTTTAGCTGAATCAAGTGTGACTACGCCCGGTCCTTGTGAATGTTAAAACAACACATACTTGACGAATCATCGTTGTGGTTTTGTATGCGTAGGTAAGAACGATTCTTGCTAAGCCCGTAGCAGCCACGTAAAACTAGCAACAACAAAGTATAGGACGTCTAACTTGTTTATGCAGGGCATGTTGTGATGTAATATGGTCAAGACATGATGAGTGATACGGTTTTGTATGAGATGATCATGTTGTGTAATGTTATCGGCAACTGGCGGGAGCCATATGGTTATCGCTTTATTGTATGAAATGCAATCGCCATGTAATAGCTTTACTTTATCACTAAACGGTAGCGATAGTCGTAGAAGCAATAGTTGGCGAGACGACAACGATGCTACGATGGAAATCAAGGTGTCGCGCCGGTGACGAAGGTGATCACGACGGTGCTTTGGAGATGGAGATCAAAAGCACAAGATGATGATGGCCATATCATGTCACATATTTTGATTGCATGTGATGTTTATCTTATTATGCTTCTTATTTTGCTTAGTACGGTGGTAGCATTATAAGATGATCCCTTACAAAATTTTAAGGTATAAGTGTTCTCCCTGAGTATGCACCGTTGCGAAAGTTCGTCGTGCCGAGACACCACGTGATGATCGGGTGTGATAAGCTCTACGTTCAAATACAACGGGTGTAAGCCAGTTTTGCACAAGTAGAATAATCGGGTTAAACTTGACAAGCCTAGCATATGCAGATATGGCCTCGGAACACTTGAGACGAAAAGGTCGAGCGTGAATCATATAGTAGATATGATCAACATAAGATGTTCACCATTGAAACTACTCCATCTCACGTGATGATCGGACATGGTTTAGTTGATTTGGATCACGTGATCATTTAGATGACCGGAGGGATGTCTATCTAAGTGGGAGTTCTTAAGTAATATGATTAATTGAACTTTAATTTATCATGAACTTAGTCCTGATAGTTTTTGCATATCTATGTTGTTGTAGATCAATGGCCCATGCTACTGTTCCTTTGAATTTTAATGCATTCCTAGAGAAAGCTAAGTTGAAAGATGATGGTACCAATTACACGGACTGGGTCTGTACCTTGAGGATTATCATCATTGCTGCACAGAAGAATTATGTCCTTGAAGCACCGCTAGGTGACAAGCCCCCTCCCGCTAATGTAGACGCTTTGAACGTCTGGCAGATGCGGTCTGATGACTACACGATAGTTCAGTGTGCCATGCTTTACGGCTTAGAACCGGGACTTCAACGACGTTTTGAACGTCATGGACCATATGAGATGTTCCGGGAGTTGAAGTTGATATTTCAAGCAAATGCCCGGATTGAGAAATATGAGATTTCCAATAAGTTCTATAGCTGCAAGATGGAGGAGAATAGTCCTATCAGTGAACACTTGCTCAGAATGTCTGGGTACTACAATCATCTGACTCAACTTGGTTGCAAAGTTGATGAGGATAGTGTTATTGATAGAGTTCTTCAATCACTGCCACCAAGGTATAAAGGCTTCGAGATGAACTATAATATGCAAGGGATGCAGAAGACAATTCCCGAGCTCTTCGCTATGCTCAAAGCTGCGGAGGTAGAAATCAAAAAGGAGCATCAAGTGTTGATGGTTAACAAGACCACTAGTTTCAAGAAAGGGCAAGGGAAAGAAGGGGAACTTCAAGAAGAATAGCAAGATAGTTTCTACTCCCACGAAGAAACCCAAGTCTGGAGCCAAACCTGAAACTGAGTGCTTCTACTACAAAGGGACTGGACACTGGAAGCGGAACTGCCCCAAGTATTTGGCGGATAAGAAGGATGGCAAGGTGAACCAAGGTATATATGATATACATGTTATTGATGTGTACCTTACTAATTCTCGTAGTAGTACCTGGGTATTTGATACCGGTTCGGTTGCTAATATTTGTAACTCGAAACAGGGACTACGGACTAAACGAAGATTGGCTAAGGATGAGGTGACGATGCGCGTGGGAAACGGTTCCAAAGTCGATGTGATCGCCATCGGCACGCTACCTCTACATCAACCTTCGGGATTAGTTTTAGACCTAAATAATTGTTATTTGGTGCCAGCATTGAGCATGAACATTATATCTGGATCTTGTTTGTTGCGAGACGGTTATTCATTTAAATCAGAGAATAATGGTTGTTATATTTTTATGAATAATATCTTGTATGGTCATGCACCCTTGAAGAGTGGTCTATTCTTGTTGGATCTCAATTGTAGTGATACACATATTCATAATATTGAAGCCAAAAGATGCAAGGTTAATAATGATAGTGCAACTTATTTGTGGCACTGCCGTTTAGGTCATATTGGTGTAAAGCGCATGAAGAAACTCCATAGTGATGGACTTTTTGATCACTTGGTGCTTGCGAACCATGCCTTATGGGTAAGATGACTAAAACTCCGTTCTCCGGAACTGTGGAGCGAGCAACAGATTTGTTGGAAATCATACATACTGATGTATGCGGACCAATGAGCGTTGAAGCTCGCGACGGGTATCGTTATTTTCTGACCTTCACTGATGATTTGAGAAGATATGGGTATATCTACTTAATGAAGCACAAGTCGGAAACATTTGAAAAGTTCAAAGAATTTCAGAGTGAAGTAGAGAATCATCGTAACAAGAAAATAAAGTTTCTGCGATCTGATCATGGAGGTGAATATTTGAGTTACGAGTGTGGTCTTCATTTGAAACAATGTGGAATAGTTTCACAACTCACGCCACCCGGAACACCACAGCGTAATGGTGTGTCCGAACGTCGTAACCGTACTTTATTGGATATGGTGCAATCTATGATGTCTCTTACCGATTTACCACTATCGTTTTGGGGTTATGCTTTAGAGACAGCTACATTCACGTTAAATAGGGCACCATCTAAATCCGTTGAGACGACACCTTATGAACTATGGTTTGGCTAGAAACCAAAGCTGTCGTTTCTTAAAGTTTGGGACTGCGATGCTTATGTGAAAAAGTTTCAACCTGATAAGCTCGAACCCAAGTCAGAGAAATGTGTCTTCATAGAATACCCAAAAGAGACTGTTGGGTACACCTTCTATCACAGATCCAAAGGCAAGATATTCGTTGCTAAGAATGGATCCTTTCTAGAGAAGGAGTTTCTCTCGAAAGAAGTGAGTGGGAGGAAAGTAGAACTTGATGAGGTAATTGTACCTTCTCCCGAATTGGAAAGTGGAACATCACAGAAACTAGTTCCGGTGATTCCTACACCAATTAGTGAGGAAGCTGATGATGATGATCATGAAACTTCAGATCAAGTTTCTGCTGAACGTCGTAGATCAACCAGAGTACGTTACGCACCAGAGTGGTACGGCAACCCAGTTCTGGAAGTCATGTTACTAGACCATGATGAACCTACGAACTATGAGGAAGCGATGATGAGCCCAGATTCCGCAAAATTGCTTAAGGCCATGAAATCTGAGATGGGATCCATGTATGAGAACAAAGTGTGGACTTTGGTTGACTTGCCCGATGATCGACAAGCCATAAAAAATAAATGGATCTTCAAGAGGAAGACCGACGCAGACGGTAATGTTACTGTTTACAAAGCTCAACTTGTTGCGACAGGGTTTCAACAAGTTCAAGGAGTTGACTATGATGAGACTTTCTCACCTGTAGCGATGCTTAAGTCTGTCCGAATCATGTTAGCAATTACCGCATTTTATGATTATGAAATCTGGCAAATGGATGTCAAAACTGCATTCCTAAATGGATATCTCAAAGAAGAGTTGTATATGATGCAACCAGAAGGTTTTGTCGATCCAAAAGGAGCTAACAAAGTATGCAAGCTCCAGCGATCCATCTATGTACTGGTGCATGCATCTCGGAGTTGGAATATACGCTTTGATGAGGTGATCAAAGCATATGGTTTTATACAGACTTTTGGAGAAGCCTGTATTTACGAGAAAGTGAGTGGGAGCTCTGTAGCATTTCTGATATTATATGTGGATGACATATTGTTGATTGGAAATGATATAGATTTTCTGGATAGCATAAAAGGATACTTGAATAAGAGTTTTTCAAGGAAAGACCTCGGAGAAGCTGCTTACATATTAGGCATCAAGATCTATAGAGATAGATCAAGACGCTTAATTGGACTTTCACAAAGCACATACCTTGATAAAGTTTTGAAGAAGTTCAAAATGGATCAGTCGAAGAAAGGGTTCTTGCCTGTGTTACAAGGTGTGAAGTTGAGTAAGACTCAATGCCCGACCACTGCAGAAGATAGAGAGAAAATGAAAGTCATTCCCTATGCCTCAGCCATAGGATCTATCATGTATGCAATGCTGTGTACCAGACCTGATGTGTGCCTAGCTATAAGTCTAGCAAGGAGGTACCAAAGTAATCCAGGAGTGGATCACTGGACAGCTGTCACATCCCTAGTCAGTGCTTGCATTAGGACTAGCTAGAGTGTGCATCATGTTTACCTTTCAAAGGAACTTGAAATGGGAATGACAAAAACATCAGCACCCCTCTTCTAACAACTATGGTTTGATAAAATCTTTTCCAATGTACCCAAAAGCCCTTCAAAAATGTTCATCATTTCTGCCTTGGTCTTAAACCTCTGCCAAAAATGGTGCACAATTTTCTAGGACATCCAAGGTCTCTGGATTAATTCATATGGTATTTGCATTTGGGCATTTAAATGCTATAAAATATTTTGTGTGCCCAAATAATCATAAACTAAAATGTTCCATGCTGTTCATATTATATACAGTGGGCATGACTAGTTTTATGAGCTATAAAAATGTTCTGGCATTTTTATTAATTCAACAAAGTTGCAAAAGAAATGAAACAGAAAGAAATAGAAAAAAAGAGAAGAGAGAGAGCTTACCTGGCGCCTAACAGGCCCACCTGTCCGCCCAGCCCAACCACCGCTCCAGCGAGCTGCTTGGCTCGGCCAGGCAGGCAGGCAAGTGCTCGACGGCGGCCGCAGCGCGCGCCACGCAGCTGCCCGCCGCCCTGCTTCCTCCCCTCACCGTTCTGGTGAGTGGGATCGATCACCCACTTCGTCCCCGAGCTCGCTGACACGCTCCACCCTCCCCAGCTCCTCTCCCTCGCCTTCCCCGCACCATGGCCGACGCTGCCGTGCTCGCGCCGTCGTGATAGCCGCGTCCATCGCCTTCCCTGAGCTCTGTCATTGTGTCCGTCCGCTCCGTCGTCATCGACTACATCGAGCAGGCTGAGCCCCGAGCGCTCACCCGCTCTGGAGTTGCCCCCGACCCCGTCTTCCCCAACTCCGGCCGCAGAGATCCCCATCGCCGCCCCGCTCAGCTCCGACCGTCCCTGAGCCCGCCTCGACGTTTACTACAACCGCCGTGAGGTCAGCTCCGTCCTCCCCCTCTCCGTTAGCTCTCTCCTGCACTGAACGCACTGCACGAGGCTCACCTCCACGCGCCGCCACGGAGCTCGTCGCCGACGAGGCTCCGGCCATCTAACGGCCCGGCCACCGTGCCCACCAGCTTCACTAGCATGTGTAGGTGTTGTAGGATCACTCCACGCACCTCTACGAGCACCGCACCGACGAGTTCGACCTCGCCCAAACTCCGGCAGCCGCTGGACTCGTCGCCGGCGTCGTTTCCGACGACCCCGAGGCCAGCCACCACCACCACTCGACGCGGCTCACTCCCAGCTGCCCGTAGGCATGCTTTGCCGTCGCTTTGGCAGCCAGAGCAAAAATCCCGCACCTCACCGCCGCGTTTGGCCTCGCTGGCGGCTAAACGCCGGCGACTTAGCCCCGTTTGACCAAGGGTTTGACCCCCTTGGGTCGCTGACATGTGGGCCCTGTCTGTTAGTCAAACCTAGGTTACCGTCTAATCCAGTTTTAATTAGTCAGTTAACTAACTGTGACACTGACCAGTGGGTCCCACTGGTCAGGTTTGACCTGGACGCCCCGTTGACTGGCTGACGTCAGCATGATGACATGCTGACGCAGTAAAGAATTTTCTGGGATTATTTGATTTAAAAACAATTCAGGAAATTCAAGAAAATGCTTTAAACTTCAAAAAATCATATAAATTCAACAGTAGCTCAGATGGAAAAGATTTATATATGAAAATTGATCAGAAAAATCCAATCTTTCCAATGGCACTAGCTTCATGCATGTTTGATCAAGTTAACCTTGCTGTGTACACTAAAACATGATAATGCACTTAAATAAATATTAGTTTGAGTTTCAATTTGAATCTTTGATTCAAATGGGCTCAAACCCTTCTGTTTATAGTTGCATTAGCCCAAAACACATGCATCTTGCCATATCATGAGCATGCATCATATTGTTGCATTTGTTTGCTTATTGATTGTATCGCCGATATTCTCCGTGTTAGGTCCTGCTCCCGAGGATACTTCTGCGTATCCAGCTGAAGAGCAGTACCCGACAACCACTCTGTCAGGCAAGCAATCATTGATCATACTGATACAAACCCATCTTCTCGCTCCTGCTTTCTTTTACTGCATTAATGCAACAGCGTGTGAACTGCTATTTGCTGCGGTAGTTGAACCCTATTCCCTTGCATGACCTGTCATTGCCACAGTAAATAGTTGAAACCCACTAGCATGTGTAGGAGTTGACAGAGCCATGTGATGTGTGATCCACCATGCTATTTGTTTATGTTGCCTGCTATGCTCAGAGTCGTGCCAGGTCTGGTTCATCTGGGTGATGGATCAGACTGAAATGATCATATTGGTAAAGAGAGGGAAGTGTGGAACATGTTTGGTAAAGGTATCGATGAAAGGCCATGTAGGAGTACGTGGTGGGTTGTTTCATTGGAACCGTCTATAGGACCTGAGATCTGTATGTGTGGTTCAAGTTACAGCTACTACCACACATTGGGCCCTGAAATATGACCCCGCTCGACTTATTGACTGCCCATGTTCTCTGTCCAGGAGTTGCAACTAGTTTCTGGTGTTTGTAGTTTACTGGTGGTCATGCACAACGCTGACCCTCGCGGTGGGCTGTGATGCAACAGGTACGTGGCCGGGTGTACCGAGCGCCCGTTTGGTGAATCGAGAACCCTGTACACATCGTTTGGGGCCGTGAGCGACACCCCGGACGGATCTCCCCACGGATGGAACCCAAATAGGCGATAAACCTGGACGAGAGACTTGAGTGGTTGGTTAGGTCGTGGTCTACACCCACGTCGGCTTTCGCTTGAAGTCTGCCGAGCACATGTCGTGTGCAGACGCTAAGTGGTGGAAACATGTGTGAAGAAGTACACCCCTGCAGGGTTATCAATCTATTCGAATAGCCGTTGTTCGCGGTACGGACTACTTGATTACTCTTATAGTTCATAGACAAGTTGATGGATACTACTAAAAGCCTCAAGACAAGTGTGAGTGCCATGGATGGCCCTTCTGTAGGATGGCGGAAGAGGATCCTCGGTGGTGTATTCCTGTGGAGAGTAGAGGACTCGTGTACGTAGTAATATCTTGCAAACTGTTGAGAGTTGTAGTATAGGTTAGCCAAGAGTCAAAGCTGGCTTTCTACTATGAACTCCACTACCCCTTATTGATAATGTTGCATGTATGATAGGTTCTCTGGTAAGACTTGCTGAGTACCTTTGTACTCATGTTTTCTTAATAACTGTTGCAGAGGAGAACCCTGCCCTTCTAATGGGTTCTACATAGACGTTGACGTCGACGAGTAGCTTGCTACCCAAACGGAGATCTGGAACTTGTGAAGGGCCTTGTAGACAGTCAGGCTACACCAAGCCTGTATTATTTTCCAAGTTGTCTATACTCAGACATGTTAGCTTCCGCTTGTGCTTGTATGACTGTATGACTTGAGTGTTGGGTCATGTGACCCCTACCTGTATGGATATGTTATGTATGGCTCTTGGAGCCTCTTAAATAAAGTACTTTGAGTCATAGAGTTCTGTTGTGATGCAATGTTGTATTTGCACATATTGAGCATATTGTGTGTATGATTGAAATGCTTGGTATGTGCGGGATCCGACACCTAGTTGTTTTCCTTTGGTAGCCTATCTTACAGGGAAATGCCTCCTAGTGCTTCCAATGAGCCTTGGTAGCTTGCTACTTCTCGGAACACGTAGGCTGGCCGGCATGTGTCCTTCTTTGTTCCTGTGTCTGCCCCTTAGGGGAAATGTCACGCGTTGTTCCTTTAAGTCCATGTAGCTTGCTACGACTTGGGTTCATACGTTGATGACCGACACGTTCGTTGCTGGGTCATGGATGCCTGTCTCTATAATTTAGTGCCACTTCTGGTTTATAATTAGCCATGTCGGCCCGAGTTCTCTGTCATATGGATGCTAGCGACACTGTCATATACATGTGCCAAAATACACAAACAGTCCCGGGCCAGGTAAGGTGGCACCCGTGGAGATACCGTGCGTGAGGCCGCAAAGCAATATGACGTGTTACAACTAGATCGGTGTGACTTAGGATCGGGGTCCTGACAGCGTTGGCATCAGAGCCGGACTGCCTGTAGGTTTCTCAAGCCAAACTGGTCGATGTTGAGTCTAGAAAAATTCTTAGTTATATGTAGGGGAATTGATTGTGGAAGGGAACGTAAGGCTCTTTTTACTCCTTTACCTTATGCCCTTCTGATCTGAGTCAGTCTATTCTTTCTACGGGGGTTTAGGACTAGGCCTCTTATCCTTATTATGTTCACGTGTTACTAATCCGTAGACTCTTAGGATTGTTGGTTTCAAACCTCAGTTCAGTTTCTACCCTTTTAGTATGATGATTTGTTGAACCAGAACCTTGATATGATATTGCTGAGTGGCTATGCTATCATTTGTATGATGTCTCAAAATCTTCTTTGAGCATTTACAGTTGTTATGCTGCCCTATTTCTTCCAGAAACACTAATGCCTTTGCATTACTTCGTGTTTCAGATGTCTGGCCGCACACCTCACCAAGTGGTTCGTTTGACTCGGTGCATTAATGTGCCCGGTCACACGGCCATGCTAGTCCGTGTGTTGACTGAGACCGGTTACCGCTGGTATCCTGAGTACACCGTGGAGGAACAGTACCGGGATTTCAATCAGAGTTAGTACTTCTGCACAGTCCGGATATACCCCTCATATCCCGGAACTAACGACCACATCATTGGTCTTATGGACTCGGGGTTACTATCGAGATGGCAGTGCAGGATGCCGCTTATTCGATGATGACCATCCTCCGTGCTAGGCATGACCTGTTGCTGAACACTGAGTTATGTTACATGCCAGCCTCACTCCCCGGAGAGGAAGGCTACTACACTGGTCTGTATACTGATGCTGCTCATGAGGAGCCACTGCTTCAAACTACTGTTCAGATGCTGGAGGATAGGGACCGTGAGGTCCGTGCCCTCCGAATGGAGCTGTATAACACTTGAGCCGCCCATTGGACTACTTTGACACGGCTTGTACCTGCTGTGCACGCCGGATATCTGGATATGCGGGATTTTTACCCCGTGCGGACTCGTCTGCCTGATCGTATGGATTGGCGTGACGTTGGGGGTTTTACACCTCCATGTGGGCGTCGGTTACCACCAGCGTCAGGCCCGAGGCCACATCCATGTCCCTATGGTCCACAGCCTTCGAGTGCTCGAGAGTTTCAAGATCCATCTGTTCCACTTCCAGGCTACGATAGTAATCTTTACGAAGATTACTATGGGAATGTCTGAACTAGACCGTGGCCGTAGTAGTATCATAGTAGTTGTATTTCCACAGTCCTGCGCGTCTTGTGGAATATGACTTAGTGTGTACTGAGTTCCGGAGGTGTAGTTAAATAATGTATAGGAGCTTGGAATGCCTCTTATGAGATGTATCGTCTTCACCGCAGTTGTACTTTAGCATTGGCTTGTACTAAACTATGTATGGTGTGTATGACCACTGGTGCATATATGGCATTTTCTATATTACCATGTCGTACGGATGATAATCTCTGCATTCCGTGTCATCCATTACAATCTGCACTCCTATGTCAAGTTTTTGCCATCCTTGTCTAAACCGTTGTTTTGTTTTCCTAGGATGGTCAACACTCGCAGCACTCCTGCTGCTCAGGAGCAGGGTGAGGCTAGTGGGGCTAGAGATGAGAATCTGCCCCAGCCACCCTCCTTGGCCGAAGTTATGCTCGAGGCAGAACGGAACAAGAGAGAGACCAACCATCTGCTGGAACGCATAAAGCAGAACACTGGGTTCCGTCAGAGGAATGACATGGTGTCAATCAATGACTTTATCAAGATGTGCCCACCCAAGTTCCATCATTCCACTGAACCTCTGGATGCGGATGACTGGCTTCGTAGTATCACCCACAAGCTACACTCTGCCCGTGTGGCCGAAGCTGACAAGGTTATCTACGCCGCCTACCATCTTGAAGGCCCTGCCAGTCTATGGTGGGAGAACTTTGAGGCTATGCGTCCTGCTGACCAAATCACTACTTGGGCTGAGTTCAGTGAGGCATTCCGTGAACATCACATTCCGGAAGGTCTCATGGATTGCAAGCGGGAGGAATTCTACAATTTCACCCAGGGCCGGTTAACAGTGGATGGCTATAGTCGCGAGTTTGGCAACTTGGCACGCTATGCACCTGGGGAAGTATCCACTGATGCCAAGAAGCAGGCGAGGTTCCGCAAGGGACTCAGCCCCGAACTCCGTCGAGATCTACGTCTGCACGAGTGCACATCTTTCCAGAAGCTGGAAACAAAGCTATCCGTGCTGAAATGGGCCAGACTGATTTCGAAGCCACACGCAAGCATCCTCGTGACTTTGGTTCCCCATCCAGCTCTGGCTCTCACAAGCGCCGTGTGTGGGTTCCTAACACTGCTCTGCCACCCAAGTACACACCGAGGCCATCCTATGAGGCGCCTCGCCCAACTCAATAGTATGCACCTGCCAGGACTTATGGAGTACCACCTACCAACTTTGCTCCACGCACTGGCACTGTGACATGCTTCAAGTGTGGAGAACCGGGACACTACGTGTGTGAGTGTCCCCAGAACCAGCCAGGAAAACCCGTTGGCCGTGGTAAGCCAACCGACAAGGTGAATTATGTCAAGCCAAACCCCACTGCACGTGTTCATGTCAACTATGTCTCTGCTGAGGAAGCTTATGAGGATCCTAACGTCGTCCTTGGTACGCTTCTCGTTAACTGCCATTCGGCATCTGTTCTTTTCGATACTAGAGCATCCCATTCGTTCATATCTGAGAGCTATGCTCGAATGCACAACATGACTTTTTGTGACATGCCCACCACCATGGAAATTCAAACTCCCGGCTCTAGATGGCAAACCTCTAGAGTAAGTCATGGGAATGAAATTCTTGTTGATATACTTGTTTTCCTTGCATCACTAATCACTCTCAAGTCCTCGGACATAAGCATCATCTCGGGTATGGACTGGATGACAACTCATTCCGCCAAGATTGATTGCTACACTAGGACAGTTCTCTTGGAAATATGCCCTAGAGGCAATAATAAATTGGTTATTATTATATTTCCTTGTTCATGATAATTGTTTATTATCCATGCTAGAATTGTATTGATAGGAAACTTAGATACATGTGTGGATACATAGACAAACACCATGTCCCTAGTAAGCCTCTAGATGACTAGCTTGTTGATCAATAGATGGTTACGGTTTCCTGACCATGGACATTGGATGTCGTTGATAACGGGATCACATCATTAGGAGAATGATGTGATGGACAAGACCCAATCCTAAGCCTAGCACAGATCGTGTAGTTCGTATGCTAAAGCTTTTCTATATGTCAAGTATCTTTTCCTTAGACCATGAGATTGTGCAACTCCCGGATACCGTAGGAATGCTTTGGGTGTACCAAACGTCACAACGTAACTGGGTGGCTATAAAGGTGCACTACAGGTATCTCTGAAAGTGTCTGTTGGGTTGGCACGAATCGAGACTGGGATTTGTCACTCCGTATGACGAAGAGGTATCTCTGGGCCCACTCGGTAGGACATCATCATAATGTGCACAATATGTGATCAAGGAGTTGATCACGGGATGATGTGTTACGGAAAGAGTAAAGAGACTTGCCGGTAACGAGATTGAGCAAGGTATCGGTATACCGACGATCGAATCACGGGCAAGTGCTATACCGATAGACAAAGGGAATCGTATACGGGATTGATTGAATCCTTGACATCGTTGTTCATCCGATGAGATCATCGTGGAACATGTGGGAGCCAACATGGGTATCCAGATCCCGCTGTTGGTTATTGGCCGGAGAGTTGTCTCGGTCATGTCTACATGGTTCCCGAGCCCGTAGGGTCTACACACTTAAGGTTCGATGACGCTAGGGTTATAGGGAAATTATGTACGCGGTTACCGAATGTTGTTCGGAGTCCCGGATGAGATCCTGGACGTCACGAGGAGTTCCTGAATGGTCCGGAGGTAAAGATTCGTATATGGGAAGTCCTGTTTTGGTCACCGGAAAAGTTTCGGGCGCTATCGGTAGCGTACCGGGACCACCGGGAGGGTCCTGGGGGTCCACCGGGTGGGGCCACCGGCCCCAGAAGGCTGTGTGGGCCAAGTGTGGGAGGGGACCAGCCCCAGGTGGGCTGGTGCGCCCCCCTAACCAAGCCCAAGGCAAAGAGAGAAGGAAAAGGGGAGAAACCCTAGGCTCAGATGGGCCTAAGGCCCACATAGTGGTGCGCCTCCCCCTCTCTCCCCCTTGGCCGCCCCCCTAGATGGGATCTAGGGCTGGCCGCACCCCTAGGGGTGGGAAACCCTAAAGGTGGCGCACCCCCCCCTTCCCCCTATATATATGTGAGGTTTGGGGCTGCCCATAACACGTTTTGACCTCTGTCGCATGGCGTAGCCCTACCTCTCTCCCTCCTCGTCTCTTGCAGTGCTTGGCGAAGCCCTGCTGGAGTCCCGCGCTCCTCCACCACTACCACGCCGTCGTGCTGCTGTTGGATGGAGTCTTCCCCAACCTCTCCCTCTCTCCTTGCTGGATCAAGGCGTGGGAGACGTCACCGGGCTGCACGTGTGTTGAACGCGGAGGCGCTGTTGTTCGGCGCTTAGATCGGAATCAACCGCGATCTGAATCGCAGAGAGTACGACTCCTTCATCCGCGTTCTTACAACGCTTCCGCATCGCGATCTACAAGGGTATGTAGATGCACTCACCTTCCCCTCGTTGCTAGATTACTCCATAGATAGATCTTGGTGATGCGTAGGAAATTTTTTGATTTTCTGCTACGATACCCAACAGTGGCATCATGAGCTAGGTCTATGCGTAGTATCTTGCACGAGTAGAACACAAAGTAGTTGTGGGCGTGGATTTGTCAACTTACCTGCCGTTACTAGTCTTATCTTGATTCGGCGGCATCGTGGGATGAAGCGGCCCGGACCGACCTTACACGTACTCTTACGTGAGACAGGTTCCACCGACTGACATGCACTAGTTGCATAAGGTGGCTAGCGGGTGTCTGTCTCTCCCACTTTAGTCGGATCGGATTCGATGAAAAGGGTCCTTATGAAGGGTAAATAGAAATTGGCATATCACGTTGTGGTTTTGGCGTAGGTAAGAAACGTTCTTGCTAGAAACCTATAGCAGCCACGTAAAAACTTGCAACAACAATTAGAGGACGTCTAACTTGTTCTTGCAGCATGTGCCGTGTGATGTGATATGGCCAAAAGGATGTGATGAATGATATATATATGTGATGTATGAGATTGATCATGTTCTTGTAATAGGAATCACGACTTGCATGTCGATGAGAATGACAACCGGCAGGAGCCATAGGAGTTGTCTTATTTATTGTATGACCTGCGTGTCACTGAATAACGCCATGTAATTACTTTACTTTATTGCTAAACGTTAGCCATAGTAGTAGAAGTAATGTTTGGCGAGAGGACTTCATGGAGATCATGGTGTCATGCCGGTGACAATGATGATCATGGAGCCCCGAAGATGAAGATCAAAAGGAGCAAAATGATATTGGCCATATCATGTCACTATTTGATTGCATGTGATGTTTATCATGTTTTACATCTTATTTGCTTAGAACGACGGTAGTGAATAAGATAATCTCTCACTAAAATCTCAAGAATTGTGTTCCCCGTAACTGTGCACCGTTGCTAAGGTTCGTTGTTCCGAAGCACCACGTGATGATCGGGTGTGATAGGTTCTAACGTTCGCATACAACGGGTGTAAGCCAGATTTACACACGTGATACACTTAGGGTTGACTTGACGAGCCTAGCATGTACAGACATGGCCTCGGAACACGGAAGACCGAAAGGTCGAACATGAGTCGTATAGAAGATACGATCAACATGAAGATGTTCACCGTTGATGACTAGTCCGTCTCACGTGATGATCGGACACGGCCTAGTCGATTTGGATCATGCATCACTTAGATGACTAGAGAGATGTCTATCTGAGTGGGAGTTCATTAGATGAACTTCATTGTCATGAACAATAGTCTAAGTTGTCTTCGCAAATTATGTTATAGACCAATAACTGCGTTGTAGCTCCCTGTTTAATACGATCCTAGAGAAAGACTAAGTTGAAAGATATTGTAAGCAATGATGCGGACTGGGTCCGTAGTCCGAGGAGTGTACTCACTACTGCACAGAAAGCTTACGTCTTTGATGCACCGCTCGATGTGCAAACCCCTACAACGTTGTCTGTTGATGTTGTGAACACCTGACAGAGACATCCTGATGACTACTTGTTAGTTTAGTGCACCATACTTTACGGCTTAGAATCGGGATTCCAATGACGTTTTGAACGCCATAGAACATATGAGATGTTTTAAGAGGTGAAATTGGGATTTCAGGCTCATGCCCGTGTTGAGAAGTATGAGACCTCTGACAAGTTCTTTTGCCAAAAAGATGGAGGAGAATGGCTCAACTAGTGAGCATGTGCTCAGAATGTCTGGGTGTTAAAATCACTTGAACCAAGTGGGAGTTAATCTTCCAGGTGAGATAGTGGTTGACAAAATTCTCTAGACACTATCACCAAGCTACTAGAACTTCGTGATGAACTATGACATGCAAAGGATGGAGATGATCCCGGAGCTATTAGCGGTTCTTAAGACCGCGAAAGTAGAAATCAAGAAGGAGCATCAAGTGTTGATGGTTTAACAAGACCACTGGTTTCAGAAGGGCAAGGGCTAGAAGGGAAACTTCATGAATGGCAAACCAGTTGTCGCTCTAATGAAGGAACCCAAGGTTGAACCCAAACCTCGAGACTAAGTGCTTCTATTGTAAGGGGAACGGTCACATGGTAGCGGAACTACCCCAAATACATGGTAGATAAGAAAAGTTGGCAACTTCAACAAAGTATATTTGATATATGTGTTATTGATGTGTACCTTACTAGTACTCCTTGTAGCACATGGGTAATGGATACCGGTTCAGTTGATATTATTAGTGACTTGAAGCAAAAGCTACGGACTGAACGGAGAATAGCTAAGGGCGAGGTGACGATGTGTGTTGGAAGTGTTTCCAAGGTTGATAAGATCACCATCGCACACTCCCTCTATTTTCGGGATTAGTGTTGAACCTAGATAAATGTTATCGGGTGTCTACGTTGAGCATGAATATGATTAGATCATGTTCATTGCAATACGGTTATTCATTTAAGTCAAAGAATAATGGTTATTCTGTTTACATGAATAATACCTTTATGGTCATGCACCCAATGGTTTGTTGAATCTCGATCATAGTAATACACATGATGATAATATTAATGCCAAAAGATGTAGAGTTAATGATGATAGTACCACTTTCTTGTGGCACTGCCGCTTAGGTCATTTTGGCATAAAATGCATGAAGAAACTCCATGCTAATGGATGTTTGGAGTCACTTGATTTTGAATCGCTTGACACATGCAAGCCATGCCTCTTGGGCAGGATGACTAAGATCCCGTGTTCAGGTACAATGAAACGGGAAAGTGATTTGTTGGAAATCATACATGCTCATGTGTGTGATCCAATGAAAATTAAGGCGTGTAGTGGATATCGTTATTTTCTCATCTTCACTGACGATTTGAGTAGATATGGGTATATTTACTTAATGAAGCAAAAGTCTGAAACGTTTAAAAGGTTCAAGCAATTTCAGAGTGAAGATTAAGAATCATCATAACAAGAAGTTCATGTTCCTACGATCTGATCAAGGGGAGATTTTCTGAATTATGACTTTGGCAATCACTTAAGACATTGTGGAAATGTTTCACAGTTGAAGCCACCTGGAATACCATAGCGTAATGGTGTGTCCAGACATCGTAATCGAACCTTATGAGATATGGTGCGATCTACGATGTATCTTACCGATCTACCGCTGTTATTTTGAGGTTATGCATTAGAGACAGCTGCATTCACTTTAGATAGGGCACCATCTAAGTCCGTTGAGACGACGTCGTATGGTTTGGCAAGAAACCAAAGTTGTCGTTTTCTTAATGTTTGGGGCTGCGATGCTTGTGGCTTCAGCCGGGAAAAGCTCGAACCCAAAGTGGACAAATACATCTTCATAGAATACCCAAAGGTAACATTTGGGAATACCTTCTATCTCAGATCCAAGGGCAAAAATGTTTGTCGCTAAGAACGGGTCCTTTCTCGAGAAGGAGTTTCTCTCGAAAGAATTGAGTGGGAGGAAGATAGAACTTGATAAGTTTTTCGAACCCTCACTTCAACCGGAGAGTAATGCAACACAGAAAGAGGTTTCTGTGGAACCTACGGCTGTTGAAGAGGAAACTAATGATAGTGATCATGAAGCTTCAGATCAAGTTACTATCGAACCTCGTAGGTCGACAAGGATATGTACTACTCCTGAGTGGTACAGTGATCCTGTCTTAGATGTCATGTTGTTGGACAACAATGAACCTACGAACTATGGAGAAGCGATGGTGGGCCCATATTCCGACAAATGGTTAGAAGCCGAAAAATCCAAGATAGGATCCATGTATCAAAACAAAGTATGGACTTTGGTGGACTTTCCCTATGATCGGCAAGCCATTGAGACAAATGGATCTTTAAGACTAAGACGGACGTGGACGGTAATGTCACCGTCTATGAAGCTCGACTTGTGGCGAAGAGTTTTCCACAAGTTCAAGGAGTTGACTACGATGAGATTTTCTCACCCGTAGCGATGCTTAAGTCCGTCGGAATCATGTTAGCATTAGCTGCATTTATGAAATCTGGCAGATGGATGACAAAACAAGTTTCCTTACTAGTTTTTGTAAGGAAAGGTTGTATGTGATACAATCAGAAAGGTTTTGTCGATCCTAAGGATGCTAAAAGGTATGCTAGCTCCAGCGATCCTTCCATGGACTGGAGCAAGCATCTCGGTGTCGGAATATATGCTTTGATGGAGTGATCAAAGTTCTTGAGTATACAAAGTTTGTTAGAAACTTGTATTTACAATAAAGTGAGTGGGAGCACTACAACATTTCTGATAAGTATATGTGAATGACATATTGTTGATCCGAAATGATGTTGAATTTCTGGAAAGCATAAAGGGTTGTTTGAAAGGAGTTTTTCAAAGGAAGACCTAGATAAAGCTGCTTACATATTGGGCATCAAGATCTATAAAGATAGATCAAGACGCCTGATGATACTTTCAAAAGAACACACACCTTGTCATGATTTTGAAGGAGTTCAAAATAGATCAGTCAAAGAAGGAGTTCTTGCCTGATTTGTAAGGTGTGAAGTTGAGTAAGACTCAAAGCTTGACCACGGCAGAAGAAAGAGGAAGGACGAAGGTCGTCCCCTATGCTTTTGTCATAGGCTCTATACGGTATGCCATGCTAAGTACCGCACCTGATGTGTGCCTTGCCACATGTCTGGCAAGAGGGTACAAAGGTGCTCCAGGAGTGGATCACTAGATAGTGGTCAAAATTATCCTTAGAGGAATAAGGAAATGTTTCTCGGTTATGGAGGTGATAAAGAGTTCGACGTAAACAGTTACGTCGATGCAAGCTTAGCACCTATCCAGGTAACTCTAAGTGGAGATACCGGATACGTATAATGGAGCAACAGGTTGGAATAGCTCCAAGTGGAACGTGGTAGCAGCATCTACGATATGACATAAAGTTTTGCGAAGTACATAGGGATCTGAATGTTGCAGACCCGTTGACTACAACCTCTCTCACAAGCATAACATGATCAAACCCAGAACTCATTGAGTGTTAATCACATATTGATGTGAACTAGATTACTGACTCTAGTGAACTCTTTGGATGTTAATCACATGGCGATGTGACCTATGAGTGTTAATCACATGACGATGTGAACTAGATTATTGACTCTAGTGCAAGTGGGAGACTGTTGGAAATATGCCCTAGAGGCAATAATAAATTGGTAATTATTATATTTCCTTGTTCATGATAATTGTTTATTATACATGCTAGAATTGTGTTGATAGGAAACTCAGATACATGTGTGGATACATAGACAAACACCATGTCCCTAGTAAGCCTCTAGATGACTAGCTCGTTGATCAATAGATGGTTACGGTTTTCTGACCATGGACATTGGATGTCGTTGATAACGGGATCACATCATTAGGAGAATGATGTGATGGACAAGACCCAATCCTAAGCCTAGCACAGATCGTGTAGTTCGTATGCTAAAGCTTTTTTATTTGTCAAGTATCTTTTCCTTAGACCATGAGATTGTGCAACTCCCGGATACCGTAGGAATGCTTTGGGTGTACCAAACGTCACAACGTAACTGGGTGGCTATAAAGATGCACTACAGGTATCTCTGAAAGTGTCTGTTGGGTTGGCACGAATCGAGACTGGGATTTGTCACTCCGTATGACGGAGAGGTATCTCTGGGCCCACTCGGTATGACATCATCATAATGTGCACAATATGTGATCAAGGAGTTGATCACGGGATGATGTGTTAAGGAACGAGTAAAGAGACTTGCCGGTAACGAGATTGAGAGAGGTATCGGTATACCGACGATCGAATCTCGGGCAAGTGCTATACCGATAGACAAAGGGAATCGTATACGGGATTGATTGAATCCTTGACATCATGGTTCATCCTATGAGATCATCGTGGAACATGTGGGAGCCAACATGGGTATCCAGATCCCGCTGTTGGTTATTGGCCGGAGAGTTGTCTCGGTCATGTCTACATGGTTCCCGAGCCCGTAGGGTCTACACACTTAAGGTTCGATGACGCTAGGGTTATAGGGAAAGTATGTACGCGGTTACCGAATGTTGTTCGGAGTCCTGGATGAGATCCCGGACGTCACAAGGAGTTCCGGAATGGTCCAGAGGTAAAGATTCATATATGGGAAGTCCTGTTTTGGTCACCGGAAAAGTTTCGGGCGCTATCGGTAGCGTACCGGGACCACCGGGAGGGTCCCGGGGGACC
Source organism: Secale cereale (assembly GCA_902687465.1). NCBI lineage: Eukaryota > Viridiplantae > Streptophyta > Magnoliopsida > Poales > Poaceae > Secale > Secale cereale. Next base: position 408,523,518 of record LR738712.1, read on the forward strand.
ACCGGGTGGGGCCACCGGCCCCAGAAGGCTGCGTGGGCCAAGTGTGGGAGGGGACCAGCCCCAGGTGGGCTGGTGCGCCCCCCTAACCAGGCCCAAGGCAAAGAGAGAAGGAAAAGGGGAGAAACCCTAGGCTCAGATGGGCCTAAGGCCCACATAGTGGTGCGCCTCCCCCTCTCTACCCCTTGGCCGCCCCCCTAGATGGGATCTAGGGCTGGCCGCACCCCTAGGGGTGGGAAACACTAAAGGGGGCGCAGCCCCCCCTTCCCCCTATATATATGTGAGGTTTGGGGCTGCCCATAACACGTTTTGACCTCTGTCGCATGGCGCAGCCCTACCTCTCTCCCTCCTCGTCTCTTGTAGTGCTTGGCGAAGCCCTGCTGGAGTCCCGCGCTCCTCCACCACTACCACGCCGTCGTGCTGCTGTTGGATGGAGTCTTCCCCAACCTCTCCCTCTCTCCTTGCTGGATCAAGGCGTGGGAGACGTCACCGGGCTGCACGTGTGTTGAACGCGGAGGCGCCGTTGTTCGGCGCTTAGATCGGAATCAACCGCGATCTGAATCGCAGCGAGTACGACTCCTCCATCCGCGTTCTTACAACGCTTCCGCATCGCGATCTACAAGGGTATGTAGATGCACTCACCTTCCCCTCATTGCTAGATTACTCCATAGATAGATCTTGGTGATGCGTAGGAAAAATTTTGATTTTCTGCTACGATACCCAACAAGTTCAACTTACACACCCATCCGGCAAGACAGTCAATGTCTTGACCCGAATGGCTTAGCGTCAGCTCTACTCTCTTAATGTCAGCCCTCTACCAGAACTCGAAGATATCCCGGTAGTTCGTGACTTTCCGGATGTTTTCCCAGAAGAACTGCGAGGAGTTCCACCTAACAGAGATGTCGAGTTCATGATAGATCTTATTCCAGGAACTGTCCCAATCTCTAGGAGACCTTATAAAATGGCACCCCTAGAATTAGCTGAGCTTAAGAAACAACTCGATGAGTCCTTGCAAAAGGGTTTCATCTGTCCTAGTTCTTCCCCTTGGGCTTGTCCCGTCCTCTTCGGCAAGAAGAAGGATGGAACGGAAAGGATGGTTGTAGATTACCGACCTGTTAATTTGGTCACCATAAAGAACAAGTATCCGCTCCCCAGGATCAACGACCTGTATGATCAGCTCGCTGGATCCTCAGTTTTTTCGAAAATGTATTTGAGGTTGGGCTACCATCAAATCAAAATCAAGAATGGGGACATTCCCAAGACGGCTTTTGTTACTCGTTATGGCCAATACGAGTACACCATCATGTCCTTCGGGTTAACCAATGCCCCAGCCACCTTCTCCCGGCTAATGAATTCTATATTCATGGAGTAGTTGGTTAAATTCGTCGTGGTATACCTCGATGATATACTCATCTACTCCAAGAACAAGAAGGATCATCCGAGCATCTAAGGCTGGTATTGACGAAACTTCGAGGGCACCGCCTTTATGCCAAATTCTCTAAATGTGAATTCTGTTTGCCGGAAGTGACCTATCTAGGCCACGTGATCTCTGGAAAGGGTATAGCCATCAATCCCGAGCGAGTTCAAGCTGTCCTTGATTGGACCCCCCCTGAATCGTTCAAGCAAGTTAGTAGTTTCTTTGGCTTAGCGAGCTATTGCTGACGCTTCGTCGAGAATTTCTCCAAGGTTGCTAAACCTCTAACTGAACTCCTTAAGAAAGATAAAAAGTTTGAGTGGACCCCACAGTGCGTGTCCAGCTTTCAGGAACTGAAAAGACACCTGACATCTGCACCAGTACTGGTACCACCAGACTTTTCCGAGGACTTTATCATCTACTGCGACGCCTCACGACAAGGACCAGGTTGCATACTCATGCAAGATCGTCAAGTGATTGCTTACACATCCCGACAGTTGCGTCCACATGAGGATAACTATCCTACACATGATCTAGAGCTTGCAGTTGTAGTCCACGCACTCAAAACATGGCGACATTACCTAATTGGTAATCGCTGTGAAATTTTCACCGATCATCAAAGTCTGAAATACATCTTCACCCAACCGGATCTAAATCTCAGGCAAAGACGTTGGGTTGAGTTGCTCATAGATTACGACCTAGGAATCACTTACACCCCTGGGAAGGCCAATGTCATGGCTGACGCACTAAGTCGTAAGTCTTATTGTAACAACTTGATGTTACAACAAGGGCAACCACTTCTTTACGAGGAATTTCGTAAGCTTAACCTTCACATTGTTCCTCGAGGATTCCTTTCCACCTTGGTGGCGGAACCTACCCTTATGGATCAAATCATAGCTGCCCAAAAGCGTGATAAGGGTATATCCCAACTCCAGGAGAGCATTGCTAGCGGAGTCGCTAGAAGTTTCTCTACGGATGATCGAGGTGTTGTTTTCTTCGAGAACCGTTTAGTGGTTCCCAAGAACCAGCATCTGCGGCAGCTGATTCTTAGGGAGGCTCATGAATCTCCTCTCATGATTCATGCCGGTAGTAGCAAAATGTATCAGGACCTGCGCCAGAGGTTTTGGTGGACAAGGATGAAGAGAGAAATCGCTCAGTTCATTGCTAACTGCGACGTTTGTCGTCGAGTTAAAGCAGAGCATCAACGGCCTGCTGGCACCCTTCAACCTTTAGCTATTCCTGAATGGAATTGGGACAAGATCGGTATGGACTTCATTACCGAGTTTCCCAGGACCAGAAAAGGGAATAATGCTATCTTCGTCGTTATCGACCGCCTCTCTAAAGTAGCCCATTTCCTACCTGTTCGAGAGAGTATAACCGCTAGCCAGCTAGCAGACTTGTATATCTCTCGGATAGTATCACTTCATGGTGTGCCGTTGGAGATTAACTCAGACCGTGGAAGTCTTTTCACTTCACGATTCTGGGAAAGTTTCCAGAATGCTATGGGAACTCATCTCTCTTTTAGCACCGCCTTCCATCCTCAGTCAAGTGGTCAAGTGGAACGAGTCAATCAAATTCTGGAAGATATGCTTCGAGCCTCTGTCATCTCTCTCGGTATGGACTGGGAGAAGTGTCTTCCATTTTCCGAATTTGTTTACAACAATAGTTATCAAGCCAGCTTGGGCAAGGCTCCCTTCGAAGTTTTATATGGACGAAGGTGTCGAACACCTCTTAACTGGTCAGAAACCGGGGAAAGACAATTCTTTGGTCCGGATATGATCCAGGAAGCAGAAGAGCAAGTTCACATCGTTCGTGAGAAATTGAAATCAGCCCAGTCTCGCCAGAAGAGTCAATATGATAGTCATCATAAGGCTGTGACTTTTGAAGTCGGCGATAAGGCTTACCTTCGGGTTACCCCTCTTAAGGGAACCCATCGCTTCGGTATCAAAGGCAAATTGGCCCCTCGTTACATCGGTCCTTTTCGCATTCTTGCCAAATGAGGAGAAGTTGCCTACCAATTGGAACTACCTCCGCACCTTTCCAGAGTTCATGATGTCTTCCACGTTTCTCAACTCAGGCGTTGCTTCTCGGATCCTATCCGCGGAGTGGACCACAAAAAGCTTGATCTCCAGGACAATCTCAAGAATACCCCGTTCGTATTCTTGATCAAACCGAGCGAACCACTCGACGTCACAATATCAAGTTTCTCAAGGTTCAATGGTCACATCATTCCGAGAGTGAAGCTACATGGGAAAGGGAGGATCATCTTCGACTTGAGTACCCCACCCTCTTTCCAGAGGAACCCGAATCTCGGGACGCGATTTTTTTGAGTGGGGGTGAGTTGTCACATCCCTAGTCAGTGCTTGCATTAGGACTAGCTAGAGTGTGCATCATGTTTACCTTTCAAAGGAACTTGAAATGGGAATGACAGAAACCCTAGCACCCCTCTTCTAACAACTAGGGTTTGATAAAATCTTTTCCAATGTACCCAAAATGCCCTTCAAAAATGTTCATCATTTCTGCCTTGGGCATAAACCTCTGTCAAAAATGGTGCACAAATTTCTAGGACATCCAAGGTCTCTGGATTAATTCATATGGTATTTGCATTTGGGCATTTAAATGCTATAAAATATTTTATGTGCCCAAATAATCATAAACTAAAATGTTCCATGCTGTTCATATTATATACAGTGGGCATGACTAGTTTTATGAGCTATAAAAATGTTCTGGCATTTTTATTAATTCAACAAAGTTGCAAAAGAAATGAAACAGAAAGAAATAGAAAAAAAAAGAAGAGAGAGAGAGCTTACCTAGCGCCTAACAGGCCCACCTGCCGGCCCAGCCCAGCCACCGCTCCAGCGAGCTGCTTGACTCGGCCAGGCAGGCAGAGAGGTGCTCGACGCAGCCGCAGCGCGCGCCACGCAGCTGCCCACCGCCCTGCTTCCTCCCCTCGCCGTCCTAATGAGTGGGATCGATCACCCACTTCGTCCCCGAGCTCGCTGACATGCTGCACCCTCCCCAGCTCCTCTCCCTCGCCTTCCCCGCACCTCGCGCCGTCGTGATAGCCGCGTCCATCGCCGTCCCTGAGCTCTATCACCGTGTCCGTCCGCTCCGTCGTCATCGACTACGTCGAGCAGCCTAAGCCCCGAGCGCTCGCCCGCTCTGGAGTCGCCCCCGACCCCGTCTTCCCCAACTCCGGCCGCAGAGATCCCCATCGCCGCCCCGCTCAGCTCCACCCGTCCCCGAGCCTGCCTCGACGTTTACTGCAACCGCCGTGAGCTCAGCTCCGTCCTCCCCCTCTCCGTTAGCTCTCTCCTGCACTGAACGCACCGCACGAGGCTCACCTCCACGCGCCACCGCGGAGCTCGTCGCCGACGAGGCTCCGGCCATCTAACGGCCCGGCCACCGTGCCCACCAGCTTCACTAGCATGTGTAGGTGCTTTAGGATCACTCCACGCACCTCTACGAGCACCGCACCAATGAGTTCGACCTCGCCCGAACTCTGGCAGCCGCTGGACTCGTCGCCGGCGTCGTTTCCGGCAACCCCGAGGCCAGCCACCACCACCACTCGACGCGGCTCACTCCCAGCTGCCCGTAGGCATGCTCCGCCGTCGTTTTGGCAGCCGGAGCACAAATCCCACACCTCACCGCCGCGTTTGGCCTCGCCGGCGGCTAAACGCCGGCGAGTTAGCCCCGTTTGACCAAGGGTTTGACCCCCTTGGGTCGCTAACATGTGGGCCCTGTCTGTTAGTCAAACCTAGGTTAGCGTCTAATCCAGTTTTAACTAGTCAGTTAACTAACTATGACACTGACCAGTGGGTCCCACTGGTCAGGTTTGACCTGGACGCCCTGTTGACTGGCTGACGTCAGCATGATGTCATGCTGACGCAGTAAAGGATTTTCTGGGATTATTTGATTTAAAAACAATTCAGGAAATTCCGGAAAATGCTTTAAACTTCAAAAAATCATATAAATTCAACAGTAGCTCAGATGTAAAAGATTTATAAATGGAAATTGATCAGAAAAATCCAATCTTTCCAATGGCACTAGTTTCATGCATGTTTGAGCAAGTTAACCTTGCTGTATACACTAAAACATGATAATGCACTTAAATAAATATTAGTTTGAGTTTCAATTTGAATCTTTGATTCAAATGGGCTCAAACCCTTCAGTTTATAGTTGCATTAGCCCAAAACACATGCATCTTGCCATATCATGAGCATGCATCATATTGTTGCATTTGTTTGCTTATTGATTGTATCGCCGATATTCTCCATGTTAGGTCCTGCTCCCGAGGATACTTCTGCGTATCCAGCTGAAGAGCAGTACCCGACAACCACTCTGTCAGGCAAGCAATCATTGATCTTTCCGATACAAACCCATCTTCTCGCTCCTGCTCTCTTTTACTGCATTAAGGCAACAACGTGTGAACTGCTACTTGCTGCGGTAGTTGAACCCTATTCCCTTGCATGACCTGTCGTTGCCACAGTAAATAGTTGAAACCCACTAGCATGTGTAGGAGTTGTTTGAGCCATGTGATGTGTGATCCACCATGCTATTTGTTTATGTTGCCTGCTATGCTCAGAGTCGTGTCAGGTCTGGTTCATCTGGGTGATGGATCAGAGTGAAATGATCATATCGGTAAAGAGAGGGAAGTGTGGAACATGTTTGGTAAAGGTATCGATGAAAGGCCATGTAGGAGTACGTGGTGGGTTGTTTCATTGGAACCGTCTATAGGACCTGAGATCTGTATGTGTGGTTCAAGTTACAGCTACTACCACACATTGGGCCCTGAAATATGACCCCTCTCGACTTATTGACTGCCCATGTTCTCTGTCCAGGAGTTGCAACTAGTTTCTGGTGTTTGTAGTTTACTGGTGGTCGTGCACAGCGCTGACCCTCGGGGTGGGCTGTGATGCGACAGGTACGTGGCCGGGTGTACCGAGCGCCCGTTTGGTGACTCGAGAACCCTATACACATCATTTGGGGCCGTGAGCGACACCCCGGCCGAATCTCCCCACGGATGGAACCCAAATAGGCGATAAACCTGGACGAGAGACTTGAGTGGTTGGTTAGGTCGTGGTCTACACCCACGTCGGCTTTCGCTTGAAGTCTGCCGAGCACATGTCGTGTGCAGACGCTAAGTGGTGGAAACATGTGTGAAGAAGTACACCCCTGCAGGGTTATCAATCTATTCGAATAGCCGTTGTTCGCAGTACGGACTACTTGATTACTCTTACAGTTCATAGACAAGTTGATGGATACTACTAAAAGCCTCAAGACAAGTGTGAGTGCCGTGGATGGCCCTTCCGTAGGATGACAGAAGAGGATCCTCGGTGGTGTATTGTTGTGGTGAGTAGAGGACTCATGTACGTAGTAATATCTTGCAAACTGTTGAGAGTTGTAGTATAGGTTAGCCAAGAGTCAAAGCTGGCTTTCTGCTATGAACTCCACTACCCCTTATTGATAATGTTGCATGTATGATAGGTTCTGTTGTAAGACTTGTTGAGTACCTTTGTACTCATGTTTGCTTAATAACTGTTGGAGAGGAGAACCCTGCCCCTTCTGATGGGTTCTACATAGACGTTGACGTCGACGAGTAGATTGCTACCCAGATGGAGATTTGGATCTTGTGAAGGGCCTTGTAGATAGTCAGGCTACACCAAGCCTGTTTTATTTTCCAAGTTGTCTATACTCAGACATGTTAGCTTCCGCTTGTGCTTGTATGACTGTATGACTTGAGTGTTGGATCATGTGACCCCTACCTGTATGGATATGTTCTGTATGGCTCTTGGAGCCTCTTAAATAAAGTACTTTGAGTCATAGAGTTTTGTTGTGATGCAATGTTGTATTTGCACATATTGAGCATATTGTGTGTATGATTGAAATGCTTGGTATGTGTGGGATCCGACACCTAGTTGTTTTCCTTTGGTAGCCTATCTTACAGGGAAATGCCTCCTAGTGCTTCCAATGATCCTTGGTAGCTTGCTACTGCTCGGAACACGTAGGCTGGCCGGCATGTGTCCTTCTTCGTTCCTATGTCTGTCCCTTAGGGGAAATGTCACGCGTTGTTCCTTTAAGTCCATGTAGCTTGCTACGACTTGGGTTCATACGTTGATGACCGACACATTCTTTGCTGGGTCATGGATGCCTGTCTCTGTAATTTAGTGCCACCTCTGGTTTATAACTAGCCATGTCGGCCCGGGTTCTCTGTCATATGGATGCTAGCGACACTCTCATATACGTGTGCCAAAATGCGCAAACGGTCCCGGGCCAGGTAAGGTGGCACCCGTGGGGATACCGTGCATGAGGCGGCAAAGTAATATGACGTGTTACAGCTAGATCGATGTGACTTAGGATCAGGGCCCTGACAACAACGGTCAAGAACATCCTGAAATACCTGAAAAGGACAAAAGATATGTTTCTCGTGTATGGAGGTGACAAAGAGCTCGTCGTAAACGGTTACGTCGATTCCAACTTTGACACTGATCCGGATGACTCTAAGTCACAAACCGGATATGTATTTTTATTAAACGGTGGGGCTGTCAGTTGGTGCAGTTCCAAGCAGAGCGTCGTGGCGGGATCTACGTGTGAAGCGGAATACATAGCTGCTTCGGAAACAACAAATGAAGGAGTCTGGATGAAGGAGTTCATATCCAATCTAGGTGTAATACCTATTGCATCGGGTCCAATGAAAATCTTTTGTGACAACACTGGAGCAATAGCCTTGGCGAAGGAATCCAGGTTTCACAAGAGAACAAAGCACATCAAAAGACGCTTCAATTCCATTCGCGATCTAGTCAAGGAGGGTGACATAGAGATTTGCAATATACATACGGATCTGAATGTTTCAGACCCGTTAACTAAGCCTCTTCCGCGGGCAAAACATGATCAACACCAAGACTCCATGGGTGTAGGGATCATTAGTTTGTAATCTAGATTATTGACTCTAGTTCAAGTGGGAGACTGAAGGAAATATGCCCTAGAGGCAATAATAAAGATGTTATTTGTATTTCCTTATATCATGATAAATGTCTTTTATTCATGCTAGAATTGTATTAACCGGAAACTTAGTACATGTGTGAATACATAGACAAAATAGTATGTCCCTAGTATGCCTCTACTAGACTAGCTCATTGATCAAAGATGGCTATGTTTCCTAGCCAGAGACATGAGTTGTCATTTGATCAACGGGATCACATCATTAGGAGAATGATGTGATGGACTAGACCCATCCGTTAGCTTAGCACTATGATCGTTTAGTTTTACTGTATTGCTTTCTTCATGACTTATACATGTTCCTATGACTATGAGATTATGCAACTCCCGAATACCATAGGAACACCTTGTGTGCTATCAAACGTCACAACGTAACTGGGTGATCATAAAGATGCTCCACAGGTGTCTCCGAAAGTATTCGTGGTGTTGGCATAGATCAAGAATAGGATTTGTCACTCCGAGTGTTGGAGAGGTATCTCTGGGCCCTCTCGGTAATGCACATCATAATAAGCCTTGCAAGCAAATGACTAATGAGTTAGTCACGAGATGTGTATTACGGAACGAGTAAAGAGACTTGCCGGTAACGATATTGAACTAGGTATAGAGATACCGACGATCGATCCTCGGGCAAGTAACATACCGATGACAAAAGGAACAACGTATGTTGTTATGCGGTTTGACCGATAAAGATCTTCGTAGAATATGTAGGAACCAATATGAGCATCCAGGTTCCGCTATTGGTTATTGATCGGAGATGAGTCTCGGTCATGTCTACATAGTTCTCGAACCCGTAGGGTCCGCACGCTTAACGTTTGATGACGATCGGTTTTATGAGTTTATGAGTTTTAATGTACCGAAGGTAGTTCGGAGTCCCGGATGAGATCACAGACATGATGAGGAGTCTCGGAATGTCCGAGACGTAAAGATTGATATATTGGACGACTATATTCGGACACCGGAAGTGTTCCGTAAAGTTTCGGAGTTAACCGGAGTACCGGGAGGGTTACCGGAACGCCCTGGGGAAGCTATGGGCCTTAATGGGCCATAGGAAAAAGAGAGAAGGAGGGCCAGGGCTGGGCCGCGTGCCCCCCACCCCATGGTCTGAATTGGACAAGGAAGGAGGGGGGGGCGGATCCCCTTTCCTTCTCCTTCTCCCTCTCCTTCCTTCCCCCCTTCTCCTTCTTGGTGGACTCCTACTAGGAATAGGATTGCAATCCTATTCCTAGTAGGATTGCCTCTCCTAGCGCGCCATAGAGGGCCGGCCAGCCTCCCCCTTGCTCCTTTATATATGGGGGCAGGGGGCACCCAAAGACACACAAGTTGAATTGTTTTAGCCGTGTGCGGTGCCCCCCTCCACTGAAACACACCTCGGTCATACTGTCGCAGTGCTTAGGCGAAGCCCTGCGTCAGTAACTTCATCATATCCGTCACCACGCTGTTGTGCTGACGAAACTCTCCTGTGAAGCTCAACTGGATCAAGAGCTCGTGGGATGTCATCAAGATGAACGTGTGCTGAACGCAGAGGTGTCGTACGTTCGGTGCTTGATCGGTTGGATCGCGAAGAAGTTCGACTACATCAACCGCATCACTTGACGCTTCCGCTCCCGGTCTACGAGGGTACGTAGACACACTCTCACCTCTCGTTGCTATGCATCTGGTAGATAGATCTTGCGTGATCGTAGGAATTTTTTTAAAATACTACGTTCCCCAACAGAAACACGGGTAGCATGGCATGATATGAGAATAACAAGCGTAGCATAGCGGCGTGACCGCCGTGGTTCATTACACACCCCAGTGGGGCCCTCTAATTTTTTCAAATGTAGGAAAAAGCAAAAGCGGACCGAACAACTGCAGAGGTTCCCGAGGCCCGGCTCCGACGGCACCCGAGCTTAGTCTGAGTCCTCCTCCTGCTTCACTGGGGCACGGCGGTATGGCGGTTCGTCGTAGCTGCCGCTCGCGCTATTCCAGAGGATGAGCCGTCCCTACTGCAGGAGACGTGGCCGTCGCCAAGGGCAAGCTCATCATCGCCGCTGGCGTCCTCCGGGCAGCACCCCGCCCGCCGTCCATCTTCCCCAAACACCCTCACATAGAGGGTCACGAGGCAGTCGTACTTGAAATGGAGGGTACACCTCCCGCTCAGGCCCCGTGCGTGGGCAAACGGCTGCAAACCATGGGTCAAGGACACGCTGCCCGCGGCGGTGACCTCGACGCCCATCCACGAGGCCCGGCTACAGCATCCGCGGCCTGCAGCAAGAGGCCATCAAGCCCCGCGGTCGACAGCGCACCCGCGAAGAAGTGCAGGAGCAGGAGCGATGTGTCGGCGAGCCTCTCCGACCACATGAAGAACTCCGGGAATGCATCCGCTGAGCGGTAGCGCGGCCGTGAAGGCCGAGCGACCACAACGCGCCTCTCCCCATCACAGGGGCCGTCCCGCCCTTGGCGGCTCCCACTACACGAAGAAGCACCGCCACGGCTCCCTAAGGCTACCCCTGCCCTCGAAGAGGTGTGCCCGTGCCCCCGAGGGGCCACCACCGGGGTCGCAGCATGCTTGCGGGGGCATCCGCGGCCTCTCTTGGGCGGCGGTGAGCTCGAACCCTCCTTGGGGGCCTTCCCTTTTTCTGCGGTGATGAACCTCCTCGTCGGCACCATGGACGCTTCGGCAAGATGGCGAGAAAAAAAGGAGGGAGAAGATTCAGATGAGCTGGGGGATCCGCCCCTCCTCTCATTTATAGCAAGAGGAAGGCCAACCGTGGGCCTCCACGATCTCCGGTAATAATGATCTTTTTTGCATGCAGCATGCTCTTGTCAAGTTGGACGGTTGTCGAAGCAGCGTGGGGAAGCGAAGATGCCCACCTCCCATCAAGTGCCACGCGTTGACCGGGTCCGCAGGCGGTTTGGCCCCACGGCACTTCGCCCTTTCCCCTTGGCTTCACCTCGAAGCCAAGTCCAAGCGCACCTTGGGCCCAGGGGCTACTGTCAGCGTTCTGGAAACCAGGGTACCCAGAATTGCCTACGTGCGTCCCGCGGCGTGGCTCCATTACCGGCCTGGTGCGGCCCATCTACAACATCAACACGCAAGACCCTCGTGAGGGGCCAAGCCTCGCGAGGCGGACAATGACAAGACCTCCGGAGGGAGGAGCCTCACTAGGCTAGCTCCTGAGGAGCAGAGAGTTCTATGCAAGTCCCCACCTAGTGAGGTTCAGATGACATGAGCCATGATGACCACGGCCAGGCGGGTGCCAGTGGGTGCAGTACATCAGGTTTCCTCTTTGATGCTAAAGAGGCAAGCGCGGGTGCGGAGTCCCGAGGAATCAGCCAAAGTTTTCATTTCCATGCAACAAGACCATGATCGCCAGGACGAAGGTCATCACTGAGCCCACCATGGCGTTGCGTCTAGAAGCTTTCTAAGCGAAGACCACCTTTCGCGAGGCTATGATGTACTAGTTTTCCCCCTTCGAATTTGGCCATTGTGGGATCCCTTCCCGCCTTCATTTTGGTGAGCATGATCAAGGCCACTATAAACATAGCCTAGCCACAACCATAGAAGGGGACAGATTGTTCAGACCATCCTGACCCTCATGCGCACAAGAACACGCCTCCTGAGGTTGTTCCTCCACTGTACTAGTTCATCCTCAGCCCACCAGGGTATTACAGCACAAGGTGGCCCGAACCTGGGTAAAATGCCGCGTTTCTTTTCCTTTCAGTTCATCGAGCTAGGCCATGAGATCGACGAGTAGGCAGACATGGGAGGTTTAGTTCTTCGCACGCTTCCCAGAGTTTGAATCTATCTACGGTCTGCTGAGCCCTAAATCCGACAACATTCTATTCCAAGGACCACCTCAAGTGTGCAACCACCACCGGTGTACTCCCTATGCTCTGCATGGCGACCATCACCAACGTCTCCTTCACCAAGACCCTTATCGACGATGGCGCGGGGCTCAATGTCCTCTTCGTTGAGACCTTCAAGTCACTCCAGGTGCCCTATGAGTAGCTCATGCCCACCAAGCTTTTCTCTAGGGTCACGGATGGCTCCACCATCCCCCTATCACACCCTGCATTTTGTAACATGGCTATTGCATTAATAAAGCATGAAAATTTGGACCTACAAAAAACTTTTTGCATCATTTGGCTTTTACTTGGAGTTGGTTTTTCTCTGTGTGATTTCAAGTGCTCTTAAGGTCAACATAGCCTCACATTATATACTTCATCTCCTTGCTCCAAACTTATGCCCAATGATCATACCATGTGTATTGAACAGTATAGTATTTTCTTACAAAAATAATTTGGCCAAATAGTATTGTCTAAAATTAGTTTTCCTAAAACCCCTGAATTGAGATTTGCATTGCAAATCCTTGATTTGGGGTGTGAAAACTCTTTCAAACAGTATATTTGAATCCTATTAGGTATAGGACTCCCATAAACCACAAAAGTATAATTTTAAAAGTTATTTTCCCATTTTATTTAAAGGCATTTTCTTTAGGCCAATAATGGTCTTTAATAGGTTAAAATTATTTAAATGTTTCAAAAATATTTGAGAAACTTTATGGAGACTCATAGGACATATATTGTCCATATATCAGAGTTTCAAGACATGGTCATGTTCAAAATATTGGACAAATCCCTCGAAAACCATATCTGGATATTTGAAGCTTTTAAAATATTTACAAAGGAAATATTCTCTAAAGGTTCCAGGAAAATTCTAGCAAGTCACATATGCATAATATGATGACCTTGCAAAGTTTCAGCTCAATCCCAATTGTTTTGGTTCACAAAAGTGCCCCAAAACCATCCATGTTCAGATTCAAATTTGAACAACTTTACATTGGCAACTTATTCCAAATGCCCGCAAACTTTTTGGACATGCTCACAACCCCAAATGATGACACTAAACCAAGTGGTGCATCAAGGGGAGTGGTTTTGCATGACTAGATCTTGGTAAATGCATTTCTGTTGATTTCTAGGGTTTACAAAAGTTGCATTGGCCACTTTGCCCAAATGATCTCAAAATTGGTAGAGGGCCCTAATTATATGTGCCATTTCACCCTGTTGAGTCTCATGCCAAATGGAATCCATTTTATTACCCAAACAAACTACAAAGACCTTTTGGCTATTTACCAAAACAACAACTTTGACCTCTTCCACTAATCCAAATGTGCTTAAATATTTTCCACAGCCCCACCAGATCCCCTTCTACATCCAGTAACAATAGCAGCATCTCAGCTCAATGATCGAGGGGTGAAACCACCTCTTTTACCCCTCTGGACAACCCTTGCACCTCTCTTTCTCAAACCCCTCTCATTCAAGAAGCTCTCCAGAGAATCCTATGCCTTTCCCCTATTGTTTACTCCCCCTGGCACTACCAGACATCAGTGGCCGCGCCCACCGCCTCTAAACAATGCCAGTGCCAGCCATATGCGTGCTCTGGAGCGCGCTTTAGTGTGCTCTGCCACTGTAGCCGCCCCTGGCAAGCGCCTCCGGCCACCTCGGCTCTCCCCCTCACGCCCGACGGGGCGCCTCAGCGTCCACGACACGCCATAGCCTAATCCCCCTCCTCCTTCTCCCTCCTCTCGCCCCAGCTCGCACGCGCGATGACCGCCCGAGCGCACCAGTGAGGATGCGCGCCCCCTTGGCACCGCGTGGACGTCTCTCTTCCCTCCCCTGGATGTAACCTCATCCACTGACGGCCCGGACTAACTCGCGTGTGCCCTCACGGCCTCTGGCATCGCCTGTGACCTCGCCGGTGCACGAGTCCACGGTGGACAGGCATCCGGTTATATAAGCTCGCCCCGGGCCTCTCTATTGGCCTCCAGCCCCCTCTCACACCCCCAAGGGCGCACCTGAGCCACCCATTCGTCCACAGAGAGCTTCTGTGCTCAGGATTGACTGGAGCTCCGCCGCCTCGGGTCGACGTCGATCAAGAGGTACACGCCCTCTCCGCCCCCGCTCATGCTCGACCTGGAACCACCAGGCCTCACTAACCCATTCCCCTCCTTCTCCCGCTCCTATTGCAGCTCGGAACGAGCTAACCAGGCCCCTGCCGATGCTCCACCACCATGCCACCTCGCCGCCGATGAACCAGGCTTCTCCGGCGGCCAACTCCCGCACCACCAGAACGGCGATACCGCCCTGAGCTCAATGGTACAACCCACGCATCCCCCGTCCTCTATATCGCCAGCGGCGAGCTCGTCGCTGCCTTTGGATAGAGGTAGATGACGATGGCCATGGGCCCTGTCCGTCAGCCTCATGCCCTGACAGGTGGGACCCACCCATCAGGTTTAAAACACACGTACGCGCGCACCGGTTCGCCCATCGGCTGAAGGCGTATTCAGCCTTTACGCCTTCGACGTGGCACCCTCACATGGGCTGAATTCCCACTAGGCCTGCTGCACTATGGCCTTACTGGCCCAGTGACACAGCGCTAGTTTTCTTTTTCTTTTTCTGATATATTTCAAAACATTCCACAGGATAAAATATTTATCCAAGTTAATTAATTCCAACTCCTGAAATCTTGTAATATTCCCACCTATTAAATGGTGTATCTTTCATGCATGTTCATCAACCTTTTCTGTATTGTTCAAATTTGAATTCAAATTTGAGCAATAAAATCTCTGTTTGAAAAACCACTACTCTGTCCCTCTAACTCCAAATCCAAAACTAAGAAATTTCCCCTTCCTAGATTACCTCCTAGTATTTTACAAAAATAAGTTGACATTTTTCTAAGCAATTTGACTTTTCTGCTTTTATTATTGCCTTATTGTTTCCGTTATTTTCTTGCGATGATTAGATCCCGTATTTGACGAAGCTGCTGGAGAAGAAGAAGGGGAAGGATTTGAGACTTTGAAGACCACACTAGTACGCGTCGGTGCTATACGAACGATTTTTAACCCCTTTCTACGACAGCATTTGGAACCGTCGCCTAGTGAGTGACGGCGATGGGGGGTCCTTCCCACACAACCCAGAAACCGTCGGGGATATGCCGTCCTGGCACACACGCTCGACAAAATGGGGTCGTGTGCGACTAGCGAGTGCTCAAATACGGAAATATGTACAGTAGAGCTAAAAAATAGTTATACAGGCGAAATTGTTTCTGCTCGCAAGTTCATCCCACACAGTCAGCCCCGCTAAACGTTTCTGTTCGTATGTACATCCCACATAGTCGGTCCAAGGAAAACGTTTCCGTTCATAGGTACATCACACACAATTTTTCCCGTTAAATCATTTGTGATAGGGTTGCCATTCCACACGATATTAACAATTTTCTCGTTTGTGTTATTGAATGTATCACACACAATGCTTAGAAGAAACTGTGTGGCAAAGGCTGTCCATAACACACAATTTTTATGAGGTAAACGTTTACGCAAGGTGGCCTAACGCAAATAGTTTTCAAGAGAAAGTCATGTGTGATTGTTCGCTGATACAACACGGTTTATTCCTTTGAACTGTGTGCGTTGCGTGTGCTCATCGCCCACGGTAGTTTCTTTATAACCGTTTGCAATAGCAAAACCCAATTAGCAGGCTAATTGCCCTATTATTAATAATCCATTTATTAATCTAATTGACATTCATATTAAGCACATAATATATTTCATTTCCATATTAAGGAAGAAGGATTTCATAATTGAAATACATCAGAGTACAACATGATATAGCTTGAGCACTCAGCTACCCCATTACACAACTGCACCAGCACCAAGTTTCACATGCAACATGTAGAACCTTTTGAAATTAGCATCATAGACGGAATATAGACAGATGCATCTCATCTGGAAAACTGCTGAAGGGGAAGGCGAATATTGATCCTTCATTCATGTTGAAGGTCTATGCAACTTTAGGTCGGTGCCTGTGGATGATTGACCGTCCATCCTTCGTACTCTTCAGAAACAGTTCAATATTGAATCATGGGTGTTGTATGAAAACCTTCCTTACCTCCTGACCATAGAGCTGGTTTGAGAGGTAATCATCAGTGAACTGCTTTGGAGAGGCCTGAAAAAAAGGATGTGCATAAATATCTTCTCTATATTGGAAATGGGGAAAAGGAATAAAAAAAGCAAGGTATAATAGTTAGTACCAACTTGTAGTGAACTGTTGTCTTCTTCATGGTGGGTCGAAAACTCTGACAGCAGGACCTACATGTGCAAGACCAAATTGTTAAAAACCTAAATATTAGAATGGTTCCTGCAATTGCACAATAATGTGCCATTAGAAAATGGACCGTGCACGTGCAGTTAACTAAACACGACAACAAATAAACCAAACGTTAACTGAGCACCACATTGCACAATATAACATACTCCTAATAGAAGATCAGACAGTTAAGCAAACCAAGCATGCTTAATAACTTGGAAATATAGCAATTGTATTTGTTTCTCATGTACTTAGTACATCCAAATTCAATTTATTTCTCACATGGTATACAATAATATAATGCAGCCCTAACAATTGAACATTGCATTGCAGAATTGAACCAAACAGTTAACTAAACACCACAACAAATGAACCAAACGTTAACTGAGCACCACATTGCAGAACGTAACATACTGCTAATAGAAGATCAGACATTTAACCAAACCAAGCATGCTTAAAAACTTGGAAATATAGCAATTGTATTTGTTTCTCATGTATTTAGTACATCCAAATTCTATTTATTTCTCACATGTATACAATAACAGAATGCAGCTCCAACAATTGAACATCGCATTGCATAATTGAACCAAACAGTTAACTAAACACCACAACAAATGAACCAAACGTTAACTGAGCACCACATTGCACAATGTAACATACTCCTAATAGAAGATCAGACATTTAACCAAACCAAGCATGCTTAACAACTTGAAAATGTAGCAATTGTATTTGTTTCTCATGTATTTAGTACAACCAAATTCGATTTATTTCTCACATGGTATACAATAACAGCATGCACCCACAACAAATGAACATCGCATTGCAGAATTGAACCAAACAGTTAACTAAACACCACAACAAATGAACCAAATGTTAACTAAGCACCACATTGCACAATATAACATACTCCTAATAGAAGATCAGACAGTTAACCAAACCAAGCATGCTTGACAACTTGGAAAATTGCGCCCTGAAGAATTAAACATCACATTTGTAGAATTGAACCAAACAGTTAACTGAACACCACATTGCACAAAATATAGAACATATACTCTAGAGCATAAGATTGCATGGTAAAAGTAGATAACACAATTCACTATAATTTGTTATGGAAAAGTAGTAGCTAGTAAACTGAACATGGGTCCTTGTAGTGAGCTAATAAGACAAGCTACTCCTCATTGTCGGAGATATCGATGACGATTGGCTCCTTGGACATGGAAGAGGGCGAGGTCTCATCTTCATGGGTGCCCTTGTTGTAGTGTTGAGTTGCCTTAGCCGCTCCGGGCACCAACCTGCTGGCTCTCGAGATGAGGCAAGCACGTGCACGCTGAGAAAACACCTCGTAGTCTTCGTCGAAGGCATCAACGGTGCCCTCGTGAAAACGCCACTAACTGTCGTTTAAAGAAGCCAACCGCGTAGCAGCGTCGGCGCGCGAGGCGTCGATGGTGGCCTGGACAGCGAGGTGCTCCTACAAGATCTAGGGGTCGGCACGATTGGTAGCCATCGTGACCTCCTCCGCGCGTGCGACCGTGATTTGCTTCTCCGATGCCAAATGCTCCTTGAGATCCTGGCTATACTGCGTGCACCATGGCTTAGGGTGGTGCTTATTTGGTGGAGGGGTCGGTGATTTGGGTGGAAGGTGTCGCGCTCGCGCCGGCGATCGGGGCATGCGGGATGAGGAAGGAGGAGGAGGATGGGGGTCGGGTGTGGATTACCTGCCTGAAGGAGGGTCGCCGGCGAGGAGGCGGCGCTTCAAGCAAGCAGCAAAGGTTTCAACTTGAAAAGGAAGGCGGAAACAGGGGAAATGCGGCTTTTGCTAATGGGGAGGGGGCGGGGAGCTAGATATTTCCGCGGAAGCTGAAAATTTGGAATCGCTTCAATGAAAAAACTAGCGTGCAAAATGTCATCAGACACGGTCCCTTATTCAAAAGTGTGTACGATAGCTTAACCAGTGTGTGATGAGTTTGAACGTCAAAATTTTTGGTTCGAATTTCCATGGTTATAGTGGTCATCCACGTTATTGCATAATTTGGGTACACAAAGGAGGCTACAACACACCCACACTTTTTAATCGAGCAAGTTCAGCAATTAAACAGAGGTAGCTGACCTAAACACTACTCTAACAAATTAAATACTAGCTCTCTTAATTAAACAAAACAAAGAGTACAACTATAGCTGGTGCTCGTCGGTCTCCGCCGCCGCCTCCATGTCCACCTCGCACCCAACGGTCTCATGGGGAAGGGGCTGCATGGCATCAATCGCACCATACTCGGCAAGCATCTCCCCATCCGTGTCCGCCATATCTTTGGAATAGGTTGCCACGAGCTGGGCATGGGCAGCCGCGATCTGGGCTTTGGCGGGCTCCATCTTAGCATGGTATGCCGCGCAGGAACGGATGGCTGCTCGAACGCTTTCGGCGATTGGTAACTCATGGGCCGTGGGTTGCCGACTGTTGTGAGTGAAGCTTCGTTCCATTTGTCCGGTGACCGCCACGAGCTCGGCGTGGATAGCCTCAACATGGCCATGGGCTGCCTGCATCAGGGCTAATGCAGCCACTACAGAACGGATAGCTGATGTGCCGCTCTCGCCAGTTGCTATTCCTGTGGCAGATGTTGCTCCGCCACCTGAGAAGCAACAACGGCCGTTTGGGCTTCCTTGGCCACCCAGCCGCAGATTGCGGCCGTGCTCACGAAGCTTGTTAGCACACGCATGTCGGCTCGGGCCGCGCTCTCGCCGGAGTGGACCTCCGAAGTTGCCCTCATAATGTGGGTCCACGGGCCCATCTTTCACCGGCGATGATTGAACAGCGAAATGATATTTGGGGAGCGAGCTAGTGTGCTTGAGACGCCGGTTGTGGACGGTAGCCGACGCACCTTCTCGTATAAGCCATATGCATAATATACACCGACGGTGCTCAAGGATATTTTGTGCTGCATCTCACACAGTTGGTGATAACAAACTGTGTGTGATCTACTAGATTTTTCATCTTGATTTGAATTACATAATGGGGTCACAACGGCAATGGATGGTGTTGGAATAGCTACACCTTTTACCTGCAGTGACCATGCAACTATATGTGTGTCGTAAAAGAATTGGAATTATTCAGGGTTCGTTTGAACATTTTATACATTAAATTGGTTTTCTATCCATTTCAGGTGCACATTCCAAAATTAAACTACATGGACATGCTCCGGTGCATCAACATGGGTTGTAAAATCGTATATGTGTCCATGGGTTTATGCTTATGTCCCATGCAAGAAATGGGGATAAAATTCGTACACCACGGCACCGTGGCTCTCTGGCAAACGTCGACGTAATTTCTTTTGTAATTCTAGTAAATCCAAAATTCGTCCGAAATTCATGAAACTTGGCATGCTATCATGGAGCGACATCAACATGCTGTGGTAAAAATTTGTCCCATTTGTGGCAGGTTTGGGTATAAGATTCTCATAAACCAGAGCTTCTCACAACAAGTTTGATGGTTTCGGTAGGGAACGTTTCACCTTTCTAGATGAAATGATATCCGTTGCCTCTTATTGATTTCAAATTTTTTCCTAGTGTCAACATAGAACAACAGGAGCGTTGTGTCAATTTTTGGGATTTTTTGGGGTTTGCTTGGACATTTTTATACATTAACTGGGTTTTCTATGCATTTATGTGCATAATTTAAATTTGAACTACATGCACATGTTCTAGTGCATATAAATTGGTTTAAAATTCAAATCCGTGTCCTTGGTTGCATGCTTAGGTCCCATGTAGGAAATGGGAATGAATGTCAAACACCCTACCACGGTCACTCGGCCGCAAACATTGAGATACCTGGTTTTTAATTCTAGTAAATCCAAAGCTTGTCTTAAATTCATGAAACTTGGCATGCTATCATGGAGCGGCATCAACATGTCGTCGTATTTTTTTTGTCCCATTTGGGGCAGGTTTGGGGATATGCTTCTCACAAACCAGAGCTTCTCACAACATGCCTGATGGTTTTTTAATTCTAGTAAATCCAAAGCTTGTCTGAAATTCATGAAACTTGGCATGCTGCCATGGAACGGCATGAATATGCTATGGTACAACTTTTGTCCCATTTGGGCAGGTTTGGGGATATGCTTCTCACAAACCAGAGCTTCTCACAACAAGCCTGATGGTTTTGGTAGGGAACGTTTCTCCTTTCTAGACGAAAACGATATCCGTTGCGTGTTCTCAATTTCAATTTTTTCCTAGTGTCAACATAGAACAACATGAACGTTGTGTCAATTTTTGGGATTTTTGGGGTTCGTTTGGACATTTTTATACATTAAATGAGTTTTCTATGCATTTATGTGCATAATTCAAATTTGAACTACAAGCACATGCTCTAATGCATATAAATTGGTTCAAAATTCAAATCCGTGTCCTTGGTTGCATGCTTAGGTGCCATGCAAGAAACGGGAATGAATGTCAAACACCCTCCCACGGTCACTGAGCCGCAAACATTGAGATACCTGGTTTTTTAAATCTAGTAAATCCAAAGCTCGTCTGAAATTCGTGAAACTTGGCATGCACCCGCCGTGCCCGTGCCCCTGCCCGTGCCCATGCGCGCCCCCACCCACCGTGGCGCCGGCCCCCGTGCGTTTGGCTGCACCCGCCGTGCCCGTGCCCCTGCCCGTTCGCGCCCCTCCACCTACCACGGCAACGGTCCCCGTGCGCTTAGCTGCACCCGCCGCGCCTGTGCCCGTGCGCACGCCCCCCTCAGCGGCATGGGACGATGACGTCGACCACTACCTCTCAGCGGCGCCAGTTGTCGTCCTCCCACGCCCCGCTCGTCGATCGCGCGAGGACATGATGTTTGATTTGCAAGTGGAGAACATTTTGTGCTGCCTTGAAGACTTCAACATCGGCGTCCCGGAGGACGACAACGACAACGACGGTACGGCATGCCGCCTCCGCCGCCGATGGAAATAGCTTTTTTGGGGTTTAATACTGTATCTCGAATTCTCGATCATATGAATATAAATTCGCAGTGTGACTAAATGGAAGATATGGTTTGAATGAACTTGCGTTTTTCTCTCTTAATGTACAGACTTATCAAACGATTTTATTTTGAAAAAACGTTAATGGGTTTTAAATATAAAACACTCATTGCAAACGTTTTAGTTAGAATACCCGTATGCAAGCCGATAGCTTCCCCAGGAAGCCAAGAGAAAATGTGCCGAGCAGGATTTGTGCAGCTCTTGATCGCAAACGTTTTAGATAGAACACCTGCATGCAAAGTGAGAGCTATGGAAAATTCACAATGGAGGATTTGTGCATCCCTTCAATGCAAGCGGTTGTTTTGGATGACCCGTGTGCAACCACATAGAAACAATTGGGTAAGATTTGCATCTGTCATGTTGGGTATGTTGCCATTTGTGAAATCGGAAAGATTGACATTTGTTTATCTAGTAACATTGCCATTTGTCAAGCTTGTAACACAGCGATTTGTCAAAATATGCAGCTAAAAATCACTAGCACTATCTAATTTTTGCAACTAAAATCACTAGCACTCTTCATATGGACACCACTAGCAGGCGTGAGTTGATGGACGCATATGCAAATGTACCATTGTTTACATACAACAATTCATCAACCCACAACGACAACGAGGATACATATTGGATTATATATCATTTCCAACAAAACATTCTAGCAAAGTAAAGTGTTTCTCACAGAACAAATTAGAAAGCGGTGAAATGAACTTTAGCTCAACCACTCGTCGGCGTTGGAAATGCTTGCTTTGAACCAGAAGTGATTCTCTGGGAAGGGCCAACTACTGTCAATCTCAAGACCAACACCGGACTGATCATCCAGGCTGAAGTGGCCTATTTCAATACCCAGATTGTGATAGCCACGGTAGGGAAGCATAGCAATGTCCGAGGTATGGATACAGTTGCTTCTCATTAAAGGTAGTAACGTTGTGTCAACAGCAACTGGATCGCCTTTCACCATCATTGGTTAGTTTTGTCCAAGGAAGAGTGAGTTTTCTCCAAGACTATCAATACTGAACCAGTGAGAAGGTGTTGGCGCTAGCACACTAGTATCCATCCCGAATACCCTGCAATGCATGTTGGAATAGGTCCGAAGAGTGCGACCATGTGAGAGAACACTTGCTTCCTTACTAACATCAGCAGTGCCCTGTATACAGACTAGAAGAGGTGATCCATCAGAATAAGTTGCCAGGCGCCACTGAGTATATGGGTCCTGCTCGTCCTCATGCTCGTGATCATCACCATCGTCATCTCCCCCTTGGGTATAATTTTTTTCAAGTATAGGTGGTGGAATGTTCACGAGGCCTTGGAAACACAAGAAGGTTTATTAGTAAAGGGAAACTAGCTAGCTAACCGGCATGCATGTGGATGAAACAATTATAATTACACTGGAAGACAAACGTACCGAAACCATAAGGATTCCATGGCAAAATAGTGCCACGAGTGGTGTCAGCAAACACCAGACGCTCCTATTGAATTGCATCACATTACTCATTTGTGTACAGAAATTGATTTTTGAGCAATATCCATCCATCCGTGGAAGCAGAGACGTCAACAAGCTTGTCGAAGATAGCAGCAACATCATAGTTCTTGTAATCTCAAGAGCGGTTGGGAACTCGACAAATTACTATCTTCCGTAGGTGACAGTCATCATGATCGTATCTGAATGTCACACCCTGATTTTCATGCCATCACACTTACGCTAATAATCATGCTAAAATATGGTTTGACAAAAACTTCTGAGTGATTTGGACTATGCTTGATTGGTATTCTATTTGCTGTTATACTTCATCTCCTTGATCCAAAATCTCTTCCCCATGATCATGCCATGCGTATAGGACATAATAGTATTTTCTTACAAAATATTTTGGCCAAAAAGTAATTTTCTAAAATTAGTTTTCCAAAACCCCCTGAATTGAGGTTTCTACTGCAAGTACTTGATTTGGGGTGTGAAAAATCTTTAAAAAAGTATATTTGACTCCTATTAGGTATAGGACTCCCTTAAACGACAAAAACATAATTTTAAAAGTTATTCTCCTATTCTATTTAAAGGCTTTTTTATATAGGCCAGAAATGGTCTTTAATAGGTTAAAATTATTTAACTGTTTCAAAAATATTTGTCAAAATTCAGGGAAGTTCATAGGGCATGTATTGTTCATATATAAGAGTTTCAACACATGGACATGTTCAAAATATTGGTCAAATCCCACGAAAACCCTTTCTGGATATTTCAAGCTTTCGAAATATTTACAAAGGAAATGTTCTCTAAAAATTCCAGGAAAATTCTATCATGTCAAGTATGACATATTTGATGATCTTGCCAAGCCTCATGCCTTGGAGAACAAGAAAAACATCATCAAACCCCCTCAAAACCATTTCTGTCCATTTTGAAGTTTGAGCAACTCTACATTACCAAACTTGTCCAAAAGCTCTAAAACTTGGTGCACATGCTAAAGTGGTCTAATTATGCATCTAGACCAAATGGTAAAAGTTTTGTAGAAGGAAAACTTAACCAAAGTGCCCCAAAACCCTTTCTGACCAGATCCAAATTTAAACAACTCTACATTGCGAACTTTTTACTTGTGACCTCAAATTTTGTGGACATGCTCACAGCACCAAATGATTGCACCGCACAAAGTGGTGCATCAAGGGTGGATGATTTGCATGACTAAATCTTTGAAAAGCCATTTCGGTTGATTTCTAGAGTTTGCCAAAGTTACATTGACACCTTTCTCAAAATTAGCTCAACATTGGTAGACACCCTCAATTCATCGTGACACCTGACCCTGTTAATTTTCATGTCAATTGGACTTCATTTACTTTCCCAAACTTACAACAAACACCTTCTGCTAATTTACCAAAACCCCTATTTTGACCCCTTCCACTATTCCCCTTTACCTCAAATTTTTACCACATATCACTCTAACCATCCTCTACCTCTAGTAACTCACACATGCCCTCAGCTCAATCATTGGAGGGGGTAAAACCCCCATTTACCTCTCTGTTTTCACCATGGCAGCAACTTTCTACCCTCCTACTACTTACCCCACCCTCCTACTTTACCTCCTAAGCATCTCAGAGCATCCCAGTACCACCACAAAGCTAGTGGACAAGTTTGGCCACACGCAAATGCCAATGGCGTGCTCTCGAGCACGCTACAGTGCGCTCCTGCACTGTAGCGGCCCTCTGCCCGAGCTGCCCGACGACCTAGGTCATC
The DNA here is from genome assembly GCA_902687465.1 of Secale cereale. Classification (NCBI taxonomy): domain Eukaryota; kingdom Viridiplantae; phylum Streptophyta; class Magnoliopsida; order Poales; family Poaceae; genus Secale; species Secale cereale. Next base: position 408,548,272 of record LR738712.1, read on the forward strand.
CCCCTTGTGTCTCACTAGGTGGCCTCGACGTTCGGGGCACACCACGTGGACGGGATGAATCATAGTTTTGTGGGTGAATCATAGTTTCCACCAATTTTCATATGGAGACTCTCCACAAAAGAAGCATAGCTCAAATGTAACTTCTTCTAATAATGGATAATGATGATCATCACACTTCTTTTACTTATAGCTCAAAAGAAAAAAAAGAATTACAACTCGATACCTATGACATAGTATGCCTCTAAATGAATGCCTCTGGTAGTGTACCAGGATGTGCAATGATCTAGCATAGAAAAGATATCAAAAAACGGACAAGCCATGAAATTATCGTGCTAGCTATCTTACGATCATGCAAAGCAATATGAAAATGAATACTGAAGTCAACTATATGGTGGAAGTGCATGGCAATATATCTCGGAATGGCTATTGAAATGCCATAATAGGTAGGTATGGTGGCTGTTTTGAGGAAGGTTTAATAAAGTTTATGCACTAGCGAAAGTTGCGCGGCATGAGAGAGGCTAGCAATGGTGGAAGGACGAGATTGCGTATAATCCATGGACTCACATTAGTCATAAAGAAGTCATATACTTATTGCAAAAGTTTATTAGCCTTCGAAGCAAAGTAATACTATGCATGCTCCTAGGGGGGGAGGTTAGTAGGAGTTAACCATCGAGCTCCCCTGATCTTCACACAAAGATAGGACAATCAAGGATAAAGTGTGCTCCAACTTCCCGGCATAACGAGAGACTATACATGCATTCTTCGGGAATCACAAACCTTAACACCAATAGCTTACTGAACATGTTCATCCACTAGTGTCGGTGTACTAAGATAGGGGTACCTTAGTACCCCAACTTGTGCACGGGCAGTAGCAGCTTCCCGCGGCAGGGTTTACCACGTGCTCGCCGGAAACCTTTTCGGTCCTTATGAAGCCATTCAAAAACAAAGTATACAAGACAGAAGATCAAGACCCCGGCAAGTGGAGCTTGCCGGGAAGGCCGCACCAGGCTCAAGATTATCACATTAACACAAGACCCTGGCAAGAGGAGCTTGCCAGGAAGACCAGAAAACAGCATCTCAGAAGACACGTCGTGGCGCATCGCGCGCCCCGGCAGGACCCGGGGAGCGACAAGCTTCCGGGCCCGGCAAGATCAAGACCCCGGCAAGGTGCTTGCCGGGGGGAAGCCTGCGCTGTGTGCCCGCGCTCCAGCTCATCGGCCCACGCGTCGCCCTGGGGCCCTTCCAGGGACGCGTGGCGGATGGCTGTGCAGCCTGGGGGACACGGTGGCACACCACGGTGACGAGGCTACCGCCGTGGCGAACGGAGAAGCCTGGACGAGCGCTTTTTGGGTCGACGGTGACGGGCATTTAAAGCCCTTGTCCCCCACTGTCGAGGTTAGGTGAAGACCACTGTTCATCTACTGTTCACGCACTGTTCCCGCACTGTTACAACTACCACCAAGGTTACATTTTTACCCTCCTCTACGTTGACACCTGTCGGTGACCCCTTTGAGCTATAAAAGGAGGCCCATGCACAACGTAGAAAGGGTTCGGAACCTAGACAGCTCTCTTGCTCGGTGTAGCTAGCTCTTCAAGCTCCCGAGCTCAAGAACTCAATACAATCCAAGCAGGAGTAGGGTTTTACGCGTCCGCGCGGCCCGAACCTGGGTAAACTGCCCGCATGCGTTCCTCGATCTGCTCTTCGTGTTCCCTCCGCTCCTTTACCGCAACATAGAAGGGGCTCCGATCCCATAGGTGCTCGTGGGAGGACAGTTTCCCCCAACATCTTTGGCGCGCCAGGTAGGGGGCGTCGAGGTTGTGCGAACCTGATCCGGCGCTCACGCGGGTGCATTCTTCATCAACCTCTCCAGCTTCATCAACATCACTAGCTACAACAACATGGCCCCGAAGAAGAAGGCTTCGGAGGTCGGAGGCCCGTCTGCGTCGATTCCACCGCCACCAGAACCAACGGTGGGTGGAAGAGGCGCCGGCGGAAGGGTGGTCGCCGGCGAGGAAACTCACGGCGCCACCAAGTCCAAGGACAAGACGGACGACCGGGCGAATTCCAAGGCCTCAGTGTCCGTGGACGCGCCTCGCCTCTCTCGAGAGGTGCCAAGCCAGCAGCGCCATGGTACAGGAGGTACCATTCGCTTGCTGGGGCAAGGACAAGCCGGAGGATCGCGGGACGCTCAAGGCCATCGTCCTGGCACGAGCAAGGCGCGGTCGCCGGGGCGAGAAGCTGCTCCTTCTAACCCTGTTAGAAGTCCGAGCATATCTCGCTCTTCGCACCGCTCGCCACCGCTCCCCTCTTCTCCAGCAGAAGCGCTATCAAGAGCGCAACTGCTCCTCGATTTCCCTCCAGCGGCAGACAAGGCCGAAGACTGGAGGGCGACGATCCAGAGTCTCATCGCCTTCGCCAACAATGACACGCCGCAGCAGCCGGCGACATCGCGGCCACGACAAGTCGACCAGACGAAGGCCGATGGCGACAAGACCGCCGAGGGTGCAACCACCATGCACTCCCCGCCGCGGAAGCAGAAGACGCCACCCCGCCGGATTAACGTCGACGACGACTCTACGGCATCGTCGGATCCGCGGGCTCGTCGGGACCAGCTCCAAGTCCTCGACGATCGGCGACAAGAAGACGCTCGGACGCGCATCGAGCGCCGACGAGAAGCCCGGCGACAATCGGATCTGCGCGCTGGGACCGCTATCGACACGCACGCGCCCGGTGAACCAGGCGACTTGCCGTACTCGGCAGGTTGCCCTGCGTTCACTCGTGAGCTGCGGCGCGTCCAGTGGCCCAGCATGAAAAACTTCAAGCCCGACGTACCCGAGAAGTACGACGGCAAGACGCACCCCTCGGAGTTCCTCAGCATCTACACCATCGCGGTGCAGGCTGCCAGGGGACGCAATGAGAAGATACTGGCTAACTACTTCCCGCTGGTGCTTAAGCCAAACGTCTGCTCTTGGCTTATGCACTTGCCGGAAGGCTCCATTTCTTCATGGGCAGATCTGTGCCACCAATTTGTTGGCGCCTTCACGGGCGGCCACAAACCCCACGGCCAGGAGAGTGATCTCCACATCTTGGCCCAGAAGGAAGGAGAATCCCTGCGCAAGTACATTCAACGATTCAGCCGCGTGCAGCACAATATTCCCGACGTCCACCCCGCCGCGGTTATCAGCGCGTTCCACCAGAACGTGCGTAACCGCCGCATGCGGGAAGAGATGGCCATGACCAAGATCCGGGATGTCAGCGAGCTCTACGCTCTGGCCGACAAGTGCGCGCGCGCCGAAGAGGGGAGGAGACTCCCCGGAGAGGATGCTGGCGCAGGAGGAAGCGACAGCGAGGACGCCACCCCGGCAAAGAAGAGCCGACGGCGAAACAACAGAAGAAAGAAGAGCAAGGAAGTGCTGGTCGTCGAGCAGTCCGGCAAGGAGGCTCCCGCCAAGAAGGCATAGGCTGGCGGCTCCGGCAAGGAACCTGCCCCTGTAGCAGCAGCCGACAAGCAGGACGGCTCCGACAAGCAATACTGCAAGATCCACCGCACCAAGGGCCACGATCTTCAGAACTGCAAGTGAGTCGAGTACCTCGTAGAGCAGCAGAAGGCTGAATACGAGCGTTGCGAGAAGGAGAAGGCCCAAGGTGGCGGAGGAGAGCCAAGCAAGAAGCGGCCATTCAATGGCCGGGGAGGGCGCCGCGGCAAGGGCAAGCAGCGGCAAGGTGATCGACCTCCCCGGGGCCGCGACAAGGATGAGGAAGAAGACGACGACGACGACATGGAGGAAGGAGATAACAGCGAGCAGGAGTTCCAGAAGGCCACGGAAGTTCTGTGTGTCGACGGAGGCGCCTCTCTGCACGCTTCCCACCACCAACTCAAGCAGTGGGTGCGGGAAGTAAACGCAGCTGAGCCGCCCGTCGAGTCACGCAGGCTGCTGAAATGGTCCAGCACGCCCATCATTTTTGAACTTGAGGATCACCCTGACCGCACAACGGCGGTCGGGTGCTTGCCGATGTTGGTCTCACCAACCATCCGCAACCTCAAGGTCACCAAAATGTTGGTTGACGGCGGGGCCGGCCTGAACTTGATCTCCTCGGCTGTGATCAAGAAACTCCAGATCCCAGACGGCGAGCTCGAAGAAACCGGGTCGTTACAAGGAATAAACTCGGGGAGGAGAAAGCCGAAGGGGAAGATTACCCTGCCAGTGACCTTTGGCGGGGAGCTCAACTTCAGGACGGAGAGGATAACCTTCGACGTGGCCGATATCCCATTACCATACAATGGGATACTTGGACGTCCTGCCCTCGCCAAGTTCATGGTAGCTTCCCACTATGCCTACAACATACTCAAGATGCCGGGGCCGATAAGCGTCATCTCTACCCCTGGCGACAAGAAGGACGCGCTTATCTGTGCCGACAAGATATACCGGGATGCAGCAGCCGCAGCAGAAAACAACACACTTGCCGCTGAAGCTCCCGGGGGGAAGACCAAGACCAAGTCCGGCAAGAGCTCTGGGGCCCACTCCGGCAAACGCACCTCTTCGGAGTGCTGCGCTGCCGTCGAGGACGTTCCATCGAGCTCCACCGGCAAGTGCAAGAAAGGAATGGCAGCTCCACCGGCAACCAAGAAGGTGTCCGCCAAGGAGGACGGCACTGGTGGTACCTTCACCATCAGTGCTACACTTGACAACAAATAGGAAAGCGCGCTCGTTGCCTTCCTGCGGGCGAATGTCGATGTGTTTGCATGGCAACCATCTGACATCCCCGGCGTTCCCAGGAAGGTAATTGAGCACAAGCTTGCTGTTTGTCCTCATGCGTGGCCCGTCAAGTAGAAGGTCAGGAAGCAAGCCGTGGAGCGCCAAGAATTCATCGCCGAAGAGATAAAAAAGCTAGAAGCAGCAGGCCTGGTTAGAGGCGTGATCCATCCCACGTGGTTAGCAAATCCAGTTGTCGTGCGCAAGGCCAACGGGAAGTGGAGACTGTGTATAGACTTCACTGATGTGAATAAAGCATGTCCCAAGGATCCATTTCCCTTGCCGCGTATTGACCAGATTATTGACTCCACCGCTGGATGTGAGCTTCTTTCCTTCCTTGATGCATACTCAGGTTACCACCAGATATTCATGGCCAAGGAAGATGAAGAGAAGACTGCATTCATTACTCCATGAGGCACATATTGCTTCAAACGCATGCCCTTTGGATTGAAGAATGCAGGCTCAACATTTGCAAGGGTGGTGCACACTGCTTTTGAGCCACAGATCCACAGAAATGTAGAAGCTTACATGGATGACATAGTGGTCAAGAACAAGAGCAAAGATACCCTGATCCAAGACTTGGAAGAAACATTTGCAAATCTGCGCAAGATCCAGCTCAAGTTGAACCCTGAGAAGTGCGTCTTCGGAGTTCCCTCCGGCAAGCTTGTCGGGTTCTTTGTGTCCTAGAGAGGGATTGAAGCCAATCCCGACAAGATAAAAGCCATTGAGCAGATTGAAGCCCCAAAGCGCGTCAAGGACGCAAGGAGACTTGCTGGTTGTGTGGCTGCCCTCAGCAGGTTCATTTCAAAATCCGCAGAACGCGCCTTGCCTTTCTTTAAAATTTTGAAGAAGGCAGGTCCTATGAAATGGACTCCGGAAGCGGAGGCAGCGCTGCAAGACTTGAAAGGATACCTGTCCTCTACTCCAATACTTGTCGCACCTAGGCCACAAGAGAAGTTACTGCTGAACCTAGCAGCAACCAATCAAGTGGTTAGTGCTGCGTAGGTAGCGGAAAGGGAGGCAGAGGAAGATCCCACACCTCCGGCAAGCGAATCCAGCGACAAGCAAGGGGCTCCGCCGGCAAGCTCTGGCCCCGACAAGGACAACTCTACGCAGGAGCAAGGGGAAGTGCGAAGGAAGATGGTGCAGCGCCCGGTGTATTTTGTAAGTTCCCTCTTGCAGGGGGCTAGATCAAGATACTCCGGGGTGCAGAAGTTGCTTTTCGGCCTCCTCATGGCCTCGAGAAAGCTGCGCCATTACTTCCAAGCAGATGAGATAACAGTGGTCACTCGCTTTCCGTTGAAAAGGATATTGCAAAATCCCGAAGCAACAGGCAGGATCATCGAGTGGGCACTAGAACTGTCAAGCTTTGGTCTCAATTTTGAGAGTACTTCAACTATACAGAGCAGAGCTTTGGCAGAATTTATAGCGGAATGGACCCCGACGCCAGATGAAGAAGTTCTAGAGACAAGTGTCCCCGTACAAGAAGCGACCAGCGAATGGGTAATGTACTTTGATGGTGCTTTCTCACTGCAAGGCGCTGGTGCCGGCGTGGTACTCATAGCGCCCACCGGAGAGCACCTCAAGTATGTTGTCCAGATGCACTTTCCCAAGGAGCAGGCGACAAACAATACTGCTGAGTATGAAGGTCTGCTTGCCGGCCTCAGAATTGCAGCCGAACTTGGGATCAAGAAGTTGATTGTGCGGGGAGATTCTCAGTTGGTGGTCCGACAAGTGAACAAGAGTTATCAGAGCCCTTTGATGGAAGCTTATGTTGATGAGGTGAGGAAGCTTGAAGAGCACTTTGAAGGTCTGCAAATGGAGCACGTCCCAAGAGCTCAAAATGATATTGCAGATGGCCTCTCAAAGTGTGCTGCAATGAAGTTACCTGTGGAACCAGGGACCTTCCTGCTCAAGCTAACTCAGCCATCCGTTACACCATCAATTGGGCAGAACAAGAAGAGAAAGTTGGTCTCCGGCGACTACTTACCGTCGGATCTCCCCGAAGCCGCCGCCAAGGTCGCCAAGATCAACACCCAAAATGCTGAGGAACAGTTTGCTCCTGCAGACCCAAGGGTCTGTACAGTTGAAGCAAGCGTTCCCGACAAGCCTTGCCCCGGCAGGCTTGCCGGGGGACCATCAGCTCCGGCAGAACCAGAGGTTCTTGCCGTAGAAGCTGGGGTTCCCGTAGCAGCCCTCGTGCCTTTAGTCCTTGCCATTGAGCCTCGGGCTCCGGCATGGGCACAACAGATCGTCCGTTTCTGCAAACTGGAGAACTTCCTGACGACCCAGAAGAGATAGAGAAAATAACCAGGCAGTCAAGTATGTACCAGTTCGTGGACAATGAACTGTACAGAAGAAGACTCAATGGTGTCAGGTTGAAGTGCACCTCCAGAGAAGATGGACAGAAGCTGTTGGCAGAGATACACGGAGGCATATGTGGCCACCACATTGGCGCAAGGGCACTTGCCGGGAAGGCGTTCCGGAAAGGGTTCTTCTGGCAAGAAGCCCTCGAAGATGCAACTACACAAGTAACCAAGTGTGAAGCATGCCAGTTCCATGCCAAGCAAATTCATCAGCCAGCTCAAGCTCTCCAGACGATTCCTTTGTCCTGGCCCTTCTCGGTCTGGGGGCTCGATATCCTCGGCCCCTTTCCCCGCGCTGTCGGGGGCTTTGAATACTTGTACGTTGCAATCGACAATTTTACAAAGTGGCCAGAAGTGGAACCAGTGAGAAAGGTGACAGCACACTCAGCAGTCAGGTTCTTCAGGTCAATTGTTTGTCGTTTCGGAATCCCTAACAGGATCATCACCGACAATGGCACACAGTTCACAAGTCGCACCTTCATGCAGTACGTCCAAGACCTTGGCGCCAAGGTCTGTTTCGCTTCTGTTGCCCACCCGAGGAGCAATGGTCAAGCGGAGAGGGCCAATGCTGAAGTGCTGCGCGGACTCAAGACAAGAACCTTCGACAGGCTGCGCAAGTGCGGAAGAAACTGGATAGAGGAGTTGCCGGCGGCTCTTTGGTCAATCAGAACGACACCAAGTCGAGCCACCGGACAAACACCCTTTGCTCTTGTCTATGGAGCAGAGGCAGTTCTCCCCACGGAACTCGTATATGGATCTCCTCGAGTGCTCGCTTATGATGAGCTCGAGCAAGAGCAACTGCGACAAGATGATGCACTGCTCTACGAGGAGGAACATCTCCAGGCTGCTGTACGAGCTGCTCGATACCAGCAAGCCTTGCGTCGCTACCATAGCCGCAAGGTCAAGGCCAGGAGTCTCGAGGAAGGCGACCTTGTTCTTCGGCGTGTTCAGTCCGCCAAGAATTCCAACAAGTTGACGCCGAAGTGGGATGGCCCTTATCGGGTGAGACAAGTCACAAGGCCCGGCGCTGTCCGCCTTGAGACCGAAGAAGGCTTACCGGTGAGCAATTCCTGGAACATAGAGCATCTTCGCAAGTTTCACCCATAAGGTGCGGTTGCCGTGATCCGCTCCGGCAACCACCTTTTGTATGAGTCTTGCCGCTGTTGCATGTAAACCTTTGTACAAAGCTGGGCGCAGATCCCGTGCATCAGTAAAGCTTTTGTGTTTCGCACTATTCGCCATTTCCATGCTCTTTTCTTATTTGCATGCATTGTTTGGCATCTTGTGCAACACGCATACCCGGTAAGCATTAGCAAGCCAAGAGGCCCTATACTTGTTTTCCCTCCTCTTTTTTTCTTTCCCTCTTAAGCAGAAGGAATGTTCCTCGCGCACAAGTTTGCCGGGGGGGGGGAGGAGGTGGAGGATGAACCAAGTGCTGTTCAAGAAAGAGGAGCCTTGCCGGGAACAAACAATCCAGGAAAGCTAAGCTAAGTTACCGAAGTTTGAATAATTCAAATTTTTAAATTTTTAGTTATCTTCCTTGAACAACCACACTTTGTATGGAAAACCTGTGCGCGGAGGAACCTACCCGTGGCTAGTCGCACCCTTATTTTGTTTTCGAGCACGCTCAACGACTTAAGAGAGCTGCGACAAGTGTCGCGCCCTTACTTCGTTTTCGAGTTCGCTCAGCAAGCTAAGTGTGTTGCGACTAGCTGCGGCGAGGTTGCTTGCCGACAAGGCCTTTGCCAGCAGGCTGCTCAGAGTCCAGCACTCAGCGCTCGCGGCAAGGGCCCCTTGCCGGCAAGTTCCCTAAAAGCGTAGGGTAAAAAGCATACAAAGTAAAGGACCAAAGCAAGGGAGATAACACTGCATTGGCTAATCAAAATAAGACTGTATATTACAAGGATAACTTGCCACCATAACTAATTGATTCATGTCCATAACATACTTTGCAGCGGCAAAGGAAACAGAAAGGAAGAAATCTAATCTACGCGGTCGCCTTCACGCCTAGTGACTTTGTTCACCTTGGCGACGATGTGGGCGACCTGCGCCTTCAACGCCTCCTGGTCAGCGTCGTCCGGCAAGGAGCGGAGGACGTTGACGAGGTTGATGCCGGGGTTGCGGTAGACGATCTTCGTCAAGACGCGCTCCAGAGTGCCCGCGCAGAGCCGACGCGACTCGTCGGCCAGCTGCAAGGGGAGCTTCTCCCGCAGCCGTGCAAGCGCCGGCGCGATTCCCCTGAAGAAGAGACTTAACTTGGCGCTGTGGGGGAGGGCCTCGTCGGGAGAATACACGAGGTGCTCCGCCCTCAGCGCCATCATCTCCTTGTCAATGTTGGCAGCGGAGGTGACCAGATCGTCAGTCCACTGCTCCACTGCCCGGCTGAACTGGTTCGCCGAGACGGCGGCGCTCTCCACCAGGCCTCGTTCCTTGCGGAGCTCGTCCTTCAGCTTCGTCTCGCGATCCCGGGCAGCGTCGAGCGAATCCGTCAGAGTAGAGACCTTCAATTCCAAGTCAGCAATAGAGTCTTTGGCGGCGGTGAGCTCGTCGCCTTTCTTGGAGAGGCGTACCTGCAGGTCAGAGTTGGTGTGGGCATCTTTCTCCCGCTCCACATTGAGCGCGGTGATTCTGTCCGCACTCGCCTTCAGGTACCGCTCCAGCTGCTCCACCTTGGCCTCAAGATCCTTCTTGGCGGTCTCCGCAGTGGCAGCGGCAGCCTTCGCCTCCTTCAGGGCTCCGCCAATGGCCCGCTCCCGGGCGGTGAGGTCGTCCTCGTGGGCGTCGAGGTCGACCTTCCGTTGGTTGAGCGCTCCTTCTCGTCGGGACAGCTCTTCGCCAACCAATCGCTGCTGCTCCTCGGCCTCAGCCTTCTCAAGGAGGAACGCTTGCTGCTCCTCGGCAAGCCTTTCGCGCTCCTCCGCCAAGTTGCGGAGGGCCGCCTGGTTGGCGGCACGGAGCTCCGCAGCCCGCTTCTCCAAATCAGCTCCAGCCTTGGCGGTGAGAGCTTCTCGGGACTCCAGTTTTGCCTGCCTGGCCCGTTACAGGGCCAGGAGCTGGCGAAGAAGCTTCTCCTCTTCAGGCTCGTCACTCCCGCCAAGCGCCTCAACGACCTTCAACCCCGCGGAGGCGAGGACCTCTCCATCGTAGGTCTCTCCCTCCACGGGGGCTCGCGACGAGGACGCCCACGGGACTTGTATAAAGATCCCGTTGGGGGCCTCAAGATAGACGCCCGACCGCTCCGTGGTCGCGGAGGGGTCGGCGGCCGGCGCAGCGCCTGACGCTCCTGCTGCCTCCGGGCCAGCAGTGCGGTCGTCGGTCCCTTCTCCGCCCGCGGCGTCTGCGGTCGGGGCGGTCTCCTCAGCGGCAGGCTCGTCGGCTCCAGCCATGCCCTCAGTGGCAGTGGCGTCGCCGCCGTCGCCGCGCACCTCCTCCTCAACGGTGGCCTCCGTCTCCATCTGCTCCGGTGCAGGAGGATCTGGCAGAAGAAAAAGAAAAGAAAAGGTCAAGCAAATATCCAAAAAGACAAGTTCAAGAAGAAGAAGCTACAAGACTTACCTTCGCGGACTTCTTCGACGACGGGCTCCCTCGCCGGGGAATCCACCCTTGGCAGCGGAGTGGTGGCCCCTGCTGGCAGAGGGCCGCCCGCGCCGTCCCTTGGCGGGGTGCTCACCCTTGTCGGGCTGCTCACCCTTGGCGGGGTGCCCGCCCTTGTCGGGGTGCCCGTCCTTGGCGGAGCGCTCTCCCTCGCCGGGGAGCTCACCCTTGGCGGGGATGGTGGGGCAAGTAGCTCGTCGGGGGCAGTCTCCGGGCGCTCCTACGGCTGCGGCTCCACTTCTGCACAAGACAAACAAGGCTACAAGATATTAGTACAAGCAAAAACCTCAAGCGCGCCCGACAAACAAAAAAAATTCAAGACCAGACTTACGCTGGGGCTTGCGCTGGGGGCTGCTCCTCGGAGCAGTAGGTTGATCCGGCAAGCTTGCCGCTGGCACGTCCCCAGTCGCCGCGGCGGGCGAGTCGTCTTCAACCTCAACCACAGGGATCTTGGCCCTCTTCACCATCCGCTGGGTCAGGGTCCTGAAAGCAAAGCAAAAACAAGATCAGAATCAACAAGGAAAATCAAGACAGGATCAAAGAAATTGCAAGCTGCAAGTACTTACTCCTCTTCCTCGTCGTCGGAGCTGAGGGCGGAGAAGTCGAACTCCACCTGAGACGCTCCCGCGCGAGGAGCAGGAGGGGAAGGCTCCCTCGGGCACTTGGCGGTCTCCGGGGCTGAGGGCTGCGAAGACCCAGCCTCCGTTGTCGCTGAGGGCCGAGGAGCAGAAGTAGCAGCCGTTCCACTCCGGGAGGATCCTCCTCCTCTTGGCGCTGGCGCGCGGGGCGCCTCCTTCGCGACTTGGCTCGCCTTGGTAGCGCGCATCGCCCGGCGCGCAGGCTACTGTCGAGGCGCTTGTGGCCTCGTCCCCGTCGCCACCTTGCGGAGGCGTTTCCTTGGTTGCTGCGTGGGACTTGCCGGAGGCGGGGAGTTCTCTGAGGACGAGGAGGCATCGTTGTCAAGCCCCAGAGATCCACCGGTGTCTTCATCGGCCTCGACGTCCTCCTCCTCCTCCCCGGCAGGCCCGCTGGACCCAGCGCCTTGCCCGGCGGCCCCGCTCCCTCCGGCAACCTCGCTCCCTCCGTCAGCCTCGCTCACCCTGGCAACCCCGGGTATCCCGGAAAGCCTCAAGGAAGGAACCCCGGCAAACTCGTCGGGCGGAAGCTTGAGCAGCCTGAGGATTTCCGCCTCCTCTGCTTGGCACGACGCGTCCGCAGCCTCTGCATCGTCCACAGAATATCCAAAATCACCCGCCGCCGCAGCTGCGGCAGCCTCCTCCATCCTAGAAGCGATGTAGGCAATATCCCGGGCCGTAGTGGCCCGGGTAAGGCCCCTGTTCTCCTCGGTGTTCTTGGGCGTCTCGACCAAGTTGTCGAAAAAGCTCAACACTGCATCCGGCGGAGGCTCTATCCAGGTGGGGTCGACGCCGTGGGAGTCGCACGCAGGCATCATCGCGTGCAAGGAATCCCGGGCGGTGCTGTTGCACAGCGGCACCACTCCTCGGGGAGGTCTAAACCACTCCGGGTGGGCCGGGTCATGCTTGAAGAGCTCCCGGACCATCCCCTTCAGCTCCAAAGCAGTGAAATTGAAGTTCAATCCAGGGCGCAGCCTCATAATATCCGCCGCGTTGCCAAATTCCCATGCTGGCCTTTTCCTTTCTTGTAAAGGGGCAATGCGGCGGCGGAGGAAATCTGCCCCAACCTCTCCGATGGTTAGTTTGGCTACCCGGAGACGAATAATCCTAATGAGGGCAATGCTGAGCTTGTTGTCCTCCGGGGCCAATTCGCTCCAGTCTCTGCCACGCACTATGGCAGTTGTGCGCGGCACGGTGAAGGGCTCCGGCTTATCCTCCACTATCCAGCACCAATCTGCACGCCACTCCTCCCACTTGCCGCGGAGTTCTCCCTTCAGGTATGAATCGTTCTTGTTCAGCCGAAGGATCCAGGAGATGCCGCTAGAGAGGGGAGCGCCCGATTCTACTCTAGGCATGAAAAAGTGGCAGAAAAGGGCGACATTGGGATGAATCCCAACATAGTTTTCGCACAGATGTGCGAAAACGGCCATCGTAAGGATGGCGTTGGGAGTGAAGTCTAGGAGGTGGAGGTTGTATGTGTTCATGATGTCGCAAAAGAACTCCGAGTACGGAGGGCACAATCCGCAGTGAAAGAAAGCAGCGAAGAAGAAGTACCCGCCGGGGAACAGATCTTTGGCGACGGCGGGGAAGGCTCTGGTGCGGGGATGAGCCTTGGTCTCCCCCGACCAGAACAGATAGTACTTTTTCCGCAGCTCCTTCGCGCCAAGCCTCGGCGTGAAGACCACGCTCTTCTTCCGCAGGGCGGCCAGCTTCGCCGCCTGCTCGGACTTCTCCTTCTTGGTCTTCTCCGCTTTCGCCTTGTCGCTCTTCGGAGCCATGGCGGAGGCGGCGAGGGAAGAGGCGAGGAGCTCGACGGCGCCGCGAATGCGGAAGACGGCGGAGGAGGGGCGGAGGCAAGGAGCATCGGAAGTTTTCTGGAGAATGAAGGCGCAATGAAGACGAAGGAGGGAAACTGCCCCTGCTTCCTCTGCTTTTTAAGGGGGAAGTGGGGGACGCTCCGCATTTCCCATTAAAGAACGAGGCCACGATCTCCCCCACGACGCCGCAATCGACGCGTGCCGTTGGGGGGGGGGATGCGGCGGATACGGAAGGAGATTCGGCGTGCTGTGGGCCGCGAGTGCCCGTGCACTGTCTTGGGCCTGGCCCAACAGCGCTCGGCACCGTGTGTGGCCCACGCCCGGGGGCTCCTGTCGATGTACTAAGATAGGGGTACCTTAGTACCCCAACTTGTGCACGGGCAGTAGCAGCTTCCCGCGGCAGGGTTTACCACGTGCTCGCCGGAAACCTTTTCGGTCCTTATGAAGCCATTCAAAAACAAAGTATACAAGACAGAAGATCAAGACCCCGGCAAGTGGAGCTTGCCGGGAAGGCCGCACCAGGCTTAAGATTATCACATAAACACAAGACCCTGGCAAGAGGAGCTTGCCAGGAAGACCAGAAAACAGCATCTCAGAAGACACGTCGTGGCGCATCGCGCGCCCCGGCAGGACCCGGGGAGCGACAAGCTTCCGGGCCCGGCAAGATCAAGACCCCGGCATGGTGCTTGCCGGGGGAAGCCTGCGCTGTGTGCCCGCGCTCCAGCTCATCGGCCCACGCGTCGCCCTGGGGCCCTTCCAGGGACGCGTGGCGGATGGCTGTGCAGCCTGGGGGACACGGTGGCACACCACGGTGACGAGGCTACCGCCGTGGCGAACGGAGAAGCCTGGACGAGCGCTTTTTGGGTCGACGGTGATGGTCATTTAATGCCCTTGTCCCCCACTATCGAGGTTAGGTGAAGACCACTGTTCATCTACTGTTCACGCACTGTTCCCGCACTGTTACAACTACCACCAAAGTTACATTTTTACCCTCCTCTACGTTGACACCTGTCGGTGACCCCTTTGAGCTATAAAAGGAGGCCCATGCACAACGTAGAAAGGGTTCGGAACCTAGACAGCTCTCTTGCTTAGTGTAGCTAGCTCTTCAAGCTCCCGAGCTCAAGAACTCAATACAATCCAAGCAGGAGTAGGGTTTTACGCGTCCGCGTGGCCCGAACCTGGGTAAACTGCCCACGTGCGTTCCTCGATCTGCTCTTCGTGCTCCCTCCGCTCCTTTACCGCAACGTAGAAGGGGCTGCGGTCCCATAGGTGCTCGTGGGAGGACAGTTTCCCCCGACAACTAGTACCTCCCACATATTATCATCTCTATATCGCAAAACTATTGCAAGGAATCAAACATATCATATTCAGTGATCCATAAGTTTTATGTAGGGTTTTATGACTAACCATGCAATTGACCAATTACGTTTGACTCTCTAAATAGATATAAGTGAAGTATGAGAGTTTAATTATTTCTACAAAATACCATGCTCTAACAAATATAAGTGAAGCACGAGAGCATTCTACGAACACCAGTTTTCTATGTGAAGAGAAACAGACAATCCAAAGTTCAAATGATATGAGTGAAGCACATGAAGCATTCTATAAAGCCATACTCAAAAGATATAAGTGAAGTGCAATGAGCATTATACAAATTGGCAAGGAGTATCTCATACTAGCATGGTGCATTATTAAAATAAAAATAAAAATCACACGACACTCCAAGATTTTGCGCATATCATGTGAACGAAACGAATTCGAAAACATACGGATAGTTGTTGAAGAAGGATGGGATGCCTTCCGAGGCATCCCCAAACTTAGACGCTTGAGTCTCCTTGAATATTTACTTGGGGTTCCTTGGGCATCCCCAAGCTTGAGCTCTTGCCTCTCCTCTTTCTTCTCACATCGAGACATCCTCGATCTTCGAACACTTCATCCACACAAAACTTAATCGAACTTTTAGTGGCGGGGTTAGTGCATATGATAAATGAAATCCCATCTTGTACTGCTCTAACATTATTGGATAATCATAGACAAACATTACCCACTGTATGCTATCACAATTCTATGGCCCCAAGTCAAGGAGGCATCAACAAGAATTCAAACATATGTAAATAATGAAGCTATAACAGCAATCTGTGAAAACAGGACAGTCTGTAAAGATTTGAACATCCACCATACTTCTGTAACTCTAAAACTTCTGAAAAAATTAGGAAAAATAAACATTTTGTATAGCAAGACTGTGCAAAAAGTTTCAAAACCGTTTGACTTCGAGTAAAAAATGAAAAATCATGCACTACACCCGAAGTTTCTATTTTGCACCACAAAACCAACAAGCAATCTGATACGTCCATTTTACATCATGCTTATATATTGATATTTATTGGATTATGGGCTGTTATTATATGTTTTGTCACTATACTTATGCCTTTTCTCCCTTATTTTACAAGGTTTACGTGAAGAGGGAGAAAGCCGGCAGCTGGAATTCTGGGCTGGAAAAGGAGCAAACTCTGGAACCTATTCTGCACAACTCCAAAAGCCCCAAAACTTCACAGAACTCCATTTCAGAAAATATAAAAAATATTTGGAGAGATAACATCACAATGGGGGCCACCTGCTGTCCACGAGGGTGGGGGGCGCCCCCCCCCCCCCCCCCCTCTCTGGGCGCGCCCCCTGTCTCGTGGCCCCCCGAAGCCCCCCCGATGCCCATCTTCTCCTATATGAGGTGTTTTGACCTGAAAAAAAATCAGAAGGAGGCTTTCGAGACCAGACACCGCCGTCTCGAGGCGGAACCGAGGCGGAAACGAGTCTAGGGCTCCGGCAGAGCTGTTCTGCCGGGGATACTTCCCTCCGGGAGGGGGAAATCGTCACCGCCGTCATCACCAAGAACTCTCCCATCTTGGGGAGGGCTATCTTCATCAACATCTTCACCAACACCAATCTCCTCTCAAACCCTAGTTCATCTATTGTATCCAATCTTTGTACCCAAACCTCAGATTGGTACCTGTGGGTTGCTAGTAGTGTTGATTACTCCTTGTAGTTGATGATAGTTGGTTTATTTGGTGGAAGATCATATGTTCAGATCCATTTTGCATATTAATACCCCTCTGATCATGAACGATATTATGTCTTGTGAGTAGTTACTTTTGTTCCTGAGGACATGGGAGAAGTTTTGCTATAAGTAGTCATGTGAATTTGGTATTCGTTCGATATTTTGATGAGATGTATGCTGTCTCTCCTCTAGTGGTGTCATGTGAACGTCGACTACATGACACTTCACATTATTTGGGCCTAGAGGAAGGCATTGGGAAGTAATAAGTATATGATGGGTTGCTAGAGTGACAGAAGCTTAAACCCTAGTTTATGCGTTGCTTCGTAAGGGGCCGATTTGGATCCATATGTTTCATGCTATGGTTAGGTTTACCTTAATACTTCTTTTGTAGTTACGGATGCTTGCATTAGAGTTTAATCATAAGTGGGAGGCTTGTCCAAGTAAGGACATCACCCAAGCACCGGTCCATCCACATACCAAATTATCAAAGTACCGAATGCGAATCAGATGATCGTGATGAAAACTAGCTTGACGATAATTCCCATGTGTCCTCGGGAGTGCTTACCTTTATATAAGAGTTTGCCCAGGCTTTTCCTTTGCTACAAAAAGGTTTGGGCCACCTTGCTGCACCTTATTTACTTTTACCTTTTGTTACTTGCTACCAATTACCTTATCGCAAAACTATCTGTTACCTATAATTTCAGTGCTTGCAGAAAATACCTTACTGAAAACTACCTATCATTTCCTTCTGCTCCTCGTTGGGTTCGACACTCTTACTTTTCGAAGGACTACGATAGGTCCCCTACACTTGTGGGTCATCCAGACTCTTTTCTGGCGCCATTGCCGGGGAGTGAAGCGCCTTTGGTAAGTGGAATTTCGTAAGGAAAAATTTATATAGTGTGCTAAAATTTATTGTTACTTGTTACTATGGCTCATAATCCTTTGAGGGGCTTGTTCGGGGTATCTTCACCCCTACCAGAAGAGCAAAGAGTTGCTCCTCAACCTACTGCACCTACTGAAAATGTTTGCTTTGAAATTCCTTCGGGTATGATAGAGAAACTGCTTGAAAATCCTTTTACAGGAGACAGAACATTGCATCCCGATTTACACCTAATCTATGTGGATGAAGTTTCTCGATTATTTAAGCTTGCAGGTATGCCGAGGTTGTTATCAAGAAGAAGGTCTTCCCTTTATCTTTGAAGGGAGATGCATTGACATGGTTTAGGCTATGTGATGATATTGGATCATGGAACTATAATCGTTTGAAGTTGGAATTTCATCAGAAGTTCTACCCTATGCACCAGGTTCATCATGATCTTAATTATATCTATAATTTTTTGCCTCGCAAAGGAGAAAGCATCGCTCAATCTTGGGGGAGGCTTAAGTCAATGTTATATTCATGCCCCTATCATGAGCTATCAAGAGAAATGATTATTCAAAAAATTTATGGTCGGCTTTCCCTCGATAATCGCTCCATGCTCGATACTTCTTGTTCAGGTTCTTTTATGATGTAGACTGTTGAATTCAAATGGGATTTATTGTAAAGAATTAAATGCAACTCTGAATATTGGGATCTTGAAGAAGGTAAGGAGTCAGGTACGACCCCTAAGTTTGATTGTGTTAAAGCTTTTATGGATACCGATGTTTTCCGTGAGTTTAGCACTAAGTATGGACTCGACTCTGAGATAGTAGCTTCTTTCTGTGAATCATTTGCTACTCATGTTGATCTTCCCAAGGAGAAGTGGTTTAAATACCATCCTCCCATTGAAGTAAAAGTAGTTGAACCTGTTAAAGTTGAAGAAGAGACTATCACTTATAATGTTGATCCTATTATTCCTACTGCTTATATTGAGAAACCACCTTTCCCTGTTAGGATAAAGGATCATGCTAAAGCTTCAATTGTAGTTCATAAGAGTAATACTAGAACACCTACACCCCCTGAGCAAATTAAAGTTGAACCTAGTGTTGCTATGGTTAAAGATCTCTTGGTAGAAGATTTAGATGGACATGTTATTTACCTCCAAGAAGAGTCTGCTAGAATAGCCAAACCCAATGCTAGGAATAAACATAGACCTATTGTAGGCTTGCTCGTTATCTCTGTTAAGATAGGAGATCATTGCTATCATGGTTTATGTGACATAGGTGCTAGTGCGAGTATTATCCCTCTTACCTTATATCGAGAAATTATGCATGATATTGCACTTGTTGAGTTAGAAGGGATTGATGTTACTATTAAGCTGGCTAATAGAGACACTATTTCACCAGTTGGGATTGTTAAAGATGTTGAGGTTTTGTGTGGGAAGGTTAAATACCCTGCTGATTTTCTTATTCTTAGTTCCCCACAAGATGAATTTTGTCCCATTATATTTGGTAGACCCATCTTGAACACTGTCAATGCTAAGATAGACTGCGTGAAAGATATTGTTACTATTGGATTAGGGGATATGTCTCATGATTTTAACTTTGCTAAATTCCGTAGACAACCCCTCGATAAAGAACTACCTAGTAAGGATAAAATTATTGGTCTTGCTTCTATTGCTGTGCCTCCTAATGATCCTTTAGAACAATACTTGCTAGACCATGAAAATGATATGCATATGAATGAGAGAAGTGAAATAGATGAAATATTCTTTAATCAGGGACCCGTATTGAAAAACAACTTGCCTGTTGAAATCCTAGGGGATCCTCCTCCACTCAAGGGTAATCCCGTGTTTGAACTTAAACCTTTACCTGATAATCTTAAGTATATTTATCTTGATGAAAAGAAGATATATCCTATTATTATTAGCACTAACCTTTTAGAGCAGGAAGAAGAAAAATTATTGAAAACTTTGAAGAGGCACCGTGCTGCTATTGGATATACTCTGGATGATCTTAAGGGCATTAGTCCCACTTTATGCCAACACAAGATAAAATTGGAAGAAAATGCTATACCGGTTATTGATCATCAGCGACGGTTAAATCCTAAGATGAAATAAGTTGTAAGGAAGGAAATACTAAAGCTTCTAGAGGCAGGTATTCTCTATCTAGTTGCTGATTGCCATGTAATGCCCAGGATGGAACTATACCTCCTACGTGTCGAGGCACGACTTAAAGGTATAAGCCCATTCTAGAATGATCTCAAGTTTGGTATCTTTGTATGACTCATGTAAAAATAGGGAAGAAAATGCAAAAGAATAGTTGGCTTACATTCGCCACGTCACACAATACATTACATAAGCAAAACATCATTCAAAACTTCACAACCCGACTACGGGCGAAGATCCAAAAGAAAGATACCAAAACTTAAAGCCACAGGTCCGAATCGCCCCTAGTAGAAACCACTACCGATCGTCGAAAACGTCACAAACATACGGCCACTCTCTTCATGGAACTCCTGGAAGTTCTTGAACCAGCTCCTGCATCACTCCCGGCTGAACCTGCATCTGGTGTTGTAGTAACTGTGAGCTACGAGGACTCAGCAATCCCATAACCATGGGTATCAAGACTAGCAAAGCTTTATGGGTAGGAAGAGGTAAAGTGGTGAGGTTGCAGCAGCGACTAAGCATAATATGGTGGCTAACTTACGAGTACAAGAAGAAGATGAGCATCTACACAAACGATCGCAAACTAGTAGTGGTCGCTAAAGATCCTAAACTACATACGAGTCAAACATAACCCCACCGTGTTCTCTTCTCAAAGTGAAAAGAGACAGTCACGGTTACTCACACAGTTGTGTTTTTACTTCGGATCCTCTATCAAGTTTTCTACATCCGGACATTAACAAATTCCAATCTGCCACATAACCACGGGCACGGCTTTCGAAAGATCATAACCCTGCAGGGGTGTCCCAACTTAGCCCATCACAAGCTCCCACGATTAGCTGAAGTGATAAATATAATATCATCACCCCTTATCTTAGGGAAATCCGATCAGGCTCGGCATCCCGGTGCACAAGACATTTCGACAATGGTAAAACAAGTCCAGCAAGACCTCCCGGCGTGTCGACACCCTGATAGTAGCCGCGCGTATCTCGTCTCAGGCCACGACCGGATGGGCGGTTCTACAGGTTATACCAGATACCTCGAGTTTCCCCGTGGCGGCCCTGCAGAACCCCCGTTTGGGACCAACACCATCAGCACTGGCCCCCCTGCTATGTAGAAAGAATCCCCGGGGACGCGACCCCCTATGCAAATTTAATTAATTAATTAAGTTGTTATTATGAGGCAAATTAAAACCAATGTTGGGCCTTGCTGGAGGAGTTTTATTCAAAGACGAACTGTCAAGGGGTCCCCATATACCCATCGTGTAAGGAACGCAAAATCAAGGAACATAATGCCGGTTTACCGGCGCCTAAGGTGGCATGAGTGAAACAAAACACCGACAAAAAGGCCAAGCCTTCCACCCATGCCCAGTATATAGGTGTGTTAATAATAATATTAGATATTGTGATATTCCAACAAGTTCCCACCTGGAACGAACTTCATCTTCACCTGCAACTAACAACGCTATAAGAGGGGCTGAGCAATCGGGTAACATAGCCAATCAATGGTTTTGCTAGGAAGGTTTCAAAGGATAGAGGTTTCATGGCATCAAGGAGAGGCTGACTTAAAAGATGGGTAGCACGACATGTAACGATAGCATCGAGACACTAAGCATGGCAATGATAGTAAAGGTATCCAAGGGTATGGTCATCTTGCCTAGGATTTCGCAAGGGAGAAGAACGGGTCCATGAAGTAGTCGAACAGAAACTCACAACTCCGAAACGAACCCGAAGCTAACAAGGGAAGCAAACCGGAAAGAAACAAGCAACACAGTAAACACACAAGCATAAACATGGCATACGATGCACATCCAAGTATGATGCATGACAGGTTTAAATATGCAAGTCATGGCAAAGTGCACAAACAAGTACTACAAGTTAAGTGGAGCTCAATATGCAACAAGTTGCATATTGACGAAACACCACATGTTATTTATTTAGTTGACTCTCGTTTATTTACAAGACAAGATTAAATGTTTTTAACATAGCAAGAGGTGAATCAAAAGTAAACTACCTATCTAGGCAATTTAAATGAGGCCGGAAAATAACAACAAGAAATCCGAAAAACCCCACATGACCAATTTAGCAATTATTAAAACAACAACAATTAAACATTCAAAGGTTGTTAACATGATGCGGATGACATGATCAAGTTTTATGCAATTTTAGTACGGTTAACATGAAGAGATATGAAGTATTGTCACCGTGGTGGAAGGAAAGGGTGCCACGGCAACGATCCGAAAATGATGCAACGGCAACATCTCGGTTCCGGTAACTCGTTGAGAGACCGGTGCAAAAGATGACGGAGAGCGTGTCATGCAAGAAGAAAAGTGGGGTGATACCGTCACCGGGTTCCCACGGGTTGGCGACGAGGTAACCGAGGAGCATGACAAAAGACGAAACGGGCACGGTGCACACAAGGGAAACATCTCATACAACACATGCATTCGTCCACGGGTCATCGCTTCGGGGTTATACCTTCGGAACATTCGTTTCGAGGCGGTTCGAGATCGTAGAGGAAGGAGTCGTTCCGTGAGTCGGTCGTAGAGGGAAGTAGTCGTTCACGTTATCGTGTCGTGGTACTTGCCGGCGGGGTACTTGTCGAGTCGTCGTTGACGTAGGGGTACACGTTTATGAAGTGGTACTTGCGGTCTCGGCGACGGTAGTTGTTCACGTTCGTAGATTTAAACATTCCGTAGATGTTCGTGTCGCAAGAAGAGGTACTTGGCGCATCCATCGTTTCCGGGGCGATGGTAGTGGTACTTGACGCGTCACAGACTTGGCGATCCGGGTGCGGGTCTTCTAGCTGTGGACTTGGCATCACCGAAAAATGAAGCCGCACACAGGCAGGGCATCAACGAGTCGATGCAGGGCTCGGCGTCCTTGTTTTCTCACCGAAGAGCAACGAACACCAGACATGGAAGAGTTTCACGGGGCCGGGCGGAAGATGCACAGCAGCAGCCTCCGAAGTCCTGGGAGAATCAACAACAGCAACAAAATATGGCAAGGTCTCGGTCACGGCCACGGCAAGTTGGGCGACGTAGAGGCCCGACGAGGTGGCTGCTCCGGTGGTGGCGCGAAGGAGGCAAGCAGAGGAGGCGGCGGTGGAGCAGGGCTCCAACGCTTTGGTCGCTCGCGGCGGGGAGGAGAGGTGGCGAGGCGGCTGGAGGTTCCAGGAGGAGAGGCGCTCGGTGCTGCGGCCTTGGCGCGCCGGAGGGCGCGGCTCCTGGCCGGCCCTGGCGAGGAAGAGGCGGAATGGCGCAGAGGCGAGACGCGCTGGAGAGACCTGGGCGAGCGGCGGGGAAGTGGCCGGTGAACGGGCGCAGGAGCCATGGCGCGGCGGCGCTCGGCCTGGCGAGGCGGCGCTCGGGCGTTGCGAGGCTGACGCGGCGAGGCTCGGAGGAGGGGCACGGAGGGGTCGCGGCACTGCGGGAGAAAAGGGCGACGGGAGATCGGGCTGCGG
>LR738712.1:408571072-408598620 GCA_902687465.1 Secale cereale
GGGGGGGGTGCTTGCGGGGATCAAAGAGAGGAGGGGCTCGGGCGAGTGAGATCGGGAGCGAGGCTGCGGCGCTGGGAGGGAGAGGAGGAGTGGGAGACTGGGCTAGGGTTAGAAGCTAGGGTTGGGCCTTGGGCCAAGGTGGCAGCAGGCCTGATGGGCCTTAGAGGCCGGCGGTTGGGCCTCTTGCCCCTCTCTCGAATTAAAGAAAAAAATAGAGAGCTAAAAAGAGAGAGAAAAGAAAAAGGCATCTACGGAAAGAATTTACACGTGAGGGTAATTTTCTCGGGCTCATAAAAATGAGCGCGGTCCGAGAAAAATAGAAATGGCAAGATCGAGATATAATTCAAACATATTTGAATTTAATTCAAAAGAGTTTGAACTAAGACTTGATTATTGAAGTGTCCTAAAGTGTTCGAATTTTTGGAGGAACCTCGATACAACGGAAAAGAATTATAGACAAGGTTTAGATGGTGAAACTTGAAGTGAAATATGCATGGGGAATATATGCAAGTGTGTTTGGGTTAATTCGAAACAATTGGAATATTTTTATAATAGCTCCATAAATATTAGGAGGATATGTTATAAACAGAAGTCACTCTTCCCTCGATTTATATAGATCAAAATATCTATGCAATATTTGGTTGAGATGCAGAAGAAATATGACATGATGGCATGATGACAAGATGCAATGCAAAATAAATAACACAAGCACAAATGAAACACACGGGAGAACCCGGAACATCTGGAATCTTCTGGGACGTCGGTCTTCGGGCGTCACAACTCTCCCACACTAATAGAGGATCTCGACCCGAGATCCTAGAGATGGCACCGGTAAAAAAACGGAAGAGGAAGAGGTAAAACAAAGTTGCTTCTTCGACAAACGAGTGAGACCACGAACCTGAGAGGTTGAACAATCTTGAAAGAAAGAATAGAACGGAGATGAATGAACTTAAGAGCACTCCGGTAAAATGAGGAACAAGGAACATTATGAGAACCTTGTAGGTTGAAAGACATGAAACAAGAGCTTCCGAACCAAAAGAATTAGAAACTGCACCGGTATAGCTAAGGAATAAGAATGACAGAATTTGGACAGCACTCCAACTGAAAATGGAAGGAGTTAACATGAGCTTGAGGAGATGGACTGATAGTTGATGAAATCAACAACACACTGCCTCTGAAACAATTAAAAGAATGACACAAGGGGTAAGAAAGATTTCAGGCAGCACTCCGGTTGAAAAAAGAGAGGCAAAACTTGATAAGATGAGAGAACTAGAATGGAGGACACACCACTCCGGTTAAATAGACAAGCAAGGGAAGAATATGATCTTGAAAAGAAAACAAGATGATGGTCAAAGAGAGCAATATCACAATGCCTCTGGAATGAAAGAATAGAATATAGATCCATGAAAGAATTGAACGGAGAAGAAAAAGGCAACTTCTCCGACAAATGAATATGAAAAATCATCCTTACGAAGAAGGGTTGAACGGAGTTGTTGGAAAAATCAACAACGAAAAGAATAAGCTCGTTGTGTGCTTATGGAAAACATCTCAAAATTAAGAGGTGACAACCAGCCACTGACGAAAACAATTGATTGGATTGAGATCAATGACAAGATGAAAACTTGTTTCTGCAGGAAGATAAATGAAGAAACTGGGTCATTTATAAGCACCATAATTAGCAACAATCCTTAGGGAAAACTTTTAGGTGAAATACAACCCAAGATAACTCCAACGGATAATTAAATGGTTTGAAAGATCTCCTGAACAAAGAAAATGATGGGTTTAAATATCTCATTCCTGACAACTCGTGAATCATGAAACATGAAGGAATTGTCAAGAATGACATAACACCGTCTCAAAAGATAAGGGAGAAAGAATTGCACTTGGAAAACATGATGAAGAATGCTTGAGCTCCAACAAGAATCTTGATGAAGACTTCGAGGATGAATTAAATCTTGATGAACCACCATGAAAACTCCGGTAATGAAAGCATGAGAAGTGAAAGATGAAAATAATAAGATTCAAGGCCTGCGATGAATTAGATGGATCTTTGAAATGATAATTGAAATAACTTGGGGCTCCGGAAAACAAGATGAACAACTTAGAACCGAGAATATGATATGATGAACAAGCTCTGGAAAAAGAGATTAATCACTTCGAGGAAATAAGAATAAGATTTACTGTGTGCTTATCCTTCATCAAATTAAATTGATGACAAGCAACGGATTTGGCCTACTACTTATTCTTCTTGAAAAGGATTGAAGAAAGATATAGCCAAACTTGAGAATAATCATGGACGACTCACCAGTAGGATTATGAAAAGTACAAATGAATTAATACGATAACAACGGAAGAGTAATCTTGAAAGAACCACCGTAAGAATATGGAGACGAACGAAGAGGCATCGATGAAGAATATTTGGAGGTCGAAGTTGAAAACTGAGAACGAAGAAATATTCTGAATTGATGGCCTTCGGAGGATCACAAAGAAAAGAATTCATGAAATGCTTCGGATGGTTATAAAGGAATTCCCCACAATCGGAACAATAATGAGGATGGCATGAAGCTAGAACCATGAATCTTGAGAGAACGGGCCAAGATTTAAGAGAAACTCTTCTCCGGTCTTCAAATGTTGAGAATGAAGACGAGAAATGTCATGAAGAATTTCGAGATACTCCGGACGAATGAAAAAAAAAGATTTCTCAAGAGCACCGGTTGAATTAAATGGCTTGAGTAAGATAACAATCTCAAAATAGCTTGACAGGATTAAGAATGGAAACACGAATCTTCAGCACTCCGGATATGAATAGCAAGAGGAGAATGATTAATTGGTGCACCGGAATAAGAAAGCATTGTGAAATGAGGAAAAGGATAAGATCAACACCGAAATCTTGAATTACATCCACCGGCAGAATTTGAGAACAAAAAAATGATGAACTTGAAGATCTTGAGCATCTTCCTGAGAAAACACTGGATAAGAACATTGAAGGAAATGAATGAAGAAATATCACATGAATAAAAAGGACACTTGATTAAGAATTCCAGCTCCATAAGAAAAAGGGTGGGAGGGTGGGGAAAACAAAGACAACTTGAGATGAATGAAACAGACAAATCGTCAGATTTCTCAACGGCGTCCGTATGGAGTAACTTGAAGAGAAGGCACACCGGTTGAAAAGGATTAACATGAAGATCTTGATGGTCAAGAAGAATTAGCACTCCCATAGAAATATGAGAACACCGATTAGGAAAGGTATGGAATCAACATTTGACATCGAAGCAACTCGAATACCAGAATCAAATCAAAAACAAAGGATAGATATGTTGCAACATAATCTTCACAATATCATTCGAACGGTGAATTGAACGAATGAATTCCATAGCTACACCAGCTTGTCGAGAAGCCACTTGGGAGAACAAAAGGTAAATAAAGAAACAAGAAGGAGCAGATAGAACAAATACAAGATTGAAGCTTCGTTCGACATCTTCGTGCTGAAAGCTCATGGAACGTGTTACAAAAGGGTTTTGCAATCCCCGGATCAGCATAGCCAAGGACCCTTTAAGATGCAACTCCCAATCGAAACAAGCCCATAAAACTACTTCACTCAATGTAGAACCCCGAACTTCATATCGTGCATCCGTTGGAAGAATGCCTACGAGCTACTAGATGAACCCACCTATTAATTTCCGAAAGTTTCCAGTTATGCAATCAGGTGTTGGGGGTACAGGGGAAGCACCGCGCACTCAACTCTAATCCTACATCCAGCTGTATCCATCCTTCAACACATAACCAGTTATTTCCGGAAACCGTTTACCTCGGACCTTCGAAACGCATCTACTATACAAGCTATGGCAATACTCCCGAACTACCTCCTCAGTACTGGGTGATGTCGGGGTTATCTTGCCACTAACCGCATAGGAGAGTTTTCGTTGTCGGCCGTCTTAAGTATTCTAGAACTGCTGCGATATAGTTGTGACGATAACACCTCGGAGCTCAACTCCCCGGGACACTGCCACAACCCCTAAATGACAGGAGGCATCGAGAACAATGTTCTCGTCACAAAGACATCGAAACAATCCAAACAATACTCGCGAGATCCTAGAAAAAAATTTGGTGAATTTTTGAGAGTAGAAGAGATAAGAGTAATCGTCAGGAGTCCTCACCAGAGTGAAAAGAGATGAGGAGCAAAAGAAATCCTACTCTCCGATATATATATAGGACTCAAAACATTTTCAAGTGTGTGCCTAGACTCAACCGTCAACGATTCGATCAATCAGTGGGGGCTCCTAGGTTGGAGAAGGCTCTGAATACCAACTTGTAATGCCCAGGATGGAACTATACCTCCTACGTGTCGAGGCACGACTTAAAGGTATATGCCCATTTTGGAATGATCTCAAGTTTGGTATCTTTGTACGACTCATGTAAAAATAGGGAAGAAAATGCAAAAGAATAGTTGGCTTACACTCGCCACGTCACACAATACATTACATAAGCAAAACATCATTCAAAACATCACAACCCGACTACAGGCGAAGATCCAAAAGAAAGATACCAAAACATAAAGCCATAGGTACGAATCGCCCCTAGTAGAAACCACTACTGATCGTCGAAAACGTCACAAACATACGGACACTCTCTTCATGGAACTCCTGGAAGTTCTTGAACCAGCTCCTGCATCACTCTCGGTTGAACCTGCATCCGGTGTTGTAGTAACTATGAGCCACGAGGACTCAGCAATCCCATAACCATGGGTATCAAGACTAGCAAAGCTTTATGGGTAGGAAGAGGTAAAGTGGTGAGGTTGCAGCAGTGACTAAGCATAATATGGTGGCTAACTTACGAGTACAAGAATAAGACGAGCATCTACGCAAATGATCGCAAACTAGTAGTGGTCGCTTAAGATTCTAAACTACATACGAGTCAAACATAACCCCACCATGTTCTCTTCTCAAAGTGAAAAGAGACAGTCACGGTTACTCACACAGTTGTGTGTTTTACTTCGGATCCTCTGTCAAGTTTTCTACAACCGGACATTAACAAATTCCAATCTGCCACATAACCGCGGGCACGGCTTTAGAAAGATCATAACCCTGCAGGGGTGTCCCAACTTAGCCCATCACAAGCTCTCACGATTAGCTGAAGTGATAAATATAATATCATCACGCCTTATCTTAGGGAAATCCGATCAGGTTCAGCATCCCGGTGCACAAGACATTTCGACAATGGTAAAACAAGTCTAGCAAGACCTCCCAACGTGCCGACACCCTGATAGTAGCTGCGCGTATCTCGTCTCAGGCCACGACCGGATGGGCGATTCTACAGGTTATACCAGATACCTCGAGTTTCCCCATGGCGGCCCCGCAGAACCCCCGTTTGGGACCAACACCATCAGCACTGCGCCCCTACTATGTAGAAAGAATCCCCGAGGACGCGACCCCCTATGCAAATTTAATTAATTAATTAAGTTGTTATTATGAGGCAAATTAAAACCAATGTTGGGCCTTGCTGGAGGAGTTTTATTCAAAGACGAACTGTCAAGGGGTCCCCATATACCCATCGTGTAAGGAACGCAAAATCAAGGAACATAATGCCGGTTTATCGGCGCCTAAGGTGGCATGAGTGGAACAAAACACCGAGCAAAAGGCCAAGCCTTCCACCCATGCCCAGTATATAGGTGTGTTAATAATAATATTAGATATTGTGATATTCCAACAACAAGTTCCCACCTGGAACGAACTTCATCTTCACCTGCAACTAACAACGCTATAAGAGGGGCTGAGCAAGCGGGTAACATAGCCAATCAATGGTTTTGCTAGGAAGGTTTCAAAGGTTAGAGGTTTCATGGCATCAAGGAGAGGCTGACTTAAAAGATGGGTAGCGCAACATGTAACGATAGCATCGAGACACTAAGCATGGCAATGATAGTAAATGTATCCAAGGGTATGGTCATCTTGCGTGGGATTCCGCAAGGGAGAAGAACGGGTCCATGAAGTAGTCGAACAGAAACTCACAACTTCGGAACGAACCCGAAGCTAATGAGGGAAGCAAACCGGAAAGAAACAAGCAACAAGATAAACACACAAGCATAAACATGGCATACGATGCACATCCAAGTATGATGCATGACAGGTTTAAATATGCAAGTCATGGCAAAGTGCACAAACAAGTACTACAAGTTAAGTGGAGCTCAATATGCAACGAGTTGCATATTGACGAAACACCACATGTTATTTATTTAGTTGACTCTCGTTTATTTACAAGACAAGATTAAATGTTTTTAACATAGCAAGAGGTGAATCAAAAGTACACTACCTATCTAGGCAATTTAATTGAGGGCGGAAAATAACAACAACAAATCCGGAAAACCCCACATGACCAATTTAGCAATTATTAAAGCAACAATAATTAAACATTCAAAGGTTGTTAACATGATGCGGATGACATGATCAAGTTTTATGCAATTTTAGTAAGGTTAACATGAAGAGATATGAAGTATTGTCACCGTGGTGGAAGGTAAGGGTGCCACGGCAATGATCCGAAAATGATGCAACGGCAACATCTCGGTTCCGGTAACTCGTTGAGAGACCGGTGCAAAAGATGACGGAGAGCGTGTCATGCAAGAGGAAAAGTGGGGTGATCCCGTGAAAGCACATTTGCTCTCCGGGTGGTTTTGGTAATTAATGACAACATACTTTGTGGTTGGACTAATACTTTTATCAAGTATGTTTCAGGAAACCCAATCACATTGGTATGGCAAGATGACTGAAGAAGTGGACCCCTCAAGTGCTAAGACAAGCATTGGCAAAAGCTCAAGACTCCATTTTTGGTTTAGTGATCAAAGATCACATTGAGTCCATAGGAAAAGCCAATACTATTAAAAGGGGATGAGGTTGTGTTAATGTTCTTGTTGCTCAAGTGCTTGGTGATCTAACTCCGTCAACTATCAGCACTATTCACTACTTAACACACACCCATAAGTAATCTCGGTCAAACAAACTCTGTCTCACCGAGATGAAGTTATCTCTACAAACCCTAACATCTCGGTCACACCGAGTCTTTCAAATCAGTCCCACCGAGATGAACCACTTCTGCCATTTTTCCAAACCCTAGAAAAATCGGTCTTACCGAGTTTGAGATCGGTCTCACCGAAACTGAACTGCCAACCTTCTGTAACCATTTCACATCTTATCGGAATATCCGAGTTTGTATTATCGGTCTCACCGAAATGGACAAGCTTCTGTCTTGGATCAAATCGGTCGCACCGATAATTCATTTTCGGTCAAACCGATTCTGGCATGTTCCCACTCTTTCTCAAATCGGTCCAACCGAGTTTTCTTTCTCGGTCTCACCGAAATCTCCAACGTTCATATCAGATACACTTTCGGTCCCACCGAGATGGTATTTTCGGTCCCACCGAAAATCCCAACGTTCACTATATTTGAACTTTCGGTCTGACCGAGTTTTCACTTCGGTCTGACCGAGATTGGTCAAATGTGTGTGTAACGGTTGGATTTTGTGTGGAGGCTATATATACCCCTCCACCCCCTCCTCATTCGTGAGGAGAGCCATCAGAAAGTACCACCATTCCTACCATACACTTTCTGAGAAGTGAACCACCTACCCTTGTGTTGAGATCAAGCCATTCCATTCCTACCATATGAAACTTGATCTCTAGCCTTCCCAAGTTGCTTTCCACTCAAATCTTTCTTCCACCACAGCCATATCAGTGAGGAGAGTTGAGTGTTGGGGAGTTTATCACTTGAAGCACAAGAGCAAGGAGTTCATCACCATCAACACCGTCTATTACCTTTTGGGGGGTGGTGCCTCCTAGATTGGTTAGGTGTCGCTTGGGAGCCTACGTCTTGATGATGTGGAGTTGAACCAAGAAGTTTGTAAGGGCAAGGAGATCGCCTACTTCGTGAAGATCTACCCCGAGTAAGGCTAGTCCTCCGTGGGCGTAGGCCGTGATGGAATAGACAAGGTTGCTTCTTCGTGGACCCTTCGTGGGTGGAGCCCTCCGTGGACTCGCGCAGCCGTTACCCTCCGTGGGTTGAAGTCTCCATCAACGTGGATGTACGATAGCACCACCTATCGGAACCACGACAAAAATCTCCGTGTCACCAAACTGCGTTTGATCTTCTCCACTTCCATTTACTATATATGCAATTTACTTTCCGCTGCCCATACTCTAGAATTGCATGTGTAGTGTGTTGCTTGACATAATCTTAATTGTGAAACTGCCAAAAACCTTGCTTAATCAAAAGGCAGATTTTTATATTGTCAAGTAGTCTAATCACCCCCCCCCCCCTCTAGACCTACTTCTTCGATCCTACAATTGGTATCAGAGCTTTGGTATCCATTGCTTTGGTTTACACACCATTGGAGGAAGATGGACATGTCTACGGATGGGAGTGTTAGCCATAGAGTGCCTGTTCTTGATGGAAGGTTTTATAACTCTTGGAGGTCTGAAATGCTTAGTATCTTTAAGGTGTACAATTTGTGCAAATATGTTAAGACCCCCTATGTGCCTCCTGTTGATCCCTTGCACCCTACCATGGATGAAGAGCTTGATTTGCTTCGTAACCTTAGAACTGTGAATCTTATCATTAGAGGGTTACCTGATGACTTGCTTAATCTTGTTACAAATTTTGAGTGTGCCTATGCTATGTGGAAATTCTTGGAAGAACTTTATCCGGACTACTCTATGAGAGGTCTTGGTGAAATTCTACACAAGACTATTGAATTTGATAGGTTGCACCCCAATGATCCTAACTTTGATAAATGCTTCTTTGAGCTTCGTGATCTTATGAAAAAGAAGGGTGATCCCGGTCTTATCAACATTAGAGTTAGAAATGCTCTTGCATTGCATTCCGAAGATTATTATTCCATTGACCAAACTAATGCAAATACTTATCAAATTGACCTAGGTGTTGATGATGAACAATCTATGGGTCAATATGATGATGAGCATGAGCAAGACGATGATTATTCCGATTCGGACACCGAGCTAGACAAAGTCATGAAGAGTCTCAATCTTATGGCAAATCTGAGAGACTACATGTCCGGCGGAAAAGAGTGGATTCTTGATAGTGGATGCACCGATCACATGACCGGAGACAAAGACATGTTTCGAGAGCTTGCAAAGAACGATGGTCCACGCAAGTATGTGACTTTTGGAGACAACTCCAAGGGTAAGGTACTTGGCCTTGGTAAGGTGGCCATATCTCATGATAGCTCAATTCAAAATGTCATGCTTGTTGAATCTCTTGGATACAATTTACTTTCCGTGTCTAGATTAGCTGACTTTGGATTCAATGTGCTATTCACCAAAGTAGATTGCCAAGTCTTTCATCGTGATAATCAAAACATGGCTTTTACTGGTATTCGTAGAGGTGATCTATATATTGTTGATTTCACTAAGAAAGCCCAACCTAGAGCTTGTTTCATTGCTAAATCCTCTAAAGGTTGGTTATGGCATAGAAGGCTAGGACATGTTGGTATGCGTAACCTAGACAAGCTGATCAAAGGTGATCATATTCTTGGTGTTAAAGATGTTTTCTTTGACAAAGACAGACTTTGTAGTGCTTGTCAAGCAGGAAAACAAGTTGGTGGAAGTCACCCCGTGAAAAACATCATGACCACTAGGAGACCGCTTGAGCTTCTTCATATGGATCTCTTCGGTCCCAATGCTTACAAAAGCCTTGGTGGTAACTTCTTTGGTCTAGTTATAGTTGATGATTATTCCAGATTTACGTGGGTATTTTTCCTTGATGATAAATCGCAGGTTCAGAGGATCTTCAAGACCTTTGCCAAAAAGGCCCAAAATCAATTTGAGGTGAAGAACAAGAAAGTTCGGAGTGACAATGGAACGGAGTTCAAGAACGCCAATGTAGACTCTTTTCTCGATGAGGAAGGGATTCTACATGAGTTCTCGGCTACGTACACTCCTCAACAAAATGGAGTTGTTGAGAGGAAGAACCGAACGCTCATAGAGATGGCAAGAACGATGCTTGATGAATACAAGACACCGAAACACTTTTGGGGAGAAGCGGTAGAGACAGCTTGTCATGCTATCAACAGGCTTTATCTACATAAGCTTCTCGGCAAGACATCATACGAGCTTCTCACCGGTAACAAACCCCAAGTGGGATACTTTCGTGTCTTTGGTTCAAAATGCTATATCCTTGATAAGCATCGTCGGTCTAAATTTGCTCCTAAATCTCATGAAGGCTTTCTTCTTGGTTATGGATCAAACTCCCACACCTACCGTGTCTACAATAATTTCACCCGAAAGGTTGAAGAGACGGTAGATGTGAAGTTTGATGAATCTAATGGCTCGCAAGTAGAGCAAATGCCTATTGATGTAGGAGATAAGGACCCATCGGAAGCAATCCAAGATTTATCTATTGGAAAGATCCGTCCCATGGAAGTGAAGGAGAGTACCTCATCTACATATGTGGAGCCACCTACCTCACAGAGAGATGAACCTCAAGGCAACATGGAGGCCTCCACAAGTGGAACTCATCAAGATGAGGAGATGCAACAAGAAGATCCACCACAACCTCCTTCTCCACCACCTCAAGACAACACCAACAACAATGAACAAGAAGAAGAAGAAGAGGAAGATGAAGATGATGAGGAAGCTGAGCCACAACGTCAACAAAAGCTATCCCGAGTTCGAGCAAGAGTCAAGAAAAATCATCCCGTGGAACAAATGATGAACGACATCAACTCCGGGAGAATTACTCGCTCTAAAACTCGCTTAGCTAACTTTTGTGAGCATTACTCATTCATCTCTAGTATTGAACCTATGAAGGTAGAAGAAGCACTTGATGACCCGGATTGGGTGAACGCTATGCACGAAGAACTACACAACTTCGAGAGGAACAAGGTGTGGACTTTGGTAGAGAAGCCCAACGATGATCAAAACATCATTGGAACCAAATGGGTGTTTCGTAACAAGCAAGATGAAGATGGACAAGTCATCCGCAACAAGGCTCGTCTCGTAGCTCAAGGTTACACACAAGTCGAAGGTATGGACTATGGTGAGACCTATGCCCCCGTTGCTAGACTTGAGTCCATTCGCATTCTTCTTGCTTATGCCAATCATCATGATATTACTCTCTATCAAATGGACATCAAAAGTGCTTTCCTAAATGGTGAAATTGAGGAGGAAGTATTTGTAAAACAACCTCCCGGTTTTGTGAATCCCAAAAAGCCTAATCATGTTTACAAGTTGCATAAAGCTCTTTATGGTCTTAAACAAGCCCCTAGAGCTTGGTACAAATGCTTAACTAGCTTTCTTCTTGAAAAAGGCTTTGAGATTGGAAAGATAGACTCAACGCTGTTCACAAAAAGGGTTAATGGTGAACTATTTGTGTGCCAAATATATGTTGATGATATTATCTTTGGTTCAACTAACCCCCATTTTAGCAAGAAGTTTGGACAGCTTATGTCGGAGAAGTATGAGATGTCCATGATGTGTGAACTCAAATTCTTCCTTGGGTTGCAAATCAAGCAATCTAAGGAGGGTACTTTTGTCTCACAAACAAAGTACACCAAGGATCTCTTCAAGAAGTTCAACATGCAAGAAAGCAAAGGTATGAGTACCCCCATGCCTACTAGTGGACATAATGACTTGACAAAAGATGGAGAACCCGTTGATCAAAAGGTTTACCGCTCTATGATTGGTTCTCTACTATATCTTTGTGCTTCTCGTCCTGACATAATGTTGAGTGTATGCATGTGTGCGAGATATCAAGCAGCCCCGAAAGAATGTCATCTTAAAGCTGTTAAAAGGATAGTGAGATACTTGATACACACACCAAACTTTGGCATTTGGTATCCTAAGAGAGCCTCTTTCGATCTTGTTGGCTATTCCGACTCGGACTATGCCGGTGACAAGGTTGATAGAAAGTCAACTTCGGGTACATGTCAATTCCTTGGTCGATCCCTTGTATCTTGGTCCTCCAAGAAACAAAATTCGGTATCATTATCCACTGCCGAAGCAGAATATATTGCTGCTGGTTCGTGTTGTGCTCAATTACTATGGATGACACAAACGCTTAAAGATTATGGGATACATGTGAGACGTGTTCCCTTGCTTTGTGACAATGAGAGTGCAATCAAGATTGGACACAATCCTGTGCAACACTCTCGAACAAAGCATATTGAAGTTCGTCACCATTTTATTCGTGATCATATTGCCAAGGGTGATATTAATCTTAAGCATGTTCGTACTGACAAACAACTTGCTGATATCTTTACAAAACCTCTTGATGAGAAAGTGTTTTGTCGCTTAAGGAGTGAGTTGAACATCATTGATGCTTCAAACTTGGAGTGATAACTCCATTGATGCATGCAAGGCATGAGCTCTCTTGACTAATCCATGATATTTCTCTTATGATGATGATCATATGTCTTGGACACATTTGCCTCCTTGTATTGCATCTAACTCTTTGCAGGTACTTGGATGATCTACATTCCACAAGATTACCACACACTCAAATCATGAGTAATCTTGTCATTGACCAAGTATCTAGCCCTTTGGGATGTTGAGTTCAAGGAACAAAATTCCACATATCCTTTTTGACATCTTATACATCTAGTATTTCACTCTTGTCATCTTGGATATTCTCGAGTATTTCCTTGCTTGCCTAACCCATGTAGGAAGATGAACTACACAAGTAGAAATGGCGCTCCAACTTCACATTCAATGAGCACCTACATCAAGCTTACCTACATGAGCAAAGCAACAACAAGCCCAAGGTATGTTCTTCACATCTTTAAGAAGCTTTACTCAAAGTCATGAGTACAAGCAGCTTCATAAGATGTGATCACATCAAATGCTTAATCGAAAAATGGCAACCCCATTTTGAGCTTAAACGATGAGTATGACCTATGATCAAATGTCCTCATTTGACTCCTAAGTCAATATACTCAAACATAGGTGACTCTGTCGCCGACCTTTATCTAGATGAAGTACATATGCTTTTGGAGTTTTTCTGTTTTTTCTTATGTTCTCTCATTGAGTTTTCTTAAAAAAAAAAAAAACTTCATCTAGAATTTCCTTTATCTCTTTTCTCATATTTCTTTGTGAATATCCTTCTGGAAATCTTTTTCTGGCTCTGATCAATTCCTTGAAAATCTTTTACAAATTCATTGCAAATCCTTTGAAAACATCCCTCGCCGAGTGAGCTGGATTATTTCTGTGTTTCCTTGGAATTATCTTCCAGGACATCAACTTCTGCAGCTCTACTCAGACTTAAATCTTAAAGAGGGAGAGGACTCAAATTTGGACTCAAATTGTTTCTCTATGAATGTTCTTATTTGTCCTGTTGTGATTCTTCAGGATCCCACTTCTTTCTTTCTTTCTTTCCATCTTTCCTGTCCTACCTAGTTTACTGTCCTTTTCGGCACTTGATGTCAAAGGGGGAGAGAACTTAGGGGGAGTAGGGGGAGTAGGGGAGAAGAGAAGACTTAAGGGAAGAAGAAAAGCAATCTTATCTTAAGGGGGAGAGAATCACATCAAAGCTTTGTCGTGTTTTACATTGGACATTACAATTGGCATCATTCTTTTGATTTTGCTTTTTCCATCACAACCCTTGTTATCACAATTGGTATCTCATGGAATCTTTTAGCTTAAGGGGAGAAGACTTAGAGGAATCTTCACAATTGATATCCTATGAAAAGCAAAATCTCTCTGAGTTCATTGAAAATCTTTTAGCTTCGGAGACATGTTTGCTGATTCAAGCCTGTGCTCAATATGAGACACTCTTTATACATGTCCTCCCTGGCTTGGTACTCTTGATGTTCTTGCAGTTGGTTGAAGGAATACTCTTGTGTTATCTAACCTTGTTTTCTCAAGTTTATCCCTTCAGGTACAAGTGCCAAGGAACCTCAAGGTAAGTATATGCATCTTGCAGAATGTGCATGATGGTGACTTGCTTGTAAATACTTGTTTGCAAGAAATCACCATGCACATATGCATTATCACTCACTTCCTTTCTCTTCTGCTCTGATGCATATAGCCAAGCTGCATGTAGCACATCTTTCTTATCTCTCTTGTGTGCTTGTGGTAGTCCAAAACCATAATCTATGAAAATATTGCACACTTGTAGGGGGAGCTTGTGTACTACATGCTTGTCAAAGCTTTTATGATAATCCTGTCTTTCTTTCAATAAGCTTTGATGTCTCGTTCAATATAATTTTAGTGTGTTGCCATCAATTACCAAAAAGGGGGAGATTGAAAGCACATTTGCTCTCCGGGTGGTTTTGGTAATTAATGACAACATACTTTGTGGTTGGACTAATACTTTTATCAAGTATGTTTCAGGAAACCCAATCACATTGGTATGGCAAGATGACTGAAGAAGTGGACCCCTCAAGTGCTAAGACAAGCATTGGCAAAAGCTCAAGACTCCATTTTTGGTTTAGTGATCAAAGATCACATTGAGTCCATAGGAAAAGCCAATACTATTAAAAGGGGATGAGGTTGTGTTAATGTTCTTGTTGCTCAAGTGCTTGGTGATCTAACTCCCTCAACTATCAGCACTATTCACTACTTAACACACACCCATAAGTAATCTCGGTCAAACCAACTCTGTCTCACCGAGATGAAGTTATCTCTACAAACCCTAACATCTCGGTCACACTGATTCTTTCAAATCAGTCCCACCGAGATGAACCACTTCTGCCATTTTTCCAAACCCTAGAAAAATCGGTCTTACCGAGTTTGAGATCGGTCTCACCGAAACTGAACTGCCAACCTTCTGTAACCATTTCACATCTTATCGGAATATCCGAGTTTGTATTATCGGTCTCACCGAAATGGACAAGCTTCTGTCTTGGATCAAATCGGTCGCACCGATAATTCATTTTCGGTCAAACCGATTCTGGCATGTTCCCACTCTTTCTCAAATCGGTCCAACCGAGTTTTCTTTCTCGGTCTCACCGAAATCTCCAACGTTCATATCAGATACACTTTCGGTCCCACCGAGATGGTATTTTCGGTCCCACCGAAAATCCCAACGTTCACTATATTTGAACTTTCGGTCTGACCGAGTTTTCACTTCGGTCTGACCGAGATTGGTCAAATGTGTGTGTAACGGTTGGATTTTGTGTGGAGGCTATATATACCCCTCCACCCCCTCCTCATTCGTGAGGAGAGCCATCAGAAAGTACCACCATTCCTACCATACACTTTCTGAGAAGTGAACCACCTACCCTTGTGTTGAGATCAAGCCATTCCATTCCTACCATATGAAACTTGATCTCTAGCCTTCCCAAGTTGCTTTCCACTCAAATCTTTCTTCCACCACAGCCATATCAGTGAGGAGAGTTGAGTGTTGGGGAGTTTATCACTTGAAGCACAAGAGCAAGGAGTTCATCACCATCAACACCGTCTATTACCTTTTGGGGGGTGGTGCCTCCTAGATTGGTTAGGTGTCGCTTGGATGTACGATAGCACCACCTATCGGAACCACGACAAAAATCTCCGTGTCACCAAACTGCGTTTGATCTTCTCCACTTCCATTTACTATATATGCAATTTACTTTCCGCTGCCCATACTCTAGAATTGCATGTGTAGTGTGTTGCTTGACATAATCTTAATTGTGAAACTGCCAAAAACCTTGCTTAATCAAAAGGCAGATTTTTATATTGTCAAGTAGTCTAATCACCCCCCCCCCTCTAGACCTACTTCTTCGATCCTACATCCCGTCACCGGGTTCCCACGGGTTGGCGACGAGGCAACCTAGGAGCATGACAAAAGACGAAACACATGCATTCGTCCACGGGTCATCGTCTCGGGGTTATACCTTCGGAACGTTCATTTCGGGGCGGTTCGAGATCGTAGAGGAAGGAGTCGTTCCGTGAGTCGGTCGTAGAGGGAAGTAGTCGTTCACGTTATCGTGTCGTGGTACTTGCCGGCGGGGTACTTGTCGAGTCGTCGTTGACGTAGGGGTACACGTTTATGAAGTGGTACTTGCGGTCTCGGCGACGGTAGTTGTTCACGTTCGTAGATGTACACATTCCGTAGATGTTCGTGTCGCAAGAAGAGGTACTTGGCGCATCCATCGTTTCCGGGGCAACGGTAGTGGTACTTGACGCGTCACAGACTTGGCGATCCGGTTGCGGGTCTTCTAGCTGTGGACTTGGCATCACCGGAAAATGAAGCCGCACGCAGGCAGGGCATCAACGAGTCGATGCAGGGCTGGGCGTCCTTGTTTTCTCATCGAAGAGCAACGAACACCAGACAGGGAAGAGTTTCACGGGGCCGGGCGGAAGATGCACTGCAGCAGCCTCCGAAGTCCTGGGAGAATCAACAACAGCAACAAAATATGGCAAGGTCTCGGTCACGGCCACGGCAAGTTGGGCGACGCAGAGACCCGACGAGGTGGCTGCTCCGGTGGTGGCGCGAAGGAGGCAAGCAGAGGAGGCGGCGGCGGAGCAGGGCTCCAACGCCTTGTTCACTCGGGACGGGAAGGAGAGGTGGCGAGGCGGCTGGAGGTTCCAGGAGGAGAGGCGCTCGGTGCTGCGGCCTTGGCGCGCCGGAGGGCGCGGCTCCTGGCCGGCCCTGGTGAGGAAGAGGCAGAATGGCACAGAGGCGATGCGCGCTGGAGAGACCTGGGCGAGCGGCGGGGAAGTGGCCGGTGAACGGGCGCAGGAGCCATGGCGCGGCGGCGCTCGGCCTGGCGAGGCGGCGCTCGGGCCTTGCGAGGCTGAGGCGGCGAGGCTAGGAGGAGGGGCACGGAGGGGTCGCGGCGCTGCGGGAGAAAAGGGCGACGGGAGATCGGGCTGCGGGGGGGTGCTCGCGGGGATCGAAGGGAGGAGGGGCTCGGGCGAGTGAGATCGGGAGCGAGGTTGCGACACTGGGAGGGAGAGGAGGAGTGGGAGATCGGGCTAGGGTTAGAAGCTGGGGTTGGGCCTTGGGCCAAGGTGGCAGCAGGCCTGATGGGCCTTAGAGGCCGGCGGTTGGGCATCTTGCCCCTCTCTCGAATTAAAGAAAAAAAACAGAGAGCTAAAAAGAGAGAGAAAAGAAAAAGGCATCTACGGAAAGAATTTACATGTGAGGGTAATTTTCTCGGGCTCATAAAAATGAGCGCGGTCCGAGAAAAATAGAAATGGCAAGATCGAGATATAATTCAAACATATTTGAATTTAATTCAAAAGAGTTTTAACTAAGACTTGATTATTGAAGTGTCCAAAAATGTTCGAATTTTTGGAGGAACCTCGATACAACGGAAAAGAATTATAGACAAGGTTTATATGGTGAAACTTGAAGTGAAATAGGCATGGGGAATATATGCAAGTGTGTTTGGGTTAATTACAAACAATTGGAATATTTTTATAATAGCTCCATAAATATTAGGAGGATATGTTCTAAAGAGAAGTCACTCTTCCCTCGATTTAAATAGATCAAAAGATCTATGCAATATTTGGTTGAGATGCAGAAGAAATATGACATGATGGCATGATGACAAGATGAAATGCAAAATAAATAACACAAGCACAAAAGAAACACACGGGAGAACCCGGAACATCTGTAATCTTCTGGGACGTCGGTCTTCGGGCGTCACAAGCCAGTGGGTAAGTCCTGTCCATTGTGTTCCTAAGAAGGGAGGTATGACTGTCGTTCCCAATGATAAAGATGAATTGATCCCGCAAAGAATAGTTACAGGTTATAGGATGGTAATTGATTTCCGTAAGTTAAATAAAGCTACTAAGAAAGATCATTACCCCTTGCCGTTTATCGATCAAATGCAAGAAAGGTTATCCAAACATACTCATTTTTGCTTTCCATATGGTTATTCTGGTTTCTCTCAAATACCTGTGTCAAAAGGGGATCAAGAAAAGACCACTTTTACTTGCCCTTTCGGTACCTTTGCTTATAGACGTATGCCTTTCGGTTTATGTAATGCACCTGCTACCTTTCGAAAATGCATGATGGCTATATTCTCTGATTTTTGTGAAGAGATTGTTGAGGTGTTCACGGATGATTTCTCCATTTACAGAACATCTTTTGATGATTGCTTAAGCAACCTTGATCGAGTTTTGCAGAGATATGAAGACACTAATCTTGTCTTGAATTGGGAGAAGTGCCACTTTATGGTTAATGAAGGCATTGTCTTGGGACATAAAATTTCTGAAAGAGGAATTGAAGTTGACAAAGCTAAAGTTGATGCTATTGAAAAGATGCCATGCCCTAAGGACATCAAAGGTATACGAAGTTTCCTTGGTCATGCCGGGATTTATAGGAGGTTCATAAAGGACTTCTCCAAAATCTCCAGGCCTCTCACTAATCTCTTACAAAAATATATTCCTTTTGTCTTTGATGATGATTGTATAGAGGCATTTGAAATACTTAAGAAAGCATTGATCTCTACACCTGTTGTCCAGCCTCCTGACTGGAATTTACCCTTTGAGATTATGTTCGATGCTAGTGATTATGTTGTAGGTGCTGTTCTAGGGCAAAGAGTTGATAAGAAATTGAATGTTATCCAGTATGCTAGTAAAACTCTAGATAGTGCCCAGAAAATTATGGGACTACTGAGAAAGAATTTTTAGCAGTTGTATTTGCTGGTGATAAGTTTAGACCCTATATTGTTGATTCTAAAGTAGCTATTCACACTAATCATGCTGCTATCAAATACCTTATGGAAAAGAAAGATGCTAAACCTAGACTTATTAGATGGGTTCTCTTGCTGCAAGAGTTTGATTCGCATATTATTGATAGAAAGGGAGCTGAGAACCCCGTTGCAGACAACTTATCTAGGTTAGAAAATATACTTGATGACCCACAACCTATTGATGATATCTTTCCTGATGAACAATTAGCTGTCATAAATACTTCTCATATTGCTCCATGGTATGCTGATTATGCTAATTATATTGTTGCTAAGTTTATACCTCCTAGCTTCACATACCAGCAAAAGAAAAAGTTCTTCTATGATTCGAGACATTACTTCTGGGATGACCCACATCTTTATAAAGAAGGAGTAGATGGTATTATTAGACGTTGTGTAGCTGAGCATGAACAAGAACAGATCCTACGCAAGTGCCACTCCGAAGCTTATGGAGGACACCATGCGGGAGATAGAACTGCACATAAGGTATTGCAATCCGGTTTTTATTGGCCTACTCTATTCAAGGATGCCCGTAAGTTTGTCTTATCTTGTGATGAATGTCAAAGAATTGGTAATATCAGTAGACGTCAAGAAATGCCTATGAATTATTCACTTGTTATTGAACCATTTCATGTTTGGGGCTTTGATTATATGGGACCGTTTCCTGCCTCAAATGGGTACACACATATTTTAGTTGTTGTTGATTATGTTACTAAGTGGGTAGAAGCTATTCCAACTAGTAGTGCTGATCATAACGCCTCTGTTACGATGCTTAAAGAAGTTATTTTCCCGAGTTTTGGAGTCCCTAGATATCTAATGACTGATGGTGGTTCACACTTTATTCATGGTGCTTTCTGTAAAATGCTTGCAAAGTATGATGTTAATCATAGAATTGCATCCCCTTATCACCCACAGACTAGTGGTCAAGTAGAACTGAGTAATAGAGAGTTGAAATTAATTTTGCAAAAGACTGTTAATAGGTCTAGAAAGAATCGGTCTAAGAAACTTGATGATGCATAGAACTGCATATAAAAATCCTATGGGTATGTCTCCATATAAGATGGTTTATGGAAAATCTTGTCACTTACCTCTTGAGCTAGAACATAAGGCATATTGGGCTATTAAAGAGCTCAATTACGATTTCAAACGTTCCGGTGAAAAGAGGTTATTTGACATTAGCTCTCTCGATGAATGGAGAACCCAGGCCTATGTGAATGCCAAGCTGTTTAAAGAAAAGGCTAAAAGATGGCATGACAAAAGGATACAAAAGCATGATTTTAACGTAGGTGATTATGTCTTGCTATACAACTCTCATTTAAGATTTTTTGCAGGAAAGCTTCTCTCTAAGTGGGAAGGACCTTACGTTATCGAGGAGGTCTATCGTTCCGGTGCCATAAAAATCAACAACTTCGAAGGCACAAATCCGAAGGTGGTGAACGGTCAAATAATCAAACATTATATGTTAGGTAAACCTATAAATGTTGAAACCAATGTTATTGAAACTGTAACCCCGGAGGAATACATAAGGGACAGTTTCCAGAATGATCCAGCCTCCGAAAAGGAAGAGGTATGTGGTACGGTAAGCAAACCGACTCCAAAACAGTTCTAAAGGCAATTTTTCTCTGTTTTGGAATATTTAGAAAAATAGAAAAATAAGTAGCAGTCCGAAAGAGACACGAGCCGTCCACGAGGGTGGAGGGCGCGCCCCCTTCCTTGTGGGCAGCTCGTGTGCCTCTTGGAATCCGATTTCTTGTATGTTACTCCTTTTGGTCGGTAAAGATTCATTATATATACTCCCGAAGGTTTTGACCTCTGTATCACGCAAAAATCCTATGTTCTTGTTTCGAGCTGTTTTCTGCTAGGGTTTGCGAAGCCACGCACCATGTTGTCTCCCCCCTCCAACAACGAAGGCAACGATGCTTGGCTAATGAAGATGGATCTGAAGAGGGAAGGACTGGAGGAGACCCACAAGGAGAAGAATATCAAGAAGGAGGTGGAAGATCCTGCTCCGGCATTGGGAGAAGAAGACATCCATCAACCTCTTTACCTCAACTGAGATTGAATCTTTCAGGATGATTGAGTTAGCTCAAATTAAAAACAAGCATCTCACAAGTGAAAATATTTTGTTGAAGGAATATATAGCTGCACTCAAAGGTATTATCCGCAAGCTGGAGGATCTTCTACGCTCGATATATGATGATCTGGCGTCACTACTTTCAACCTCATCATCACCACCCCCGAAGAAGGAGACATAATCATATGGGTATGGGCACTCCAGTTGGCAACTACCAAGCTTGGGGGAGTGACACCGGTATCGTATCACCATCACTCCTATCTTTACCGTTTTTCTTAGTTCGATCCTTTTGGTAGTATCTTGATCTAGTAGAATAAAGTTAGCATGATCTAGTTGTGAGCTTTTGCTTTATGCTCTTTACCCTTTGTAATCGAGTCCGTGAGCTATATAATAAAGATTAGTGTTGGGTCAAGTGCTTGATTTCCTCACTTTGGTCATGATAAAAACAAAGAAAACATAAAGAGTATCCAAGATATCATATTGATCTTATGGGAAGTAATGACTTCACATATAAGAGTATGATAAATAAAAGTTGTTGAGAGCTGACAACAATAGTTTTGGTCATCGTTGCAATTAATAGGAAGTAATAAAAGAAGAGAGGCTTCACATACAAATATACTATCTTGGACATCTTTCATGATTGTGAGCACTCATTAAAGTATGACATGCTAAAGAGTTGATGTTGGACAAGGAAGACAACATAATGGGTTATGTTTTCTTATATCCAAAATAA
The DNA here is from genome assembly GCA_902687465.1 of Secale cereale. Classification (NCBI taxonomy): domain Eukaryota; kingdom Viridiplantae; phylum Streptophyta; class Magnoliopsida; order Poales; family Poaceae; genus Secale; species Secale cereale. Next base: position 408,592,504 of record LR738712.1, read on the forward strand.
AGTATATTGTCATGGATCATCCAACATGTTGAGCTTGCCTTTCCCCCTGATGTTAGCCAAAACTCCTTGCACCAAGTAGAGATACTACTTGTACTTCCATACATCCTTAAACCCAGTTTTTCCATGAGAGTCCACCATACCTACCTATGGATTGAGAAAGATCCTTCCAAGTAAGTTGTCATGTTGCAAACTCGCTAAAATATGTATGATTTATTAGTGGGGAGGAAATAAGCTTTATACGATCTTGTGATATGGACGTAATAAAAGCGACGGACTGCATAATAATGGTCCTTATCACAAGTGGCAATATAAAGTGACGTTCTTCTATGCTAAGGCTTTGTGCATCCAACCATAAAAACACATGACAACCTCTGCTTCCCTCTGCGAAGGGCCTATTATTATTCTTGTCTTATAAGAGTCAAGGTGAAATTCACCTTTCCTTTTTCATTTTATCCTTTGGCAAGCACATTGTGGTTGAAAGATCCTGACATATATACCCACTTGGATGTAAGTTTTTATGGTCTATTACTGTTGACATTACCCTTTAGGTAAAAGGTTGGGAAGCAACACAATAGGCCCCTATCTTTCTCTGTGTCCGATTAAACCTTCATAAACATAAGTATTGCATGAATGTGAGCAATTGTGAAAGACTATATGATAGTTGAGTATGTAGGCCTGCTGAAAAGCTCTTACAATGACTCTTTCCGATGTTAGGATAAATTGCAATTGCTTCATTGACCGAGATCAAAGTTTGTTAGTTTTCAATGAAGTTTATGATTCATGCTTGATATGGTGAACGAATTGTTACTTTAGCATAAGAATCATATGCCAATATATATATATATATATGTTGCTGTTATGAGAATGATCATGATGCCCTCGTGTCCATATTTTGTTTTTATCGACACCTCTATCTCTAAACGTGTGGACATATTTTTCGGTATCGGCTTTCGCTTGAGGACAACCGAGGTCTAGGCTTGGGGGAGTTGATACGTCCATTTTGCATCATGCTTATATGTTGATATTTATTGCATTATGGGCTGTTATTATATGTTTTGTCATAATACTTATGCCCTTTCTCTCTTATTTTACAAGATTTACATGAAGAGGGAGAAAGCCGGCAACTGGAATTCTGGGCCGGAAAAGGAGAAAACTCTGGAAACCTATTCTGCACAACTCCAAAAGCCCAGAAACTTCACAGAGCACCGTTTCAGAAAATATAAAAAATATCTGGTGAAAGAATATCACGAGGGGGGCCACCTGCTATCCACGAGGGTGGGGGGCGCGCCCCCTGTCTCGTGGACCCCACGAAGGCCCCCTGATGCCCATATTCTCCTATATGAGGTGTTTTGACCTGGAAAAAATCAGAACGATGCTTTCGGGACTAGACACCGCCGTCTCGAGGCGGAAACCAATCTAGGGCTCCGGCAGAGCTGTTCTGCCGGGGATACTTCCCTCCGGGAGGGGGAAATCGTCACCGCCGTCATCACCTACAACTCTCCCATCCCGGGGAGGGCTATCTTCATCAACATCTTCACCAGCACCTTCTCCTCTCAAACACTAGTTCATCTCTTTTATCCAATCTTTGTACCCAAACCTCAGATTGGTACCTGTGGGTTGCTAGCAGTGTTGATTACTCCTTGTAGTTGATGCTAGTTGGTTTATTTGGTGGAAGATCATACGTTCAGATCCATTAGGCATATTAATACCCCTCTGATCATGAACGATATTATGTCTTGTGAGTAGTTACTTTTGTTCCTGAGGACATGGGAGAAGTCTTGCTATAAGTAGTCATGTGAATTAGGTCTTTGTTCGATATTTTGATGAGATGTATGTTGTCTCTCCTCTAGTGGTGTCATGTGAACGTCGACTACATGACACTTCACCATTATTTGGGCCTAGAGGAAGTCATTGGGAAGTGATAAGTAGATGATGGGCTGCTAGAGTGACAGAAGCTTAAACCCTAGTTTATGCGTTGCTTCGTAAGGGGCTGATTTGGATCCACATGTTTCATGCTATGGTTAGGTTTACCTTAATACTTCTTTTGTAGTTGCAGATGCTTGCATTAGAGGTTAATCATAAGTGGGAGGCTTGTCCAAGTAAGGACATCACCCAAGCACCGGTCCACCCACATACCAAATTATCAAAGTACCGAACGCGAATCAGATGATCGTGATGAAAACTAGCTTGACGATAATTCCCATGTGTCCTCGGGAGCGCTTACCTTTATATAAGAGTTGGTCCATGCTTGTCCTTTGCTGCAAAAAGGATTGGGCCACCTTGCTGCACCTTATTTACTTTTACCTTTTGTTACTTGCTACCAATTACCTTATCACAAAACTATCTGTTACCTATAATTTCAGTGCTTGCAGACAATACCTTACTGAAAACTGCCTATCATTTCCTTCTGCTCCTCATTGGGTTCGACACTCTTACTTATCGAAAGGACTACGATAGATCCCCTACACTTGTGGGTCATCACAATCTAGTCATCCTAAAGGTAAACTCTTGGCACATTATTTTTATAATACAATGGAATTGTAGAAGGGGATAATTATTTTTGTTGAAAATTTTCTGTAATTCAAGATTTGCAAAGTTTCCATAGGCATGAACAAAGTTCAAGGAGCTCCCCATTTCAACGGTGCTCGTCCTTCTTACTTTCACTTTTATTTTTGAAAAGTTTTAGGTTCCCCTCTATATTTTTCGTTTTTAAACTCTATAAAAGCACTTAACAGAAATAAATGACACTTTTTTAAAGTTCCGGGTTGTCTCCCTGGCAGCGCTTTCTTTAAAGCCATTAAGCTAGGCATAATGTGCTCAAGTAATGAATCCACCCGGATCCCAAGGTATATCAAAGCCAATTTTAACTAGCAATGATTAGGCATTTAGTAGTGAGCACAAAGTGATATGTGTCATGCAACAATGAAGTCTAACTCTCTTCCTATGCATCGGCATGTCATATGAGAACAATTCATGCACATCAAGTAAAGACCAACGCATAGTATAAGAAGTTTCTTGCAATTCTATCGTGTTGGAAACATAGTGAGGCGGAGATGTGGTTCCTCTCTCATAATAATTGCAAGTAGGAGCAGCAAGCACATGCATATTATATTCATCCAAATCATCATGTGCAACGGTAAAAGGCAACTGATCAATATAATCCTTAATAAGTGCAAACTACTATGATATAGTGTAGTTTGGAGAATTCAAAAAGATGATAGGACTATCATGTGTGGGTGCAATAGCTCCAATTTCATTCTTAACATAAGGAACTATAGCAAGTTCATCCCCATAAGCATAATTCATATTGGCATATTGGCAACAAGCATAGCAAGCATCAAGTTCATCAAAAAGGGATATTTTCAAGTGAATCAACGGGATCATAGCAATTATATTAGAATTCATCCTTCGGTAAGCACGAAGGGAAATTAAACAATGTATGAGTTGAGGGGTTACTCTCATCAAAAGGTGGGCATGGGTAGCTAATCCGTTCTTCCTCCTTTTGTTCTTCGCTCTCCTCCTCGTCTTTTTTATCCAATGAGCTCACAATGTCTTTGATTTCTTCTTCCATAGACTCCTGCAAAATATTAGTCTCTTCTTGGACAGCGGAGACCTTCTCAATAAACGCATCAATATGGGCATTTTATAATTCAAATAGTAATATTTAAGTATGGCCAAATTTTCAGATTTGTAAAGAGTAGTATAACACTCTTCAATAAAAGAAGCAATTTCGCAAGTACCCCTAAAAGCAACAAATTCTTCAAGTTATTGAACATCATAGTAATTATAAACACCCTTAGTATACGAAGATACGACTCCATTATCACTAAACTCACATTGTTAAGGAAGGTATTTCTTAGGGTCTTTAGAACAACAAGTACAATCATATATTTCACATAAATTCCAAGCATAGCACTGCAAAGTATTAATATGATGCCACAAAAGTTTCCCTTTTTCAGATAGGCGGTGTCGCACATAACAAGCATGCTCATCTAAAGATTTTCCCTGAACTAAGCCAGTTGGGGTTTTAGCCCGAGCACGTAGGGATCGAAGATGATCCAAGTCAAAAGCTTCAGTAGTGTGATAGATTTTGGGTGGTTCTTCAACCAATTATTCAGTAGGTACCACTATTTTTTTTTGGTATTTTGCGTTTTCTACCCATAACTAAAGATAGAAAACAAGAGCACAAAATAAAAACTACTTAGTGATAAAGCAAACAAGCACACACGAGAATATTCACCCCACACTATAACTCCCCGGCAACGGCACCAGAAAAAGGTGTTGATAACCCACAAGTATAGGGGGTCGTTTGTAGCCTTTTTCAATCAGTAAGAGTGTCGAACCCAACGAGGAGCTAAATGTAGAACAAATATTCCCTCAAGTTCGACCGACCACCAATACAACTCTACGCACACTTAACGTTTGGTTTACCGGAAACAAGCATGAAACTAGTTTGTAGGAGTGATGCTAGAACTACTTTGCAAGAATAAAACTAGAAGTACTTTGCAAGATAATAATGTTTAGGTGTTTAGTAAAAGGGTTTGTGTCCACAAGAAAATTATTTGTCCCTAGGCAATCGATAACAAGTACCGGTAATCATTTCATGCAATTTTATATGAGGGTGAGGCATGAGCTAACATACTTTCTCTACTTGGATCATATGCACTTATGATTGGACCCCTAGCAGGCATCCGCAACTACTAATGATCATTAATGTCGTGAAACCCGACCATAGCATTAAGTATCAAGTTTCTGTCACTCTCGCAACCCCACCATAAGCGAACAATGAACATATTGCAACACCCTACAGTGGGGGCCCCTCACATTTGCGTGAGAACGAAGGGCACCATAGGACAGCACCATAAATAAAATATACAGTCATACCAACCAAGATCATGATTAACCCACATGACAAAGCGGATCTACTTAAACATCATCGGATAACCATATATCATTGGGAAATAATATATAGAGTTGAGCACCAAGTTTAAGTAGAGATTATAGCGGGGGGAAAGAGCTGTTACACCGCTGCAATGAGGGAGAGAGAGATTGTGTGGATGGTAGCAAGATTGTTGATGTAGATTGCCATCCCGATCGTTGCCTCGTTGGCACTCCGGCGCCACTGGAAGCGAGGGGGAGAGAGCCCCCCTTCTTCTTTGGCCTCCTCCCTAGGTGGGAGAAGGGTTCCCCCTCTGTTCCTTGGTCTCCATGGCATGGGAGGGGCGAGAGCCCCTTCGATATTGGATCTGTCTCTCTGTCTCTCTCTGTTTCGCGTCCCCCCAGATCTGGCCGAAAACCGTTTCTTATTTCCCCGGAGATCCGTAACTCCAATTGCGCTGAGATTTTTACAGGTTTGTTTTTGGATATAAGCTTCCTTGCGCCCGAAGTATAACTCCAACTGATGTTCCAGGTGGGCACGATACACCAGGCCACGCCTGGCTCCTCTGGCGCGCCGTGGTGGGTTGTGCGGTGTTTCCATCACTCAAAAATCACATATATTCGAAAATAATGCTCCGTGAAATTTTATTGCATTTGGACTTCATTTGATATGGATCCTCTACGATACAAAAAACATGCAGAAAACAAGAACTGGCATGGGCACTGGGTAAGTAAGTTAGTCCAAATAAATCATATAAAAAGTTGCCAAAAGTATGTAAAATTTGTATAATATTGGCATGAAACAATAAAAAATTATAGATACGACGGAGACGTATCATGGGAACGCAGGGGCAAGGATGGCCAGAGGACGCGCGAGAGAGCACGATGACTATTGGCGACGACTAGCGCCCGTGTTCAATGGATATGCGGCTACGAGGATCATATAGGAGCAAGAGAAGGGATGGGAGGACGAGGAGCTCACAAAGAGTGCGAGGGTGAGGTCGAGGAGGCTGGAAGAGGTCGAACGGCGACGAATCTAGGGCGAGGTGCCGCGGCCGTGAACAGTGAGGAAGCCTCAATGGCGGGGATGCGGTGCTTCCCTGTTTGGGCTGTTGCTTGGAATCGACGAGGATGAGGCAGGCGGAGCTCCTTGATGCCTTCACGTGGCTCGGGGAGGTCCCGGAGCATAGCTACGAGGCGACGACGGCGATGGAGCTTTGGGCGATGAGCGAATTGGGG
>LR738712.1:408598710-408614990 GCA_902687465.1 Secale cereale
CGAGCGGCAAGTAGGAGAGGGGGAAACTACGGTTTGGCCGAGGGGGCGCTAGGGTGACCTAGTATGGGGGTCGTCGGATGGCTGGCGTGTGGCCATCCTGGTCACGGACGCTGCGCCTGCCTCCAGGGTGCCCTCTGTGAACAGAAGAAGAAGACAACTTGAGGTGGGCTGGGCTAGCTAGTTGCCTTATCAGCCTTAAGTGCATAGTAGTTAGGTTTCCCTTTTTCATTTTACTTTCTATTTCTCTATTTCCTCCTGTTTCAAAAATTCCTTCTGCTAACATTTGAATTTTGTTAAAATTGAAAACTGCCACGTAAATATATTGCAATACAACAAGGCTCCACAAAATGTTTTAGGCCATATGGGATGATTTATATATTTGTTTATTTTTGGAAAGGCCAATTTAATTATTGTTGGACCACTTTAAATATTTCTAGGGGCATTTTAGTAATCTAAACACGGTTGATTTATTCATGAAAAATTCATTGGGGATTTATGGGAGATTAACAACATTTTTATTTTGCATTTTGAAGAAATATTATTTTGACTTGAAGTGATGATTTAAAAATGACTTTGATTTTAAATAAGGGGTAATTTGTCTTAGTCAACCTTGATGACATGTAACCATTAGTGTGAGATCACTGTAGCATGACACTGGGGGTACTACAAATCTCCTCAACTACAAGAAATCTCGTCCGGAGATTTAAGAGATGGAGTAAAGGGAAAATGTCTGGTTATGAAATTCTAATGGATCTTCTCAGCCTTGGTTGCTCTTCTCGAAGAGGTTGAGCATTTTTATTGATGTCTTGATTTCTCTGCTTTAGATCAACATGTTGAAGTCGTTAACCTTAGTTTGGAGTCTTCATCGTACTTACGTATAGGTAAGGGGCAGCTCGGCAACGATATAATTATATAAGGATAGTCATCTGGGTTTAACCCATGAATGAACATATGAGTATATCTCGAGTTGGAACTCAGGAAATACATCGAGAGAAATTAAAGTAGGCATGGGAATTTTAAAGCAGGTACGCAAATGTTCGACGCCTGAAATAGAGGGTGAGAGGGGTCCGGAGCAACGGGAATAAGTATTGTTTATGATACCAGAATAGATCATCTTTATGTAGATGGCTCGTAAAATACATCGGAAGCCAAACGTGAGGAATAATTTTAGAAATGTACAGGAGATTCAAGTTTCGATCTGTGGAACTATGGATTATCGACCCACCATCTGGGTTAAGAGTAGGAAGGGCGTTGTCATCTTGCATGGTTATGATAGCAAGGCATGTTAGAGAATAACATGTCAGTTATGTCGTCAACAACATCGGTACCAAGGGAGAGGAATGAAGAGTACCATTTTCCATCTCCTTGAACGAGGCGGACCAATAGGCCGAGTTCTCGTCCATCGGTGGTTACCAAAATGTCACCAACAATGGTAACACGGTCTTACTGAAATTGGTACATCGGGGTGTTTACATGAGCAGTGTATTATTACTGTTTAGATCATAAATATCAGAAGAAAGCTTAAACAAACCAACGGAAAGGACAAGGTGATTATTAGTTAAATCAAACCAACCAAAAGGATAATATGTTTAAACCCAAGTATTAGGAGTATAACCTTCACAAGAAAGCAGAGCATGAGATACATGATAGGACATCAAGTACACCACCATTTAGATAAAGGGGCACACAAATTTATGATGTTTACACATACAATGGTGTTTGGATAATTGATCAAGAAATAGTTAGCATTGCGCTTCCAATGCTCTTGTTGAGGTTTGAGTACCACAGTCATGCTTCGGGATAGCATTGACATGGTCATCATGTAAAGGCCAGACTTTGGATACACAAAGGATCTGTCAGAAACAAATTATAAAATAAGTCATACAATTTCAATAAGGAAAAATGAGGATGCGGCCGACGGGCTCAGCAACAATTCATCGAGATTTCCATAAGCATGGATCTCCACAATTAAGTTAACATAGTGATAGTATTGGACACACCAAAGTACATAATGAAGTATGTTCGAGGATAACATCCACAGTTAAACATTGAACGAGAATGCACCTGGAAATATGGACCAAGTAGCAAGATTAATGTTAGAATGGTGATTCAATCATCGACGACATCAAGCAAGGGAATTGTCGGGGGAAACTGTCCACCACGAGCACCTATGGGACCGGAGCCCCTTGTCGTTGCGGTGAGGGAGCGGAGGGAGCACGAAGAGCAGATCGTAGAGCACACGCGGGCAGTTTACCCAGGTTCGGGCCGCGATGGACGCGTAAAACCCTACTCCTGCTTAGATTGTATTGAGTGTTGGAGCTCGGGAGCTTGAAGAACTAGCTACACCGAGCGAATGAGCGATCTAGGTTCCGAACCCCTTCTACGTTGTGCATGGGCCTCCTTTTATAGCTCAAAGGGGTCACCGACAGGTGTCGACGTAGGAGAAAGGGGTAAAAAAGTAACTTTGGTGGTAGTTGTAACAGTGCGGGAACAGTACATGGGTAGTGGATGAACAGTGGTCATCACCTAACTTGACAGTGGGGGACAAGAGCATTAAATGCCCGTCGCCGTCGACCCCAAAAGCGCCCGCCCTTGCGTCTCCGTTCGCCACGGTGGTGGCCTCGTCACCGTGGAGTGCCACCGTGTCCCCCAGGCTGCACAGCCATCCGCCACGCGTCCCTGGAAGGGCCCCAGGGCGACGCGTGGGCCGATGAGCTGGAGCGCGGGCACACAGCGCAAACTTCCCCCGACAAGCAGCTTGCCGGGGGGGTTTGATCTTGTCGGGCCGGGAAGCTTGTCGCTCCCCAGGTCTCGCCGGGGCGCAGAGTGCGCCGAGGCTCGTCTTCTAGATACAGTCTTCTGGTCTTCCTGGCAAACTCCTCTTGCCAGGGCCTTGTGTTAGTGACATAGTCTTGAGCCTGGGACGGCCTTCCCGGCAAGCTCCACTTGCCGGGGCCTTGATCTTCTGTCTTGTATACTTTGTTTTTGAATGGCTTAATAAGGACCAGAGAGGTTTCCGGCAAGCACGTGGTAGACCCTGCCGCGGGAAGCTGCTACTGCCCGTGCACAAGTTGGGGTACTAAGGTACCCCTATCTTAGTACACCGACAGGAATGATGAAGCGAAAGGTTATAGGAACCACATATAAGATTGCAAGCCTAGAGTCAGAGTTGCCTTCTAGACAAACTATAAGATTTTGAAATCTCGAAGCTTTAGCATGAAGATGATGGTGTAGTCATTCAACTAGGTAAGACATGGTTGAGTACAAACTCATAAGATATGAATATTACTAAGAGCTATTGGATCACAGTGCGTACTCGATTCACTTATCGGTGTTCTCGGGTGACCAGAATCTCAGAACCCCAGGAAAAATTATAAATAGTGAGAAATAATACTTGTTATTGAACTCATAAGAAGTAATGTAGTTCTATGATATTATCGAATAACAGAGGTAATATTCGAAGGTGGAGCAGGATTGAGATTGGACAGATGTATTGATCTCCTGAAGACAAGTACTTTAACATGTCAGGGAAATGGAATCAAACGAGAACAATAAGGTGGGAACTACGATGGTAAAAGACCAAACTTCAGATACAAGACGAACTTATAATAAGCGGTAATCATTCGTACGAGAAACTTCCATGATAAGATCTGCATAGTTTCCATGGGCATGAACACAAGTTCAAGGTGGACTCCCACTTATCCAGTGCACAACTTTCCATTCACTTCTCACTTTGGATGTAGTTGTAGTGTTGGAATTCTATCAGACCTAACACCGGTTGAGTACGAGCCATCGGATTTTACCGGCTCGCATAGATTTAAGGAAAGCATAGGTTCAACCCACCGGGCATCTTAGGAACATACACCACAAACTTCAAGAGTAAATAACACAAGCTCGATACTAGAGCATGGTTGACAAAAGTAGAGGATACAATTTACCAAAGGCATTATGTATCCGAGAAAAGACTCAAAAGATTATTGAATGTGAAGGACAATGTCGGGTTAATGGAGTTGATGTGATTATTGGGACTCAATCAGAGGAAGAAGAATGCATAGGCATCAGATTATCGAAACATCTGAATAATTCGATGCTTAGATACGAAGGAAATATGATTTCGAAAATGGGGGATCAGAAGCAAATGCTCCGATTAAAAGATGAGTGAGCTGAATATAATTGGATGGCTAATCAATCAAGGTTTGATTGGTCGAGGACTAGCCCATGTCCGGAATGACGTCTGAGACAGAAAGTCAAATTCTGGATTGTATTGATGACTGCCACCATTGACCACATATTGGATCAAAGGCTCAAAATAAATGTGACAAAGGATGCTCATGAATATTGCTAGGCATATGGGATTAACCATAATGCAGGCAAGCAAGGAAGAACAAGATCATTAAGCTACTGAGGATTTCGGAAGATCAAATAGCATTTCGAAGAATTTTGTGAGACACATGAACAACTTGGGGCGAACGGATACTCGGCAACCGCGAGTAATTATCAGTAGGGGTATTCAGGTGGCAAAGAACTGCAAGGCAGTGACACAAGGGTTCTTAGAAAGTCAAATAATATTTCGATGCATATTGTAAAAAAAAGAGCCATTGGGAATGACGGTATGAACGACAAGTGTATGTCATTATCCATATGGATATATCCGTGGTAGGGAATTGTAAAGGCGGAGTATCTTCGAAATCTTCTGGTGTAGCAGGCGATCATCTATAATAAGGGGCTCTCCCGGTGGATGTGATCACGATATCCTAATGTTAGAGTTAGCAAAACCTTTAACCCGAGGAGAAGAGAGATCAGAATCCCAGAGTAAAGATGAGTAATAAAAGATCCTAATACAACCCGATGGTGACGTGGGCCCGTAAGCCACACAACCATGTTAGTAAAAAAATGACTAGATGTAGCGCCCAAGATGCAATTCTATCCCGATCACGTGATGAATTCGTGATTGGGGCACAACCGCATTTCGAGCGCATAGTAAGGTGGATATCATTACAACATACAATGTACTTGATAGATGAGAATACAAGATAAAGGCTTGTACTCGCCACAAGTTAAAACATGAATACAACAATACATCAATACATAGCAATCATCATATAGAAGAGCAGGATCCAGGGACTTGGTACAAATCAATGTCGCAAAAAGTCAACGGAACGGAGATATCCCGGGACGGGGCAGTGCGGAACGGATCTGGCTGTTTGGATCGCGAACTAGTGGATCTCGTCACACATAGACAGATCCGGCCGGCACAAGCTCCGACGGACTCCGGCGAGGCAGCGGGGCGCAGCCGAGGTGGCAGCAGATGGAGGCGGCGGCGGGGCTCCGTGAAGGCAAAGGCCGGCTGCGGCGCGGAGATTGGAGGCAGCGGCGGGGAGCTCGGAGGTGGCCGGAGTGGTGGTGCTCGGCGGTGGAGTGGCGCGGCGAGGCGGCGGTGCCGGCCGTCGATGGCGAGGCGGCGGTGGAGTGGCCAGGATCGGCCCGGTCGTGGGCCGACCGTGGGCTCATGGGCCCGCGCGGTGGTGGAGAGAGAGGCTGGCGATGGAGATGACGTGTCGTCCTCTGATTGGCCGAGAGGGCGGCGGCGGACGTGTGCGGCGGTGGCGGACGCGTCCGGCTACACGAGGAGCTGTGGATCTAGGGTTTTGCCCGAGTTTGGACGGGGGAGGCTGTTTTATAGGTAGAGGGAGCTAGGAGAGGGCTATTGAGGTGCGGTTTTCGCCCACAAAATCCTGATCCAAGGGCGAAGAGCATGAGGGGGTTTTGGATGGGCTTGTGGGCTGGTGAGAAGGGGTGCTGGGCTAAAAGATAAAGGGCTTCTGGTGGTTAACGCGGTTAACCTTTGGGGCATCAAACGACCTCCAAATGGAACAAAATTTGACTGGTGGTCTACCGGTGCTATACCAAGACCACTCGACAACTCTCAGATCATTCCGATGTTGTTTTTCTCACACCCATGAAACAAGAACTGAGGGGTGCAACGGGTGCCGTGTGAGAGTGTCGGAATCTGAAACGGAGAATGGAGAGGACGGAGACGATGCAACTACTTACGGATACAAGTGAGACTAAGCCAATGCAATGCACATGATGAAAATTGACATGGCAAAATGCAACACATGCTCAACGCAAAACACAAAAGACCGAAATGAAGGAGCCCAAAATGGAATTGATTACGTAAACGTTGAATACATTGCCATATAGGGAATTGTTACATCTGGGGCGTTACAAACTCTCCTCTACTAAGAAAAGATCTCCTCCCGAGATCTAGGACTGAAAGAACTCCGGATGTTCGGAACGGAGGTGATCCTTGCGTTCCCACGTAGCTTCTCGATCGGTATGGTGTGTCCACTGCACTTTCAGGAATTTGATTGATTTGTTGCGAGTCTTGCGATCGGTCTCTTCAAGAATAGCAACGGGGTGCCCATGATAAGACATGTCGGCTTGAAGATCAATTTCTTCGAAGGCGACGGTGCGCTCGGGCATCTTGAAGTACTTGCGGAGTTGTGACACGTGGAACTATTGGTGAACGTGGTATTTCAAAAATTGCTACAATCACGCAAGATCTATCTACTAGAAGCATAGCAACGAGAGGGGAGAGGGTATCTACATACCCTCGTATACCGAAAGCGGAAGCGTCTAGTGACGCGGTTGATGTAGTCGAACGTCTTCGCGATCCAACCGATCCAAGCACTGAACGTACGTCACCTCCGCGTTCAGCACACGTTCAGCTCGATGACGTCCCACGAGCTCTTGATCTAGTTGAGCTTCACAGGAGAGTTTCGTCAGCACGACGGCGTGGTGATGATGATGATTAATCTACCGGCGCAGGGCTTCGCCTATGCACTACAACGATATGACCGAGGCATGTATCTGTGGAGAGGGGCCCCGCACACGGCTAAAATCAATTTGTGTGTTCATGGGGTGCCCCTTGGCCACGTATATAAAGGATGGAGGGTGGAGGAGGCCGGCCCTCATAGGGCGCGCCCGAAGTGTGGAGTCCTACTAGGACTCCCTAGTCCTAGTAGGATTCCTCCTCCCACATGGAATAGGAAAAGGGGAAGGGAGAAGGAGAAGGAAGGAAGGGGGCGCCCCCTTTCCCTAGTCCAATTCGGACCAGTCCATCGGGAAGGGGCGCGGCCACCGTTGAGGCCTTTCTCTCCTTTCCCGTATGGCCCATTAAGGCCCAATACGAATTCCCGTAACTCTCCGGTACTCAAAAATAAATACCCAAATCACTCAGAACCTTTCCGATGTTTGAATATAGCCTTCCAATATATCGATATTTATGTATCGACCATATTGAGACTATTCATCATGTCCGTGATCTCATCCGGGACTCTGAACAAATGTCGGTCATCAAATCGCATAACTCATAATACAAATCGTTATCGAACGTTAAGCGTGCGACCCTACGGGTTCAAGAACTATGTAGACATGACCGAGACACATCTCCGGTTAATAACCAATAGCGGAACCTGGATGCTCATATTGGCTACTACATATTCTACGAAGATCTTCATCGGTCAAACCGCATAACAACATACGTTGTTCCCTTTGTCATCGGTATGTTACTTGCCCGAGATTCGATCGGCGGTATCATCATACTGATGGGCCTCTAACCCCTCGTTGGTTACCCCAAGAGGAAGGTGTAAGATGCAGTGTTGTGGAAGTTTTTCCCTTAGCAAAGATGCCAAGGATCGAATCCCCAGAGACTCCTAGGTTCAACAAGTAGGTGTCAACTGCTAACTGCGCCGGATTAGCAATCAACGTGGACCTGCACACAGATACAAATAACTTTGCTCCCAACGAGTACAGAGAGGTTGTCAATCCCTCCGGCCTTGTAGTTCACAAAGGATTAAACGCAAATGATAGTAGTGATAGATAATGTTTTGCAATAGTAAATAATAGCGGAAAATAAATAGCGGATGTGATCAATGATGGTAATATGGACCGGAGTCTCATGATGTTCACTAGCGATGTCTCTCTCCCAAAAGACGATAAAACAACTATGTGAGGTAAACGAATTACAGCTGGGCAATTGACAAGACAACGAACGCAAACCAATGCTGACTACATTGCAAGAAAGGTTGAGGTTCAAAGCATAGGCGGTACGCCAAAGTAAGTAGACCGAAATCCATCAATATCTACTACTAATCATCCACCTTGAGATATCTATCCAGAACATCTCGCTGGTATTAAGTTGCGAGCCCCACCCATAGTGTAAACTCAAAGCAACAGACAACTGCATTAAAAGAACTTTGCGTAAAGTAAACAATCCTTGCACCCGCGGGCACAAGCACCGTTGTTTTCCCCCTTGTGGCAACAGCACATCCCCTAGACTCATGTTTCTGTCACTCAAGCTAGTCATCGAGGGGCATGAACCCACAATCGAGCATAACGTTCCCTCTTGGAGTCACTACGTATTACTTGGCCAAAGCAATAAATAACAACGGAGAACATGCAAGAATTACTTATGAACATAAATATAAAAGAGGTAGATCAAATATATTACTCAATCACAATCTGAACATAATCTCATAATCCATCGGATCCCAGCAAACTCATCATAGCAACAGCATAAGGATTACATATGTACCTCGATCATGTAGGGCAGCTCACGAGGACTAATTAGTGAAGCACAAGAACGGGAGGAGAACATCACATAGCTACTGGTCATGGACTCATGGTCCAAGGGAGACTACTCACAACTCATCCGGGAGGCGTCCATGGTGGTGGAGAAGCTCCCGATGGTGATCCTCCCCTCCGGTAGGGTGCCGGGAAGAGTTCTCCTGGTGCTCCCGATCTTGGAAGCGGCGGCGGCGGCGGAACAGAGATGAGATCGCGAAAAAGAGTTCCCGTCCCGAGGGTTTCGAAGGACGCTCTAAATATATGCTGAAGGGGTGCACCAGACGGGGCTCGGGGGGCCCAGGCCCCCCCCCGGCGCGGCCCAGGGGGGGGGGGCGCTGCCAGGGCGCCTGGAGCCCTGGTGCCCCCCCCCCCGGCTGTACTTCGGGCGCAAGGTAGGTTCTGGAACGCTGATTTTTTATTTAATTTTTCTGGATTTTTCCTGGCAGTTCTCGTAATGTGAAAACCTGAAATACAAAAACAGCCGAAAACAGAAACTGGCACCAGGGTGCACTGGATTAGTAGGTTAGTCCAAATATGATCAAAAGTGTATGGAAGTGTATGAATATCATAGCAATATCACCCAAAAGTGGCATGGAGCAAGCAGAAATTATAGATACGTTTTGGACGTATCACATACCTAGTCCAATCTCGTTACCGGCAAGTCTCTTTACTCGTTTCGTAATGCACCATCCCGGAACTAACTCATTAGTCCCATTGCTTGCAAGGCTTATAGTGACGTGCATTACCTAGAGGGCCCAGAGATACCTCCCCGACAATCAGAGTGACAAATCCTAATCTCGATCTATGCCAACTCAATGAACACCATCGGAGACACATGTAGAGCATCCTTATAATCACCTAGTTACGTTGTGACATTTTATAACACACAAGGTGTTCCTCCGGTATTCGGGAGTTGCATAATCTCATAGTCATAGGAACATGTATAAGTCATGAAGAAAGCAATAGCAGTAAAACTAAACGATCAAGTTGCTAAGCTAACGGAATGGGTCATGTCAATCACATCATTCTGTAATGATGTGATCCCGTTCATCAAATGACAACTCATGTCTATGGCTAGGAAACTTAACCATCTTTGATTAACGAGCTAGTCAAGTAGAGGCATACTAGTGACACTCTGTTTGTCTATGTATTCACACATGTACCATGTTTCCGGTTAATACAATTCTGGCATGAATAATAAATATTTATCATGATATAAGGAAAGAAATTATAACTTTATTATTGCCTTTAGGGCATATTTCCTTCAGTATCCCAATTGCACTAGAGTCAATAATCTAGTTTACATCACCATGTGATTTAACACCAATAGTTCACATCCTCATGTGATTTAACACTGTATAGTTCACATCGCCATGTGACCAATACCCAAAAGGTTTAGTATATTCAATAATCTAGTTCACATCGCCATGTGATTAACACCGAAAGAGTACTAAGCTGTGATCATGTTTTGCTTGTGGGAGAGGTTTAGTCAATGGGTCTGCCACATTAAGATCCGTATGTATTTTGCAAATTTCTATGTCTACAATGCTTTGCACAGAGCTACTCTAGCTAAATGCTCCCACTTTCAATATGTATCCAGATCGAGACTCAGAGTCATCCAGATCGGTGTCAAAGCTTGCATCGACGTAACTCTTTACGACGAACTCTTTATCACGTCCATAACCGAGAAATATTTCCTTAGTCCTCTAAGGATAATTTTGACCACTGTCCAGTGATCTACTCCTAGATCAAAATTGTACTCCCTTGCCAAACTCAGGGCATGTCATACAATAGGTCTGGTATACAGCATGGCATACTTTATAGAACCTATGGCTGAGGCATAGGGAATGACTTTCATTCTCTCTCTATCTTTTGCTACGGTCGGGCTTCGAGTCTTACTCAACTTCACACCTTGTAACACACGCAAGAACTCTTTCTTTGACTGTTCCATTTTGAACTACTTCAAAAACTTCTCAAGGTATGTACTCATTGAAAAAACTTATCAAGCGTCTTGATCTATCTCTATAGATCTTTATGCTCAATATGTAAGTAGCTTCACCGAGGTCTTTCTTTGAAAAACTCCTTTCAAACACTCCTTTATGCTTTCCAGAAAATTCTACATCATTTCCGATCGACAATATGTCATTCACATATACTTATCTGAAAGGCCGTAGTGCTCCCACTCACTTTCTTGTAAATACATGCTTCACCGCAAGTCTGTATAAAACTATATGGTTTGATCAACTTATCAAAGCGTACATTCCAACTCTGAGATGCTTGCACCAGTCCATAGAGGGATCGTTAGAGCTTGCACATTTTGTTAGCACCTTTAGGATTGACAAAACCTTCTGATTGCATCATATACAACTCTTCTTTAATAAATCTATTAAGGAATGCCGTTTTGTTATCCATTTGCCATATTTCATAAAATGCGGCAATTGGTAACATGATTCGGACAGACTTAAGCATCACTACGAGTGAGAAAAAACTCATCGTAGTCAACACCTTGAACTTGTTGAAAAAACCCTTTTTGCGACAAGTCGAGCTTTGTAGATAGTAACACTACCATCTGCGTCCGTCTTCCTCCTGAAAATCCATTTATTCTCAATGGCTTGCCGATCATCGGGCAAGTCAACCAAAGTCCACACTTTGTTCTCATACATGGATCCCATCTCAGATTTCCTGGCCTCAAGTCATTTTGCAGAATCGGGGCTCATCATCGCTTCCTCATATTTCATAGGTTCATCATGGTCTAGTAACATGACTTCCAGAATCAGGTTACCATACCACTCTCACGCGGAACGCACTCTGGTTGACCTACGAGGTTTAGTAGTAACTTGATCTGAAGTTTCATGATCATCATCATTAGCTTCCTCGCTGATTTGTGTAGGAATCACTAGAACTAGTTTCTGTGATGTACTACTTTCCAATTCGGGAGAAGGTACAATTACCTCATTAAGTTCCACTTTCCTCCCACTCACTTATTTTGAAATAAACTCCTTCTCTAGAAAGTATCCATTTTTAGCAACGAATATCTTGCCTTTGGATCTGTGATAGAAGGTGTGCCAATAGTTTCCTTTGGGTATTCTATGAAGACGCATTTCTCCGATTTGGGTTCGAGCTTATCAGGTTGAAGTTTTTTCACATAAGCATCGCAGCCCCAAACTTTAAGAAACAACAACTTTGGTTTCTTGCCAAACCATAGTTCATAATGAATCATCTCAACGGATTTAGATGGTGCCCTATTTAACGTGAATGTAGCTGTCCGTAATGCATAACCCCAGAACGATAGTGGTAAATTGGTAAGAGACATCATAGAACGCACCATATCTAACTAAGTGTGGTTACGATGTTCGGACACACCATTACGCTGTGGTGTTCCAGGTGGCGTGAGTTGCAAAACTATTTCACATTGTTTTAAATGAAGGCCAAACTCGTAACTTCAAATATTCGCCTCCGCGATCAGATCGTAGAAACTATTATTTTCTTGTTATGATGATTTTCCACTTCACTCTGAAATTCATTGAACTTTTCAAATGTTTCAGACTTATGTTTCATCAAGTAGATATACCCATATCTGCTCAAATCATCTGTGAAGGTTAGAAAATAACAATACCCGCCGCGAGCCTCAACACTCATCGGACTGCATACATCAGTATGTACTATTTCCAATAAGTCAGTTGCTTGCTCCATTGTTCCGGAGAACGGATTTTGAGTTATCTTGCCCATGAGGCATGGTTCGCAAGCACCAAGTGATTAATAATCAAGTGAATCCAAAAACCCATCAACATGGAGTTTCTTCATGCGCTTTACACATATATGACGTAAACGGGAGTGCCACGAATAAGTTGCACTATCATTATCAACTTTGCATCTTTTGGCTTCAATATTATGAATATGTGTATTACTACGATCGAGATCCAACAAAGTATTTTCATTGGGTGTATGTCCATCGAAGGTTTTATTCATGTAAACAGAACAACAATTATTCTATGACTTTAAATGAATAATCGTATTACAACAAACATGGTCAAATCATATTCATGCTCAACGCAAATGCCAAATAACATTTATTTAGGTTCTAAACTAATCCCAAAAGTATAGGGAGTGTGTGATGATGATCATATCAATCTTGGAACCACTTCTAACACACATCGTCACTTCACCTTTAACTAGTCTCTGTTCATTCTGCAACTCTCATATCGAGTTACAAATTTTAGCAACTGAACTCGTATCAAATACCCAGGGGTTTCTATGAACACTAGTAAAGTACACATCAATAATTTGTATATCAAATATATACCTTTGTTCACTTTGCCATCCTTCTTATCCGCCAAGTATCTAGGGCAGTTCAAATTCCAGTGATCATTTCCTTTGCAATAGAAGCACTTAGTTTCAGGCGTGAGTTTAGCTTTGGGTTTCTTCACGGGAGTGACAACTTGCTTGTCATTCTTCTTGAAGATCCCCTTCTATCCCTTTGCCCTTTACTTGAAACAAGTGGTCTTGTTAACCATTAACACTTGACGCTCTTTGTTGATTTCTACCTTCGCTGATTTCAGCATCGCGAAGAGCTCGGGAATTACTTTCGTCATCCCTTGCATATTATGGTTCATCACGAAGTTCTAATAACTTGGAGATAGTGACTAGAGAACTTTGTCAATTACTATATTATCTGGAAGATTAACTCCCACTTGATTCAAGCAGTTGTAGTACCCAGACAATCTGAGCACATGCTCACTAGTTGAGCTATTCTCCTCCATCTTGTGGGCAAAGTACTGTTAGAGGTCTCATACCTCTTGATACGGGCATGAGTATGAAATACCTATTTAAACTGTTAAGAACATATTATTTTCTCCGTGGCATTCAATTTTTTTTTGAAGTCCCGGTTCTAAGCCGTAAAGCATGGTGCACTAAACTATCAAGTAGTCATCATACCGAGCTTTTGTCAAAATGTTCATAACGTCTGCATCTGCTCCTGCAATAGGTTTGTCACCTAGCGGTGCATCAAGGACATAATTCTTCTGTGCAGCAATGAGAAAAATCCTCAGACCATGGAACAAGTCCGCATAATTGCTACTATCATCTTTCAACTTATATTTCTCTAGGAACATATAAAAATAAACGGGGAGCTACATCACGAGCTATTGATCTACAACATAGATATGATAATACTACCAGGACTAAGTTCATGATAAATTAAAGTTCAATTAATCATATTACTAAGGAACTCCCACTTAGATAGACATCCCTCTAGCCATCTGAATGACCACGTGATCCAAATCAACTAAACCATGTCAGATCATCACGTGAGATGGAGTAGTTTTCAATGGTGAACATCTTATGTTGATCATATCTACTATATGATTCACGCTCGACCTTTCGGTCTCCATTGTTCCGAGGCCATGTCTGTATATCCTAGGCTCGTCATGTTTAACCCGAGTATTCTGATGTGAAAAATTTTCTTTCACCCGTTGTATTTGAACGTAGAGCTTATCACACCCGATCATCACGTGATGTCACGGCACGACGGACTTTCGCAATGGTGCATACTCAGGGAGAACACCTGTACCTTGGAATTTTGTAAGGGATCATCGTATAATGCTACTGCCGTTCTAAGCAAAATAAGAAGCATAATAAGATAAACATCACATGCAATCAAAATATGTGACATGATATGGCCATCATCATCTTGTGCTTTTTATCTCCATCTCCAAAGCATCGTCATGATCTCCATCGTCACCGGCTTGACACCATGATCTTCATCGTAGCGTCGTGGTCGTCTCGCCAACTATTGCTACTACTACTATTGCTAACTCATAGTGATAAAGTAAAGAAATTATATGGCCTTCACAATTCATACAATAAAGAGACAACCATAAGGCTCCTATCGGTTGCCGATAATTTACAAAACATGATCATCTCATACAATAACGTATAACTCATCACATCTTGACCATATCACATCACAACATGCCCTGCAAAAACAAGTTAGACGTCCTCTACTTTGTTGTTGCAAGTTTTACGTGGCTGCTACGGGCTTAGCAAGAACCGTTCTTACGTACGCATACAAAAAACCACAACAATTTTTCATCAAGTGTGTTGTTTTAACCTTCACAAGGACCGGGCATAGCCACACTCGATTCAACTAAAGTTGGAGAAACCGACACCTGCCAGCCACCTGTGTGCGAAGCACGTCGGTAGAACCAGTCTCGTGTAAGCATACGCGTAATGTCGGTCCGGGCCACTTAATCCAACAATACCGCCAAATCAAAGTATGACATGCTGGTAAGTAGTATGACTATTATCGCCCACAACTCATTTTGTTCCACTCGTGCATATCATCTACGCATAGACCTGGCTCATGGTGCCACTGTTGGTGAACGTAGTATTTCAAAATTTTCGTACGATCACGCAAGATCTATGTACTAGAAGCATATCAACGAGAGGGGAGAGTGTGTCTACGTACCCTCGTAGACTGAAAGCGGAAGTGTCTAGTGACGCGGTTGATGTAGTCGAACGTCTTCGCTATCCAACCGATCCAAGCACTGAACGTACGGCACCTCCGCGCTCATCACACGTTCAGCTCGATGACGTCCCACGAGCTCTTGATTCAGTTGAGCTTCATAGGAGAGTTTCATCAGCATGGCGGCGTGGTGATGGTGATGATGAATCTACCGGCGCAGGGTTCGCCTAAGCACTGCAACGATATGACCGAGGTGTGTATCTGTGGAGAGGGGCACCGCACACGGCTAAAATTAACTTGTGTGTTCATGGGGTGCCCCTTGGCCACGTATATAAAGGATGGAGGGAGGAGGAGGCCAGCCCTCATAGGGCGCGCCCAAAGTGTGGAGTCCTACAAGGACTCCCTAGTCCTAGTAGGATTCCTCCTCCCACATGGAATAGGAAAAGGAGAAGGGAGAAGGAGAAGGAAGGAAGGGGCGCCTCCTTTCCTTAGTCCAATTCGGACCAGTCCATTGGAAAGGTGCATGGCCACCATTGAGGCCTTTCTCTCCTTTCCCGTATGGCCCATTAATGCCCAATACGAATTCCCGTAACTCTCCGGTACTCCGGAAAATACCAGAATCACTCGGAACCTTTCCAATGTCCGAATATAGCCTTCCAATATATCGATCTTTACGTCTCGACCATTTCGAGACTGTTCGTCATGTCCGTGATCTCATATGGGACTCCGAACAAACGTCGATCATAAAATCACATAACTCATAATACAAATCATCATTGTCGGTGTATTTGGATCGACACCTATGGGATCACAAGAATCCCTACTACGGTTGCGGGGCGCGGGGTTGAGAGAAGAGCGGATCTAACAGTCAGGACACAGTTCCTTTACCCAGGTTCGGGCCGCAAAGATGCGTAAAACCGTACTCCTGCTTTGGTGGATTATATGTTGGTGTTCTTCAGCTAGTGAGCAGCTCCAAGAGAGTCGTGAGGAGTTCTAAAAAGCCGAATCCTCCTCCTGGTCGCCTCGGGCATCCTTTTATAGGAAAAAGGGGTTGCCACAGTAGCACACAGGAGGTGGAAAGGGTACAGTGATGCAAGGTTATCCCTCGCATTACAGGACAAGGTGCATTTAATGCGCCGAGCTTAGGTGTCCTTGCTTTATCGGGGGCGCGGGGGGGGGGGGGGGG
>LR738712.1:408615037-408634443 GCA_902687465.1 Secale cereale
GGGGGGGGGAGACGTCCGTCTTGTCCGTCGCCGCTCCTCCTCGTGTTGACACGTGCCCTGGCCAGCAGTGACTGAGGCGCCATGTAGGCAGACAAGCAGCTGAGGTGGCGTAACGGCGGGTCTCCACGAAGATCTGTGGCTTACCACGCAGGAGCCCGTCCAGCTGGTCTGGTTGGCGGCTGCGTGGTTTGGTGGAAACCCAGTTGGTGTGGGCCTGACGGCGGCCCTGCGGTTCTCCTCGGCAAGGGCCTTGCCGGGCTCCGGCAAGGGTCCTGCCGTGGCGCCTGCTGTCATCCCCGGCAAGGTGCTCGCCGGGGGGCCTTATGGTTCTCCTTGTGTGGAATCCCGCCAAGGGTCGTAATCTTCTTAACTTGCATCCGATCTTGAATGTTTTCACCACGATCTGCACGCCACCACGGGGACATCTCCCGAATCCTCGCCCCATGGGGGCGGTGGACTCAAGGGCGATCCGCTCCGTAGGCGCAGGGCGAGCTGCCGCGGTAAGGGTGTTGCCGGGGCTGCCAGTGCTGGCCCCGGCAAGGATCTTGCCGGGGAGAGCGGCTTCATCCCTTTGCTCTTTGTGGTCTTGTTCTTGGCGTCGCTCCAGTCTCCATCAAGCTTCAGTTTTGCCCTGGCTCGCCTCCCTGGCCATGCTCGGTGTGGTGCTGCCCGTGGCTCAGACTGCCCGTGCACAGTCATAGGGGTACAAAAAGTGTACCCCTCTTTTGTACACCGACAGGAGCCCCCGGGCCTGGGCCACACATAGCGCGACACGTTGTTGGGCCAGGCCCAGAACGGTGTGCGGGCAGGCGGGGGTGGTTTTCACCATGGTAAAAGTTCCGCGCGCTGCGCCTCCCACGTCTCGCGCGCGCGGCGCGAGGTGGAGGGGCGTTCGTGACGTGGGCGGCATGCGTGGGGCGGTTTCCGCAGGCATGCGTCATGTCGCAGTAAATGCGAAAGGAGGCGGCCCGCGTTTTCCCCATAAACGGGGGGAAGCGTGGAGGCGCGGCCCGCTTACTGGACGGGGCCGAGGCGCGGTCATCTAGGCGTCCACTCCCCATGATCACGGGGTGGGGAGTGGTCGCCTCAACCGTCCTTTCGGTCCTGCACGTTCGCCACGTGCCTCCCATGCGTTCGAGGTGGTGAGCGGTGGAGGTGGGAAACCGAGCCGCCACTGGTTGGGGTGGCGGGTCGGTCCCGGACCCCTCACCTTCTACGTCTTGATTGGCCGAGCGGGGCGGTCGAGTTCCAGCCCTGCCCCTTTATAAAGGGCGGAGGGAGGGGACGGCGCCCCGCACTCCTCCATTTTCTTTCTCCTTCAACTTCTGCTCCTCTCTTCTGTCCGCCATGAAGAGAGAAAACCTCGGCTCCTCAACGGTGGCGGAGAGGGTCGCTGCTCGACAACGCGTCCCCCCTTCTCCTGCACCCGCGGTGTCCGAACCGGCCACAAGGGGAAGAGGGAGGGGGCGGGCCGTGGGCGAGGACGGGGTGCTCGGGGAAGAGGAGGACGGGGCGGCCCGCCGGCCTCGCCCCCGCCAGCAGCTCCTCCTCAAGTGGAAGGTCACGTTGGAGATGACCCCTGTGAGTTCTTCATTAGGATGCGGGGGTCGCCGCGCCGTCACCTTCGTCTCCCGACTCCGTTTGCGCGGGAGATGGAGGCGAATCCGCCGGAGTCGCTGCGGCCTCCACTTCAAGTTGATGGGGGAAGATCACCTCTCCGTCAAGGTCTTCGGGCACCTCGGGACTCACGCGAGGTGCTGCATGGAGAGCTCCTCTGATGACGAACACTCCTCCTTTAGCAAGGGTGTCGAGGAGAACAGCGACTGCGACGACGAGGGTGGTGGACGGCAGGATGACGGGTCCGACTAGGTGTCGGGCGCCGCTCCTGGTGGCACCGGCGACCCCATCATCCGCATCACCGGCTCCTTGAACTTCTCGGGGCCGTCTCCTTGGCGGCTGGCGTAGGGAGGTTGCGGAAGAGGAAGAAGAAGAAGGCGGGCTGCAAGGTCGTCATGTCGAAGTACGCGGGCACCGACGCCTTCGTCTCGTACTGACGTCCTGTCGCCTCGTCTTTGAGCTCTGCCTCCGGCGCCGTCATCACTGTCCAGCCCTGGGGAGGCCGCCGAGAAGTCTTCTCGGTATCTTCTGCCACCCGTAGCTCGCCTAGGCGCCCCTTTTGCCCTTCTCGCCTCCTTGACCTACCTCCTGAGGAGAGGGACAAGAAAGGCATTACGGGCATCTTATCTCTTTTTAGTCTGTAAGCCTTCGGGCATCTGTTAAGTTTAGAACTCGTAATCCCCTTGTTCATGTTTTTCATTCCCTATGGACTGTACCTGAATGGAATGTTTTTAATGAAAAAGGAATGTTTGCCGGGTCATTTGTTCGTAGGTAAAAACCCACAACCGGGAATAAATCCCTGATATCCTTAAGATAAACATTTTCTCGCCCGACAACAGGCCCTGCCGTTTCCCTACTTTGCTCAACCTTTCTCACGCCCTTGGCGGAGTCAGGGATGAAGCGGGCTCAGGCTCCTCGTTTTATCCTTTTGCTGCCGCGACTACGACCAAACCTAGTCCCAAGAATGAGCCTTAGGGCCTAGAGTTATGGGAGCACGGTAGCTTAAGGAAAAGAACGAGGTTTCACATACCTCAGTCCATAATGGAATGCATGATAAGGGATAAAGGACTTATCTGAAGCTGCAGCCCCCAGCGACCCTGGTCTGCCGTGGGCGAATTCTTGCCCTTGCAGCCTCCGGCAACACTGGCTTGCCGGGGCCTAGGCACTGGTCTGTTCTTCATTCCTTCCTCCAAGTGGCCTCAGCAAGGATGTCTGTGCGTCCTGTGAACCAAGGAAGACAGAGGAAAGACAAAGACTCGACCTCTAAGCTAGGGGTTAGCCGCTGCTAAGCACTATCAACCCTAACCAAGGACGAGATTCGACTCAGCATGCATGCTATAACTTAGGGCGCCAGCGCTTCATTTATTTATGCTCAGGGTCTGCGTCTGGCTTCGTACAAAGGGTTACATACCTTGCCGGCAAGGCTTGTACAAAAGGGTGGCTTGCCGGGAGGCACGACAAGCCGCGCCTTATGGGTAAAACTTGCGAAGATGCTCGATGTTCCAGGAATTACTCACCGGAACGGCATCCTCGGTCTCCAGGCAGACTGCGCCAGGCTTGGTGACTCGTATTACCCGATAAGGGCCTTCCCACCTTGGCGTCAACTTGTTCGTATTCCTGGCCGATTGAATGCGCCGGAGAACAAGGTCGCCTTCCTCAAAGCTTTGGGCATGAACCTTGCGGCTATGGTAGCGGCACAAGGCTTGCTGGTAGCGCGCTGCTCTCACAGCCGCCCGAAGACGATCTTCCTCAAGGAGCATTGCGTCGTCTTGTCGCAATTTCTCTTGCTCAAGCTCATCATAAGCGAGCACTCGAGGCGACCCGTATATGAGTTCCGTGGGGAGAACTGCTTCTGCCCCGTATATCAGGGCAAAGGGCGTCTGGCCGGTGGCTCGATTTGGCGTCGTCCTGATCGACCAAAGAACCGCCGGCAATTCATCAATCCAGCGCCTCCCGCTCTTGTGGAGCCTGTCAAAGGTCTTTGTCCTTAATCCTCGCAGCACTTCAGCGTTTGCCCTCTCAGCTTGACCATTGCTTCAGGGGTGAGCAACGGAAGCGAAACAGACCTTGCTGCCAAGGTCTTGGGTATATTGCATGAAGGTGCGGCTTGTAAACTGCGTGCCGTTGTCAGTGATAATCATGTTAGGTATGCCGAAACGATACACTAGTCCCTTGAAGAACTTGACGGCTGACAGAGCTGTGACCTTCCTTACTGCCTCCACCTCTGGCCACTTTGTGAACTTGTCGATTGCAACGTACAAGTACTCAAAGCCCCCGACGGCGCGGGGGAAAGGGCCCAGTATGTCGAGCCCCCAGACCGAGAAGGGCCAGGAGAGAGGAATGGTTTGAAGGGCTTGAGCTGGTTGATGAAGTTTCTTCGAGTGGAATTGGCACACTTTGCACCTGGTGACCAGCGTTGCCGCATCCTGGAGGGCAGTGGGCTAGAAGAGGCCTTGTCGAAATGCCTTGCCGGCAAGGGCCCTCAACCCTATGTGGGATCCACATATGCCTCCATGTATCTCCGCCAACAGATCCAGTCCTTCCTCTCAAGGGATGCACTTCAATTTCACACCGTTCGGTCTCCTTCTGTACGGGACGTCATCGACAAACTGGTACATGGCAGACTGACGGGCTACTTTCCCCGCTTCTTCCTGCTCCTCAGGAAGTTCCCCAGTCTAAAGGAATCAGACGGTATGCTGCGCCCACGCTGGAGCCTGGGGCTCGATGGCGAGGACTAAAGGCATTTCCTCCGCCAAGGGAGTGGCTATCTCGACGGCAAAAGCTTGACGCTCCGCCGGAGTTAGCCCTCCGATGGCGGGCTCAGTGTCCCCGGCAACATCCTTGCCGGCGGCTCCGGGGAGCTCATCGGGAAAGTACTTGCCGGGCCCTGACTTCCTCCTCTTGTTCTGCTATGTTGATGGATCAACGGATGGCTGAGAAAGCTGAAGCACAAAGGTACCTGATTCCACAGGTAGCTTGAGGGCAGTGCGCTTTGACAGGTAATCGACGATGTCGTTCTCCGCCCGGGGAACGTGCTCTGCCTGTATACCGTCAAAGCGCTCTTCCAACTTTCTCACTTCATCGACGTAGGCCTTCATCAACGGGCTCTAGTAATCCTTGTTGACTTGTTTGACGACAAGCTGCGAGTCGCCCCTGACAATGAGCTTCTTGATTCCGAGGTCCGCCGCGATCCTAAGACCAGCAAGCAGCCCCTCG
Organism: Secale cereale; assembly: GCA_902687465.1. Classification (NCBI taxonomy): domain Eukaryota; kingdom Viridiplantae; phylum Streptophyta; class Magnoliopsida; order Poales; family Poaceae; genus Secale; species Secale cereale. The sequence goes on from LR738712.1 coordinate 408,619,871, forward strand.
TATTCGGCGGTGTTGTTCGTTGATACCTCCCTAGGGAAGTGCATCTAGACTACGTACTTGAGGTGCTCTCCAGTGGGCGCGACCAGCAGTACGCCAGCCCCGGCGCCCTCTAAGGAGAAAGCCCCATCAAAGTACATGATCCAGTTGCGACTCGCCTCTTTGCAGGGGAGAGCAGTTTCCTAGACTTCTTCATCACGCGTTGCGGTCCATTCTGCGATGAACTCTACCAGGCCTCGACTCTGAATTGTCGAGGTACTTTCAAACTTGAGGCCAAAGCTGGACAGCTCCAGCGCCCACTCTACAATCCTTCCCGTCGCGTCTGGATTGTGCAATATCCGTTGCAGAGGGAGGCGAGTGACGACAGTGATCTCTTGCGCCTGTAAGTAATGACGCAGCTTCCTCGAGGCCATAGGAAGGCCGAAGAGCAATTTCTGCACACCGGAGTACCTTGATCTAGCCCCCTGCAAGAGGGAGCTAACAAAGTAGACCGGGTGCTGCATCATCTTCTTTTTCGGCTGCACTTCAACCGACTGTGTCGCTTCTGCACCAGTGGCACCAGGCTCTGTTGCTCCTATCACCTCATCATCAATTTATCTCTGCGCCACTAGCGCGGCGCTGACCACCTGGTTTGTTGCCGCTAAGTATAGCAGCAACGGTTCTTGTGGCCTAGGCGCAACCAATATTGGCGTGGAGGAAAGATACCTCTTCAGATCTTGTAATGCTGCCTCAGCCTCCGGTGTCCACTCCATTGGGCCCGCCTTTTTCATGACCTTGAAACAGGGGAGGGCGCGCTCGGTAGACTTGGAAATGAATCTGCTCATGGCGGCAATGCAGCCAGCAAGCCGACGCACATCCTTGACCTGTTTGGGTGCTTCAATCTGCTCTATAGCTTTGATCTTGTCCGAATTGGCTTCTATCATGCGCTGCGACACAAAGAACTGTAGGATCGAAAGTAGGTCTAGAGGGGGGGTGATTAGACTACTTGACAATATAAAAAATCTGCCTTTAGATCATGCAATGTTTTTGGCAGTTTCACAATTAAGATCAAATCAAGTATCACCCTACACATGCAATTCTAGAGTAATAGCAGCGGAAAGTAAACTGCACATGTAAAAGAGAGGTGGAGAAGATCAAACGCAGTTTGGTGACACGAAGATTTTTGTCGTGGTTCCGATAGGTGGTGCTATCGTACATCCACGTTGATGGAGACTTCAACCCACGGAGGGTAACGGCTGCGCGAGTCCACGGAGGGCTCCACCCACGAAGGGTCCACGAAGAAGCAACCTTGTCTATTCCATCATGGCCTATGCCCACGGAGGACTAGCCTTACTCGGGGTAGATCTTCACGAAGTAGGCGATCTCCTTGCCCTTACAAACTTCTTGGTTCAACTCCACATCTCAAAGACGGAGGCTCCCAAGCGACACCTAACCAATCTAGGAGGCACCACCCCCCAAAAGGTAATAGACGGTGTTGATGATGATGAACTCCTTGCTCTTGTGCTTCAGATGATAATCTCCCCAACACTCAACTCTCCTCACTGATATGGCTGTGGTGGAAGAAAGGTTTGAGTGGAAAGCAACTTGGGAAGGCTAGAAATCAAGTTTCATATGGTAGGAATGGAATGACTTGATCTCAACACAAGGGTAGGTGGTTCTCTTCTCAGAAAGTGTATAGTAGGAGTGGTAGACTTTCTGATGGCTCTCCTCACGAATGAAGAGGGGGTGGAGGGGTATATATAGCCTCCACACAAAATCCAACCGTTACACACACATTTGACCAATCTCGGTGAGACCGAAGTGAAAACTCGGTCAGACCGAAAGTTCAAATATAGTGAACGTTGGGATTTTCGGTGGGACCGAAAATACCATCTCGGTGTGTCCGAAGTGAGTCAAAGGTTGGAGCTTGCCATCTCGGTGTGACCGAAAACAACAACTCGGATATTCCGAAGTGATGTCAAATGGTTACAGAAGGTTGGCAGTCCATTTTCGGTGAGACCGAAACTCAAAATCGGATGGACCGAGAATTTAGGGTTTGGAAGAATAACTGAGGTGGTTCATCTCGGTGGGACTGAGTTTGCAGAATCGGTTTGTCCGAGATTACTTATGAGTGTGTTAAGTAGTGAAGAGTGCTGATAGTTGAGGGAGCTAGATCACCAAGCACTTGAGCAACTAGATCATTAACACAACCTCATCCCCTTTTAATAGTATTGGCTTTTCCTATGGACTCAATGTGATCTTTGATCACTAAACCAAAAATAGAGTCTTGAGCTTTTGCCAATGCTTGTCTTAGCATTTTGAGGGGTCCACTTCTTCAGACATTTCCATACCCATATCATCGAACTTTTCTGAAATGATTCTCAAGTAAATATTAGTTCAATGATATATATGTTGTTATTAATTACCAAAACCACCCGGGGATTTGTTGCACTTTCAATCTCCCCCTTTTTGGTAATTGATGACAACATATAGATCAAAGCTTCGACAAAGGATATAATCAATGAATAATATCGTCGCTTTGAGAAGTATGTGATAAACAAGAGCTCCCCCTAAATTTGTGCATTATTTAAAATTTGCGTTTGAATGCAAATGCACAATCGATTAGGATTATGGGTCACTCTTCCATGTCACATACATCTTGGTGGAGCGCACAAAATGATAAGAATGAATAACATGCACTCAATCACCAAGACAAGAGTAAATAGCCATACAATAAGGAATAGCATGTGATAAGAAATAAGCACACATTAAAGCATAGTATGACTAGGCACTCATTAAGATAGCATCAAACGTAGTAGCAAGCACACTTAAAGTTTCAGGAACCAAAAGAAATCAATGTATCTCAAAGAAAACCGGCAAAAGAACGAAAGACGAAAGAGCACTCTCTCTCTCGAAGCCCTATGATCTATAACAATTTCTCCCCCTTTGGCAACAAGTTACCAAAAAGTTCGAAAAGGTATAGAGCTAAGCGTCACTGCGGGCTCTGCTGGCGGCTCCCGTCTGGGTAGATGTCGGTGTAGAGATAGCTGCATCGGCGAAGACTTCTGCTGATGTCTGCGGTGGAGGAGTGGATGCTGGAGCTGGAGCAACTGCTGGAGCTGTAGCTGGTGCTGAAGTGGTAGCCCTGGAGTCTGTCACTGGGATAGCTGCAGATCTGGATCCTCTCGGAACCGGAGTAGTCTGGCGATGAGAGTCCTGGGCTAGATCATCCTGCATAAGCTCTGCTCTCTCCTGCCTTGTCTCCTCCATGTCTGCCTCAAGCTTGTTGACAGACACATGAATCTCAGTCAGCTTCACGTCCAGAGCGTGGATCTTGTCCTCAACAATCCTCTCTAGGCTCTCCTGAGATTGCTCAATGCTGGCCAGGCGTTGTTCAATCCTCTGGGTAGCTTCAAGAATTTGTTCTCCAAAGCTCTTTGGCTTAGCTGCTGCTGCTGCTGCCTCTTTGTCAGCTTTAGCCTTCTTCGCAGCTTCGATTTTGGCCTGTCCTTCAACTGAGGTAGGATCCTCTTCATCCATCACAACTACGTTGTCCTCATGCTCTGGCTGCAGTGGCAAGTGCTTCCTATCCAACATGAATTTGCCCGTGCCAAACTTGGCGTTGATGAGCATCTGAATCTGCGGTGCAAACCCACACGACCTCTTCTGGTCAGCTGCAGTCCTCTTAATGGTCTCTACCATCAAGTCCATCACCTTGAAAGGTGCCTTCTCATCGAGAATGTGCAGCATGTTGATAGAATAGCCTCGAATCATGCGGTGGTCTCCAGACTTAGGCATCAATGTATGCCTCAGAATAGTGTTAGTGGTGGTCAGACCTGCCTGGAGATAGTACACTGAGCCAAGCTTCCATCCTTCCAAATCAGCAGCCGGGATCTCCTTGTACATGTTATTCATGGAATCATGACTCTTCTTAGGAATCCCATAGACATCAATGTCGTCCTCTCTCTGCACTGGAGCGTTCAGAAGTTCTGCCCATTCTTCAACAGTCGAAGAAAACCTTTGACCTTCAGTCATCCAGGTGATCTTGCCATCAGGATAGAAGTGGGCTGTGGCATAGAACTGCATGATCATCTCGTCATTCCAAGCTGTCAGCTCTTGACCCACAAAATCAGCAACTCCACATGCAGTAAAGCTCTCATGCACATGGGGAAAGAAGTCCCGGTGCTCTTCACTGTCAATATACTTCCAGTCAACATACCTGGTGTCAGCAACAATGGGCTTCTTATCCATCAGCACGGTCTCATAGAAATCCTGCTGCTCTCTGGTGTGGAATCTGGGGTCCTCAGCAGTCCTTCTCCTTACAGCATATGGATCAGACTGTCTCCATAGCCTGAGACCTTTGTCCTTCCTTGCCTTCATGTCCTCAGCTTGAGGATGAGCATCATTGTGGAGTGGCAACTTGGGACGGAGCTTAAGCAACACATGCTCTTCATCTGATTCAGACGGTGGCATCTCACCTTTGTTCTTCTCAGAAGCTGGAATGCTTCTGGTTGTTCTCTTGGGCTTAGCTGGAGCTGCCTTGGCTTGAGCAGGCTTCTTGGGTTTAGAGGAGGCTTGAGCCCGAATAGCATCACCCATGAACTTAGCTTTCTGAGGAGGAGGCTGGGGTGCATCTTCTTCTTCTTCTTCTTCTGCAGCATCAACTTGAGGTTCAGCATATACTACCCTCTTCCTTTTGGAAGTCTTCTTCACCTTGCTTGGAGCAGGCTCTTCCAAGTTGAGCTTCTTTGCAACTGCTGACTGCTTTACTTTGCTTGTGCCTTTCCTTGACTGCTGCCCTTGGTGCTCTTTGGCAACCACATTCCTCTTTGGCTTGGAGGTAACTTCCTCAGCAACAAAGTCAGAGTCCTCATCATCAGAAGTTCTCTTCTTCCTGGTTCTGGTGGCTGCAGGAGGCAAACCACTAGGGGTGCTCCTCTCACCATCATCACTGGAGCTGCTAGCAGGACTTGTATCTGCCTCTGGAATTTCAAATGGTGATTCAGACTTGTTCTGGCTGTAACTGACATCTGACATGGCTGAAAAACCTGTGAAAAGATAAGGTATAGGCAGAGTAGAAGAGTTATCACAACTGCAGAGGTTTTTGCAAAAAAATGAGTTCAAAACTTAGTTTTGAGTTTTCACAGAATGTATTTCGGTCAAACCGATTTCAAGTTTCGGTGAAACCGAAGTGTTCAACAGAAACCTACACACCACTTTCGGTCAGACCGAAATGGGTTTCGGTCCTACCGATAACTTAGGGTTTCACTGAAACTACGTTTCGGTCATTCCGATTGGCACAACTCGGTTAAACCGAATGATGCAGTGCAATGGCCAGAGGCCAAATCGGTCATTCCGAGTTTCAAAATCGGCTTCACCGAGATGCATTCCGTGGAAACCTAAACCTAAGAATTTTGCTCGAAACTAGAGGATCTGAACTAATGTATAGGGAATATCTCAAACGTGGATTGAATCATGGCAAGCCTATCGTGCAAGAATCGGATGGGGAGCACGAAAGGGACCGGGATACACCCTAACTTGGTAGAATCCCTCTACGGCGGCAACGGTGGAGATGATTACCGTTGACGGCGGCGGAGACCTGCGGCGAGGGCACACAGGCGACGACGGCGACGATCCGTAGACCAGGGCGACGGCAGCAGGGGTCTTGGGGGCGAACGGTTTGAAGAATTAAATCGCGCGCAGCCCTCAGGTATATATAACCCCATGCTGTCGGTGGGACCGAGTTGAAAAACTCGGTGTCACCGAGATGTATAACTGCTGTGCAGTTACGCATATCGGTCAGACCGAGAGTTTGAACTCGGTTTCACCGAGATGAAACCTAGATCAGTCTAAGCGTTTCGGTTGGACCGAGATTGAGAAGCCGGTCAGACCGAAATGGACTTAGAGGGTTTTGGAAGTCAGCCTTAGACGAATCGGTGGCTCCGAGTGCTCCTCACTCGGACTGTCCGAAAAAGACTTGTTCAAAGTTGTGATATGAGCATGAATAGAATTTGAGACAAGAAAGCATAGATAGCTAGAGAAGGTGCTTAGGCATTCTTGTCCATCCATTTGGCCAGAAAAAAATCAAAACAATCAAAACAACAAATTGATGTCCTTGAATGGATAAAATCATGCATTCAACATGCTCACACAATAAGATAGCAACTCAACTATGTGTCAAACATGCACAACCAACACTCTAGCTACTAGCACACAATTTGTCGATGACTAGGTCATCTATATATGAGTATATTGACTTAGGAGCCAAATGAGAACATTTGATCATAGGTCATACTCATCGTTTAAGCACAAGTGGGGTTACCACTTTTACATAAAGCATTTATGTGTTCACATCATTTGGAGATGCTTTAGCTCAATTTTTAGAGCAAAGCTCCCCCTAGATGTGAGAACCCCTTTCAAAGGGTCAAACTAACCTTGGGTTGTCGTAGAAGACTTCATGTAGATGTTGAAGATGTGGATGCTCAATGTTGATGCAGATCATCAAGAGTTGGGAGCAATCCTTTGGGTTAGGGCACTTTCAATACCTACATGGGTTAGTCCCACAAGGAACAAACAAGAATATCCATAGACATAGAGTGAAGTACACAAAAGATGATGTCCATGAAAGCAATGATTACCTTGTCCCTTGACTTACCAACAAGAGGGTTTGTGACTCCATGAACTAGTGCATGATGTGGAAGTTGATTGCACAAGTTCTTGCCAAAATGAATATGAGTGAAGTTTGTTGGCGGAGTCACCCTCAAGAACCTACTAGTTCTTCTTCTTTGGGATCCACATCATCTTGATGGGAATCCTTGGTGTTGTAGTTGAGCTTGATGAAGTAGAACTTGATGTGTCCTTGGGAACCCACTTGACCATGGCTTGAGGTGCTTCAATGAATGCATCAATCTCCTCTTGAAGCTTGTCCTTGGCCTTTAGCTTGTGGTCTTGTGATGGAAGGTCATCTTGAGCTTGTTCCACATTGGAAGAAGTAGGATCATACTTCTCCTTTTGTGAAACAAACTGTGGAGTAGGGTATTGACCTTCTTCCCACTCAACACCTTCGGCGTTGAACTTTCGCTCAAAACCAATCCCTTGATTCTTCCGGTGTCTTCCTTGTTTGCGAACAATCTCCTCAAAGTTCTTGCTTCCGGAAAGACTCTTGTAGACACCTTTCTCTATGATTTCCTTCAATAAGCTATTTTCTTGCTCAAGTGTAACTTGGCTTGAAACATTGTTAGTGGAATCAAGAGAACTACTAGAAGCAACAATATTGGATTTAACATTGTTATTGTTACTACTAGAGGAAGAATTTTTCTTATGCTTGTCATGCTTAGTCTTAATAGGTGGCAAGAAATTAGACAAGAGAAGTCGTTTGGCAAGATATGAAGAACTCTTCTTTCGAAGATCGTCATTCGACTCTTCTCGACTATAAAGACTACTAGCATTTTCATCATTACTAAGCTCACTAGATTTATCATGCAAGAGCTCATCTTCACCAAGCAAGTCATCCTCATCACTATCAAAGTCAATGAATTCAGGGTGTGTTACCTTGGGGCCTTTAGCCATGAAGCATCTTCCAATTCCCTCATTTGGTGAATCAAATAAGTCGTAGGAGTTGGAGTTGGAGGATACTAGTGCAAGTCCGGCAACACCTTCATCTTGACTATAGTCGGAGTCGGAGTGATAGCTTCCATCGGATTGATTGTCAGAGTCGGAGCCGGAGACCCATTCACCAACATGAGCTTGATGTCTTCTTCTTGTGTAGCTCCTTGATGACTTGTCTTTCCTCTCCGAATCCTTGCTTCTCCGAGAGGGTCTTCGTTCATAACGATCATCTCTGCTCCTTCTCTCTCTCCGAGGTGACTCATCTCTTGCTCTTCTTCTTGGAGATTCTTCTCTTCTCTTGTGGGGAGCCATACACTCATTTGAGAAGTGTCCGGGTCTTCCACAATTGTAGCAGTTTCGATCACGACTAGAAGATCTCTTTTCATCATATGATCTAGACTTTGAGCTTCTTTCTTTGCCTCTATTCTTGTAGAACTTGTTGAAGTTCCTGACCATTAGGCTTATCTCTTCATTGGAAATTAGCTTGTCACTTGAGGTAGTAGGAGCATCACTTGTAGCTTTGTAAGCACCACTTGACTTGTTGTGAAGCTCTTCCTTATCCTTAAGTGTCATCTCATGAGCAACAATTCTTCCAATGACTTCAGTTGGCTTGAGGGTCTTGTAGTTTGGCATCATTTGGATCAAAGTGCACACGGTGTCATATTTTCCATCCAAAGCTCTGAGAATCTTCTTAATGATGAATCGGTCGGTCATTTCTTCGCTTCCTAAGCCGGCAATCTCATTTGTGATGAGAGCGAGCCTAGAGTACATTTCAGCGACTCCTTCACCATCCTTCATCTTGAACTTGTCAAGTTGACCTTGAAGAATATCTAGCTTTGATTCCTTCACAGATTCATTACCTTCGTGCATTTCGACCAAAGTATCCCAAATCTCTTAAGCATTCTCAAGACGGCTGATTTTGTTGAACTCCTCGGGACACAAAGCATTGAAGAGAATGTCACAGGCTTGAGCATTGTTTTGCAACATCCGCAACTCTTCCGGTGTAGCTTCGCGATCCGGAACTTTTCCTTCCTCGAAGAATTCACCTTGCATACCAACACAAATAATGCCCCATGCGGCTGGGTTATGACCAAGAATATGCATTTTCATTTTATGCTTCCAACTAGCAAAATTTGTACCATCAAAGTAAGGACCTCTACGATAATTACCCTCACTAGACGCCATACTCTCCTAGGTTGTGAAACCAAGCTTATGGAGTCCAATGCAATGGAAACCAAAACAATGGAGACCAAAGCTCTGATACCACTTGTAGGATCGAAAGTAGGTCTAGAGGGGGGGTGATTAGACTACTTGACAATATAAAAAATCTGCCTTTAGATCATGCAATGTTTTTGGCAGTTTCACAATTAAGATCAAATCAAGTATCACCCTACACATGCAATTCTAGAGTAATAGCAGCGGAAAGTAAACTGCACATGTAAAAGAGAGGTGGAGAAGATCAAACGCAGTTTGGTGACACGAAGATTTTTGTCGTGGTTCCGATAGGTGGTGCTATCGTACATCCACGTTGATGGAGACTTCAACCCACGGAGGGTAACGGCTGCGCGAGTCCACGGAGGGCTCCACCCACGAAGGGTCCACGAAGAAGCAACCTTGTCTATTCCATCATGGCCTACGCCCACGGAGGACTAGCCTTACTCGGGGTAGATCTTCACGAAGTAGGCGATCTCCTTGCCCTTACAAACTTCTTGGTTCAACTCCACATCTCAAAGATGGAGGCTCCCAAGCGACACCTAACCAATCTAGGAGGCACCACCCTCCAAAAGGTAATAGACGGTGTTGATGATGATGAACTCCTTGCTCTTGTGCTTCAAATGATAATCTCCCCAACACTCAACTCTCCTCACTGATATGGCTGTGGTGGAAGAAAGGTTTGAGTGGAAAGCAACTTGGGAAGACTAGAAATCAAGTTTCATATGGTAGGAATGGAATGGCTTGATCTCAACACAAGGGTAGGTGGTTCACTTCTCAGAAAGTGTATGGTAGGAGTGGTAGACTTTCTGATGGCTCTCTCCACGAATGAAGAGGGGGTGGAGGGGTATATATAGCCTCCACACAAAATCCAACCGTTACACACACATTTGACCAATCTCGGTGAGACCGAAGTTAAAACTCGGTCAGACCGAAAGTTCAAATATAGTGAACGTTGGGATTTTCGGTGGGACCGAAAATACCATCTCGGTGTGTCCGAAGTGAGTCAAAGGTTGGAGCTTGCCATCTCGGTGGGACCGAAAGTATCAACTCGGATATTCCGAAGTGATGTCAATTGGTTACAGAAGGTTGGCAGTCCATTTTCGGTGAGACCGAAACTCAAAATCGGATGGACCGAGAAATTAGGGTTTGGAAGAATAACTGAGGTGGTTCATCTCGGTGGGACTGAGTTTGCAGAATCGGTTTGTCCGAGATTACTTATGAGTGTGTTAAGTAGTGAAGAGTGCTGATAGTTGAGGGAGCTAGATCACCAAGCACTTGAGCAACCAGATCATTAACACAACCTCATCCCCTTTTAATAGTATTGGCTTTTCCTATGGACTCAATGTGATCTTTGATCACTAAACCAAAAATAGAGTCTTGAGCTTTTGCCAATGCTTGTCTTAGCATTTTGAGGGGTCCACTTCTTCAGACATTTCCATACCCATATCATCGAACTTTTCTGAAATGATTCTCAAGTAAATATTAGTTCAATGATATATATGTTGTTATTAATTACCAAAACCACCCGGGGATTTGTTGCACTTTCAATAACCCGAGAAGCTTGCCAGACGGAACACCGAAGACGCACTTCTCAGGGTTCAACTTGAGGTTGATCTTGTGCAAGTTCACAAATGTTTCTTGCAAATCCAGTACAAGGGTTGCCTTGTTCTTGGTTTTGACCACTATATCATCCATATAAGCCTCCATATTTCTATGGAGCTGGGGTTCAAAACCAATCTGGACTGCCCTTGCAAACGTCAAGCCAGCACTCTTCAACTCGAAGGGCATTCGTACGAAACAGTACGGGCCACATGGGGTGATGAATGCCGTCTTCTCTTCATCTTCTCTCGCCATGAAGATCTAGTGGTAGCCGGAGTAGGCATCGAGGAATGACAGCAGGTCACACCCCGCCGTGGAGTCGACAATCTGGTCTATGCGCGGCAATGGGAAGGGGTCCTTGGGACAAGCTTTATTGATATCTGTGTAATCAATACACAGCCTCCACTTCCCATTTTCCTTGCGCACTACCACTGGATTGGCGAACCACGTTGGGTGGAGCACTCCTCTCACCAAACCCGCAGCTTCCAGTTTCCGGATCTCCTCGGTGATGAACTCTTGCCGTTCCAAAGCTTGCTTCCTGACCTTTTGCTTGATGGGCCGCGCATGAGGGCAGAAAGCGAGGTGGTGCTCAATCACCTCCCTGGGAACGCCGGGGATGTCGGATGCTTGCCAGGCAAACACGTCGACATTCGCCCGCAGGAAGGTGACGAGCGCCTCTTCCTATTTTTTGTCAAGGGCGGAGCTTATGGTAAAAGCCCCTCCCGTGCTGTCCTCCTTGACAGAAACCTTCTTGGTTCCTGGCGGCGTAGCCCTGGATCTCTTGTTTCTGCCGGTGGAGCTCTCTGGAACGTCCTCGATGGGAGCGCGACACTCCGAAGAGGTGCGCTTGCCAGAGTGGGTGTCTGACGTCTCGTCGGTCTTCTTCTTTCCGGTGGAGCTCTCAGGCACGTTCTCGACGGGAGCACGGCACTCCGAAGAGGTGCGCTTGCCGGAGTGGGTGCCCGAGGTCTCGCCGGTCTTCTTCTTCCCTCCCGGGGCTCTAGTGGCAGGAGCAAGTGCCCCCGTAGCGGCAGTTGCTGCAACTGCTTGCTGGTACAATTGGTCGGCGCAAATCAGCGCATCTTTCTTGTCAGAGGGGATGGTGATGATCGTCACGGGCCCTGGCATCTTCAGGGTGTTGTAGGCATAGTGTGATGCTTCCATGAACTTGGCCAGTGTTGGGTGGCCAAGGATCCCATTGTAAGGCAGGGGGATCTTGGCAACATCAAAAACGATCCTCTCAGTTCTGTAGTTCAGATCACTTCCAAAAGTCACGGGTAGCGTGACTTTCCCCCTTGGTTGACTCCTTCCTGGGCTGACCCCCTGAAACGTGCCCGTCTCCTCGAGGTCTCCATCAGGAACTTGTAGCTTCTCGATCACGGTGGGCGAAAGTAGGTTCAGACCGGCCCCGCCGTCAACTAGCATCTTCGTCACCTTGAGGTTGCATATTGTCGGTGCAACCAACAATGGCAAGCACCTGACCGCAGTAGTGCGATCAGGGTGATCCTCGGCGTCAAAGATGATAGGTGTGCTGGACCATTTCAGCGGCTTTTGGGCACCGGACGATGGCTCTGCCACAATAATCTCAAGCGCCCACTGTTTAAGCTGACGGTGAGAAGCATGCAGCGAGGCGCCACCATCGACGCACATGGCATCCGTAGCCTTCTGAAATTCTTGGCCGCCGGACTCGTCGACCTCTTCGTGATCGTCGTCTTCAGGTCTTCTGTCGCGGCCCCGGGCGGGCATTTCCTGCTATTTCTCCTTGCCGCGACGGTCTGCTTGGCCGTCACGCTTCTTGCTAGATCCCTCAGCACCGTCTTGGCCCTTCTCCTTGTCCCGCCTCTCATATTCAGCCCTTTGCTTCTCAGGAAGGAGCTCAACCTGGTGGCAGTCCTGGAGATCATGGCCCTTGGTGCGATGGATCTTGCAGTATCGCTTGCCGGAGTTTCCTGGCTTCTCGGCAGCCGCCAAGGCCCGGCAGGCGACACACCCGGCAATTTCTTTGCCAGGGTCACCAGCCTTGGTTTTCTTGGTGGAGCCGGTGTCATCAGATCCCTCGACGGCAAGCACGACCTTCCCCTTGCGCTTCCTGTTACAATTCCGGCCCTTCTTCGCTGGAGCGACAGTATACTCGTCTGAGGAGTTGGTTTCCGCACCGGCGCTTTTGCCGGGGTACTTCCTTCCCTCTTCAGCCCGGGCACATCTGTCGGCAAGAACGTAGAGTTCCACCACATCCTTCACCTTGGTCATCGCCAGTTCTTCGCGCATCTTGTGGTTGCGCATGTTCTGGTGGAACGCGCTGATGATGGCGGCATGGTGAACATCGGGGATATTGTACAGTACCCGGCTGAATCTCTGTATGTACTTGCGCAGAGTCTCGCCTTCCTTCTGGGGTATGACATGCAGGTCACTCGCTTGGCCATGGGCTTGATGGCCTCCGGTAAAGGCGCCAAAAAACTCATGGCACAAGTCGGACCGGGAGGAAATAGAGTCTACTGGCAAGTGCATCAACCACGACATGGCGTTAGGTTTAAGAGCTAATGGAAAGTAATTCGCAAGCACCTTATCGTCGCGGGCCCCGGCAGCTTGCATCGCGATGGTGTAGATGCTGAGGAACTCTGACGGGTGGGTCTTGCCGTTGTACTTCTCGCCAACGTCAGGTTTGAAGGTGCGGTGAGAGGGCCACTGGAACTGCCACAGCTCACGAGTGAAAGCTGGACAGCCTACCTCGTAGGGTAGACCTCCAGGGCTTTCCGGTGCTGGGCGGTCCGTAGAAGACCCTGCTCGCCTGTCTGACTGGTGGCGCGTTTCGCGCCGGCGCTCGATGGTGGTTCGAGCATCCTCACGAGCTCGCTCCTGAAGAACTTGACGTTGGTCGCCGCGGGTCCGTGGGTCGGACGACGCTATGGAGATGGTGTCGCTCGCGACATCTCGACGGGTCGACACACGCAGCACCGGGCGAGGAGGAGGCGAATGCATCGTAGCCACGGCGCTGCCAGCTCTCCCGCCGCCGGTGCGTGGGACCCCATCGGAGCGTCGGCCTGGGAGCTCCGCTAGATTTAGGTCATCCATGTTGGCGACTGCGACAACGCTTCGGATGGTGGCTCTCCATTCGTCGAGTTTCCCCGTAATGGGAGGAAAGTCTAGGAGCAACTACGCGCGCGCCAAAGCTTCGGCGGGTGTCAACGGTAGTGAAACCTGCGTGGACCGTGACACGCTTCGACCCCTGACCGTGTCAGGGGGAGCTCCATCACGATCCCGCGGTTGCCTAACGTCTCCACCAGCGCTTCGGCGGGCGGGCAGTTCTTCTACGTCCCAGGAGTGGCGCTCGGGGCCCTTCCCATGGCGACGCCCGGGATCTTCGGGGTGACGACGCCGTTTGTCGCGCGCTACTTGAGAAGAGCGCTCTGCTAGCGCCGGCGTGGGAGTTCTGGAGGCCCTCGCATCACCTTCGGGTGATGCGGCCGCGACCCTGGAAGGCCCCACTCCACCAGCGGAGGGTTGGGCTCCGTCCTTGGAACTGGCGGTGTGTGGCCCGTTACCAGGCGCACAAACATCGCCACCTCCCAATCTCCGGCTGTCGGGATGGCGTTGGTGTTCGCGAGCAGCGCCCCGAGTCCTTTCCGCGACTGGTCCGCTGCTTGCCCGCGTCGGGATGGGCTATCCGGTTTCCGACTGGCCATCCGCCACCATCGTCTTCTTCTTAGGCGCCATGACGATGCAGGAGCGTCGAACTAACCGCTAAAGCCGATTCACACAACTGCGCTGCCCCCTACCTGGTGCGCCAAAGATGTCGGTGTATTTGGATCGACACCTATGGGATCACAAGAATCCCTACTACGGTTGCGGGGCGCGGGGTTGAGAGAAGAGCGGATCTAACAGTCAGGACACAGTTCCTTTACCCAGGTTCGGGCCGCAAAGATGCGTAAAACCCTACTCCTGCTTTGGTGGATTATATGTTGGTGTTCTTCATCTAGTGAGGAGCTCCAAGAAAGCCGTGAGGAGTTCTAAAAAGCCGAATCCTCCTCCTGGTCGCCTCGGGCCTCCTTTTATAGGAAAAAGGGGTTGCCACAGTAGCACACAGGAGGTGGAAAGGGTACAGTGATGCGAGGTTATCCCTCGCATTACAGCACAAGGTGCATTTAGTGCGCCCAGCTTAGGTGTCCTTGCTTTAT
>LR738712.1:408634482-408688737 GCA_902687465.1 Secale cereale
GCTCCTCCTCGTGTTGACACGTGCCCTCGCCAGCAGTGCCTGAGGCGCCATGTAGGCAGACAGGCAGCTGAGGTGGCGTAACGGCGGGTCTCCACGAAGATTTGTGGGCTGCCACGCAGGAGCCCGTCCAGCTGGTCAGGTTGGCGGCTGCGTGGGTCAGTGGAAACCCAGTTGGTGTGGGCCTGACGGTGGCCCTGCGGTTCTCCTAGGCAATGGCCTTGCCGGGGCTCCGGCAAGGGTCCTGCTGTCATCCCCGGCAAGGTGCTTGCCGGGGGGCCTTGTGGTTCTCCTTGGGTGGAATCCCGCCAAGGGTCGTCGTCTTTTTAACTTGCATCCGATCTTGAATGTCTTCACAAAGATCTGCACGCCACCACGGGGACATCTCCCGAATCCTCGCCCCATGGGGGCGGTGGACTCAAGGGCGATCCGCTCCGTAGGCGCGGGGCGAGCTGCCGCGGCAAGGGTCTTGCCGGGGCTGCCAGTGCTGGCCCCGGCAAGGATCTTGCCGGGTTGAGTCGCTTCGTCCCTTTGCTCTTTGTGGTCTTGTTCTTGGCGTCGCTCTAGTCTCCATCAAGCTTCAGTTTTGCCCCGGCTCGCCTCCCTCGCCATGCTCGGTGTGGTGGTGCCCATGGATCAGACTGCCCGTGCACAGTCATAGGGGTACAAAAAGTGTACCCCTCTTTTTGTACACCGACAATCATCAAACATTAAGCGTGCAGATCCTACGGGTTCAAGAACTATGTAGACATGACCGAGGCACATCTCCGGTCAATAACCAATAGCGGGACCTGGATGCTCATATTGGCTCCTACATATTCTATGAAGATCTTTATCGGTCAAACCGCATAACAACATACGTTGTTCCCTTTATCATCGGTATGTTACTTGCCCGAGATTCGATCATCGGTATCATCATTCCTAGTTCAATCTCGTTACTGGCAAGTCTCTTTACTCGTTCTGTAATGCATCATCCCGAAACTAACTCATTAGTCACATTGCTTGCATGGCTTATAGTGATGTGCATTACCGAGAGGGCCCAGAGATACCTCTCCGACAATCGGAGTGACAAATCATAATCTCGATCAATGCCAACTCAATGAACACCATCGGAGACACCTGTAGAGCTTCTTTATAATCACCCAGTTACGTTCTAACATTTGATAACACACAAGGTGTTCATCCGGTATTCGGGAGTTGCATAATCTTATAGTCATAGGAACATGTATAATTCATGAAGAAAGCAATAGCAGTAAAACTAAACGATCAAGTTGCTAAGCTAACGGAATGGGTCAAGTCAATCACATCATTCTCTAATGATGTGATTCCGTTCATCAAATGACAACTCATGTCTATGGCTAGGAAACTTAACCATCTTTGATTAATGAGCTAGTCAAGTAGAGGCATACTAGTGACACTTTTTTTGTCTATGTATTCACACATGTACTAAGTTTCCGGTTAATACAATTCTAGCATGAATAATAAACATTTATCATGATATAAGGAAATAAATTATAACTTTATTATTGCCTCTAGGACATATTTCCTTCAGGAACACATCGTGCACATTGGAGAACTTTGGAGGAAGCTCAAGTTGGTAGGCGAGATCACCTCTTTTCCCAACAATCTTGAAAGGGCCCATGTATCTTAGAGCTAGCTTGCCCTTGATACCAAACCTCTAAGTACCCTTCATAGGAGAAACACGGATATATACATGGTCTCCAACGTTGAAAGCCAAGTCACGATGTTTGCCGTCATAGTAGCTCTTCTGGCGTGATTGCGCGGCCTTGAGATTCTCACGTATGACTTTGCATGCTTCTTCAGCCTCTGAGATCAAATCATTGCCAAGGAGTTGACGTTCACCAGTCTAGGACCAGTTGAGAGGGGTACGACACTTTCTGCCATAGAGAATTTTAAATGGTGTTTTGCCCGAACTTGCTTGGAAGTTGTTATTGTAGGAGAATTCGGCAAATGGAAGCCAATATTCCCATTTCATACTGAAGGAGATGACACATGCCCTGAGCATATCTTCAATAATTTGGTTCACCCTCTTGACTTAACCACTTGTCTGAGGATGGAAAGCTGTGCTGAAGCGAATCTTGGTACCCATAGCTGACTGGAAAGATTACCAAAATTTGGAAGTGAACAAGCTTCCACGATCTGAGGAGATTACTTGAGGGATGCCATGCAAAGAGACAATTCTGGAGGTGTACAACTCTGCCAGCTGGGCTGCGTTGATGGATTCCTTGACTGGAAGAAAATGAGCCACTTTTGTGAGCTTATGAATGGCCACAAAGATAGCTTCGTTTCCTTTCTTGGACTTGGGGAAGCCGGTGACGAAATCCATCTCAATGTGATCGAATTTCCACTCGGGGATAGGAAAAGGTTGGAGAAGTCCAGCTAGATGTTGATGCTCTGCCTCGACTCTACGGCAGACATCACACTCGTTGATGAATTGAGCAATTTCTCTTTTCATGCGAGTCCACCAATAGGATTGCTTGAGGTCATGATACATCTTGGAGCTACCTGGATGTATCGAGAGAAGGGAATCATGAGCCTCGTTCATTATGACCTTCCGTAGGTCACCTTTTGGAACCACAATACGGTCCTCAAAGAATAAGGTGTCCTTCTCATCAATGCGGTAGCACTTGTACTTTGGTGTACCTTTGGCAATACCATGCTTCACTTTTTTCACCATAGCATCAAGAAGTTGAGCTTCACGGATTTGACCTTCCAAGGTAGGAGCAACTTGAAGTTTGGCAAGAAATCCTTGCGGAACAACTTGAAGGTTGAGTTTCCGGAATACTTCACAAAGATCCGGTTGGAACGGTTTGATTATGAGATTGTTGCAACAAGCCTTTCTGCTCAAGGCATCTGCACTCACGTTGGCCTTGCCAGGAGTGTACTCAATGCTTGGGTTGTACTCTTTAATCATTTCGACCCAACGAGTCTGACGAAGGTTGAGCTTTGGTTGTGTGAAGATATACATCAAACTCTTGTGACCGGTGAAGATGTCAACCTATCTGCCCAACAAGAGGTGTCTCCACATTATCAAGGCGTGGACAACTGCCGCCAACTCAAGATCGTGTGTGGGGTAGTTCTTCTTATTTGGCTTGAGCTGCCGAGAAGTGTATGCCAAAATCTTCTTCTCTAGCATAAGGACACCACCAAGACCTTGCAAGGAGGCATCACAAAACACTTGGTATGGTTTGGATTCATCAAGAGGAGTCAGAACTAGAGCTAAGACAAGCTTCTCTTTGAGTGTATGGAATGCCACATCACACTCAGGAGTCCAAGAATACTTGACATTCTTTTGCAATAGGTTGGATAGAGGCTTAGCAATCTTGGAGAAGTTCTCCACGAACCTTCTACAATAGCTTGCAAGCCCGAGGAAGCTTCGGAGTTGCTTGACCTTTTGAGGAGGCTCCCATTTAACAATAGCTTCAACCTTCTCGGGGTTAACTGAAATGCCCTTGACAGAGATGATATGACCAAGATAGAGGACTTCATAAAGCCAGAATTTGCACTTTGAGAATTTCCCATAAAAGCGGTGCTCTCTGAGCCTGTCGAGAACCAAACGGAGGTGATTGGCGTGGTCTTCTTTTGTCTTGCAAAATACCAAAATATCATCGAGGTAGACAGCGACGAACTCATTGGTGTAGGGGTTGAATACGAAATGCATCATCCAAGAGAAGGTGGGAGGTGCATTTGAAAGCCTGAAGGACATGACTGTGTACTGTAGGAGCCGAAACTTGTCCTGAATGCGGTCTTGGGAATATCTTGCTCACGGATACGAATTTGATGGTAGCCCATTCGGAGATCAAGCTTCGAGAAAACCTTAGCGCCTTGGAGCAGCTCGAAAAGTTCATTGATGTTGGGGAGAGGGGTACTTGTTCTTGATTGTCTTCTTGTTCAATGGACGCACAGTCGTTCCGTGCCATCCTTCTTCTTGACAAACAGAACTCCACATCCCCAAGGAGAAGAACTCGGTCTGATCAAACTCGAGCGTTCTTGCTCGTCGAGTTGCTTTAAATCCCTTCAACTCTTTCAGAGATAGCTTGTATGGACGCCGACTGGCCGGCTTCGTACCAGGTTCAACAAGTACAATGAGGAATTCAACTGGACGGTTGGGAGGCATCCCTGGCAATTCTTCATTAAAAACGTCTTCATATTTGCAAACCACTAGAATCTGGGATATGGCATTAATCTCGCCCTTGCCATTGAGAGAGAATATCCTTATTGTGTTATCTTGTCACATCCCTAGTCTGTGCTTGCATTAGGACTAGCTAGAGTGTGCATCATGTTTAACTTTCCCAGAAAGTTGAAATGGGGATGACAGAAACCCCATCACCCCTCTTCTTTCAACTAGGGTTTAATAAAATCTTTTCTAATGAATCCAAAATGCCCTTCAAAAATGTTCATCATCTTTGCCTTGGTCTTAAACCTCTGACAAAAATGGTGCACAATTTTCTAGTACATCCTAAGGTCACTGGATTAAATCATATTGTATTTGCATTTGGGCATTTAAATGCTATAAAATATTTTAAATGCCCAAATAATCATAAACCAAAATGTTCCCTGTTACTTATATAATATACAGTGGACATGGTTAATTTCATGATTTATAAAAATGTTCTAGCATTTTTAATTAATCAACACAGTTGCAGAAAAACAAAAACAAAAACTAAATTAGAAAAGAGGAGATAGAGAGAGAGAACTTACCTGGCCGGCCCAGCCCTGCAGCCGCTCCACGTAGCTGCTTCCTCTCGCTAGGCAGGCAGAGAGGAGCACGCCGGCGAGCCTGCGGACGCCACGTAACTCCTCGCCGCTCTGCTTCACCCCTTGCCACCGCGATGCCCTGGTTCGTCTCCATGTCGTCGCCCGAAGCCACCGGACACCGCACATCTCCCCCTGCCTCTCCCCCCGCCATCTCCTCGCCATGGCCGACGCGCACGCGAGGTCACCGCCGTCGTAGCCGTAGCCACCATTGCCCCACCGTCGCCTCTCCGTGTCAAGAAACACCACCGCCGTCTGCTTCGTCGAGCAGGCCGAGCCCCGAGCGCTCTCTCGCCCCGGAGCCACCTCCATGAGCACGCCCCCGACTGCCACCGCCACCGCCGGAGATCCCCTTCGCCGCACCAGCCACTCCATGTCGTCCCCGAGCTCGCCGACCGGCTCGTCGTCTCCGCTGTGAGCCACTGACCGTCCCTGTCCTCTCCGCTCGCCCTGCCGTGCACCACAGCCACTGCAACAAGCTCGCCCGCCTGCGCCGCCGCGGATGCTCGTCGCCGACGTAGCTCCGGCCACACAACGGCCTCGCCGCCGTGTCCATCATCTCCACCGCCTCGGGTAGATGCTGTAGGACCACTCCACACGCCTCCACAAGCACCGCAGCCACGAGTTCGGCCTCACCCGAACTCCGGCAGATGCTGGACTCGTCGTCGGCGTCGTTTCCGGCGACCCCGAGCTCCAAGTCATGCACCACTCGATGTGGCTCACTCCCAGCTGCCCGTAGATGTGCTCTGCCGTCGTTTTGGTCGTCGGAGGACAAATTCCGCGCGCTCCGCCGCGTCTGGCCTCGCCGGCGAGTTTGACTTGCTGACCAGGGGGTTTGACCTCCCCTTGTGCCACTGACTGTTTTAGTTTTAGGATTAATTAGTGTTAAACTAATTCGGTTTATTAGTTGACCCACTGACATGTGCGCCCGACCCTGTTAGTCTTTAGTTAGTTTAAACTAACCTGTTTAGTTAACTCTGTTAGACTGACATGTGGACCCCACACGTCAGCTTTGACCTAGCCAGCTCTGTTGACCTGCTGACGTCAGCATGAAGTCATGCTGATGCAGTAAGTATTTTCTCTGATTTAAATAAATCAGAAATGATTTATTTATTTTAAGAAAATGCCCTAACTTCTAAAATTCATATAAATTCAACAGTAGCCCAGATGAAAAAGATTTATATATGAAATATGATCAGAAAAATCCAATCTTTCCATTGGTACAGGTTTCATGCATGTTCAAGCAAGTTAACCTTGCTGTTCACATCAAAACATGGTAATGCACTTTAAATAATAATAGCTTGGGCATGAATTTGAATCTTTGATTCAAATAAGCTGAAACCTTTCTGTTTATAGTTGCATTAGCTCAAAACACATTCATCTTGCCATGTCATGAGGATGCATCATATTGTTGCATATTGTTGTGTATTGATTGTATTATCAGTGTTCTCCGTGGTAGGTTCTGCTCCCGAAGATACATCTGCGTATCCAACTGAAGAGCAGTACCCGACAACCGATCTGTCAGGCAAGCAACCCATTGATCATTCCGATACAAACCCATCTTCTCTCTTTCTGCTCTCTTTTACTGCATTAAGGCAACAATGTGTGAACTGCTATTTGCTGCGGTAGTTGAACCCCATTCCTTTGCATGGCCTGTCATTGCCACAGTAAATAGTTGAAACCCACTAGCATGTATAGGAGTTGATTGAGCCATGTTGATGTGTTTTCTACCATGCTATGTATGCTGCCTGCTATGCTTAGAGTTGTGTCAGGTCTGGTTCATCTGGGTGATGGATCGGAGTGAAATGATCATGTCTGGTAATGAGAGTGAAGTGTGGAATATGTTTTGGTAAAGGTATCGATGAAAGGCCATGTAGGAGTACATGGTCGGTTGTTTCATTGGAACCATCCTTAGGAACTAAGATCTGTATGTGTGATCTAAGATTAGCTACTACCACACATTGGGATCCTTAATTGGCTCTCTCGACTTATTAACTGCCCTTGTCCTCTTTCCAGGAGTTGCAACTAGTTTCTGGTGTTTGTAGTTTACTGGTGGTCGTGCGCAGCGCTGACCCTCGGGGTGGGCTGTGACGCGGCAAGTACGTGGCCAGTTGTACCGAGTCGCCCGTTTGGTGGCTCGGGAACCCTATACACATTGTTTGGGACCGTGGGCGACACCCCGGCTAGATCTCCCCACGGATGGAACCCAAATAGGCGATAAACCTAGACTAGAGACTTGAGTGGTTGGTTAGGCCGTGGTCTACACCCACGTCGGCTTTTGCTTGAAGTCTGCCGAGCACATGTCGTGTGTAGACGCTAAGTGGTGGAAACATGTGTGAAGAAGTACACCCTTGCAGGATTACCAATCTATTCGAATAGTCCCTATTCACGGTTAAGGACCACTTGGTTGCTTATACAGTTCATAGACAAGTCAATGATTACTCCTAAAAGTCTCAAGACAAGTGTGAGTGCCGTAGATGGCCCTTCCGTAGGATGACGGAAGAGGATCCGCGGTGGTGTATTGTTGTGGTGAGTAGTGGACTCGTGTGTGTAGTCCCATCTTTGCAATCTGCTGAGAGTTGTAGTATAGGTTATCCAAGAGTCAAAGCTGGCTTGCTGCAGTATACTCCACTACCCTTGTTGATAATGATGCATGTATGATAGGTTTTGATGTAAGTCTTGCTGAGTACCTTTGTACTCATGTTTGCTTAATAACTGTTGCAGAGGAGAACCCCGCCCCTTCTGATGGGTTCTACATAGACGTTGACGTTGACGAGTAGCTTGCTACCCAGACGGCGATCTTGAACTTGTGAAGGACCTTGTAGATAGTCAGGCTACACCAAGCCTGTTTTCTTTCCAAGTTGTCTGTACTCAGACAAGTTAGCTTCCGCTTGTGCTTGTATGCTTGTATGACTTGAGTGTTGGGTCATGTGACCCCTACCTGTATGGATATGTTTTGTAAGGTTCTTCGGAGCCTCTTAAATAAAGTACTTTGAGTCATAGAGTTCTGTTGTGATGCAATGTTGTATTTGCACATATTGAGCATATTGTGTGTATGTTATTGAAATGCTTGGTATGTGTGAGATCCGATACCTAGTTGTTTACCCTTGGTAGCCTATCTTACAGGGAAATGCCTCCTAGTGCTTCCACTGAGCCTTGGTAGCTTGCTACTGCTCCGGAACACGTAGGCTGGCCGGCATGTGTCCTTCTTCGTTCCTGTGTCTGTCCCTTAGGGGAAATGTCACGTGTTGTTCCTTTAAGTCCATGTAGCTTGCTACGACTTGGGTTCATATGTTGATGACTGACACGTTCATTGTTGGGTCATGGATGCCTGTCTCTGTAATTTAGTGCCACTTTTGGTTTATAACTAGGCATGTCGGCCCAGGTTCTCTGTCATATGGATGCTAGCGACACTATCATATACGTGTGTCAAAATGCGCAAACGATCCTGGGCCATGTAAGGTGGCACTCGTGGGGATACCGTGCGTGAGGACGCAAAGTGATATGATGTGTTACATGCTAGATCGGTGTGACATAGGATCGGGGTCCTGACTGCGTTGGCATCAGAGTCGGACTGCCTGTAGGTTCTTCATGCCAAACTAGTCGATGTTGAGTCTAGAAAATTCTTAGTTATATGTAGGGGAATTGATTGTGGAAGGGAACGTAAGGCTCTTTTACTTCTTTACCTTATGCCCTTCTGATCTGAGTCAACATATTCTTTCTACGGGGGTTTAGGGCTAGGCCTCTCATCTTACTAGGTTCACGTGTTACTACTCCGTAGACTCTTAGGATTGTTGGTTTCAAGCCTCAGTTCAGTTTCTACCTCTAGTATGTTGATTAGTTGGACCAGGAACCTTGATATGATGTTGTTTAGTGGCTATGCTATCATTCGATGATGTCTCAAAATCTTTTTTGAGCATTTACACCTGTTATGCTGGCCGATTTCTTCTAGAAATTCTAATGCCTTTGCATTATTTCGTGTTTCAGATGTCTGACCGCACCCCTCATCAGGTGGTCCGTCTGACCCGGTGCATCAATGTGCCAGGTCACACGGCCATGTTGGTCCGTGTGTTGACCGAGACTAGCTACAATTGGTATCCCGAGTATACTGTGGAGGAGCAGTACCGTGATTTCAACCAGAGCCAATACTTCTGCACAGTCTGGATATATCCCTCATATCCTGGAGCTACCGACCCCATTCACTGGACATATGGACTTGGGGTTACCATCGAGATGGCAGTGCAGGATGCTGCTTACTCGATGATGACTATCATCCGGGCTAGGCATGCTTTGCTGCTGAACACTGAGTTCTGCTGCATGCCAGCCTCACTGCCTGGAGAGGAGGGCTACTACACTGGTCTGTACACTGATGCCGCTCATGAGGAGCCGCTACTTCAGACTACCACGCAGATGCTAGAGGATAGGGACCATGAGGTCCGTGCCCTCCGGATGGAGCTCTATAACACTCGAGCCAACCACTTGGCCACTCTGACACGGCTTGCAACTGCCGTGCAAGCCGGATATCGGGATATGCGGGATTTGTACCCCGTGCGGACTCGTCTGCCCGACCGTATGGATTGGCGTGATGTTGGAGGCATTACACCTCCACGTAGGCGTTGTTTACCACCAGCAGCGGGACCGAGGCTGCATCCATGTCCCTATGGTTCACAGTCTCCAAGTGCCCAAGAGTTTCCAGATCAACATGTTCCACTTCCAGGCTATGGGGGTAATCTTTATGAAGATTACTACGGAAATGTCTGACCTAGACCGTGGCAGTAGTAGTATCATAGTAGTTGTGTTTCCACAGTCCTGCGTGTCTTGTGGAATGACTTTGTGTGTACTGAGTTCCGGAAGCGTAGATAAATAATGTATAGGAGCTTGGGATGCCTCTGATGAGATGTATCGTCTTTTACCGCAGTTGTACTTTAGCCTTGGTTTGTACTAAACTATGTATGGTGTGTATGACCAATGGTGTATATATGGTAGTTTCTATATTACCATGTCGTACAGATGAACATCCCTGCATTCCGTGTCATCTATTACATTCTGCACTCCTATGTCAAAGTTTTGCCATCCTTGTCTAAACCGTTGTTTTGTTTTCCTAGGATGGTCAACACTCGCAGCACCCCTGCTGCTCAGGAGCAGGGTGAAGCTAGTGGTGCTAGGGATGAGAATATGCCTCAACCACCCTCCTTGGCTGAAGTCATGCTGGAGGCAGAAAGGAACAAAAGAGAGACCAACCATCTGCTGGAACGCATAGAGCAGAATACTGCCTTTTGCCAGAGGAATGACGTGGTGTCTATTAATGACTTTATCAAGATGTGCCCACCAAAATTCCATCATTCCGCTGAGCCTCTTGATGCGGATGACTGGCTTCGCAGTATCACCCACAAGCTACATTCAGCCCGCGTGGCCGAAGCTGATAAGGTTACCTACGCTGCCTACCATCTTGAGGGCCCTGCTAGCCTATGGTGGGAAAACTATGAGGCCATGCATCCCGCTGGCCAGATTACCACTTGGGCAGAGTTCAGCGAGGCTTTCCGTGAACATCACATTTCGGAAGGTCTTATGGATCAAAAGCGGGAGTAATTTTGCAATTTCACCCAGGGCAGGCTAACTGTGGATGTCTATAGTCGTGAGTTTGGTAACTTGGCACGCTATGCTCCCGAAGAGGTGTCCACAGACGCCAAGAAGCAGGCGAGGTTCCGCAAGGGATTCAGCCCTGAACTTCACCGAGATCTCCGTCTGCACGAGTGCACCTCCTTCCAGAAGCTAGTGAACAAAGCCATCAGTGGTAAGACATGTCAGACTAATTATGAAACCACACGCAAGCATCCCCGTGACTTTGGTTCCCCATCCGGTTCTGGCTCTAACAAGCGCCGTGTGTGGGTTCCAAACATAGCTCTGCCACCCAGGTTCACTCCGAGGCCATCCTATGAGGCGCCTCGCCCAACCCAGCAGTATGCACCGCCCAAGACTTATGGAGGACCATCTGGCAATACTTCTCCATGCACTACCTCTATGCCATGCTTCAAGTGCGGAGAACCAGGCCACTACATGCGAGAGTTTCCTCAGAACCAGCCAGAAAGGTCCGTTGGCCGTGGTAAGCCAACAGGAGAGGTGAACTATGTCAAGCCAGCCACCACTGCACGTGGTCGTGTCAACTATGTCTCTGCCGAGGAAGCTTACGAGGATCCTAACATCATCCTTGGTACGCTCCTTGTTAACTGCCATGCGGCATCTGTTCTTTTCGATACTGGAGCATCTCATTCGTTCATATCTGAGAGCTATGCTCGAGTGCACCACATGACTTTTTGTGACATGCCCACCACCATGGAAATTCAAACTACTGGATCTAGATGGCAAACCTCTAGAGTAAGCCATGGGAATGAAATTCTTGTCGATAGACTTGTTTTTCTTGCATCCCTAATAGCTCTCAAGTCCTCGGACATAAACATCATCCTGGGTATGGACTGGATGTCAGCTCATTACGCTAATATTGATTGCTACACTAGGACTGTTCAACTTACACACCCATTCGGCAAGACAGACATTGTTTTGGCCCGAATGGCTGAGTGTCAGCTCTACTCTCTTAATGCGAGCCCTCTACCATAACTCGAAGATATCCTAGTAGTCCGTGACTTTCCAGATGTCTTTCCAGAAGAACTGCCAGGTGTTCCACCTGACAGAGATTTAGAGTTCATGATAGATCTTGTTCCAGGAACTGTCCCAATCTCTAGAAGACCCTATAAGATGGCACCCTTAGAACTAGCTGAGCTTAAGAAACAACTCGACAAGTCCTTGAAAAAGGGTTTCATCCGTCCTAGTTCTTCTCCTTGGGCTTGTCCCGTTCTCTTCGTCAAGAAGAAGGATGGAACGGATCAGATGGTTGTGGATTATCGACCTGTCAATCTGGTCACTATAAAGAACAAGTATCTGCTCCCCAGGATCAACCATCTGTATGACCAGCTCACTGGATCCTCAGTCTTTTCCAAAATGGATTTGAGGTTGGGCTACCATCAAATCAAGATCAAGAACGGGGACATTCCCAAGACGGTCTTTGTTACTCGTTATGGCCAATACGAGTACACCGTCATGTCCTTCGGGTTAACCAATGCCCCAGCCACTTTCTCCCGGCTAATGAATTCTATATTCATGGAGTACTTGGATAAATTCGTCGTGGTATACCTCGATGATATACTCATTTACTCCAAGGACAAGGAAGATCATGCCGAGCATCTAAGGCTGGTATTGATGAAACTTTGAGAGCACCGCCTTTATGCCAAATTCTCCAAGTGTGAATTCTGGTTGCCAGAAGTGACCTATCTAGGTCATGTAATCTCTGGTAAGGGTATTGCCGTCAATCCCGAGCGAGTTCAGGCCATCCTTGATTGGACTTCACCTGAATCGGTCAAGCAAGTTAGGAGTTTCCTTGGCTTAGCGAGCTATTGCCGATGCTTCGTCGAGAATTTCTCCAAGGTTGCTAAACCTCTTACTGAACTTCTCAAGAAAGATAAAAAGTTCGAGTGGACCCCACAGTGCGAGTTCAGCTTCCAGGAACTGAAAAGACGCCTGACATCTGCTCTCGTACTGGTACCACCAGACTTTTCCAAGGACTTTATTATCTATTGTGATGCCTCGCGACAAGGACTAGGTTTCATACTCATGCAAGATCGTCAAGTGATTGCCTACGCATCTCGACAGTTGCGTCCACATGAGGATAACTATCCTACACATGATATAGAGCTTGGAGCTGTAGTCCACACACTCAAGACATGGCGACATTACCTTCTTGGTAATCACTGTGAAATCTTCACTGATCACCAAAGTCTGAAATACATCTTTACCCAACCGGATTTGAATCTCAGGCAAAGACGTTGGGTTGAGTTGCTCATAGATTACGACTTGGAAATAACTTATACCCCTGGGAAAGCCAATGTCATGGCTGACACACTAAGTCGTAAGTCTTATTGTAACAACCTGATGTTACAACAAGGGCAACCACTTCTCCACGAGGAATTTCATAAGCTTAACCTTCACAATGTTCCTCGAGGATTCCTTTCCACCTTGGTGGCGAAACCTACCCTTATGGATCAAATCATAACTGCCCAGCGGTATGATAGAGGAATATCTCGGAGCAAGGAGAACATTGCTAGCGGAGTTGCTTAAAGTTTCTCTATGGATGGTTGAGGTGTTTTCTACTTCGAGAATCGCTTCGTGGTTCCCAAGAAACAACAACTACGGCAGTTGATCCTTAAGGAGGCTCATGAATCTCCCCTCACGATTCATCCCGATAGTACCAAAATGTATCAGGACCTACGCCAGATGTTCTGGTGGACTAGGATGAAGAGACAAATCGCTCAGTTCATTGCTAACTGCGACGTTTGCCGTCGCGTTAAAGCAGAGCATCAACGGCCTGCTGGCACCCTTCAACCTTTAGCTATTCCTGAATGGAAGTGGGATAAGATCGGTATGGACTTCATTACCGGGTTTCCCAGGACCATGAAAGGGAATAATGCTATCTTCGTCGTTATCGAACGCCTCTCCAAAGTAGCCCATTTCCTGCCTTTTCGAGAGAGTATAACCGCTAGTCAGCTAGCAGACTTGTATATCTCTCATATAGTATCTCTTCATGGTGTTCCATTGGAGATTAACTCAGACCGTGGAAGTCTTTTCACCTCTTAGTTTTGGGAAAGTTTCCAAAATGCTATGGGGACTCGTCTCTCTTTTAGCACCGCCTTTCATCCTCAGTCAAGTGGTCAAGTAGAACGAGTCAATCAAATTCTAGAAGATATGCTCCGAGCCTCTGTCATCTCATTTGGTATGGACTGGGAGAAGTGTCTTGCATTCGCCGAATTCGCTTATAACAATAGCTATCAAGCTAGCTTGGGAAAGGCTCCCTTCGAAGTTCTGTATGGACGAAAGTGTCGAACGCCTCTTAACTGGTAAGAAACCATTGAAATACAATTCTTTGGTCCGGATATGATCCAGGAAGCAGAAGAGCAAGTTCGCATCGTTCGTGAGAAATTGAAAACAACCCGATCTCACCAGAAGAGCCAATATGATCGCCACCATAAGGCTATGACTTACGAAGTCAGCGATAAGGCTTACCTTAGGGTTACTCCTCTTAAGGGAACCCATCGTTTTGGTTTCAAAGGCAAATTGGCTCCTCGTTACATCGGTCCTTTTCGCATTCTTGCCAAACGAGGAGAAGTTGCCTACCAACTGGAAGTACCCCCGCATCTTTCCAGAGTTCATGATGTCTTCCGCGTCTCTCAACTCAGGCGTTGCTTCTCGGATCGTATCCGCGGAGTGGACCACGAAACACTTGATCTCCAGGATAATCTCACATATCGAGAATACCCCGTTCGTATTCTTGATCAAACCGAGCGTACCACTCGACGTCATAATATCAAGTTTCTCAAGGTTCAATGGTCACACCATTCCGAGAATGAAGCAACTTGGGAAAGGGAGGATCGTCTTCGACTTGAGTACCCCACCCCTTTTCCGGAGGAACCTGAATCTCGGGACGAGATTCTTTTGAGTGGGGGTGAGTTGTCACATCCCTAGTATGTGCTTGCATTAGGACTAGCTAGAGTGTGCATCATGTTTAACTTCCCGAGAAACTTGAAATGGGGATGACAGAAACCCCAGCACCCCTCTTCTCTCAAATAGGGTTTAATAAAATCTTTTCCAATGTACCCAAAATGCCCTTCAAAAATGTTCATCATCTTTGCCTTGGTCTTAAACCTCTGACAAAAATGGTGCACAATTTTCTTGGACATCCTAAGGTCACTGGATTAAATCATATTGTATTTGCATTTGGGCATTTAAATGCTATAAAATATTTAAATGCCCAAATAATCATAAACCAAAATGTTCCCTGTTTCTTATATAATATAGAGTGGACATGGTCAGTTTCATGATTTATAAAAATGTTCTAGCATTTTTAATAAATTAACACAGTTGCAGAAAAACAAAAACAGAAACTAAATTAGAAAAGAGGAGAGCGAGAGAGAACTTACCTGGCCGGCCCACCTGGCGGCCCAGCTGGCCGGCCCAGCCCAGCAGCCGCTCCACGCACCTGCACCCTCTCGCCAGGCAGGCAGAGAGGAGCATGCCAGCGAGCCTGCGAAGGCCACGCAGCTCCTCGCCGCTCTGCTTCACCCCTTGTCACCGCGACGCCCTGGTTCGTCTCCACATCATCGTCCGAAGCCCCTAGAAACTGTACTTCTCCCCTGCCTCTCCCCCTCGCCCTCTCCTCGCCATGGCCGACGCGCTCGCGAGCTCACCGCCGTCGTAACCGCAGCCACCGTCGCCTCATCGTGTCAAGAAACACCATCTCCGTCTGCTTCGTCGAGCAGGCCGAGCCCTAAGCGCTCGCTCGCCCCGGAGCCACCGCCACGAGCACGCCCCCGACCGCCACCGCCGGAGATCCTTTTCGCCGCACCAACCACTCCAGGCCGTTCTTGAGCTCGCCAACCGACTCGTCGTCTCCGCTGTGAGCCACGGATCATCCCCGTCCTCTCTGCTTGCCCTACCGTGCACCACAACCACTGCAACAAGCTCGGCCGCCTGCGCCGCTGCGGATGCTCGTCGCCGACGTAGCTCCGGCCACATAACGGCCTCGCCGCTGTGTCCATCATCTCCACCGCCTCGCGTAGATGTTGTAGGACCACTCCACGCGCCTCCATGAGCACCACAACCATGAGTTCGGCCTCACCCGAACTCTGGCAGCCGCTGGACTCGTCGCTGACGTTGTTTCCGGCGACCCCGAGCTCCAAGTCGTGCACCACTCGATGCGGCTCACTCCCAGCTGTCCGTAGATGTGCTCTGCCATTGTTTTGGTCGTTGGAGGACAAATTCCGCGCGCTCCGCCGCGTCTGGCCTTGCCGGCGAGTTTGACTCACTGACCAGGGGGTTTGACCTCCCCCTGTGCCACTGACAAGTGGGCCAGCCGCTGACTATTTTAGTTTTAGGATTAATTAGTGTTAAACAAATTCTGTTAATTAATTGACCCACTAACATGTGTGCCCGACCCTATTAGTCTTTAGTTAGTTTAAACTAACATGTTCAGTTAACTCTGTTAGACTGACGTGTGGACCCCACACGTCAGGTTTGACCTGGCCAACTTTGTTGACCTGCTGACGTCAGCATGAAGTCATGCTGACGCAGTACATATTTTCTGTGATTTAAATAAATCAGAAATGATTTATTTATTTTCAGAAAATGCCCTAACTTCTAAAATTCATATAAATTCAACAGTAGCTCAGATGAAAAAGATTTATATATGAAAAATGATCAGAAAAATCCAATCTTTCCATTAGTACTGGTTTCATGCATGTTTAAGAAAGTTAACCTTGCAGTTCACATCAAAACATGATAATGCACTTTAAATAATAATAGCTTGCGCATGAATTTGAATCTTTGATTCAAATAAGCTCAAACCTTTCTGTTTATAGTTGCATTAGCTGAAAACACATTCATCTTGCCATGTCATGAGCATGCATCATATTGTTGCATATTGTTGCGTATTGATTGTATTACCGGTGTTCTCCGTGGTAGGTTCTGCTCTCGAGGATACATCTGCATATTCAACTGAAGAGCAGTACCCGACAATCAATCTGTCGGGCAAGCAACCCATTTATCTTTCCGATACAAACCCATCTTCTCGCTTCTGCTCTCTTTTACTGCATTAAGGCAACAACGTGTGAACTGCTATTTGCTGCGGTAGTTGACCCACATTCCTTTGCATGACCTGTCATTGCCACAGTAAATAGTTGAAACCCACTAGCATGTGTAGGAGTTGATTGAGCCATGTTGATGTGTTTCCTACCATGCTATGTGTGCTGCCTGCTATGCTTACAGTTGTGTCAGGTCTGGTTCATCTGGGTGATGGATCGGAGTGAAATGATCATGTCTGGTAATGAGAGTGAAGTGTGGAATATGTTTTGGTAAAGGTATTGATGAAAGGCCATGTAGGA
Organism: Secale cereale; assembly: GCA_902687465.1. NCBI lineage: Eukaryota > Viridiplantae > Streptophyta > Magnoliopsida > Poales > Poaceae > Secale > Secale cereale. The sequence goes on from LR738712.1 coordinate 408,651,240, forward strand.
GTACATGGTGGGTTCTTTCATTGGAACCGTCCTTAGGAACTGAGATCTGCATGTGTGATCTAAGATCAACTACTACCACACATTGGGATCCTTAATTGACTCTCTCGACTTATTAACTGCCCTTGTCCTCTGTCCAGGAGTTGCAACTAGTTTCTGGTGTTTGTAGTTTACTGGTGGTCGTGCGCAGCGCTGACCCTCGGGGTGGGCTGTGACGCGGCAGGTACGTGGCCCAGTGTACCGAGTTGCAGGTTTGGTGGCTCGGGAACCCTGTACACATCATTTGGGGCCGTGAGCGACACCCTGGCCGGATCTCCCCATGGATGGAACCCAAATAGGCGATAAACCAGGACTAGAGACTTGAGTGGTTGGTTAGGTCGTGGTCTACACCCACGTCGGCTTTCGCTTGAAGTCTGCCGAGCACATGTCGTGTGCAGACGCTAAGTGGTGGAAATATGTGTGAAGAAGTACACCCTTGCAGGGTTACCAATCTATTCGAATAGCCGCTATTCGCGGTTAAGGGCCACTTGGTTGCTTATACAGTTCATAGACAAGTCAATGATTACTCCTAAATTTCTCAAGACAAGTGTGAGTGCCGTGGATGGCCCTTCCGTAGGATGACGGAAGAGGATCCATGGTGGTGTATTGTTGTGGTGAGTAGTGGACTCATGTGCATAGTCTCATCTTTGCAATCTGGTGAGAGTTGTAGTATAGGTTAGCCAAGAGTCAAAGCTGGCTTGCTGCAGTATACTCCACTACCCTTGTTGATAATGATGCATGTATGATAGGTTCTGATGTAAGTCTTGCTGAGTACCTTTGTACTCATGTTTGCTTAATAACTGTTGCAGAGGAGAACCCCGCTCCCTTTGATGGGTTATACATAGATGTTGACGTCAATGAGTAGCTTGCTACCCAGACGGCGATCTTGAACTTGTGAAGGGCCTTGTAGATAGTCAGGCTACACCAAGCATGTTTTCTTTCCAAGTTGTCTGTACTCAGACAATTTAGCTTCCGCTTGTGCTTGTATGCTTGTATGACTTGAGTGTTGGGTCATGTGACCCCTACCTGTATGGATATGTTATGTAAGGCTCGTCGGAGCCTCTTAAATAAAGTACTTTGAGTCATAGAGTTCTGTTGTGATGCAATGTTGTATTTGCACATATTGAGCATATTGTGTGTATGTTATTGAAATGCTTGGTATGTGTGGGATCCAACACCTAGTTGTTTACCCTTGGTAGCCTATCATACAGGGAAATGCGTCCTAGTGCTTCCACTGATCCTTGGTAGGTTCCTACTGCTCCGGAACATGTAGGCTGGCCGACATGTGTCCTTCTTCGTTCCTGTGTCCGTCCCTTAGGGGAAATGTCACGTGTTGTACCTTTAAGTCCATGTAGCTTGCTACGACTTGGGTTCATACGTTGATGACCGACACGTTCATTGCTGGGTCATGGATGCCTGTCTCTGTAATTTAGTGCCACTTTTGGTTTATAACTAGACATGTCGGCCCGGGTTCTCTGTCATATGGATGCTAGCGACACTATCATATACGTGTGCCAAAATGCGCAAACAGTCCCGATCCAGGTAAGGTGGCACCCATGGGGATACCGTGCGTGAGGCCGCAAAGTGATATGATGTGTTACATGCTAGATCGGTGTGACTTAGGATCGGGGTCCTGACATATCTTGAGCTGCGAAGATAATCACGTCTTCGGAAGGATGAGTTAGATTGACCTCCTTGTTAGCACAATCGAGAAGACCATCGTGCTCAGAGAGCCAATTCATTCCAAGAATGAGGTCGATGTCTGAAATACTGACAACAATAGGAGAAGCCAGAAAAGAATAATTGTCCATCTTGATACTAATGTCAGGAACTACAATATGAGAGCTCATTCTCATTCCCGGAGAAACCACATGAAAAGGATCTTGCAAAATTTCTGTAGGCAACTCATGCTTGGACAGGAAAGGTTTTGAGATGAAGCAATGTGATGCACCTGAATCAAATATATTTTCTGCAGGAATAGAGTTAACTAGAAGTGTACCCATGATCACTTGAGAGGAATCTTCTGCTTGAGCTGAGTTCATCAGGTTCACTCCTGCAGACTTGGGGTTGTGCTTGACAATAGCATTGCTTGACGGCTTGATAGGAGGAGGCAGTGGAAGGCGCCTTTGGGTGCACTTGTTAGCATAGTGACCTTTCTGACCACACTTGTTGCAAGTAACCTCAGAGAGGTCAATCTTAAGGACTGCTTGACCTTGGGGCTTGAAACTAAGACTTGTTATGGTTTCTTGGGTTGGGTGGGTGGGAAGATTCACGACCACCTGAGTGCTTGTTCTGACTTGGAGGACGGAACACTAGAGGTGGCGGAAGCCAGAACTTCTGCTTCTTAGCAACCACTTGTGAGGAAGAAGAAGAATGGACTGCATCTCTGATTCTTTTCTTTGAAGCCTCAGAGTTGAGCTGGGCAGCTTCTTGTTTGAGAGCCATGTTGTAGAATTGATCAAATTCAACTAGCTTGAAGAGAGTGAGAGCAATCTGGAGGTCATCTTTCAGACCACCTCGGAATTGGTAGATCTTGCTCTTGGCATCGGGAATGTCTTGCTTTGCATAATGGGCCAGATTCTGGAACATGACATTGTATTGATACACAGACATGCTGCCTTGCTTCAGATTACGGAATTGCTCACGCTTTCCTTCAATCACACATGTTGGAATGTGCTTAGAACAAAAATCACGACGGAAGTCAGTCCAAGAGATCTCACAACCCGCTCTGGAGTCTTTGTATTGTTGCCACCAATCTGCGGCTTGATCTTTCAGCTGAAAGGATGGGAACTTGACATAGTCCACTGGGTTAACATTACTGCACTCAAAGTGTTTCTTGATGTCAGTGAGCCAATCCTCGCCATCGATTGGATCAACACAACAGCTGAAGGGGGTGATTATTGAAGTTAGCTTGGCCTTGATTCCCTTGGTTGTTCTGGTTTTTCTAATTGTTCTGAATAGCTTGTAAATCTTGCATCATCTGAAGCATCATCTGAGTATTGGTGGTGGTGGCTTGCATCACAACCTGCCATGCCTCAGGCGGAGGAGGAGGGGATGGTGGTTGTTCATCCTCAACCTCCGGGTTCTGGTTGGGAAATCTTTTAGGTGCCATCCTAGAGATGACGACAACCGTTAGAATCCCAATTACAAGATAGATAAGCTGAATCAAATGCTAGACATGTTGCAACATAAATCTTCACAAAATCATTCGAACAGAGCAATGAACGAATGAATTCCATAAGCTTAAATGACACATCAACTTATTGAGAAGCCATGTGAATGAGATTGAAGAATAAACCAGCAAGGTAACAGCTGGAACAAATACATGATAGAGGTTTCATCCAAAGTTTTCGTGATGAGCCCCCCCCCCCCAGGCACGATGTTACAAAGGACATTGCATCCCCGAATTAGCATAGCCAAGGATTAATTAAGATGCAACCCCTAGTGTAAAATTGACCGTGACAAATGAACCACTAGACGTTGATCCCCGACGTCATATCATGCATTCGTTGGAACATTACCTAAGAGCTAGTTGAATTCCCACCTATTAATTTTCGAAACTTTCTGGTTATGCAATCTGGTGTTGGGGATACAAGGGAAGAAATATATCTCACCCAACTAACAATACCTACATCCAGCTGTATCCATCCGTCAACACATAGCCAGGCACCTTCGTAAACCGTGTACCTCAGACCTTCGAAAAGCATCCGCTATACTAGCTATGGCAATACACCCAAACTATCCCCCAATACTGGGTGACGTCGGGGTTATCTCACCACCAGACATGCATAGAAGCGTTTTCGATGTCGGCCACCTCTGGTATTCCGGAACTATAATGATACACAATGCAGAGACAAGACCTCAGAGCTCAAATCCCTGGGACTAAGCCTAAACTGACGGGAGCACCAAGACAGAATTCTCATCACAAAGATATCAGAACGATCCTAACAATACCCGCGTGATCCTAAATAAAATTAGTGGAAAAGAGGGTAGGAAGTCAAAACTTGTACGTCAGGAGTCCTCAACAGAGCGACGAAGGGGATAAGGAGAAAAAGAATTCCTACTCTCCAATATATATATATATATATATATATATATATATATATATATATATATATATATATATATATATATATATATATATATATATATATATATATATATATAACCCTAAGACTCAAAATATTTTTGTTTCTAGACTCAACATCGGCAGCGGTTCGATCAAGCAGGGGCTCCTAGGTCGGGGAAGGCTCTGATTACCAACTTGTAACACCCAAGATGCGACTATATCTCCTACGTGTCGAGGCACGACTTAGAGGCATAATCTCATATTGGTATGATCGCAAGATCGTCATCTTCACACATTCCCATGTACAAGAACAAAGGTAAAACAATATAGTTGGCTTACAATCGCCACTTCACACAATGCATAAATAAGTCATACATTCATCCAAGTACAATCATGGTCCGGCTACGGACGAATCCAAAGGAAAAAGAAGATTCCACCCACTATGTCTGATCGGCCCTAGTAGGAACCACTACTGATCATCGGGGAACGTCACGTACATACGCCCACGCTCCTCATCGAACTCCCACTTTAGTTACTGGCCGTCACCTGTATCGTACTCGATTGTACCTGCACATGTGTTTGTAGTAAACCGTTAGTCACGAGGACTCAGCAATCCCATTCCCAGGTATCAAAACAATCAAAGCCTCTAGGTAAGGAGAAAGTGTATATGTGGCTGTTGCAAGCACTAAGCGTAGATCAGGTGGCTATCTTACGTAACTTCAGAGCGAGAAAAGATGTGAAAGCCATCGGTCGAGAACTATTAATGATCACTAGATGATCATGTCTACCTACGAGTCATTCATAACCCAGCTGTGTTCTCTTCCCAAACTCCCTCGAAAAGAGACCATCGCGACTACTAACATGGTAGTGTATTATGTTTGAGTTTTTGTGTCAAGTTATCTACAACCGGATGTTAACAAACTCCAATCTGCCACATAACCGTGGGCACGGCTTTCAAAAGATCATAACCTTGCAGGGGTGTCCCAACTTAGCCCATCACAAGTTCTCGCGATCAACAGAGGTAAATCCTCTTATCTTAAGGACTACCCGATCAGACTCGGAATCCCAGTGTACAAGATATTTCGACAATGGTAAAAAAAGTCCAGCAAGACCTTCTGTCGTACCGACCTGATAGGAGCCACGCGTATCTTGTCTCAGGCCATGACGGATGAGCTATGGTTATAGCGACCAAAATACCCCAAGTTGCCAAGGGGCGGTGCCCCAAGCTGCTCTAGGTTGGACCACACTCATGAGGAGCACTGGCCCAGGTTGTTGATTAAGAATCCACGGGGTAGCTAGTTCGTATGAAAATTTTAGTTGTTATTAGGCAAATGGTAAAACCAAGGTTGGGCCTTGCTGGAGGAGTTTTATTCAAAGCGAACTATCAAGGGGGTCCCATAAACCCCAACCGCGTTAGGAACCCAAAATCAAGGAACATAACACCGGTTTATTGGTTCCTAAGGAGGCATGAGTGGAACAAATCACCGAGCAAAAGGCCAAGCCTTCCACCCATTGCCAAGTATATAGGCGCATTAATGTAAATAATAGATATTGTGTTATTCCCAAAAATCCAATCCAACATGGAGCAAACTTCATCTTCACCTGCAACTAACAACGCTATAAGAGGGGGCTTGAGCAAAAGCGTAACTTAGCCAAACAACGGTTTGCTAGGAAGGTAGCTAGAGGTTTCATGGCAAGGTAGGGGATGACATGCAAATTCATAGGTATCACGACAAAGCAATAGAGCGAGGCAACTAGCATAGCAACGATGGAGATGATATCAAGGAATGGTCATCTTGCCTGGTAAGTCTTCGGTGTTATCGGGACCTTGCAGTTCATAATCGTACTCAGCGGCTGTCTCGACCTCGGACTCGAACTATCCAAACATAAACAAGCATCCAAATAAACACACTTGACAAGAAATGAACACATGCTATGCAAGAGAGATGCAAGTATGATGCTAAAGAGCTACCGATATGGAAGGAGATGAAGTCGGGAAGGACATGGGAAGGAATGATTTATGTGGGCAATATCTTGGCAAACCAAGCATGCCAATGGATATATTGAAAGATTTCGGTCGAAATCGATATAAAGATCATCGGAATCGGATGCACGGTTTACAAATGGCAAGCAAAACAAGATGCAATGCAAAACTGATGTTAACAACAACATCGCATCTTTGGAGCAAGGTTTAATTATACTAAAGCATCCAAACATGATGAAAAAGGCATGGCTGTGAAGTAGACATGATTATCTACAAATATGAACTCAGAGCACATCCAAAAACTTACTGGAACACAATTAAAATAGCATGGCCAAATGCAATAAGTTAACAAGTTTTCAGACTTGGTGAAAATTACTGGACATGCAACCAGGAACAATATGTTGTTAACTTTGGAGGCACATAACAGCAAGAAAAACAATTATAACAAGAATGAAAGTTACATGAGCATGAATAATACATAATATACTGCCAAATCATCCAAAGAAACAATTCATTCCATGCAAGGGTTGGTTAACATGAGCTTTGCCAAATTCAATATTCTGTTAACAGGCCGACAGTTCAGATTTCAAGCATTTTGAGAGCAAGATAATAACAAGCTACAGCAGGGCATATATGCAAATAAAGGCATGGATTGATAGAAAATTACATGGACATCAAGACATGCTCACTAGTTATGTCAAAACATGCACGGAAAAGATTGTAGTATCAAGTTTACATGGCAACATGTTATAACAGATTCCAGACTTAGCAGTTTTTCACCAAGTGCTAAAACAACAACAATGACATGGCATGTTTGCAAGCTTTTGCAAGTCGCCACATGGCATATCATGAAAAAAAAATTGCACCACTTCAAAGATAACATGATTATGCTCCTAAAACATATTGACATGTGGCTTAAAAGAAAATCATACAAAATGCTACGAAGAAGACACATCAGCAAGTTATATCGATTTCAGCATCTTAACGGCAACAAGCACTTTTGTAACAGGGATAATCATGGCATAATGCAACCTACCATGTATGGAAATGCATCCATCATGAAGATAATCACAAGATGAACATTTAGACATATCATACACTTCAATTGGACCGACATGCACAAAGATATGACCTCACAAACAAGCTAACATGCTGTTAACAAACAACTAGAGCTGAACATTAACAGAAACAACAGTTTGGCAATGAAGTTTAAGATATTAAGACGAACCCTAACATGCATACAAATGATATCAAAATCTGGAGCACTCTGAGACGAACAAAATGACATATCATGCACGCGAAACGGAGCTACAAACACGAAGTTATGGCATGGCAAAGAGAGCATCACGTTAACGGGATCCAGGGACTTGGTCGAAATCAACCTCGCGAAAAGTCAATGGGACGAAGATATCTCGGGACGGGGCGGTGCGCAACGGATACGGCTGTTTGGATCGCGAACCGGTGGATCTCATCCAACCTAGACAGATCCGGCAGGCGCGAGCTCCGGCGACAACGGCGGACTCCGGCAAGGCAGCGGGGCGCGGCCGAGGTGGCGGCAGATGGAGGCGGCAGCGGGGCTCCGTGAAGGCGAAGGCCGACGGCGGCGCGGAGTTCGTAGGCGAACGGAGTGGTGGTGCTGGGTGGCGGGGTTGGTGGGCGAGGCGGCGGTGCCAGCCGGCGACGACGAGGCGGCCCAGGCGGCGGAGAGGCACGGGCGGCGGCAGCGGAGTGGCCCAGATCTGCCTGGCCGCGGGCCGACTGTGGGTTCAGGGGCCTGCACGGCGACGGAGAGAGAGGTGAGCAGCGGAGATGATGTGCCGCCCTTTGATTGGCCGAGGGGGCGGCGGCGGACGCGGTCGGCTGCACGAGGAGCTGTGGATCTAGGGTTTTGCCCGAATTTGGATGGGGGAGGCTGTTTTATAGGTAGAGGGAGCTGGAGAGGGCTATTGAGGTGCGGTTTTTGCCCACATGATTGTGATCCAACGGTGAAGAGCATGAAGGGGTTTTGGATGGGCTTGTGGGCTGGTGAGAAGGGATGCTGGGATAAAAGAGAAAGGGCTTCCGGCGGTTAACGCGGTTAACCGTTGGGGCATCAAACGACCTCCAAATGGAACGGAATTTGACAGACGGTCTACCAGTAATATACTAAGGCCACTAGACAACTTTCGGCCCATTTCGAGGATGTTTTTCCCACTCACGAAACAAGAACCGAGGGGGTGCGACGGTTGCCGTGTGATAGTGTCGGAATCCGAAACAGACAACGGAGAGGATGGAGATGATGCAACTACTTACGGATACAAGTGAGACTAAGCAAATGCAATGCACATGATGAAAAATGACATGGCGAAATGCAACACATGCTCAACGCAAAATACAAAAGACCCGAAATGAAGGAGCCCAAAATGGAATTGATTATGTCAACGTTGAATACATTGCCATATAGGGAATTGTTACATCTGGGGCGTTACAACAAGTCTCCAATCTATGCACCTGCACAAACTAACAAACACCTGCACACAACGCAGAAAAGGGGTTGTCAATCCCTTCACGGTCACAAAAAAGAGTGAGATCTGATAAAGATAGATTTAAAACTAAAGTAAAAAAGAAAAATAAAGAAAACACAAAATAATTTCAGCAAGATATCTTTGGTTTTTGGTTTTATAGATCTGAAAATATATGAAGGAAAATAGATACGGGGGCCATAGGTTTCACTAGAGGCTTCTCTCTCGAAGAAAGCATACGGTGGGTAAACAAATTATTGTCGAGCATTTGATAGAAAAGCATATAGTTATGACGATGTCTAAGGCAATGATCATGAATATAGGCAGCACGTCTGTGACAAGTAGACCGACTCATGCATGCATCTACTACTATTACTCAACTCATCGATCGCTCTCCAGCATGCATCTAGAGTATTAAGTTAAGAACAGAGTAATACCTTAAGCAAGATGACATTATGTAGAGGGATAAACTCATGCAATATGATGGAATCTCCATCTTTTTATACATAATGGCAACAACACAATACATGCCTCGTTACCCCTTCTGTAACTGGGTGAGGACACCACAAGATTGAACCCATCACAAAGCACCTCTCCCGTTGCCAGAAAAACCAATCTAGTTGGCCAAACAAAATCGATAGATCAAAGAGAAATAAAAAGCTATCTCAATCATGCATATGAGAGTTCAGAGAAGACTCAAATAATATTCATAGATAATCTGATCATGAATCCACAATTCACCGGATCTCGACAAACACACCGCAAAAGAAAATTACATCGAATCGATCTCCAAGAACATCAAGGAGAACATTTTATTGAAGATCAAATTGAGAGAAGAAGCAATCTAGCTACTAGCTATGGACAAGTAGGTTTGTGGTAAACTACTCACTCATCATTGGAGGAGGAGCAAGGTTGATGTAGATGCCCTCCGTGATCGAATCCTCCTCCGGCAGAGTACCGGAAAAGGCACCAAGTTGGGATCTCGCGGGAACAGAGACTCACAGTGGTGGAAAAGTATTTTCGTGGCTGCCTCTTGGGTTTCTGGAATATTTTTGAATTGAGAGTGCAACTAACCCTCGGGTGGTTTTGGTAATTCATAACAACATATAGCTCATTGAACAAATATCAATTCAAGTTAAATATTTTAGGAAGTTCAACGATTGGCATGGCATGGACTAGAGATGTTGACCCCTCAAAATGCTAAGGACAAAGATTGGCAAAAACTCAAGACTCTTCATTTTCATTTTAGTGATCCAAGATCACATTGAGTCCATAGGAAAGCCAATACTATTAAAAGGGGATGAGGTGTTGCTTAATGATCTACTTGCTCAAGTGCTTAGTGATATCACTCCAAAACCCTCATCCACTTTCTCATTTCCAAATATGTCCAAAACTCAAATTCAAACTTGGCCCCACCGATTTGATCTGTCCAGCGCCATCGAGTTCATTTGACATAGCAACTGCCATAAACCCAAGACAATTTGGTCACACCAATACGGATCTCGGTCTCACTGAGATGGCATTGCAAACTCTGTGTTTCCCTTCGTAACATTTTGGTCTCACAGAGATGGCATTGCAAACTCTCTGTTTCCCTTCGTAACATTTCGGTCTCACCGAGAGGAGCGATTGGTCCCATCGAGTTTGCATGGTAAAATCTCTATTTCCCTTCATAACATTTCAGTCTCACCGAAAAGAGCGATTTGTCTTGCCGAGATTGCTTGACCAACTCTCTATTTGATCTTTGCTGAAATCGGTCTCACCGAGTTCATGCAATCGGTCTCACTGAGATGAGGTTTTTCCCTAGCCTTAGCACATCGGTCCCACTGAGTTGATCATGTCGATCCCACCAAGATTCCTAACTTTCACATTTTGAACTGCTTCAGCCTGACCGAGTTCTTCTATTCGTTCTGACCGAGTTGGGTAAAATGTGTGTAACGGTTGGATTTTGTGTGGAGGCTATATATACCCCTCCACCCCCATCTCCATCTGTGAGAGAGCCATAAAAACATGCCTACACTTCCACTACTCATTTTTTGAGAGAGAACCATCTGCTCATGTGTTGAGACCAAGATATTCCAATCCAACCACAAGAATCTTGATCTCTAGCCTTCCCCAAGGTGCTTTCCACTCAAATCATCTTTCCACCATACCCAAATCTGTGTGAGAGAGTTGAGTGTTAGGGAGACTATCATTTGAAGCACAAGAGAAAGGAGTTCATCACCATCACACCATCTATTACCTTTTGGAGAGTGACGTCTCCTAGATTGGTTAGGTGTCACTTGGGAGCCTCCGACAAGATTGTGGGGTTGAACCAAGAAGTTTGTAAGGGCAAGGATATCGCCTACTTCGTGAAGATCTACCGGAGTGAGGCAAGTCCTTCTTGGGCGATGTCCATGGTGGGATAGACAAGGTTGCTTCTTCGTGGGTAGAGCCCTCCGTGGAGTCGCGCAGCCGTTACCCTTCGTGGGTTGAAGTCTCCATCAACGTGGATGTACGATAGCACCACCTATCGGAACCATGGCAAAAATCTATGTGCCTCCATTGCGTTTGCACTCTCCAAACCCTTCCCTTTACATTCATATGCAATGTTTTACTTTCCGCTACTACGCTCTTAGAATTGCATGTGTAGGTTTGTTGCTTGACTTATTCTAATTGCTAAAATCTGCCAACACTTAAAATTAGGAAAAGGCTAGATTTTTATTTGGTCAAGTGGTCTAATCACCCCCTCTAGACCTACTTTCGATCCTACAAGTGGTATTAGAGCTTTGGTCTCCTTTTGCCTTGATTTCCATAGCTTTGGTAATCATAGCCTTGGTTTCACAACCTAGGAGAGTATGGCATCTAGCGAGGGTAGTTACCACCGTAGAGGTCCTTTCTTTGATGGTACTAATTTTGCTAGTTGGAAGCATAAGATGAAAATGCATATTCTTGGACATAACCCTGCTGTTTGGGCTATTGTGCGAATTGGTTTGCAAGGTGAATACTTCGACGATGCAAGAGAACCGGATCGTGAAGTGCCTGTGGAAGAATTAAAGATGCTGCAATACAATGCTCAAGCTTATGATATCCTCTTCAATGGATTGTGCCCTGAAGAATTCAACAAAATCAGCCGCCTTGAGAATGCAAAGGAAATTTGCGATACTTTGGCTGATATGTATGAAGGTACCGAGTCCGTCAAGGAATCTAAGTTGGATGTGCTTCAAAGTTAACTTGACAAGTTCAAGATGAAGGATGGTGAAGGAGTCGTTGAGATGTACTATAGGCTTGATCTCATTACAAATAAGATTGTCATCTTAGGAAGCTAAGGGATGACCGACAGATTCATCATCAAGATGATCCTAAGATCCTTGGATGGAAAGTTTGATACTGTGTGGATGTTAATCCAAATGATGCCCAATTACAAAGATCTCAAGCCAACGGAAGTCATTGGTAGAATTGTTGGTCATGAGATGTCACTCAAGGATAAGGAAGAGCTTCATAACAAATCTAGTGGTGATTACAAAGCCTCATGTGATGCTCCTACAACATCAAGTCAGAAACAAGTCTTCAATGAAGAATTGAGCTTAATGGTGAAGAACTTCAACATGTTCTACAAGAATAGAAGCAAAGAGAGAAGTTCCAAGTCAAGGTCCTACAATGACAAAAGATCTTCTATTCATGATCGCAATTGCTATAATTGTGGGAGACCCGGACACTACTCAAATGAGTGTACGGCTCCATACAAGAGAAAAGAAGATTCAACCAAAAGGAGATGTAAAAGAGATGAATAACCACTAAGAGAGAGAAGGAGTAGAGATGATCATTATGAATGAAGACCCTCTCGTAGAATCAAGGATTCGGAAAGGAAGGACAAATCATCAAGGAGCTATACAAGACGAAGAAATCAAGCTCATGTTGGTGAATGGTATCCGGTTCCGACTCCGACAACTACTCCGAGAGAAGCTATCAATCCGACTCCAAAGATACTCAAGATGAAGGTGTTGCCGAAATTGCTCTTGTGTCATCCAACTCCTATGATATATTTGACAAAGGAATTGGAAAATGCTTCATGGCTAAAGGCCCCAATGTATCACACCCCGAGTATCTTGATTTCAATAGTGATGAAGATGACTTGCTAGGTGATGATGAATTATTTGTTGATAATAATAGTGTTGTAATCTATGACGAAATTGCTAATAATCATGCTAATCAAGATGAAACGAGTTATAAAGATAATAAGGAGATTGAGCGTTTAACTAGAGAATTAAATACTCTCAAGTTAGCTCATGAAACTACCTTAGAGGATCATCGAGAGCTTTTAAAGACTCATGAAAAGCTACGCTTTGAAACGCTAAATTTAGAGCAAAAGCATGGGTTCTTAAAAGAAATCAATGATGATCTTCGAAAGAGAAGTTCTTTTTACATTGCCAAGTATTTACTCTTGTCTACTTACATGCCACAAGTAAAATCTAGCAAAAAAACAAGAAAGATTCTTCTTCTAGTAGTAACAATAATCATGTTAAATCCAATATTGTTGCTTCTAGTATTTCTCTTGATTCCAATAATGATTCTCTTAGCCAAGTTATACTTGAGCAACAAAATAGCTTATTAAAGGGAAGCATAGAGAAAGGTGTTTACAAGAGTCTTGCCGGAAGTAAGCAATTTGAGGAAATTGTACGCAAGCAAGGAAGGCACCGGAAGAATGAAGGTGTTGGTTTTGAACGAAAGTTCAATGCCAATGGAGTTGAGTGGGAAGAAGATCAATACTCCAAGATGAAGTTTTTTCCTCCACAAGAGATGTATAACCCCTCTTCTTTTAAGGGGACACAAACTCAAGATGATCTTCCACCACAAGACCACAAGCTAAAAGGCAAGGACAAGATTAAAGAAGAGATTGATTCATTTGAAGAATCTCTTAAGGCATTGGAAAAGTAGGCCCCCAAGACTACATCAATTCTACTTCATCAAGTACGACTACAACTGCAAGGATTCCCATCAAGTTGATGTGGGTCCCAAAGAAGAAGAACTTGAGAGTTCATGAGGGTGACTCCTCCAACATACATCACTCATATTTATTTTGGCAAGTACAAGTGCAATCAACTTTGATATCTTGCACTAGTTCAAGGAGTCACAAACCCTCTTGTTGGTAAGATAGGAGACAAGGTAACCTAATGCTTTCATGGACATCATCATATGTGTATTTCACTCTATGTCTATGGATATCCTTCTGTGTTCCTTGTGGGACTAACCCATGTAGGTATTGAAAGTGCAACTCACTCAAATGGATTGCTCCAGATGATCTACATCAACATTGAGCATCAATATCTTCAACATCTTCATTAAGTCATCATCGACAAAACCCAAGGTTAGTTAATCCCTCAAAGGGGGGATATCACACCTATGGGGAGTTGTGCTCTAAGAATTGAGCTAAAGTAACTCTCATGGTGTGAGCACAACAATGCTTTATGTAAAAGTGGTAGCCCCACTTGTGCTTAAATGATGAGTATGACCTATGATCAAATGTTCTCATTTGGCTCCTAAGTCAATATACTCATATATAGATGACCTAGTCATCGTCAGTTACTTGATAGATGCTAGAGTGTTTGTGCATGCTTTGCCACATGTTTTATTTGCCATCTTATTGTTTGAGCATGTTGGTTGCGTATTTTTCTCCATTCAAAAACATCCATTTGTTGCCTTGATTGTTTGGCTTTTCTCTTTTTGCCAAATGGATGGACAAGAATGCCTAAGTTCACCCTCTAGCAATCTATGCTTTTCTCGTCTCAAACTCTATTCGTGCTACATCACAAATTTGAACAAGTCGAATTCGGACCCTCTGGGTGAGGAGCACTCGGAGCCACCGATCCGTCAAGGGCTTACACCTCCAAAACCTCTTAATGCATCTCGGTCAGACCAACTCATCCCTCTTAGTATCAACGAATTCATTAAGTTGATCTCGGTTTTTCATGTCGATGCAACCGATTAGAATAATTCGGTCACACCGAGTTGCAGTAACTGCCAGTAGTTTGGCATCTCAGTGCCACCTAGTCGTTCCACTCGGTCAGACCGACAGCGCCTGGGTATATATATTTGCGTACCCATATGATTGAGACTTTCCTCAAACCACACGATTCTGCGCCCCAGCACTGCCGCCCCTGGTCTCCGGATCATCGCCATCATCGCTAGTGCCTCCTGCCGCTGGTCTCCGTCATAGTCAACGGAATCTCCACCGTCGTTATCGCTGTAGCAAGTTCATCGCCAAGTTAGGGTATGAACTCGACCCCTTTTGTTCTTTCTCCAAATCCGATTCTTTCACAAAGGTCATTGCCATTATTCTTTCCACGAATGAGATCAATCTATCCATAGAAAAATTATGTTAGAATAGATTTGATACAAAAATTTAGGGTTAGGTTTCCGCTGAACTCATCTCAGACCGACCGATCTGAGGATCCCAGTCTCACCGATTTGGCTCAGGCCATTGCACAAGTACAACTCGGTCTGACCAAAGTGTACAAATTGGTGTGACCAATTTTACTTTCTCTGTGAAACCCTAGCATCTCGGAGTCACTGAAATGCATTTCAGTCAGACCAAAACAACATGTTTAGACTCTGTTTATGCTTCAGTGTCACCGAGTTTGTCAAATTGGTAGCTCCAAAATGCTTTTTGCATAAAACTAAAGTTAAGTTTTTGTCTCAATATTTTTGCGAAATAGTTGCACTTTGTGACGCTCATCCACTCTACCTATACCCAACTATTAAAAAGGTCAGTTTCAGCATTGTCTTAGGCCAGTGACAGCCAAAATAGGTCAGAAGAGCAGATGAATCTCAGCGAGGGCACTAGTCCCTCTAGCAACCATGATGAAGGTAGGAGAAGCACTCCAAGCAACATGCCAAAAGCTACTACCAAACAAAGGAAGAAGAGAACTTCAGATTCTGAGGATGAAGATTTTATTGCTGAGGAAGTCACCTCAAAGAAGAAGGTACTCAAGAAGGAATATGTTGATGCTGCTGCTGTCAAGCCAGGATTGAAGAAGAAAGCTCCTGCCAAGAGGATTCCCATGTCGAAAGCCGGAGCCTCCACTCAGGAAACTATGGAGTTCACTCTTGAACCAAGAGAAGATGAGGCTGCTGGACGAAAGAAAAGGAAGGAGAGAGTCAAGAAGACTACTGCCAGAGTCATTGGCAAACCATCCATGTTGAGAGAATCTGAAGAAGAGGATGAGGAGGAAGAGCCTATTGCACCTCCTGTAAAGACTCAAAAGCTTATGGGGGATGCCATAAGGACTGGGGCTGCACCATCAAAGCCCAAGTCTGCCCCCAAGCCTCTAACTCAAGCTCAAGACTCCAAGTCTACTTCACCCAAGAGATCCACCAGAAACATATCTGCTATTGAGAAGAACAAGGCCCCAGTGCCTGAGGCTCAAGAAGATGAAGAGCAGCAAGTGCTCAGAAGATTGAAGCCCAAGATTCCAAATCATAATGATGATCATCCAGTGGCTGAAAATATGAAGGAAAGGAACGATGCAGGTCTGAGATTGTGGAGACAGACTGATACCTATGCCACCAGGAGAAGGAGTGTTGTAGATTATCGTTTCCACACCAAGGAACAGCAGGACTTCTATGAGACAGTCTTGTTGGATAAGAAACCCATAGTCTGTGATATGAAGTGGGTTGACTGGGATTACATTGATGACAATGAATACTACTTCCTAGGTGTGCATGAGAGCTTTAAGATGAATGATGTGGACAAGTTTGTTGGTCATAAGTCGACTAAATGGAATGATGAAATGATAATGCAATTCTATTCAACATGTCATTTTTACCCGGATGGAAAGATTGTCTGGATGACTGAAGGTACAAGGTATCAATCAATTGTTTCTGAATGGGCCAAGTTGATCAATTCTCCAAAGGAAGACGAGAATGACACTGATGTATATGCTAAGCCTAGGAAGGATCACAACTCTATGGCCAATATGTACAAGGGAATTCCTGATAAAGCCTTGGATACTCACAAGCTTGGTTCCATATACTATCTGATGTCAGGTCTGACCACCATCGACACCATTCTGAGGCACAGTCTTTTTCCCAAGTCAGGAGATAATAGAATGATCCGTGGTCACTCCATCAATTTTATCCATATGTTTGATATGCCAGAGAAGTTCAAAGTGATGAGCTTGATTGTTGAAACTATGAAGGGAACTACAGCTGATCAGAAGAGATCATGTGGATATGCCCCTCATATAAAAATGTTGATCAATTCCAAGATGGGAACATGGACATATCTCCTAGATAAAGAGCACTGTCGGGGAAACTGGTCGCCCACGAACACCTATGGGACCGGAGCCCCTTCTACGGCACGGCAATGGTGCGGAGGGAGCACAAAGAGCGGATCGAGGGGCACACGCGTGCAGTTTACCCAGGTTCGGGCCACGCGGACGCGTAAAACCCTACTCCTACTTTGGTTGTATTGAGTTCTTAGGCTCGGGAGCTTGAAGATCTACAGTACTAGCTACACCGAACGAGGGAGTGATCAAGTTTTTGGGATCGAACCCCCTCTACGTTGTGCATGGGCCTCCTTTTATAGCTCAAAGGGGTCACCGACATGTGCCAGCGTAGAGGAGGGTAAATATGTAAAACTGGTGGTAGTTGTAATAGTGCATGAACAGTGTGTGAACAGTGGTCTTCACCTAACTCTAACGGTGGGGGACAAGGGCATTTAATGCCCGTCGCCGTCGCCCCAAAAGCGTCTGTCCATGCGTCTCCGTTCGCCACGGCGATAGCCTCGTCACCGCGGCTCGCCACCGTGTACCCCAGGCTGCACAGCCATCTGCCACGTGCCCTTGGAAGGGCCCCAGGGCGACGCGTGGCCAGATGAGCTGGAGCGCAGGCACACAGCGTAAGCTTCCCCCGGCAAGCACCTTGCCGGGGTCGCAATCTTGCCGGGCCCGGAAGCTTGTCGCCCTTCGGGTCCTGGCGGGGCGCACGATGCGCCATGATATACCTTCTTGAGGTGCCGTTCTTTGGCCTTCCTGGAAAGCTCCTCTTGCCAGGGTCTTGTGCTGGAATGATGACCTTGAGCCTGGTGCGGCCTTCTCGGCAAGCTCCTCTTGCCGGGGTCTTGTCTTCTTAATTTGAATACTTTGTTCTTGAATGGCTTCAAGGGATCTAGAATGGGCTTTGGCGGGCGCGTGGTGAGCCAGACCATGGGACGCTGCTACTGCCCGTGCACAAGTCGGGATACTAAGGTACCCCTACTCTAGTACACCGACAAGCACCTTCCCCTAATGCCAGAATTTGAGGGCAATGAGATTGTCATGGATGCAACTCATCCTACATGTGCAGAAGCTCGGGAGAAGAGAGAGAGATAGAGAGTGAGAGCAAAGGCTGTAAAAGAAACAAAGGCAGCTAGTGCACCAGATGCTTCAACTATGATGCCCAAGACCAAGCAAGATTAACTCAGTTATCTGCTTGAGGCTACCATGAGGATTGAGAAGAGCCTGGCCAGCTTGACTCAGAATCAAGAGAGTCTTGAGAGGATCATCGAGACAAAATTCCATGATCTAGATGTGAAGGTCAAAGAGATCCAGACCACCATGGAGAAGCTCTAGGAAGAAGTTGAGGACAGGAATGAAAGATCAACCACTGATGATTTCCAGAGAGTCCCAAGAATACTAAGATCATCAGTTGTGCCAGTTGTCGAGCCCAGGACTACACGTTCAGCGCATGCAGCCACTGCCACAGTTGTTCCTGTGGTGTAAACTCCTCCAGCTCCTCAGGCATCTTCAGAAGTATTTGAAGATGCTCTCATCTCCACGCCATCTACGCACACCAGAGAAACTAGCCAGAAGACCCCTTCAGGAGCTCCCGGAGATCGTGCCTAGAGTGTCGCATAACACTATGCATTTTCATGCTTTTTGGTAACTGTTTGCCAAAGGTGGAGAAAATGTATAGATCGTTAGGCTTCGAGAGAGAGAGAGTGTGTGTGTTTTGCTCTTTGTTGGTTTTATTGCCTCTCTTGCTAATTTGATTGCTTGTTTGATTCCTACGCTACAATATTTGTGCTTGTGTGTGAGATACTCTTATGATCGTGTGTTTGATCATACTACCCTTAATGTGTGCGTGCATGATTGTGTATGATCATTCACTTGTTTGTTTTGGTGATGTCTGCATGTTGTTTAAATTTTATCATTTTTGAGCGCTCCACCAATATGTATGTGACATGGTAGAGTGACCCATGATCCTAATCGATTGTGCATTTGCATTAAAAAGCAAATTTTAAATAATGCACAAATTTAGGGGGAGCTCTTGCTTATCACATACTTCTCAAAGCGACGATGTATTTCATTCATATTATCATTTGTCAAAGCTTTGATCTATATGTTGTCATCAATTACCAAAAAGGGAGAGATTGAAAGTGCAACTAATTCCCGGGTGGTTTTGGTAATTCATAACAACATATCGCTCATTGAACTAGTATCCATTCAAGATAAATATTTCATGAAGTTCAATGATTGGCATGGCATGGACTAGAGATGTGGACCCCTCAAAATGCTAAGGAGAAAGATTGACAAAAGCTCAAGACTCTTCATTTTCATTTTAGTGATCCAATATCACATTGAGTCCAGCCAATACTATTAAAAGGGGATGAGGTGTTGCTTAATGGTCTACTTGCTCAAGTGCTTAGTGATTTTGCTCCAAAACCCTCATCCACTTTCTCAATTCCAAATATTTTCAAAATCCAAAGTCAAACTCGGCCCCATCGAGTTGATCTATCCGGCGCCACCGAGTTCATTTGACATAGTCACTGCCAGAAACCCTAGACAATTCGGTCACACCGATATGGATCTTGGTCTCACCGAGATGGCATTCCAAACTCTTTGTTTCCCTTCGTAACATTTCGGTCTCACTGAGAAGAGCAATCAGTCCCACCGAGTTTGCATGGTAAACTCTCTATTTCCCTTCATGACATTTCGGTCTCACCGAAAAGAGCGATCGGTCCCACCGGATTTTCCTGAGCAACTCTCTGATTGAACTTTGCTGAAATCGGTCTCACTGAGTTCATGCAATCGGTCTCACCGAGATGAGGTTTTTCCCTAGCCCTAGCACATCTGTCCCACCGAGTTGATCATGTTGGTCCCACCAAGATTCCTAACGTTCACATTTTGAACTGCTTTGGCCTGACCTAGTTCTTCTATTCGGTGTGACCGAGTTGGGTCAAATATGTGTAATGGTTGGATTTTGTGTGGAGGCTATATATACCCCTCCACCCCATCTCCATCTGTGAGAGATCCATCAGAACGTGCCTACACTTCCACTACTCATTTTCTGAGAGAGAACCACCTGATCATGTGTTGAGACCAAGATATTCCAATCCAACCAAAAGAATCTTGATCTCTAGCCTTCCCCAAGTTGCTTTCTACTCAAATCATCGTTCCACCATATCCAAATCTGTGTCAGAGAGTTGAGTGTTGGGGAGACTATCATTTGAAGCACAAGAGCAAGGAGTTCATCATCATCACACAATCTATTACCTTTTGGAGAGTTGTGTCTCCTAGATTGGTTAGGTGTCGCTTGGGAGCCTCCGACAAGATTGTGGAGTTGAACCAAGAAGTAATAAGGGCAAGGATATTGCCTACTTCAGGAAGACCTACCAGAGTGAGGCAAGTCCTTCGCGGGCGATGGCCATGGTGGTATATACAAGGTTGCTTCTTCATGGACCCTTCGTGGGTGGAGCCCTCCGTGGACTCGCGCAGCCGTAACCCTTCGTGGGTTGAAGTCTCCATTAACGTGGATGTACGATAGCACCAACTATCGGAACCACGCTAAAGATCTCCGTGTCTCCATTGCGTTTGCACTCTCCGAACCCTTTCCTTTACCTTCATATGCAATGTTTTACTTTCCGCTGATACGCTCTTAGAATTGCATGTGTTGGTTGGTTGCCTGACTTGTTCTAATTGCGAAAATCTGCCAATACTTAAAATTGGGAAAAGGCTAGATTTTTATTTGGTCAAGTATTCTAACCAACCCACCCCCCTCTAGACCTACTTTTGATCCTACATGAATTTATAGGCCAAGGAGTAGTGTTGGGGGACTCTCGAAGGGCCCACTAGACCAGGGGCTCCCCCTGAGGCTTGTCATCTCCTCGAGGATCTTCTAACTTGCACTCCAAGTCCTCTGGATGTCTTCTGGTCCAAGAAAAATCACCGCAAAAGTTTTGTTCCGTTTGGACTCCGTTTGATATTCCTTTTCTGAAAAACTCAAAAACAAGGAAAAACAGAAACTAGCACTGGGCTCTAGGTTAAAAAGTTAGTCCCAAAGATAATCTAAAATAGCATATTAATGCATATAAAACATCCAAAGTTGATAATATAATAACATGGAACAATAAAAAATTATAGATACGTTGGAGACGTATCAAGCATCCCCAAGCTTAATTCCTGCTCGTCCTCGAGTAGGTAAATGATAAAAACTGAATTTTTGATGTGGAATGCTACCTAACATAATTATCAATGCAATCTTCTTTATTGTGGCATGAATATTAAGATACATAAGATTCAAAATAAAATTTTAACATTGACATAAAAAGAATAATACTTCAAGCATACTAACAAAGCAATCATGTCTTCTCAAAATAACATGGCAAAAGAAAGTTATACCTACAAAATCATATAGTCTAGCTATGCTCCTCTTCATCACACAAACTTTTCATCATGCACAACCCCGGTATTGGTCAAGAAATTTTTTCATACTTTAGTGTTCTCAAACTTTTTCAACTTGCACGCAATACATGAGCATGAGCCACGGATATAGCACTATAGGTGGAATAGAAGGTGGTAGTAGACAAAACAAGGGAGAAAATCTCACATCACTAGGCAAATTAATGGACTATGGAGATGCCCATCAATTGACATCAATGCAAGTGAGTAGGGATTGCCATGTAACGAATGCACTAGAGGTATAAGTGTTTGAAGGCTCAAAAATAAACTAAGTGAGTGTGAATCCAACTTGCTTGCTCGTCATTGGAATATACAAGCCAAGTTCTATAATGATAAACTCCCACTAGTATATGAAAGTGACAAAATAGGAGGCTCTCTATTATGAAGAATATGGTGCTATTTCAAAGCACAAGTGTGGAAAAAGGATAGTAAGATTGTCCCTTCTCTCTTTTCTCTCATTTTTCTTTTTTTTTCTTTTATTTTTTATAAAGTCCGGAGACTCATCCCAACTTGGGAATCATAGCTTCCATCATCCTTTCCTGGCATGGGACAATGCTCTAATGATGATCATCACACTTTTATTTACTTACAACTCAAAAATTACAACTCAAGGAAAAGACTCATAATGACATAATGGTGGAAGTTGCATGGGAATATATCTCGGAATGGCTATGGAAATGCCATAATAGATAGGTATGGTGGCTGTTTTGAGGAAGGGTAAATGGTGGGTTTAATGTATCAGCGAAAGTTGTGCGTTACTAGAATGGCTAGCAATGGGGGAAGGCTGAGAGTGCGTATAATCCATGCACACAACATTAGTCATAAAGAACTCACATACTTATTGCAAAAAATTATTACTCATTGAAACAAAGTACTACATGTATGCTCCTAGGGGAGAGGTTGGAAGGAGTTAACCATCACGCGCTCCCGACCTCCACACAAAGGATGACAATCAAAGAATAAATCATGCTCTGACTTCATCACATAACGGTTCACCATACGAGCATGCTACAGGAACCGAAAACTTTAACACAAGTATTTCTACCAATCCACAATTACTCACTAGCATGACTCTAATATCACCATCTTAATATCTCAAAAAAATTGTAAGGAATCAAACTTCTTATAGTATTCAATGCTCTTTATATGAAAGTTTTTATTGTATCCCCTTGAATGCCTATCATATTACGACTAAATTCACAACCCAAGCAAATTACCATGTTGTTTAGAGACTTTCAAAATAATATAAAGTGAAGCATGATAGTTCATTATTTTTTCAAAATAACATCACCGCCGTGCTCAAAAAGATATAAGTGAAGCACTAGAGTAACTACCCTAGCTCAAAATATATAAGTGAATCACAAAGAGTATTCTAATAAATTCACAATTAATGTGTCACTACTGCAGGATGCTGCTAATTCGACACTACGATCAGAGACCCATTCGACAAAACTGTGTGCGATGCATTAATCACAAACGGTGATGTAAAAAACCCGTCAAAAAGATGCAAAACATTTGCGATGAAGGATACATCTAACACGATTCAAATTTTAGTTGCGTGTGCGATGCGGGGCATACGGTTCGGTTCAATGAACTGTTTGTGATGAGGTAGAACAACAGAAACGGGCAGCCAGAAGGCGTGGGCGATATATGACATACAGTTCACTCGGGTGAACTATTTGTGATTAGGAAACACAAAAGAAACGGTCAGCCAGATCAAGGTGTGTGCGATATACAGCATACGGTTCACTCGGATGAACTGTTTTCGATTAGGAAACGCAATAGAAATGGTTTAGCTAGATCAAGGTGTGTGCAATGGAGGGCATACAGTTCATTCTGATAAACTGTTGTTTTGAGCCAAGAGAACATAAACGTTTCACATAAACAAGATGTGTGTGATATGCGGCAAACATCTAGTTACATAGGTGGCTAGTACACACATGAAATTTCCACTCACCAAAGTAAACTATTACATGCATAATTAATTGGGATTAACGATCATCTGATCATCATCTACTTCTTGTGACGCTTGCCGCCACTTCTCTACTAGGATAAACAGAACAATATTATTTACTATGAATAGTGTGCTCTGCTGGGCACACAAAGTATACGGATCATAGCCTTGGGGGAGCAATGTGCCCGCACGTGTCGTGCTAGCTCGATGTTCCTTCATCGTTTCCTGCCATTTCTTCACCAGTTTCCCGCCGCCACCAATGATATTACGCATAAACCTAGGCAGCGTGCTACGCACGGAGACAACAAGCATAGCTTGTAGCAGATCCACCTTTTCCAAGCATGCCAACCCACCAAAGTGCCGCCTCTGCCATCAACCTCCTCGACGAGGAAAATGAGAAGGCGCTGATACATCTCTAACGTAACTATAATTTTTGATTGTTCTATGTTGTTTTATTATCAATCTTGGATGTTTTATAATCCCTTTACAGTCATTTTATATCACTTTTTGGTACTAACCTATTGACATAGTGCCAAGTGCCAGTTGATATTTTCTGCATGTTTTTTACATCGCAGGAAAACAATATCAAACGGAGCCCAAACACAGCGATACTTTTTGGAGATTTTTTCTGGGCCAGAAGGAACACTATGGGCCCTGGTGGCACCTGGGGGGAGTCCAGAGGAGGGGACAACCCACCAGGGCGCACTAGGAGGCTTAGGCGCGCCCTGGTGGGTTGTGCCCACCTCGAGTGCCCCTCGGACCGCCTCTATTCTCTATAAATACCCCAATATTCCAGAAACCTTAGGGGAGTCGACGAAATATTCATCTAGCTGCCGCAGAGTCCAAAAACACCAGATCCAATCTAGACACCATCACGGAGGGGTGCACCACTTCCATTGGTGCCTCTCAGATGATGCGTTGGTAGTTCTTTGTAGACCTAAGTGTCCGTAGTTAGTAGCTAGATGACTTCCTCTCTCTCTTTTGATTCTCAATACAATGGTCTCTTGGAGATCCATATGATGTAACTCTTTTTGCGCTGTGTTTGTTGGGATCCGATGAACTTTGAGTTTATGATCAGATCTATCTTTTTATATCCATGAAAGTTATTTCAGTTTCTTTGATCCCTTATATGCATGATTTCTTATAGCCTCGTATTTCTTCTCCGATATTGGGTTCTGTTTGGCCAACTTGATCTCTTTATCTTGCAAAGGGAAGAGGTGCCTAGTAGTGGGTTCGATCTTACGGTGCTTGATCCTAGTGAGAGAAGGGGAACCGGCACGTATGTATCGTTGCCACTAAGGATAAAACGACGAGATCCATATCTAACACCATAGATATACAGATCTTGTCTACATCATGTCATCGTTCTTAATGCATTACTCCGTTTTTCCATGAACTTAATAAACTAGATGAATGATGGATAGCGGTCGATGTGTGGAGTAATAGTAGTAGATGCAGACAGGAGTTAGTCTACTAATCTTGGACGTGATGCCTATGTAATGATCATTGCCTGGATATCGTCGTGACTATTTGAAGTTCTATCAATTGCCCAACAGTAATTTGTTCACCCATCGTTTGCTATTTTTCTCGAGAGAAGCCACCAGTGAAACCTACGGCCCCCGGGTCTTCTTTCTCATATATTTGCCTTTGCGATCTATTTGCCTTTGCTTTTCTTTTCAGATCTACTAAACCAAAAACCCAAAAATACCTTTCTGCAATTTATCTTATTTATCAACCAATCTACCAGTATTTATATCTCTCTCGCGTTCATTACCCGAAAGGAATTGACAACCCCTTTAACACGTCGGGTTGCGAGGTGTTGTTATTTGTGTGCATGTGTTGTTTACGTTGTGTTGCTTGGTTCTCCTACTGGTTCGATAACCTTGGTTTCACATCTAAGGGAAATACCTACCGCCGATGTGCTGCATCATCCCTTCCTCTTTGGTGAAAAACCGACGTAGCTTCAAGTGACATCAGGCGCCATGGCCCATCAAGGCCGAGGCGCCCCTCGGCAACGCGATGGACAAAGCCATGATGCGCGTGATCGCCAGGGTTGAGCAGACCCTTGGCGCATGGCGCTTCAGCACCACACATCAAGATAGGCATGTCCACGCCGAGAGGCTGCAGCTCACCGCACAACATGATCAATGGCGCACCGTAGAGCAAGCTAGACGTGTCCACGCCGATAGGCAACAACTCGCCGCACAGCAAGACCGTTGGAGCGCCACATAGCGAGAGGCATGGTGTGCTGCATAGCAAGAGTGGATCCATCGATGCTTGCCTACTGTTGAGAGGGTGTCGCAGCTGCGTACACATCCCGTTAGTACCCCCATTCCTCGCTAGGAGTGGGTAGTGGCCGTCTGCACCGGACTTGCACCAGAGGCCGGCAGCGTCATACTTGCACCGGATGCCCGCTGCGCTGTTTGCATGGGTCGCGCCATTCACCTTGTCCGTGTCCCCCTCGATGGCAACGCGCTGGTCGCTAGGCTTGATCGCCTCCTTGGTCCAGGTGTCCACCTAGGCACAGTAAAAGAATATGGCCGTTGCATCCTCGACCTGGTGATCTCCGACAAAATAGGCAACTTGGAGCTCGAGATCGCGCTATAGATGTACCATGAGCGTGTCGACCACTTGGACAAACGCTTACACGAGTTCAGGCAGAGCCAACAGCTACCGTAGGCAAGGGCTGTTGGTCATGGTATCATGGACGCATTTTATTTTGTTGAGTCATTTCGACATGGATCGCTATGTATTAACAACAATCATAATTTTGCTCCATTTATTGCTCTGTTTCAATGTGTGTACTCTGTTTTCCGTTCTTATATGTTCTATTTCAATGTGTGTGTATATGCCTTCCATTCTATATATGTGGATGATAACAGTATATACAAATTAGTATACGAAAGTAGATAGAAAATGGAATTCATAATATATATTAATTGTTCATTAGTTCATCAGAGAATATATATAATATCATCACCTATACGTGATGATACTTAACTACTATGTACAATTCATAAAATTGAAAACGAACAATACTAAAACTAATAATCCCTCCTAGGGCAGTATTCCGGCAGCCCCTAGCCAGCAGCTCTGAGGTGTGCGGCGTCTTCCTAGCATGGAGGCAGTACTCCGCCTCCTCCGCCTCGCAGCGCTTGACGTACCGATCTGCCTCTTGCTGGCAGACAAGCGCGAACAATCTTGCCATTTCGTTGGGCGCCCATCGGAGCTCCTCGTCGGTGGCATGCTGCAGCTTATTGGCCCACCTCCACGCAGCGATGAGGCGCCTAGCGCCTATGACTTTCCCCGTGAAGTTCCCGTCTTTGTACACCTCCTCCGCACGATGACGCGCCCGCCCCCAAAGCTCCACCGCCTCCATTTTCCAAGCGGCATCTTGGGCTTCACAGGCCGCCTGGTACCTGGCTTCCTCCTCTGCCGTCTCCTTCCTGAACGCCACTTGCCTGGCTTTCTCAGCCGGCGGCACTGACTTCCACATACAAAGATGGTACTGGCCCCAAAAGCACTCCAAAGTTTGGGGGTCCAGCGGTGTCACGCCCAAGATGCGATTCTATCCTGATCATGTGATAACTTTGTGACTGGGGCACAACCACATTTCAGGCGCTTAGCAAGATGGATATCATTACATCATACCATTACATACATAGATGGGGATACATACAAGTCATACAACTTCCACATGAATACAACACATTATACAATAGAAATCTGACTACGGATGAAAACATGAAAAACACGCGACATCCATCCTGCTATCGCAGGCTGTCGACCAGGAACCTATCCCAAGACTGACGAAGAAGAAGAAGAAAGGTCTCCAACACAAGGAAACATCGCTCTCACGTCAAAACATCAGAAACCTGCACCTGCAACTATTGTTGTAGTAACTGTGAGACACGAGGACTCGGCAATCCCATAACCATGGGTATCAAGACTAGCAAAGCTTAATGGGTATGGAGAGGTTAAGTGGTGAGGTTGCAATAGCGGCTAAGCATTATATGGTGGTTAACATATGAGTACAAGAATAAGATGAGCATCTACGCAAATGGTCGCAAACTAGTAATGACCCCTAAGTGATCCTGAACTACCTACGAGTCAAACATAACCACCTATGAGTCAAACATAACCCCACCATGTTCTCTTCTCCAAAATGAAAAGTGACGGTCACGGTTACTCATGCAGTTGGTGTATTTTATTTCGGGCCCTCTGACAAGTTTTTGACAACCGAACATTAACAAATTCCAATCTGCCACATAACCACAGGCATGGCTTTCAAAAGATCATAACCCTGCAGGGGTGTTCCAACTTAACCCATCACAAGCTCTCACGATCAGCAGAGGTAAAAACCCCTTATCTTAGGGACGACCCGATCAGACTCGGAATCCCGGTGCACAAGAAATTTCGACAATGGTAAAACACGTCCAGCAAGACCTCCCAGCGTGCCGACACCCTGATAGTAGCCGCACGTATCTCGTCTCAGGCCATGACCGGATGAGCAGTACGTACAGCAACCGAAGACACCAGATAACTGGGTGGCACCGCAAGTGGCTCTAGTTTGGGACCAACACCATTGGTAGTGCCCCCCTTGTATGTGGAAAAGAATACTCGGGGACGTGACCCCCTTTGCAAATTTATTAATTTAGTTTTTATTATGTTGCAAATTAAAACCAAAGTTGGGCCTTGCTGGAGGAGTTTTATTCAAGGCGAACTGTCAAGGGGTCCCCATATACCCAACCGTATTAGGAACGCAAAATCAAGGAACATAACACCGGTTTATCGGTTCTTAAGGCGGCATGAGTGGAAAAAAACAACGAGCAAAAGGCCAAGCCTACCACCCATTGGCAAGTATATAGGTGCATTAATTATAGTGATAGATTTTGTGATATTCCAAAATCCAATTCTGACATGGAGCAATCTTCATCTTCACCTGCAACTAGCAATGCTATAAGAGGGGCCGAGCAAGCGGCAACATAGCCAAACAACGATTTATTGGGGTGGTGTCAAAGGATAGAGGGTGTTTCATGGCAACAAGGAGAGGCTGACAGGAAATAGATAGGTAGTGTGACATATAGTGATAGCATCAAGACAACTAGCATAGCAATGATAGTAATGAGATCCAAGGTGATGATCATCTTGCCTGGAATCCCGCAAGGAAGAAGAACGAGTCCATGAAGAAGACGAACGGGCATAGACGAACCAAGCGTAGTCGAACGAATCCTCACATCGCAACGTTTCCGGAACTAAGAAGCAACACCGGAAATAAACAAACAACATGGTAAACACACATATCGTAACATTGGCATGATGCACATACAAATATGATGCAAGTCAGGTTTAAATATACATGGCATGGCATAGTGCACAAACAATACTACAAGTTAAATGGGGCTCAATATGCAACGGGTTGCATATTGACGAAACACCACATTCAATTATTTAGTTCGCTCTCGTTTATGTACACAACAAGTTTAAATGTTGGCTAACAGGGCAAGAGGTGCAATACAATTAAAGTACATTATCTAAGCAATTTAAATGGGGCCAAAAACAACAAACAACAATTCTGAAAAATCCCCATGTGCAATTATTGGATTTGGTACTGTTCTGCCTAAAAATATATTTTATTTTTGTTAAACAGCAAAAGTAAGTGCATGATACGTCCATTTTGCATCATGCTTTTATGTTGATGTTTATTGCATTATGGGTTGTTATTACACATTACGTCACAATACTTATGCCTTTTCTCTCTTGCTTTACAAGGTTTACATGAAGAGGGAGAATGCCGGCAGTTGGAATTCTGGGCTGGAAAATGAGCAAATATTGGAGACCTATTATGTACAACTCAAAAAGCCATGAAACTCCACGAAAGTCAGTTTTTGAAAATATAAAAAATATATGGCGAAAGAAGTACAGGAGGGGGCCACCCACCGTCCACGAGGGTGGGGGCGCGCCCCCTGCCTCATGGGCCACATGGCAGCCCCATGCCCATCTTCTGGTATATCAAGTGTTTTGACCTGGAAAAAATCATATGGAGGCTTTCGAGACGAATCACCACAGTCTCGAGGTGGAACCTTGGCGGAACCAATCTAGGGCTCCGGCGAAGCTG
This sequence comes from Secale cereale, assembly GCA_902687465.1. Lineage (NCBI taxonomy): Eukaryota > Viridiplantae > Streptophyta > Magnoliopsida > Poales > Poaceae > Secale > Secale cereale. The sequence continues at coordinate 408,680,597 of LR738712.1, forward strand.
TTCTGATGGGGAAACTTCCCTCTGGTAGGGGGAAATCGTCACCATCATCATCACCAACAACTCTCCCATCTTGGGGAGGGTTATCTCCATCAACATCTTCACCAGCACCATCTCCTCTCAAACCCTAGTTCATCTCTTTATCAAAACATCAGATTGGTACCTGTTGGTTACTAGTAGTGTCGATTGCTCCTTGTAGTTGATGCTAGTTGGTTTATCTGGTGGAAGATCATATGTTCAAATCCATTATGCATATTAACACCCCTCTAATTATGAACATGAATATGATTTGTGAGTAGTTACATTTGTTCCTGAGGACATGGCAGAAGTCTTGCTATAAGTAGTCATGTGAATTTGGTATTCGTTCGATATTTTGAAGAGATGTATCATGTATTTCCTCTAGTGGTGTTATGTGAACGTAGACTACATGATACTTCACCATTGTTTGGGCCTACAGGAAGGCATTGGGAAGTAATAAGTAGATGATGGGTTGCGGGAGTGACAAAAGCTTAAACCCTAGTTTATGTGTTGCTTTGTAAGGGGCTGATTTGGATCCATATGTTTCATGCTATGGTTAGGTTTACCTTAATACTTCTTTTGTAGTTGTGGATGCTTGCATTAGAGGTTAATAATAAGTGGGATGCTTGTCCAAGTAAGGCTAGTACCCAAGCACCAGTCGACCCACATACCAAATTATCAAAGTAACGAACACGAATCATATGAGCGTGATGAAAACTAGCTTGACGATAATTCCCACGTGTCCTCGGGAGCGCTTTCCTTTATATAAGAGTTTGTCCAGGCTTCTCCTTTGCTAACAAAAGTATTGGGCCATATTGCTGAACCTTATTTACTTTTACGAGTTGTTACTTGTTACCAATTATCTTATCACAAAACTATCTGTAACCGATAATTTATGTTCTTGCAGAGAATACCTTACTGAAAACTACCTTTCATTTCCTTCTGCTCCTCATTGGGATCAACACCCTTACTTATAGAAAGGACTACGATATATCCCCTACACTTGTGGGTCATCAAGACTATTTTCTGGCACCGTTGCCGGGGAGTGAAGCGCCTTTGGTAAGGAAAAATTTATATAATGTGCTGAAATCTACTGTCACTTGTTACTATAGAACATAATCCTTTGAGGGGCTTGTTCAGGGTATCTTCACCCCGACCAGTACAGAAAAGAGTTGCTCCTCAACCTACTGAACCTAATAAAAATGTTTACTTCTAAATCCGTTCGGGTATGATAGAAAAACTGCTAGCTAATCCCTTTACAGGAGATGGAACATTGCATCCTGATTTGCACCTAATCTATGTGGATGAAGTTTGTGGATTATTTAAGCTTGTAGGTATGCCCGAGGATGTGATCAAGAAGAAGGTCTTCCCTTTATCTTTGAAAGGAGAGACATTGACATGGTTTAGGCTATGCGATGATATTGGATCATGGAACTACAACCGGTTGAAATTGGAATTTCATCAGAAGTTCTATCCAATGCACCAGGTTCATCGTGATCGTAATTATATAAATAAATTTTGGCCTCACGAAGGAGAAAGTGTCGCTCAAGCTCGGGGGAGGCTTAAGTCAATGTTATATTCATGCCCCAATCATGAGCTCTCAAGAGAAATGATTATTCAAAAAAATTATGCTCGGCTTTCTCTCAATAATCGCTCCATGCTCGATACTTCTTGCACTGGTTCTTTTATGATGAAGACTATTGAATTCAAGTGGGATTTATTGGAAATAATTAAATGCAACTCTGAAGATTGGGATCTCGACGAAGGTAAGGAGTCAGGTATAACACCTAAGTTTGATTGTGTTAAATCTTTTATGGATACCGATGTTTTCCGTGAATTTAGCAATAAATATGGACTTGACTCTGAGATCGTAGCTTATTTCTGTGAATCATTTGCTACTCATGTTGATCTCCTAAGGAAACGTGGTTTAAATTCCACCCTCCCATTAAAGTAAAAGTAGTTGAACCCGTTAAAGTTGAAGAAAAGACTATCACTTATAATGTTGATCCTATTGTTCCTACTGCTTACATTGAGATACCACCCTTCCCTGCTAGAATAAAGGAGCATGCTAAAGCTTCAACTATGGTTCGTAAGAGTAATACTAGAACACCTACACCCTCTAAGCAAATTAAATTTGAACCTAGTGTTGCTATCGTTAAGGATCTCTTGGTCGATGATATTAATGGGCATGTTATCTACCTCTGTGATGAAGCTGCTAGAATTGCTAGACCCGATACTAAGAATAAACATAGACCTTTGTAGGCATGCCTGTTATTTCTATTAAAACAGGAGATCATTGCTATCATGGCTTATGTGACATGCGCGCTAGTGCAAGTGCAATACCTCATTCCTTATATGAAGAAATTATGCACGATATTGCAGCTGCTGAGCTAGAAGGTATTGATGTTACTATTAAGCTTGCCAATAGAGACAATAGTTCACCAGTTGAGATTGTTAGAGATGTTGAAGTCTTGTGTGGGAAAGTTAAATACCCTACTGATTTTCTTGTTATTGGTTCCCCACAAGATGATTTTTGCCCCATTATATTTGGTAGACCCTTCTTGAATACTGTTAATGCTAAGATAGACTACGAAAAGGATGTTGTTACTATTGGTTTAGGGGATATGTCTCATGATTTTAACTTAGCTAAATTTCGTAGACAACCCCATGATAAAGAATTGCCTAGTAAGGATGAACTTATTGGTCTTGCTTCTATTGCTGTGCCTCCTAACGATCCTTTAGAAAAATATTTGCTAGACCATGAAAATGATATGTATATGAGTGAGACAAGGGAAATAGATGAAATATTCTTTAAACAGGGACCTTTATTGAAACACAACTTGCTTGTTGAAATTCTAGGGGATCCTCCTCCAACCAAGGGGTGATCCCGTGTTTGAGCTCAAACAATTACCTGATACTCTTAAGTATGCTTATCTAGATGAAAAGAAGATATATCATGTTATTATTAGTGCTAACCTTTCAGAACAAGAAGAAGAGAAATTATTGAAAACTCTGAAGAAGCACCGTGCTGCTACTGGATATACTCTTGATGATCTTAAGGGCATTAGTCCCACTCTATGCCAACACAAAATAAAATTGGAGAAGGACGCTAAACCGGTTGTTGATCACCAATGATGATTAAATCCTAGGATGAAAGAAGTGGCAAGGAAAGAAATACTAAAGCTTCTAGATGCAGGTATAATTTATCCAGTTGCTGATAGTCAGTGGGTAAGTCATGTCCATTGTGTCCCTAAGAAGGGAGGTATTACTGTTGTTCCTAATGATAAAGATGAATTGATCCCACAGAGAATTGTTACATGCTATAGAATGGTAATTGATTTCCACAAATTAAATAAAGCTACTAAGAAAGATCATTACCCTCTACCTTTTATTGATCAAATGCTAGAAAGGTTATCCAAACATACTCATTTTTGCTTTCTAGATGGCTATTCTGGTTTCTCTCAAATTCCTGTGTCAAAAGAGGATCAAGGAAAGACCGCTTTTACTTGCCCTTTTGGTACCTTTGCTTATAGACGTATGCCTTTTGGTTTATGTAATGCACCTGCTACTTTTCAAAGACGCATGATGGCTATAGTATCTGACATTTGTGAAAAGATTGTTGAGGTTTTCATTAATGATTTTTCCGTTTATGGAACTTCTTTTGATGATTGCTTGAGCAACCTTGATCGAGTTTTGTAGAGATGTGAAGAAACTAATCTTGTCTTGAATTGGGAAAAGTGCAACTTTATGGTTAATGAAGGCATTGTCTTGGGGCATAAAATTTCTGAAATAGGTATTGAAGTTGATAAAGCTAAAGTTGATGCTATTGAGAAGATGCCTTGTCCCAAGGACATCAAAGGTATAAGAACTTTCCTTGGTCATGCCGGGTTTTATAAGAGGTTCATTAAGGACTTCTCAAAAATCTCTAGGCCTCCGACTAACCTCTTACAAAAAGATGTTCCTTTTGTTTTTGATGATGATTGTGTAGAAGCATTTGAAATACATAAGAAAGCACTGATTTTTGCACCTATTGTCCAGCCTCCTGACTGAAATTTACACTTTGAGATTATGTGTGATGCTAGTGCTTATGTTGTAGGTGCTGTTCTAGGACAAAGAGTTGATAAGAAATTGAATGTTATCCAGTATGCCAGTAAAACCCTAGACAGTGCCCCGAGAAATTATGCTACTACTGATAAATAATTTTTAGCAGTTGTATTTGCTTGTGATAAGTTCATGCCTTATATTGTTGATTCTGAAGTGACTGTTCACACTGATCATGCTGCTATTAAATATCTTATTGAAAAGAAAGATGCTAAACCTAGACTTATTAGATGGATTTTCCTGCTACAACAATTTGATTTGCATATTACTGATAGAAAGGGAGCTGAGAACCCCGTTGCAGACAATCTATCTAGGTTCGAGCATATTCTTGATGACCCACTACCTATTTATGATAGCTTCCCTGATGAACAATTAGCTGTCATAAATGCTTCTCGTACTGCTCCATGGTATGCTGATTATGCTAATTAGATTGTTGCAAAATTTATAGCACCTAGTTTCACATACCAGCAGAAGAAAAAGTTTACCTATGATTTAAGACATTACTTCTGGGCTGCCCACACATCTATAAAGAAGGAGTAGATGGTATTATTAGACGTTGTGGACCTGAGCATGAACAAGAACAGATCCTATGCAAGTGCCATTCTGAGGCTTACGGAGGACACCACGCTCGAGATAGAACTGCACATAAGGTACCGCAATCTGGTTTTTATTGGCCTACTCTCTTCAAGGATGCCCGTAAGTTTGTCTTGTTTTGTGATGAATGTCGAAGAATTGCTAATATTAGTAGACATCAAGAAATTCCTATGAATTATTCACTTGTTATTGAACCATTTGATGTTTGGGGCTTTGATATATGGGACCGTTTCCTTCCTCTAATGGGTATACACATATTTTCGTTGCTGTTGATTACGTTACTAAGTGGGTAGAAGCTATTCCAACTAGTAGTGCTGATCACAACACCTCTATTAAGATGCTTAGAGAAGTTATTGTTCCGAGGTTTCGAGTCCCTAGATACTTTATGACTGATGGTGGCTCACACTTTATTCATGGTGCTGTCCGTAAAATGCTTGCTGAGTATGGTGTTAATCATATAATTGCATCCCCTTACCACCCATAGTCTAGTGGTCAAGTAGAACTAAGTAACAAAGAGCTGAAATTAATTTTGCAAAAGACTGTTAGTAGATCTAGAAAGAATTGGTCCAAGAAACTTGATGATCCATTATGGGCCAATAGAACTACATATAAAAATCCTATGGGTATGTCTCCGTATAAAATGGTTTATGGAAAAGCATGTCACTTACCTCTCGAAGTAGAACATAAGGCATATTGGGCTATTAAAGAGCTCAGTTATGATTTCAAACTTGCCGGTGAGAAGAGGTTATCTAACATTAGCTCGCTTGATGAATGGAGAACCCAGGCCTATGAAAATGCCAAACTGTTTGAAGAAAAAGTTAAAAGATGGCATGACAAAAGGATACAAAAGTGTGAGTTTAACGTAGGTGATTATGTCTTGCTATACAACTCTCGTTTAAGATTTTTTGCAGGAAAACTTCTGTCTAAATGGGAAGGTCCTTACATTATCGAGGAGGTCTATCGATCCGGTGCCATAAAAATCTATAACTTCGAAGGCACAAATCTGAAGGTGGTGAACGGTCAAAGAATCAAACATTATATCTCAGGTAATCCCATAAATGTTGAAACCAATGTTTTTGAAACCGTAACCCTAGAGGAATACAAAAGGGACACTTTCCAGAACGATCCAGACTCCGAAAAGGAAGAGGTATGTGGTACGGTGAGTAAACCGTCTCCAAAACTGTTCTAATGGCAATTTTTCTCCGTTTTGGAATATTTAAAAAATAGGAAAATAAGAAGTAGTCCTAATGGGACACGAGGCGTCCACGAGGGTGGAGGGCGCGCCCTACCCCCTGGGCATGCCCCCCTACCTCGTGGGCACCTCGTGTGCCTTCCGGACTCCATTTTCTTGCACGATACTTCTTTTGGTCAGTAAAAATTCATTATATAATCTCCTGAAGGTTTTGACCACAGAACCACGACAGAATCCTCTGTTTTTGCTTCGAGATGTTTCTGTTGCAGATAAGAGCAAGATGTCTTTGCAGGAGTCAGTTGAAGAGAGTCGGGTGTCTCATCCGACACCGGGGCCAGGAGTAAACAGCGATCCTCACCACTTTGGGCCATCAATGGAGGAAGAGATGGAAGCTGACTTAAAAAGGATAGATGCCATGGAGGAGGATCATGAAGTTACTTCTCCTTTCCGAGCCAGATTCACGATGGGGGAACTACATAGCACAGCTATTCCAAATTCATTCATCCCTTCCAACGCCAGGTTTCTTTCGTATGAAAATATGAAAAAGAGTGTTACTTGTGCTCCCGCAGCTATGCAACATCCTTGGGTCAAAGGAGCTTTAACCGTCATGGGCAAGCTCCGTAAGGAAATAATGGACCTCAAGCAGCAAGTCAATAAGCTCGAAGAGGAGAATCGTATCCTGAGGGGTATCATCGCCAAGAATATCACATCACCACCTTCGAAAAAAGAGACATAATCACATGGATATGGGCACTCCCCTTGGCAAGTGCCAAGCATGGGGGAGGTGCCCCGGTATTGTATCACCATCACACTCCTATCTTTACCGCTTTTCTTAGTTCGATCCTTTTGATAATATCTTGATCTAGTAGAATAATGTTTAGCATGATCTGGTTGTGAGCTTTGCTTTATGATCTTTATCTTTGTAATCGAGTTCGTGAGCTATATATATATATATATATATATATATATATATATATATATATATATATATATATATATATATATATATATATATATATATATATATATATATATTAAATATTAGTTTTGAGTCAAGGGCTTGATTACCTCACAATGATCATGAGAGAATAAAAGAAAGAAAGAATAAAAAAAGAGTCAAAGAGATCATATTGATCCTATGGAAAGTAATGACTTCACATATAAAGAGTATGATGAATAAAAATTGTTAAAAGTTGAAAAACATAGTTTTGGTCATCGTTGCAATTAATAGGAAGTAATAAAGAGAGAGGGGTTTTCATATACAAATATACTATCTTGGACAACTTTTATGATTATGAGCACTCACTAAAATATGACATGCTAAAGAGTTGACGTTGGACAAGGAAGACAACATAATGGGTTATGCCTTCTTATATCCGAAATAAAGTATATTGCCATGGATCATCCAACATGTTGAGCTTCCCTTTCCCCCTCATGCTAGCCAAACTCCTTGCACCAAGTAGAGATACTACTTCTGCTTCCATACATCCTTAAACCCAGTTTTGCCATGAGAGTCCACCATATCTACCTATGGATTGAGTAACATCCTTCAAGGAAGTTGTCATTGTTGCAGCTCTCTAAATATGTATAATGTATTAGTGTGGTGAAAATAAACTTTATACGATCTTGTGATATGGAAGCAATAAAAGCGACGGACTGCATAATAAAGGTCCATATCACAAGTGGCAATATAAAGTGATGTTCTTTTGCGCTAAGATTTTGTACATCCAAACATAAAAACACAAAACAACCTCTACTTCCCTCTACGAAGGGCCTATCTATTGTTCTTACCTTATAAGAGTCATGGTGATCTTCACCTTTCCTTTTTACATTTTATCATTTGGCAAGCACATTGTGTTGGAAAGATCCTGACATATATACCCACTTGGATGTAAGCTATGATGATCTATTACTGTTGACATTACCCTTGAGGTAAATGGTTGGGAGGCAACACTATAAGCCCCTATCTTTCTCTATGCCCGATTAAAACTCCATACCCATAAGTATTGCATGAGTGTGAGCAATTGTGAAAGACTAAATGATAGTTGAGTATGTGGACTTGCTGAAAAGCTCTTATATTGACTCTTTCCGATGTTATGATATCTTGCAATTGCTTCAATGACCAAGATCATAGTTTGTTAGTTTTCAATGAAGTTTCTGATTCATACTTGACATTGTGAATATATTGTTACTTTAGCATAAGAAATCATATGACAATATATATATATATACATATATA
>LR738712.1:408692156-408722856 GCA_902687465.1 Secale cereale
TTTCCAGTTCAAAAAATAAATAAAAGAAAATGATGTAAATGTCAATAAAATAAAATAAAATAAGTTTCCCATGTGATATGTGGTCTACTTGTTGGGAAAATTTACAAATATGAATTTTGACTTTATTTGCAAAATATCTCTGGAATATAGTAAAACGGGTATAACTTTTGCATACGAACTCGGATTAAAAAGTTTTTATATGAAAAATCATCTACTCGAAAAGTTCTATCCGAATTTAATCGGGGGAACCCCGTTAAACATTTTCAAAATCCCCAAAAACCTAACAGAAAAAAGTTACGGGGCTTTTAAGATCTACAGGCAAAAAAATTCAAAAAATTTCAAACTTACTAGTGGCGCACCGTTTGCTAGGTGCGCCACTAGTAACAAAAAAAAATATAAAATTTTCGAAAAAAATATTTTATAATTTTTTTTCAAAAATATGATACGTAATATGACCGGGAAGTTTTAAATATATTTTCAAAATTTCATCATACTCATGAACATTAACAAACTCCTAGACAACAAGAAGGGTTAATAGGATTGATATGATAGATATATCAACAATTGCGTGTGAAGTGAGCTGGTGCTGGGGTTGGATAGAACTATGAAGTTAAGCGTGCTCGGGCTGGAGTAGTGTGAGGATGGGTGACCTTATGGGAAGTTTAACCACAGAGTGCAATTTGACTTGAGATTAAGCAAATTGACCCCAGATTAAGCCATAATGATCTGAGATTAAGAAAAAAAGTAAAATAAAAAGAAAAAAATTGAAAAAAAAATTGAAAAAAAAATACTAATGGCGCACTTCTATGTAGTGCGCCATTAGTATGCCAAAGCACCTGGGTACAGATGGCCCCCTACGAGGCATACTAATGGCGCACCGTGCACTATACTTAGTATGCCAGATACTAATGGCGCACCTCCTACTAATGGCGTGCTACTAATGGCGCACCAGTAGTGCGCCATTAATGGGAAAAAATGGTGCCCCATTAGTAGCCCTTTTCCTAGTAGTGCCACCTTGATGTGGGAGAGCACGGGCTACGCCCCGGTGCTCTCAGCGGCCGCTCCCGTGGGCCGTAGCGCGGATAAGGACACGACCAGAGGACCCCGGCGATGAGCTGCCGCCCGTGGCTCCAACCGGTGGGTCCAGTCGGTCATGTGATTAGCTTAAGGGTAATCATTGTTTAACTAACCCCTCGGTGACACTGACAGTGGGCCCCAGCACCACTAATCCTTTTAGTTAGTTTAGAATAACCCCCTCTGTTAACTTGTGACACTGACGTGTGGACCCCACACGTCAGGTTTGACTCCAGTCAGCACTATTGACTTGCTGATGCAGGCATGATGCAGTGATGATTCAATAAATGATTTTTTGGATATATTTTAACTCAGGAAATTCCAGGAAATTGTTTAAACATCAAAAAATCACAGAAATTCAATCGTTGCTTAGTTTGAAATAAGTTACATATGAAAAATTATCAGAAAAATTCAATCTATCCATCTGTACCATTTTCATGCATGACAAATGAAGTTATACCTACTAAATATATGAAAACACATAAATGGCATTTATACATGTTTTAATTGGAGTTGCATTTGAACCCTTGGTTCAAATGGACTTCACCCAAATAAATGCTAGTTGCATTAGCCCAAACATATTCACATATTCATACCATGCTCATGCATCATATTGTTGCATATGCTTGTGTATTGATTGTCGGCACCGTCCTTCTCGATAGCTCCTGCTCCGGAAACCATTCCAGAGTACCTGTTAATGGAGCAGTGCTCTACTGTTGATTTACCAGGAAAGCAAACCCCCTTGTTCACTCCGATACAATCCCACTCTCTCGCTCCTGCTCTCTGTTATTGCATTAGGACAACAACGATTCAACTGCTACTTTATTCTGCGGTAGTTGAACCCATTCCTCTAAATGACCTGTCATTGCCACAGTAAATGTTGGGCAACGTAATATTTTCAAAAAAATCCTAATATCACGCAAGATCTATCTACTAGAAGCATAGCAACGAGAGGGGAGAGTGTGTCCACGTACCCTCATAGACCGGGAGCGGAAGCGTCTAGTGACGTGGTTGATGTGGTCGAACTTTCTTCGCGATCCAACCGTTCAAGCACCGAACGTACGAAGCCTCCGCGTTCAGCACACGTTCAGCTTGATGACGTCCCACGAGCTCTTGATCCAGTAGAACCTCGCGGGGGAGTTTTGTCAGCACGACGGCGTGGTGATGGAGATGATGAAGCTACCGGCGCAGGGCTTCGCCTATGCACTGCAACGATATGACCGAATTGTGTTTCTGTGGAGGGGGGCACCACACACGGTTGGGAGAGATCAACTGATCAACTTGTGTGTCTATGGTGTGCCCCCCCACCCCCGTATATAAAAGAGTGGAGGAGGGGGAGGGCTGGCCCTCTACTACGGCGCTAGGAACATGTATAAGTCATGAAGAAAGCAATAGCAGTAAAACTAAGCGATCATAGTGCTAAGCAAACGGATGGGTCTTGTCCATCACAGCATTCTCCTAATGATGTGATCCCGTTGATCAAATGACAACTCATGTCTATAGCTAGGAAACATAACCATCTTTGATCAATGAGCTAGTCTTGTAGAGGCATACTAGGGACACTCTGTTTTTGTGTATGTATTCACACATGTACTAAGTTTCTGGTTAATTCAATTCTAGCATGAATAATAAACATTTATCATGATATAAGGAAATAAATAATAACTTTATTATTGCCTCTAGGGCATATTTCCTTCAGTCTCCCACTTGCACTAGAGTTAATAATCTAGATCACATCACCATGTGATTAACACCAATAGTTCACATGACCATGTGACTTAGCACTTAATAGTTCACATCGCCATGTGACCAATACCCAAAAAGGTTTACAAGAGTCAATAATCTAGTTCACATCACCATGTGATTAACACCCAAAGAGTACTAAGGTGTGGTCATGTTTTGCTTGTGAGAGAGGTTTAGTCAATGGGTCTACCACATTCAGATCCGTATGTATTTTGCAAATTTCTATGTCTATAATGCTCTGCACTGAGCTACTCTAGCTAAATGCTCCTACTTTCAATATGTATCCATATCGAGACTCAGAGTCATCTAGATCGGTGTCAAAACTTGCATCGACGTAACTCTTTACGACGAACTCTCTATCACCTCCATAACCGAGAAATATTTCCTTAGTCATCCAGTAACTAAGGATAATTTTGATCGTTGTCCAGTGATCTACTCCTGGATCACTTTTGTACCTCCTTGCCAAACTCATGACAAGGTACACAATAGGTTTGGTACACCGCATGGCATACTTTAAAGAGCCTATGGCTGAGGTATAAGGAATGACTTTCATTCTTTCTCTATCTTCTGTCGTGGTCGGGTTTTCAGTCTTACTCAACTTCATAACTTGCAACACAGGCAATAACTCTTTCTTTGACTGTTCCATTTTGAACTACTTCAGAAAACTTGGCAAGGTATGTACTCATTGAAAAAGCTTATCAAGCGTCTTGATCTATCTCTATAGATCTTGATGCTCAATACATAAGCAGCTTCACCGAGGTCTTACTTTGAAAATCTCCTTTCAAACACTCCTTTATGCTTTCCAGAAAATTCTACATCATTTCCGATCGACAATATGTCATTCACATATACTTATCAAAAAGGCTGTAGTGCTCCCACTCACTTTCTTATAAATACGGGCTTCACCGCAAGTCTGTATAAAACTATATGCTTTGATCAACTTATCAAAGCGTATATTCCAACTCCGAGATGCCAGCTACAGTCCATAGATGGATCGTTGGAGCTTGCACATTTTGTTAGCATCTTTAGGATTAACAAAACCTTCTGGTTGCATCATATACAACTCTTCTCTAATAAATCCATTACAGAATGCAGTTTTGTTATCCATTTTCCAAATTACATAAAATGCGGCAATTGTTAACATGATTCGGACAGACATAAGCATCTCTACGGGTGAGAAATTCTCATCGTAGTCAACTCCTTGAACTTGTCGAAAAACTTTCGCAACAAGTCGAGCTTTGTAAACAGTAACATTACCGTCAGCGTTGGTCTTCCTCTTGAAGATTCAATTATTTTTGGTGGCTTGCCGATCATCGGGCAAGTCAACCAAAGTCCACACTTTGTTCTCATACATGGATCCCATCTCATATTTCATGGCCTCAAGCCATTTTGCGGAATCTGGGCTCATCATCGCTTCCTCATAGTTCGTAGGTTCATCATGGTCTAGTAACATGAGTTCCAGAACTGGGTTGCCATACCACTCTGGGGCGGAACGTACTCTGGTGGATCTACGAAGTTCAGCAGTAACTTGATCCGGAGTTTCATGATCACCATCATTAGCTTCCTCACTAATTGTTGTAGGAATCACTGGAACTAGTTTCTGTGATGTACTACTATCCAATTCGGGAGAAGGTACAATTACCTCATCAAGTTCCACTTTCCTCCCACTCACTTCTTTCCAGAGAAACTCCTTCTCTAGAAAGGATCCATTCTTAGCAACTAATATCTTGCCTTCGGATCTGTGATATAAGGTCTACCCAACAGTCTCCTTTGGATATCATATGAAGACACATTTCTCCGACTTGGGTTCGAGCTTATCAGGTCGAAGCTTTTTCACATAAGCATCGCAACCCCAAACTTTAAGAAACAACAACTTTGATTTCTTGCCAAACCACAGTTCATAAGGTGTCGTCTGAACGGATTTAGATGGTGCCCTTATTTAACGTGAATGCAGCTGTCTCTAATGCATAACCCAAAACGATAGTGGTAAATCGGTAAGAGACAACATAGATTGCACCATATCTAATAAAGTACGGTTACGATGTCCGGACACACCATTACGCTGTGGTGTTTCGGATGGCGTGAGTTATGAAACTATTCCATATTGTTTCATATGAAGACCAAACTCGTAACTCAAATATTCGCCTCCACGATCAGATCGTAGAAAATTTATTTTCTTGTTACGATTATTCTCTACTTCACTCTGAAATTCTTTGAACTTTTCAAATGTTTCCGACTTGTGTTTCATCAAGTAGATATACCCATATCGGCTCAAATAATCAGTGAAGATCAGAAAATAATGATACTCGCTGCGAGCCTCAACACTCATTGGTCCACATACATCAGTATGTATGATTTCCAATAAATCAGTTGCTCGCTCCATTCTTCCGGCGAACGGAGTTTTAGTCATCTTACCCATGAGGCATGGTTCGCAAGCACCAAGTGATTCATAATCAAGTGATTCCAAAAGTCCATCACTATGGAGTTTCTTCACGCGCTTTACACTAATATGACCTAAATGGCAGTGCCACAAATAAGTTGCACTATCATCATTAACCTTGCATCTTTTGGCCTCAATATTATGAATATGTGTATCATTACGATCGAGATCCAACAAACTATTTTCATTGGGTGTATGACCATCGAAGGCTTTATTCATGTAAACAGAATAGCAATTATTCTATGACTTTAAATGAATAACCGTATTGCAACAAACATGATCGAAACATATTTATGCTCAACGCAAATGCCAAATAACATTTATTTAGGTTCTACACTAATCCCGAAAGTATAGGGAGTGTGCGATGATGATGATATCAATCTTGGAACCACTTCCAACACACATCGTCACTTCACCTTTAACTAGTCTATGTTCATTCTGCAACTCTCATTTCGAGTTACTAATTTTAGCAACTGAACCGGTATCAAATACCCAAGGGTTGCTATGAACACTAGTATAGTACACATCAATAATCTGTATATCAAATGTACCTTTGTTCACTTTGCCATCCTTCTTATCTACCAAGTATCTAGGGCAGTTCCACTTCTAGTGACCATTTTCTTTGCAGTAGAAGCACTTAGTTTCAGGCTTCAGTTTAGCTTTGGGTTTCTTCACAGGAGTGAAAACTTGCTTGTCATTCTTCTTGAAGTTCCCCTTCTATCCCTTTGCCCCTTTACTTGAAACAAGTGGTCCTATTAACCATCAACACTTGATGTTCTTTCTTGATTTCTACCTTCGTCGATTTCAGTATCACGAAGAGGTCGGGAATTACTTTCATCATCCCTTGCATATTATAGTTCATCACGAAGTTCTACTAACTTGGTGATAGTGACTAGAGAACTTTTTCAATTACTATCTTATCTGGAAGATTAACTCCCACTTGATTCAAGCAATTGTAGTACCCAAACAATCTGAGAACATGCTCACTGGTCTATTCTCCTCCATCTTGTAGGCAAAGTACTATCAGAGGTCTCATACCTCTCGACACGGGCATGAGTATGAAATACTATTTCAACTCTTGGAACATCTCATATGTTTCGTGGCGTTCAAAACGTTTTGATGTCCCGGTTATAAGCCGTAAAGCATGGCGCACTAAACTATCAAGTAGTCATCATACCGAGCTTGTCAAACGTTCATAACGTCTGCATCTGCTCCTGCAATAGGTTTGTCACCTAGAGGTGCATCAAGGACATAATACTTCTGTGCAGCAATGAGGATAATCCTCAGATCATGACCCTAGTCCGCATCATTGCTACTAACATCTTTCAACTTATATTTCTCTAGGAACATATAAAATAAAAGGGGAGCTACATCGCGAGCTATTGATCTACAACATAGATATGCTAATACTACCAGGACTAAGTTCATGATAAATTAAAGTTCAATTAATCATATTACTAAAGAACTCCCACTTAGATAGACATCCCTCTAGTCATCTAAATGATCACGCGATCCAAATCAACTAAACCATGTCCGATCATCACGTGAGATGGAGTAGTTTTCAATGGTGAACATCTTATGTTGATCATATCTACTATATGATTCACACTCAACCTTTCGGTCTCTAGTGTTCCAAGGCCATATCTGCATATGCTAGGCTCGTCAAGTTTAACCCAAGTATTCTGCGTGTGCAAAACTGGCTTACACCCGTTGTACGTGAACGTAGAGCTTATCACACCCGATCATCACGTGGTGTCTCGGCACGATGAACTTTCGCAATGATGCATACTTAGGGAGAACACCTATACCTTGAAATTTTGTTAGGGATCATCTTATAATGCTACGGTTGTGCTAAGCAAAATACGAAGCATAATAAGATAAACATCACATGCAATCAAAATATGAGACATGATATGGCCATCATCATCTTGTGCTTTTGATCTCCATCTCCAAGGCAACGTCATGATCACCATCGTCACCTACGCGACACCTTGATCTCCATGGTAGCATCGTTGTCGTCTCACCAACTATTGCTTCCATGCCAATCGCTACCGCTTAGTGATAAAGTAAAGCAATTACAAAGAGACAACCATAAGGCTCCTGCCAGTTGCCGATAACTTTACAAAGCATGATCATCTCATACAACAACGTATAACTCATCATGTCTTGACCATAATCACATCACAACATGCCCTGTAAAAACAAGTTAGACGTCCTCTACTTTGTTGTTGCAAGTTTTACGTGGCTGCTGCGGGCTTAGCAAGAACCATTCTGACCTACGCATACAAAAACCACAACGATTTTTTGTCAAGTATGTGATGTTTTAACCTTCATAAGGACTGGGCGTAGCCACACTCGATTCAGCTAAAGTGATAGAGAAAGACACCCTCCAGTCACCTTTACGCAACGAGTACTCATAACGGTGAAACCAGTCTCGCGTAAGCGTACGCGTAATGTTGGTCCGGGCCGCTTCATCTCACAATACCTCCGAACCAAAGTATGAGATGCTGGTAAGCAGTATGACTATTGACGCCCACAACTCATTGTGTTCTACTCGTGCATATCATCTACGCATAGACCTGGCTCATGATGCCACTGTTGGGGAACATAGTATTTAAAAAAATTCCTACGATCACGCAAGATCTATCTACTAGATGCATCCGGGAGTGAAAGTGTCTAGTGACGCGGTTGATGTAGTCGAACTTTCTTTGCGATCCAACTGATCAAGCACCGAACGTACGGAGCCTCTGCATTCAGCACACGTTCAGCTTGATGACGTCCCACGAGCTCTTGATCCAGTAGAACCTCGCGGGAGAGTTTTGTCAGCACGACGGCATGGTGATGGAGATGATGAAGCTACCGGCGCAGGGCTTCGCCTAAGCACTGCAAAGATATGACCGAGCTATGTTCCTGTGGAGGGGGCACCGCACACGGTTGGGAGAGATCAACTGATCAACTTGTGTGTCTATGGGGTGCCCCTCACCCCCGTATATAAAGGAGTGGAGGAGGGGGAGGGTCGGCCCTCTACTATGGCGCGCCCTGGGGAGTCCTACCGCCACCGGGAGTAGGATTCCCCCTTTCCTAGTAGAACTAGGAGCCCTTCCCAGTAGTAGGAGTAGGAGAGAAGGACAGGGAAAAGAGAATAGAAGGAAGGAGGGGGCACAACCCCTCCCCCTAGTCCAATTCGGACTAAGCCTCGGGGGCACAGCATCCTCTCTCTCTTTCCCCTAAAGCCCAATAAGGCCCATATACTCCCCGGCGAATTCCCGTAACTCTCCGGTACTCCAAAAAATACCCGAATCACTCGCAACCTTTCTGATGTCCGAATATAGTTGTCCAATATATCGATATTTATGTCTCAGACATTCCAAGACTCCTCGTGATGTCCGTGATCTCATCCAGGACTCTGAACTACCTTCCGTACATCAAAACTCATAAACTCATAATACCGATCGTCATCAAACTTTAAGCGTGCGGACCCTACAGGTTCGCGAACTATGTAGACATGACCGAGACACATCTCTGGTCAATAACCAATAGCGGAACCTGGATGCTCATATTGGTTCCGACATATTCTACGAAGATCTTTATCGGTCAAACCGCACAACACCATACGTTGTTCCCTTTGTCATCGGTATGTTACTTGCCCAAGATTCGATCGTCGGTATCACCATACCTAGTTAATCTCGTTACCGGCAAGTCTATTTACTCGTTCTATAATACATCATCTCATTACTAACTCATTAGCCATTTGCTTGCAAGGCTTATTATGATGTGTATTACCGAGAGGGCCGAGAGATACCTCTCCGACACTTAGAGTGAAAAATCCTATTCTTGATCTATGCCAAAACCATGAACACCTTTGGAGACACCTGTAGAGCATCTTTATAATCACCCAGTTACGTTGTGACGTTTGATAGTACACAAGGTTTTCCTCCGGTATTCAGGAGTTGTGTAATCTCATAGTCATAGGAACATGTATAAGTCATGAAGAAAGCAATAGCAGTAAAACTAAACGATCATAGTGCTAAGCTAACGGATGGGTCTTGTCCATCACATCATTCTCCTAATGATGTGATCCCGTTGATCAAATGACAACTCATGTCTATGGCTAGGAAACATAACCATCTTTGATCAATGAGATAGTCTAGTAGAGGCATACTAGGGACACTCTATTTTTGTTTATTTATTCACACATGTACTAAGTTTCCGGTTAATACAATTCTAGCATGAATAATAAACATTTATCATGATATAAGGAAATAAATAATAACTTTATTATTGCCTCTAGGGCATATTTCCTTCAGTAAATAGTTGAAACCCACTAGCATGTGTAGGAGTTAATTGAAGCCATGTTGTGTTCTTACCATGTCGTGCCTGCTATTCCTTAGAGTGTGTCAGGTCTGATTCATTGGGAATGAACCGGAGTGCAGTGCTATGTTCTGATGCTGAAAGTTAAATGTGTGAACACGATTTGGTAAAGGTAGCGGTGAGAGGCCATGTAGGAGTACATGGTGGGTTGTCTCACTGGAACAGTCCTTAAGAACCGAGTTCTGTGTATGTTGTCGAGTGACTAGCTACTACCACACATTGGAATGCTTAAGTGCCCCTCTCGACTTATTAACCAACTTGGTCTCTGCCCAGGAGTCGCAACTAGTTTCTGGTGTTTGTAGGTAGTGTTATGTTTCTACCAAGTGGCACCCGGCAGGGTGGGCTTGGGACAGACTAGGCACACGTGGCCTGGTGTATAGAGTGGCACCCGGATGGTGGGCTCTGGAACCCTGTACACATCGTCTGGGGCTGTGTTGGAAACCTCGGTCGGACTCCCTTGCGGATAGAACCCGAATAGGCGATAAACCTGGACTAGAGTCTTGTGTGGTTAGTCAGGTTGTGGCCAACACCCTCGCCAGGCTTCCGCTTGAAGGTTGCCGAGTTACATGATGTGTACATGGCGGTAAGTGGCGAGAGCGTGTGTGAAGAAGTACACCCCTGTAGGGTTAACATGATCTATTCAAATAGTCGGGTCCACAGCTATGGACTTCTTGGATACTTACGTGGTACATAGACAACTTGAAGTGGATACTCTAAAATACTCAAGACAAATGTGAGTGCTATGGATGGCCTTCTCCTAGGGAGATGGGGATGAATCCATAGTGGTGTATTGAGTGGTGGTTAGTGGACTCGTGTACGCCACGTCAAAGAGTTACCAGCAGTCGTTGTACATGATAGCCACTGAGTCAAAGCTGGCTTGCTGCAACTAAACCCCACTTTGCCTTCTTGATACAAATGCATGTATGTTAGGATCTGATGTAAGTCTTGCTGAGTACCTTTGTACTCATGTTTTCTTAATAGATGTTTTGCAGATGGGACTTCTGTCTCACTAGTAGTTCCACTTGGACTTCAACAAGTAGCTTGTTACCTCAGCTACGATCTTGTACGAGTGTTGTAGATAGTCAGGCACTTCAGCCTTTTCCGTTTGTAGTTGTCTGTACTCAGACATGTTATGCTTCCGCGTGTTGCTTGTATGCTCTGAATGTTGGGTCATGAGACCCATGTTTGTCATATCTGGCTCCTCGGAGCCTAATGAATAAATACTTTGTTTCCTAGAGTCTTGTTGTGATGCCATGTTGTATTTGCACATATCGAGCATATTGTGTGTATGTTATTGAAATGCTTGGTATGTGTGGGATCCGACAACCTAGTTGTTTCCTCTTGGTAGCCTCTATTCTGGGGAAATGTCTCCTAGTGCTTCCACTGAGCCATGGTAGCTTGCTACTGCTCTGGAACACTTAGGTTGGCCGGCATGTGTCCTTCTTCGTTCTTGTGTCTGTCCCTTTGGGGAAATGTCACGCGTTGTTCCTTTAAGTCCTTGTAGCTTGCTACGACTTGGGTTCATACATTGATGACCGACACATTCGTTGCTGGGTCATGTATGCATGTCCCTGTAAGTTAGGGCCACCTTGGGTTTATAACTAGTCATGTCGGCCCGGGTTCTCTGTCATATGGATGCTAGGGACACTATCATATACGTGAGCCAAAATGCGCAAACGGTCCCAGGCCAGGTAAGGTGGCACCCGTGGGGATACCGTGCGTGAGGCCGCAAAGTGATATGGTGTGTTACATGCTAGACCGGTGTGACATAGGATCGGGGTATCGATAGCTTGGTATCAGAGCCTAGCCGCCTGTAGGATTACCAAGCCAAACTGGTCGAAGTTGAGTCTAGAAATTCTTTAGTTATATAAGGGAATTGATTGTGGAAGGGAACGTAAGGCTCTGTTTACTCCTTATACCTTATGCCCTTCTGATCTAAGTCATCTTATCTTTCCTACGGGGTTAAGGAACTAGGCTTTCTCTTCCGTCTATCAGGATCACGAGTTAGTACTCCGTAGTCCCACAGGATTGGTTGATCAGAGTCATATTCCAATTTTCGAGTTCTTCCAGTGTAGTTTATTTAGTACTATCACATAACCTAGAGTGATGTTGTTGAGTATGGTACTGCCCTATCGTCTACAGGATGTCTCATTTTGAGCATTTTACAGCCGTTATGCTGCCGGTTTTGTCTTAGGTGTTTGAGAGATATTCATTTCTTTGTACTACATTCTACATCCTATAGTTCATGCTGATTCCGTCCTTGGTTTCGTTTCTCAGGATGTTGTCAGTTACCCGAGGTTCAGTTGCTCGTGGAAAGAACCACAAAGGTGGTAGGGATGAGGAGGATCCTCCCGACCAGCCTTCGTTGGCAGAGGTCGTGTTAGAGATGGAGAGAAACAAGCGAGAGTCTACCCGCTTGTTGGCACGTATTGAGGAGAACACCGCACATCAGTGCAAAGAGTCAGCGACCATCCATGACTTCATTGGTCTGAAACCACCCACCTTCCATCATCCCATTGAGCCACTCGATACAGATGACTGGCTCCGTAGTATCACTCACAAGCTGTGTTCTGCGAACATAGCTGAAGGTGACAAGGTCATCTATGCCGCTTATCACCTAGAAGGTCCTGCTAGTCTCTGGTGGCAGAACTATGAGGCCATGATTCCAGCTGGCCAGATTCCTACATGGAGATATTTCACTAAGGCTTTTCGCGAGCATCACATTCCTCTAGCCCTCATCGATCGCAAGAGAGAAGAGTTCTGTAGTCTTACCCAGGATAAGATGGCTATTGATGCTTATAGTAGAGAGTTTGAGAACCTCGCCCGCTATGCTACAGAAGAAGTGTCCACGGATGCCAAGAAGCAGGCTAGGTTCTGGAAGGGTCTCAACCCCAAGCTGCGTCATGATGTTCACTTGCATCATTGCAATACATTCCAGGCTCTTGTGAACAAGGCCATTAATGCAGAGACAGCTCAGCTCACTTATGAGGAGTCTCGTAAGCACAACCGTGATTTGGGATCTTGCTCCGGCACTAGTTCCCACAAGCGCTGGATTTTGGTTCCGAACTCCGCTCTTTCACCCGGATATTCACCGAGGCCATCTTATGTGGTGCCTCACCAAGCCCAATCATATGCTCCACCCAGCCCTATTGGTAGACCGCTTGTCAATGCGGGTCCATGTCCTACTTCAGGGACTTGCTTCACTTGCGAAAAGCCAGGACATTATGCACGTGACTGCTCTTAGGCCAGTTTTGCTCCACCCCAGCCCGAGAAGTCCGTTCTTTGTGGTAAGCCACCACGTAAGATGATCAGTGTCAAGTCCGCTCCCACTGAACGTGGACATGTGCATTACGTCTCAGCTAAAGACGCTCATGATGATCCGAATGTCGTTCTTGGTACACTCCTTGTCAATTGTCATCCAGCTTCAGTTCTATTTGACACTGAAGCATCTCACTCCTTCGTCTCTGAAGTCTATGCTTGTTTGCACGACATGTCATTTTGTGATATGCCAACTCCGTTTGAAATCCAAACCCCAGGGTCTAGATGGCAAACTACCAGAGTAAGCCATGGTAATGGAATCCTTGTTGATAGATGATACGTCCATTTTGCATCATGCTCATAAGTTGATATTTATTGCATTATGGGCTGTTCATACATGTTTTTTCACAATACTTATGCTTTTCTCTCTTATTTTGTAAGGTTTACATGAAGAGGGAGAATGTCAGCAGCTGGAATTCTGGGCTGAAAAGGGAGCAAACTCTGGAAACCTATTCTGCACAACTCCAAAAGCCATGAAACTCCACAGAACATCATTTCGGAAAATATAAAAATTATCTGGCAAAAGAAACCCACGAGAGGGGCCACCGGCTGGCCTCGAGGGTGGGGGGCGCGCCCCCTTCCCATGGCACGCCCCCCTGCCTCGTGTGCCAGCCGGCAGGCCCCCGGTGCCCATATTCTCCTATATGAAGTGTTTTGACCTGGACAAAAAATCATAAGGAGGCTTTCGGGACCAGACGCCGCCGTCTCGAGGCAGAACCGAGGCGGAAACCAATCTAGGGCTCCGGCAGAGTTGTTCTGTCAATGATACTTTCCTCCGAGAGATGGAAATCGTCACCGCCGTCATCACCAACAACTCTCCCATCTTGGGGAGGGCTATCTTCATCAACATCTGTCACAACCCTAGTTCTGGTATGCACTAGGTTAGCCTTGTTGTTGCATCATGTTTAAAATTTTCAAATGAAATTGAAATGAGGACTTGTGAAACCCTCAGAAACCCTATTGAAAATGACCCAAATAAAAATTGCTCCAAAAAGGTCCAAGAAAATGTTCATGTGGCCCTCTAAAAATATTGGTCAGAGATAAAAATCAAGCCAATATTATTAGGAGCTCATAAGTATTTATTTTGGGCATTTGGAATTAATGCAATAGTTATTTGCATTGGATATATATATATTATATATTTTATATATGTCCAAAATTCTGGTTGTTTATTTTTAGGGGCTTGGGTTAATTTCTAGGTCCCTGCAAAATAAATATGTCAGAAGAAAATAATTGATTTAACTTAGATATTAAATCAAAACAAATATCAGAAAAAAATGGAAAACAGAAAAGGAAATAAAAGGTTAGAGCCTTACCTGGGCCACTTACTGGCCTGGCACTGGGCCGGCCCAGTTGCCAGCCGTCGTCCTCCTGGCGACGACAGGAGGCCGAGCGTGTGGCCGGCGCGCGCGCACGGCCGGAGCGCCACGCCACCTGCCTGCCTGTCCTCCCCCTCGCCGCCTGATGGTCTCTGGACGAGCCACGCAGCCTCCCCGACCCTCCCGCACTCTTCTGGACGCCTCCCCTCTCTTCTATCTCCCTCTCGAGCCCGGTCCCGAACGCCGCCGTCGCTGTCGATCGCCGCTGCCGTGGCCACAGGCCACCCCTCGCCCAGCCAAGGTGCCCAAGAGCTCCGCCACATCATCCCCGACCTCCCCGACGAGTCACACATCGCCGGACGCCCTGAGGCCTCGACCCCGACCTCTTCTTCATCGCCGGCCGCCGGAGATCCCCTTCGCCGCCCTGCTTGCTCCGGTCCTCCTCCGAGCCCTCCGCCTGCACTGCTGCGATCGCCGTACGCCTCTGTCCCTGCTCCCCCTCTCCGTTCTTCCCCTCGCAGGCCGTAGCTGCCGCTCCACAATCACCCGCACGCGCCGCCGCCTGAGCTCGTCGCCGATGGTGCTCCGGTGACCTTTTGGTCCCGGGCGTGCGACCAACACGCTCCCCGCGTCGCGTAGAGGCCGTAGCTGCTAGCGCTGCCCCGCCTAGGCCACTACAGCCTTGTGCCCGAGCTCGACCGAACTCCGGCGCCGCCGCGAGCTCATTTCCGGCGAGCTCCGGCCGTCCCAGCTGCTGCCGCTTGCGGGAATGGACGCGGACGAGCTCCAGCAGCTCGCCCGTGGTCTCCACTGCCCATTTGACCACCGGAGCGGCATTTCCGTGCCCCTCCGCCGCGTCTGTGGCCGCCGGCGTCGAGCCGCCGGTTGGTTTTGACCACTGACCGGCGTGCTTTGACCCCCTGTGCCAATGACAGGCGGGCCCCACCCCTTTAGTTAGTTGACTAGATTAAGTTAATTAATTACTTTTGGTTAATTAGATTAGCCACTGACATATGGGCCCAGTCCTGCTAAATATTTCTGTTAGGATTAGTTTAGAGTTAATTAACTCAGTTAATTAACTGAGTCACTGACCAGTGGACCCCACTGTCAGGTTTGACTCTGGAACAGCCCCTTGACCGCTGACGTCATGCTTGTGTCATGCTGATGCAGTAAATCAGTTCTGGTTTTTAAATAAATCTTAAATGATTTATTTTTTTCAAAATTGGCTTAAACTTCAAAAAATCACAGAAATTCAACCGTAGCTCAGAATGAAATAATTTATATATGAAAAATTATCAGAAAAATTCAATCTATCCATCTGTACCATTTTCATGCATGACAAATGAAGTTAAACCCACTGTTTATGTGAAAACACATATATGGCATTTAGAAATACTTATTTTAAAGTTGCATTTGAGCCTTTGGTTCAAATGGACTTCTTCAAATCAAAATGCTAGTTGCATTAGCTCAAACAACATCATAACTTCATGCCATATCATGCATCATATTGTTGCATATGCTTGTGTTTGACTGTCGGCACCGTTCTTCTCGATAGGTCCAGCTCCGGAGACCGATCCAGAGTACCTGTCAGAGGAGCAGTGCTCTGCACGTTGTTTTATCAGGCAAGCAAACCCCCTTGTTCATTCCGATACAACCCCCTTTCTCGCTCCTGCTCCCTGTTATTGCATTAGGACAACAACGATCTCAACTGCTACTTTATGCTGCGGTAGTTGAACCCATTCCTCTGCATGACCTGTCTTTCCACAGTAAATAGTTGAAACCCACTAGCATGTGTAGGAGTTGATTGAAGCCATGATGTGATCTTACCATGCCTTGCTTGCTATTGCTTAGAGTGTGTCAGGTCTGATTCATCGGGAATGAATTGGAGTGAAATGATATGTTCTGATGCTGAGGGTTAAACGTGTGAACACGATTTGGTAAAGGTAGCGGTGAGAGGCCATGTAGGAGTACATGGTGGGTTGTCTCACTGGAACCGTCCCTAAGAACTGAGTTCTGTGCATGTTGTCCAATGAATAGTTACTACCACACATTGGGTTCCGGTAACTCGACCCCTCTCGACTTATTAATCAACATGATCTCTGTCCAGGAGTTGCAACTAGTTTCTGGTGTTTGTAGTTAGTGTTAGTAGTCTACCAAGCGGCACTCGGCCAGTGGGCTTGGGACAGACTAGGCACCGTGGCACGGTGTACCAAGCGTAGATCCACTCGGCGAGGTGGGCTTGGGAACCCTGCGCACATCATTTGGTGCCGTGAGCGACACCCCGGCCGGATCTCCCCACGGATGGAACCCGAATAGGCGATAAACCTAGACGAGAGACTTGTGTGGTTAGTCAGGTCGTGGCCGACACCCTCGCCAGGCTTCCGCTTGAAGGTTGCCGAGATACACGAGATGTACCTGGCGGTAAGTGGCGAGAGCGTGTGTGAAGAAGTACACCCCTGCAGGGTTAACATAATCTATTCTAATTGCCGAGTCCGCGGATATGGACTTCTTGGATGCTTACGTGGTACATAGACAACTTGAAGTGGATACTCTAAAATACTCAAGGCAAGTGTGAGTGCTATGGATGGCCTTCTCGTAGGGAGACGGGAATGAATCCATAGTGGTGTATTGTGTGGTGCTTAGTGGACTCGTGTGCGCCACCTCAAGAAAGTTACCAGCAATCGTAGAATAGGATAGCCACTGAGTCAAAGCTGGCTTGCTGCAACTAAACCCCACTTTGCCTTCTTGATACAAGTGCATGTATGATAGGATCTGATGTAAGTCTTGCTGAGTACCTTTGTACTCATGTTTGCTTAACTTATGTTTTGCAGATAGGATTGATGTCTCACAAGTAGTTCCGCTTGGACTTCGACAAGTAGCTTGTACCTCAGCTACGATCTTGGACGAGTGTTGTAGATATTCAGGCTCTTCAGCCTTTTTCATTTGTAGATGTCTGTACTTAGACATGTAGTGCTTCCGCTTGTTGCTTGTATGCTCTGAATGTTGGTCATGAGACCCATGTTTGTAATACTTGGCTCCTCGGAGCCTATTGAATAAATACTTTGTTTATTAGAGTCTTGTTGTGATGCCATGTTGTATTTGCACATATTGAGCATATTGTGTGTATGTTATTGAAATGCTTGGTATGTGTGGGATCCGACACCTAGTTGTTTACCCTTGGTAGCCTATCTTACAGGGAAATGTCTCCTAGTGCCTCCACTGAGCCTTGGTAGCTTGCTACTGCTCCGGATCACTTAGGCTGACCGGCATATGTCCTTCTTCGTTCCTGTGTCTGTCCCTTAGGGGAAATGTCACGCGTTGTTCCTTTAAGTCCTTGTAGCTTGCTACGACTTGGGTTCATACGTTGATGACCGACACGTTCGTTGCTGGGTCATGAATGCCTGTCTCTGTAATTTAGTGCCACTTTTGGTTTATAACTGGTCATGTCGGCCCGGGTTCTCTGTCATATGGATGCTAGCGACACTATCATATACGTGAGCCAAAATGCGCAAACGGTCCCGGGCCAGGTAAGGTGGCACCCGTGGGGATACCGTGCGTGAGGCCGCAAAGTGATATGGTGTGTTACATGCTAGATCGGTGTGGCTTAGGATCGGGGTCCCGACAACATCTTCACCAGCACCATCTCCTCTCAAACCCTTGTTCATCTCGTGTATCCAATCTTTGTACCCAAACCTCAGATTGGTACCTGTGGGTTGCTAGTAGTGTTGACTACTCCTTGTAGTTGATGCTAGTTGGTTTATTTGGTGCAAGATCATATGTTCAGATCAATTATGCATATTAATACCCCTCTGATCATGAACAATATTATGTCTTGTGAGTAGTTACTTTTGTTCCTGAGGACATGGGAGAAGTCTTGCTATCAGTAGTCATGTGAATTTGGTCTTCATTCGATATTTTGATGAGATGTATGTTGTCTCTCCTCTAGTGGCGTCATGCGAACGTCGACTACATGACACTTCACCATTATTTGGGCCTAGAGGAAGGCATTGGGAAGGAATAAGTAGATGATGGGTTGCTAGAGTGACATAAGCTTAAACCCTAGTTTATGCGTTGCATCGTAAGGGGCTGATTTGGATCCATATGTTTTAGGCTATGGTTAGGTTTACCTTAATACTTCTTTTGTAGTTGCGGGTGCTTGCATTAGAGGTTAACCATAAGTGGGAGGCTTGTCCAAGTAAGGGCAGCACCCAAGCACCGGTCCGCCCACATACCAAATTATCAAAGTACCGAACGCGAATCAGACAATCGTGATGAAAACTAGCTTGACGATAATTCTCATGTGTCATCGGGTGCGCTTTCCTTTATATAAGAGTTTGTCCAGGCTTGTCCTTTGATACAAAAAGGATTGGGCCACCTTGCTGCACCTTATTTACTTTTACCTTTTTCACTTGCTACCAATTACCTTATCACAAAACTATCTGTTACCGATAATTTCAGTGCTTGCAGAAAATACCTTACTGAAAACTGCCTATCATTTCCTTCTGCTCCTCGTTGGGTTCGACACTCTTACTTATCGAAAGGACTATGATAGATCCCCTACACTTGTGGGTCATCAATAGACTTGTATTCCTTGCATCACTTGTAGCCCTCAAGTCTTGAGATATTAACATCATCTTGGGTATGGACTGGATGACAGCTCATCATGCCAAGATTGACTGTTACACTAGGTCTGTTCAGCTTACACACCCATCTGGCAAGATAGTCACTGTCTCCACTAGAGTTGCAAAGCGTCAACTCTGTTCTTTTAATGCCAGCCCCCTCCCAGACCTTGAAGATATCCCGGTAGTCCGTGACTTTCCGGATGTCTTTCCAGAGGAATTGCCAGGTATTCCACCTGACAGAGATGTAGAGTTTGTCATATATCTTATCCCAGGAACTATTCTAATTTCTAGGAGACCTTACAAGATGGCACCCCTAGAACTAGCCGAGCTTAAGAAACAACTTGATGAGTCCTTGCAAAAGGGTTTCATCCATCCTAGTTCTTCTCCATGGGCGTGTCCCGTCCTCTTCGTAAAGAAGAAGGATGGTACGAATCGAATGGTTGTAGATTGTCGTCCCGTTAATTTGGTCAAGATAAAGAACAAGTATCCGCTCCCCAGGATCAACGACTTGTATGATTAGCTCGCTGGATCCTCGGTCTTTTCCAAGATGGATTTGAGGTTAGGCTACCATCAAACCAAGATTAGAAACAAAGACATTCCTAAGACGGCTTTTGTCACTCGTTATGGCCAGTACGAGTACACCGTCATGTACTTCGGTCTAACCAATGCTCCAGCTGCATTCTCCCGCTTTATGAACTCGCTCTTCATGGAGTACTTAGATAAGTTCGTCGTGGTTTACCTCGATGATATTCTTATTCACTCGAAGAATGAGGAAGAGCATGCCGAACATCTTAGACTTGTGTTAGAAAAACTTAGAGAGCACCGCCTTTATGCCAAGTTCTCCAAATGGGAATTTTGGTTGCCAGAAGTGACCTACATCGGCCACGTAATCTCTAGTAAAGGCATTGCTGTCAATCCCGAGAGAGTTCAGGCCGTTCTTCATTGGACTCCACCTGAAACAGTTAAACAAGTTAGGAGTTTCCTTGGTCTAGCCAGTTATTATTGCCGCTTCGTTGAGAACTTCTCCAAAGTGGCCAAACCTCTCACGGAACTTCTAAAGAAAGATAAAAAGTTTGAGTGGTCCCCACAGTGTGAGCACAGTTTTCGGGAACTGAAAATACGCCTGACTTCTGCTCCCATACTTGTGCCACCGGATTTCACTAAGGACTTTGTTATCTATTGTGATGCCTCACAATAGGGACTAGGTTGCATTCTTATGCAGGATCGTCATGTGATTGCCTATGCATATCGACAATTGCATCCACATGAGGAAAATTGTCCTACACATGATCTAGAACTTGCAGCCGTAGTTTATGCCGTTAAGACATGGCGACATTACCTTCTTGGTAATCATTGCGAGATCTACACCGATCACCAGAGCCTCAAGTATATCTTCACCCAACCAGATTTGAACCTTAGGCAAAGACGTTGGTTGGAATTGATCTTAGATTACGACTTAGGGATTACTTATACCCCAAGCAAGGCCAATGTCATGGCTGATGCATTGAGTCGTAAGTCCTATTGCAACAATCTCATGTTGCACCAAGGCCAACCACTTCTCCATGAGGAACTATGTAAGCTTAACCTTCACATTGCTCCTCACGGATTCCTTTCTACTTTGGTGGCGAAACCTACCCTTGAGGGTCAGATCATTACTGACCAGAAGTTTGATAGGGGTGTTATCCGCATCAAGAGAAACATTAAGAAGGGAGTTGGCAGATGTTTCTCTATCGATGATCGAGGTGTTGTTTTCTTTGAGAATCGCTTGGTGGTTCCCAAGAATCATCATCTGCAACAACTGATCCTTAAGGAGGCTCTCCTCTCACGATTCAACTTGGTAGTACTAAGATTTATCAGGACCTACGCCAGAGGTTCTGGTGGACTAGGATGAAGAGAGAAATCGCTCACTTCATTGTCAACTGTGACGTTTGTCACTGTGTTAAGGCAGAGCATCAAAGACCTGCTAGCACCCTTTAGCCTTTAGGTATTCCTGAGTGGAAATTGGATAAAGTTGGTATGGACTTCATCACCTGCTTTCCCAGGACCAAGAGAGGGAATAATGCTATCTTTGTAGTAATTGATCGTGTTTCCAAAGTGGCTCACTTCCTACCTGTTCGATATTGTATCACTGCTAGTCAGCTCGCTGACTTATATATTTCTCGAATAGTGTCACTTCATGGTGTTCCACTAGAGATCAATTTAGACCGTGGTAGTCTTTTCACTTCTCATTTATGGGAGAGTTTCTAAACTGCCATGAGCACCCATCTTTCCTTCAGTACCACTTTCCACCCTAAATCAAGTGGTCAGGTGGAACGGGTCAACCAAATTCTTGAAGACATGCTTAGAGCTTGCGTTATCTGGGAGAAATGTCTTCCTTTCTCCGAGTTTGCTTATAACAATAGCTATCAATCCAGTCTGAAGAAAGCTCCTTTTGAGATTCTCTATGGACGAAGATGTCGAACACCTTTGAACTGGTCAGAAACCGGTGAAAGAGAATTCTTTGGACCGGACATGATCCAGGAGGCAGAAGAGCAAGTTCGCATCATTCGTGAGAATTTGAAAACAGCTCAATCTCGTCAAAAGAGCCAGTATGACCGTCATCATAACGAAGTGTCTTATGAAGTTGGCGACAAAGCTTACCTTCGGGTTACCCCTTTGAAGGGTACCGATCGTTTCGGTATCACGGGAAAGTTGGCTCCTCGTTACATTGGTCCTTTTCGCATTCTTGCTGAACAAGGAGAGGTTGCCTACCAATTGGAACTACCCCCACATATTTCTCGAGTACATGATGTCTTCCACGTCTCTCAACTCAGGCGTTGCTTCTCGTATCCCATCCGTGGAGTGGACCACGAAATGCTTGATCTCCAAGATGACCTCACATATCGAGAGTACCCCGTTCGCATTTGGGATCAAGCAAAGCGTGTCACTAGATGTCATAAAAACAATTTTCTCAATGTTCAGTGGTCTCACCATTCCGAGAGAGAAGCTACCTGGGAGTGAGAAGATAGTCTCCGACTGGAGTACCCCACTTTCTTTCCGCCGACTCTTGAATCTCGAGACGAGATTCTTTCGAGTGGGGGCAAGTTGTCACATACCTAGTTTTGGTATGCACTAGGATAGCTTTGGTGTTGCATCATGTTTAAAATTTCAAATGAATTTGAATTGGGGACATGTGAAAGCCTCAGGAATCTTTTTGAAAATGACCTAGATAAAAATTGCTCCAAAAGGATCCAAGAAAATGTTCATGTTTCTCTCTGAAAATATTGGTCAGAGGTAAAATTCAAACCAATATTTTTAGGAGCTCATAAATATTCTTTTGGGCATTTGGAAGTAATGCAATAATTATTTGCATTGGATATATATTTATTATATATTTAATATATGTCCAATAATTCTGAATTTTTGTGAGGGGCTTGGAATAATTCCTTAGGCCCCTACAAAATTTTCATAAGAAATAACATGATTTAGTTTGTAAATCAAAACAAATGCCAGAAAAGAAAACAAAAAGTAAAAACAAAAAAAGACATATCTGGTGGCCTGGTCCACTTACCTGTGCAACCCAGCGGCCCAGCAGGCCGGCCCATCTGCCACTCGTCGTCCCCCTGGCGACGACAGAAGGCAGGGGCACGCACCGCCACCCGCGCGCATGGCTACCACGCCTCCTGCATGCCCGCTCCTCCCCCTCGTCGCCCTGGATGATCTTGGACGACGCCACGCGCCCGCCCGGACCTCTCTCGCACTCTCTCGTGTCCTCTCCCCTCCTCTGGCTCTCTCTCTCTCTCGCACCACCGAACGCCGCCGTCACCGCCGCTCATTATTGACGTTACCATCGGCCACCCCACGCCTCTACGACGAGCCCACAAGCTCCGCCACTTTGTCCCCGTCCTCTCCTTCAAGCCATGCGTTGCCGAACGCCCTGAGGAGCCGTCCCTGCTGTCGTATTCAACCTCCGGCGACGAGATCGCCGTCGTCGTTCCGGCTGCACCAAGCCTTCCCCGAGCTCTCCGACCCATCCTTTCGATCCGCTGTGAGCTTCCGTGTCGAACCCCTCTTCTTTCCCCTCGCTTGCGCGCTCCAGCTCCGTTCCCCGTTGCGGCCGAAGCTCACCGCCGCCGTGACCTGTGGCCGTCGTGGCCAGAGCCACCGCAGCTCGCTCCCGAGCACGTCACCACGTTCACCACACCGCTAGGAGGCCGTAGAGCCCCACGGCTGGCCTCCTCGTGCACCGTAGTGTCACACCCTGATTTTCATGCCTCAACACTTAACCTAATAATCATGCTAAAATGTGGTTTGACAAAAAAAATAGTGTTTTTGACCTTGCTTGATTGGTTTTCTGTTTGCTGTTTGCTAGTGCTCTTAAAATAAAATAAATCATCCAACTCTTATACTTCATCTCCTTGATCCAAAACCTTTTTCCCAATGATCATGCCATGTGTATAGAGAAGTATAGTATTTTCTTAAAAAATATTTTGGCCAAAAAGTATTTTCTAAAATTAGTTTTCCAAAAACCCCTAAATTGAGGTTTGCACTACAAGTACTTAATTAAGGGTGTGAAAAATCTTTCAAAAATTATATTTGAATCCTATTAGATATAGGACTCCCAAAAACCTCAAAAATATTATTTTCTAACTTATTTTGCTATTTTATTTAAAGGCTTTTTCTTTCGGCCAGAAATGGTCTTTAATAGGTTAAAATTATTTAATTGTTTCAAAAATATTTGTCAAAATTCAGGGAAGCTCATAGGACATATATTGTCCATATATAAGAGTTTCAACACATGGTCATGTACAAAATATTGGTCAAATCCCACAAAAACCCTTTCTGGATATTTCAAGCTTTTGAAATATTTACAAAGCAAATATTCTCTAAAAATTCCAGGAAAATTCTATCATGTCAAATATGACATATTTGATGATCTTGCCAAGCCTCATGCCTTGGAGAACAAGAAAACATCATCAAATCCCCTCAAAATCATTTCTGTCCATTTTGAAGTTTGAGCAACTTTACATTGCCAAACTTGTCCAAATGCTCTCAAACTTGGTGCACATGCTAAAATGGTCTAATTATGCATCTAGACCAAATGGCACAAGTATTGGAGGAGGATAACTTGATCAAAGTGTCCCAAATCCCTTTCTGACCTGATCCAAATTTGAACAACTCTATATTACCAACTTTTTACTTGTGGCCTCAACTTTTGTGGACATACTCACAACCCCAAATGATGACACTACACCAAGTGGTCCATCAAGGAGGGATGATTTGCATGACTAAATCTTGGAAAAGCCATTTCTGTTGATTTCTAGGGTTTACCAAAGTTACATTGGCAACTTTCTTCAAATGAGCTCAAACTTGGTGGAACACCCTATTTCTATATGAAATTTGATGCTGTTAAGTCTCATGTCATTTGGGCTTCATTTACTTGCTCAAACTTACATCAAGCACCTTCTGCCATTTTACCAAAACCACTGTTTTGCCCCCTTTTACTATTCACCTTTGCTTCAACTTTTTACCCCAGATCATAATGATCTTATTCTACCTCCAATAAGACTTACATGACCATGCCTCGATAATTGGTGGGTGAAAACCCCCCATTTACCACTCTGGACCACACTGTTCCCTCTCTCTCTCACCCCTCTCCTCTCACTAGAGCTCATCTAGAGTATCCAATGCCTCTTCCCTATAGTTTACTACCCCTAGAGCTATTAGACACGGGAGGACACAGTAGGGCGCAAGGGACATGGCCATGCCGGCCAAAGATGCACTATGGAGCACGCTACAGGGAGCCAGGGCACTATAGCTTGGCCCTCTCGAGGCACCCAGGCATCAATGGGCACAGCAAGCGTGTCCGTCGAGGTCGCCTCGACGTCCACGACACGCTACGTGGTCTGTACCCTCCTCCTTCTCCCTCCTATCGCCTCCGTCCCACGGACGTCGGCCGCCCGCGAGCTCCAGTGAGCGGCTTCGCACGCGCAAAGCCTCTGGCACCTCCCCGCTCTCCTTGTACTTCTCCCTCAACTTTGGACCATGCCCACGCGCACCGCAGACAGCCCCTCGCCCTCTCTCCTGGCCGCCCGAGCCGTTGTCAGGGCCACCCGTGTGCCGCGTCCACGGTGAGCCACGGGCCGGCTTCTTAATGCCGTCCCTGGCCCTCCTCTCTGCTCCATTTTCTTCCTCTCTCTCCCGATCACCACCCAGACCAACCCGCTCCCCTCCTCGTGCCCTCCATCCGCCACCATGGCCGGAGCCTTGCCGTCGGCTTCCGGCTAAATTTGCATCACCAGGGCCCCTCCCCTCCACTCCCTCGCTTCATAGGATCGCCAGCACCACCATCGACCCACCCCGGTCTCCATTTCCTCCCATATCTCGTCGGGTCGCCGTTCCCATCCTCGCCGTCGCCGGTCTCCGCCATGGCCGTGGCTCCGCTCGCCTGCATCCTCCCCTGGACATGCTGGCAGGCGGGGCGGGTGCGGCGCCGTCCCCCGAGCACGCCCATGCCCCCGGCGCGTCCAACCATGGCTGGTGGTGCCGGCTGTCGACGCCGGCATCTCCCCTGCCTCCTCCTCTGCGTCGGGCGGGGGGAGGACGACGAACCCGCCAGGCGGGCCCCGCCTGTAAGCGCCACAAGGCCGCGGTGGGAGCATCTGACTGGTGCCCCCTGATAAGTGGAAGCGCACCCTCCAAACTCCACCTCTCTGTAGTGGTGACGCCCGCCAAAAATACGCCTTCGGCGTCACCACCTCCTTCGCGCCGCTGAGCCGCTGGGCTGAGCCCAGTAGGCGTCGTTTAGCTGGGCTCCGCCCAGAGCGCATTATAAGGTTGATTGCTTTTCCCTTATTGTTTTCCAGACAATGTGTAAAATCCATAAACAATTAATTTGAACTCCAAATTTGGTGATTCAAATTTCCACTGACTCCATAAATCATGATCTATCACATGGTGCTATTTGCACATTTTTCCAGAAACCTTTCCTTCACAATTATTTACGAAAAACCATAATTCCATTTTTGTGATGAACTTTAGAAAATGGGAAAACTTTGTTTTTGCCACTCTAGTTTGTGCCAACTTTGCTTATGCCACTTTAGAATTTGGCATCTTATTTTTGCAACTCTTAGCTTTTGACAATATATCACAAATGCCATTCTGTTAGGTCAATGGATGTTTTGACCAAATAGGGCAAGGAAAAGACCATATTGCCCTTAGTTATTTATTTTGCTTTTGCCACTCTCGTTTATTGTGAGATATTGGTTTGGCCATTAGAGCACCAACCCCAATCTATAAGATGAAGAAATGGAATATTAGCTGTCCGCAGTGCCAAAAATGTCCAAGTACACAAACGTTATGTTGTGATATCCTTTATATGGAGTACTACTATTAGGCAAGACTAGACATCGCCTAGTGATTTAACACCCCACTTCTCTTCTTTTCTATTCAGAATTAAATACAGATATGACAGGCCTGCTCCATCTTATATTGAAACTGTCTTTGTGCAAAGTTTACATCAACAACCAGTTCACTTTATAACAAAAAAAATATGCCAAGCAGGACACTAATATGGATGCACGCGTAGCCAATCTATAATATGAACAAACATATGATCTGAGAACATTCCCATCGGGGACAGGAACAAGCAGATTTGAGGTCTTCTGGGCCGCCCCCGCCGCCATGGCCGACATCACGGCTCCCTCCGTCCCGTGCGATTGATTACCTTCATCGGAGCTGCTGAAGGTAGATGAAGGGAGGTCGCTGGTGTGGACCACGTCAGGGAGGCCCGAGATGCACAATGCATCGGCAAGGCAAGAGCAGGGAAGCGCGGAGGGGAGATCGAAGATGCACGAGGCATCAGCGAGACAAGAGGAGGGGCGCGGAGGGGAAGCTGGAGAAGATAGGTGCGTCGGGAAGGCCGGAGGGGGCGTGCATGCGGCTGCGAACGACGGGGTGTGTACGCTGTGCCGGCAAACAGCAGGGTGAGGATGCGGTGGCGGCGGGGGTGGCAGGATGCAGACGCGGCGGCGGAGGGCCAGGGGATGCAGACACCGGCGGCGGCTAGCCGGGGGATGCAGACACCGGCGGCATGGATGGGATGTGGAAATGTCTCCAGGACGGGGACGGTCAGGTGTTTGGTGTGGTTGGATTCGTGAGTAGTACGTGTGCATGTAGAGTTCTTTACTTGGTGTGTGTAGATGTAGAGTATTCGGTATGGTTACTTGCAAGGTGGCCCCACAAGTGAGTAGGGGCAACTTATGTCATTTTTGCAAATACTGACAAGTTTTTTCTTGGTCAACTGGCTAGAACAAGCAGTCAACTCACGGATGTGTAACAGAATGGCATTTGTGATATATTGACAAAAGCTAAGAGTGGCAAAAGTGAGATGTCAAATTCTAGAGTGGCATAAGCAAAATTGGCAAAAACTAGAGTGGGAAAAACAAAGTTTTCCCTTAGAAAATCACAGAGAGCCCAATTTTTACCCAAATGCCATGATTCAAATTCCCAGATACTTATACGTTCATAACTTAGTTTTAGAACATTTTTACCAGTACTTTCTATGCCACATGGAATATTGGTCCATTTCTCCATGTATTGCCAACTTTGCAAATTCATAAGAAAATCATTTGAACTCCAAATCCAGTGAAACCAACTCCTAGATGCTTCTAAAATAATTCCTTGTTAAATGGGTGCCTTTGCTCATTTTTCAAAATAGTTTTTCTATACACTTCTTGCAGGTCAGTTAAATCCCTTATATCCATCATATTGTAATGTTCAGAAATACCCACAGATCCAATTCCGATGAAACCACTCTGGTTATTTTTCATATAACCAGAGATGTCCTAGAAAAGTCAAATTCATATTTTTAGAGCACTTTTATTTTTGCCTTATTGTGTTGCTTACTGTGATTTGTTTCCGACGTTAGTTGACGAAGTAGCCGAAGTACTTGGAGATGGACAAGAAGCTTTGAAGACTCTGAGGAACAAGGCTAGCAACCCGTTGACCAAGTTTGAGAAACCTGTTTACACATGTCATATTGCACCTCATTATTAATGCATCCAAATCATGTTGAGGTGGTGACCATTTTGGTTGTTGCCTTTGTTACTTTCCTATACTGAAACTTGCATCAAGCATGACCCTACCTTCCTATGTGGGTTATGCGGGTGGGAGTAGATAGGATGTCGTATTAGTAGCTACGCAAATGGGACGGGGATAAGCATGGCGATGGAGGCAGAGTACTTTTAAAAGACTTTTCGAAAATCCCGTCAGGTTCCACTTATGCCTGAGGGAGACGATGAGTTGGGTTACCACTTGATGACGAAGTGGTGTACCGAGGCAAGTTTGTGTGTTGTTTTCAAAATGGATTGGTTTAAGTTGCGACCATTATTCCAACCTTACATGCGCAACCACTCTACCCTTATATGGGAAATGCATTATTGATTACCTAGGCCGATACTAGCATGGTGCCCGCATTACTAGTGAAGGGGTTGACACGAGGTCACTCTCGGGACGGGGTCGTGCTTGGATATGCGACCATGAATGTTTTTATAGGGCACCGGACACACCGTTGGTACCCCCGTGCAAGTGAGATGCGATGAATATGGGGGCACGGCTCCACCAAATTGAATTGTAAAAATGTTTGGCACGGGGGCTGTTACCAATCGAGTGGACTCTATGTTAGTGTCGTCTAGGGAAAGATAGTGATCGGGTGCTTACCCCGGGTACTTGAGGTACTGCAGGTCGTGGATGACACGGAAGTTCCTTGGATCTTGTGGGTAAAGTGTGCAACCTCTGCAGAGTGTAAAACTATTGGAATAGCTGTGTCCACGGTCAAGGATAGTTGGGTAACCGCTCTTGGGCTACGTCCAATGTTTGCGAAACCTGGTGTGTGTGTGTGTGTGTGTGAGGAAAACAACACGGTTTGGTGATATTAATGATGTGATTCTTGAGGAAGTCATGATGAGCTTGAGCATGAGTTGATTACAACTCTTTCTCGATATTGATGTTTGTAACCTCCTGATACTTGTTGCACACGCATGCATGTCTTCGATATATGTTGATCATACTTGCATATGAAAAACTAGCTTTACGCAAAACTGCCAATTTAGCAGTAGAGCCTTGCATAATTATTCTGTTATCACTCTTGGGTTGCTTGCAAGTACATTCAAAGTACTCATTGGCTTTCCACTGGTTATTTTATTGGCCAGGCATGAAAGAACAAGTTATGATGAAGATTTCTTGGTGACGAACATGCAAGCTAGGACACTTCCCAGTCAGAATGTCTATAGGGTTAAGGCGGATGGCATGGGTCCAAGTTGTCGACAAAGATTTCCACTGCGATGATTTATACTCAGGACTTGAGCATAATGGCCCTACTTGTGTAATACGGTATGTATGGACGTAAGACTCTTGTTATTCAGCTTATCTGTGTTCAGTGAGCATTGATCTCTGGGATCACTGTACACGTGCATTCGGTGATCACGACTTATGAGTCTGGGTCCCCACAGAGCTGGTATCAGAGCGATACTGACTGTAGGAAGCCTTAGTTAGCATGGTCGTTACTTAGGGTAAAATTATTTCCAAAACTACTGCTAGTTTTCAAAACTATCTATACTTCTACTCCCTTAACACTTTTTCGAAAACTAAGGAATACTTTCCTTATTGATCTCTTCCCCTTCAAAACTTTTGGTCGCTAGATCCCTTATGCCCGTGGCCACTGGATTTCTTGAAATCCTCATGGATAATCTAGAAATATGACAGCTTGCCCACCTCTTCTAAACACAATATTGGCGACACCACAACAAGACGATGCCAACAGAAGATACATCCTCGAGGAATGAGGACATGAAGACCCAAAAGATGTTGACACCCTTGACACTACCCCAAGATGGTGCAATCTTAGCCTATGATGACCAGGGCACAGGATACACAAGATCATGATATACATCGCTAATAGAGTAATCATGTCACTACCGTTGTTGTATCAGAAACCACCGATGGATGAGAACCTCTCCATTTTGTCCACCTCACTATAGTGAGCAGGAAAACGGTTCTCTTCATCCCCCGCTCTTGGTGTCGATGTTGTCATCAACGAAACCGACATCTTGGACCTCTACTATGCCTTGTTATTGTCATTGCATAAAGGATTGCCTACCTGGTACCGTCGATGCCTTAGAAGAAAAAAGAGATCGTCATGATTAAGAAGACAAGAGGAGACCAAGTCAACACCAGCTACGAGGAGCCACCTTCACCCCATCACCTCGTCAGACGAGGAGTTGTTGAAGATTCTTCAGGCCCAACCCGGATCGTTCATCAAACAACTACAAGGTACATAGCAACACCTGAGGAAAACTCAGAAGACTTGTGACGCCCGGGTAATCAAGCTACAGTAACCCTCTGGTAGTGGTGCCAAATCACTTTGATTACTGTTGCTAATTTCGCGTTAGTTCGAAACCGATTCAAATTCAACTTCAAAACAAAGTCGAGCGATAAAAGTTTCAAAACATTAAAACTAAAAGGTTCTATATGTGTCAAATAATGCGTAATAAATATTGGTGAAGAAACAATATTTTTATAAAGTATCCTAATATTTTGAAGTAAATAAAACAGTAGTAGAAACAAATAAATAAATGCCTTCTTCAATTAATAAATTATTAAGCTAAATTATTAAATGCCCAAAACTACACGGGGCAGTGGAATATTTATTAAAAATAAATTAGGAACTAGTTTTGTATTTTTGTTAAACTAAAATAAGGTTAAACTAAAATAAAACAGAAAAGGATAACTATAAAAATAAAATAAAATAAACAAAAGTAAAAAAACAACAGAAC
>LR738712.1:408737779-408836557 GCA_902687465.1 Secale cereale
CCCCCCCCATTTACCTCTCTGGACCACACTATTCCCTCTTTCTCTCACCCCTCTCCTCTCACCAGAGCTCATCCAGAGTATCTAATGCCTCTTCCCTATAGTTTACTACCCCCTAGAGCTATTAGACACGGGAGGACACATCTAGGGCGCAAGGGACATGGCCATGCCGGCCAAAGTCGCGCTCTGGAGCACGCTACAGTGCGCCAGGGCACTGTAGCTCGGCCCTCCCGAGGAACCCAGGCAGCATTGGGCAAAGCGAGCGTGTCTATCGAGGTCTCCTCGATGTCCACAACTCGCTATGCGGTCCGCCCCTCCTCCTTCTCCCTCTTATCGCCTCCCTCGCACGCGCACCGGCCGCCCGCGAGCTCCAGTGAGCGGCTTCGCACGCGCGAAGCCTCTGGCACCTCCCCGCTCTCCTTGTACTTCTCCCTCAACTCTGGACCAAGCCCACGCGTACCGCAGACAGCCCCTCGCCCTCTCTCCTGGCCGCCCGAGCCGTTGTCATGGCCACCTGTGCGCCGCGTCCACGGTGAGCCATAGGGCCGGCTACTTAATGCCGTCCCTGGCCCTCCTCTCTGCTCCATTTGCTTCCTCTCTCTCCCGAACACCACCCAGACCAACCCGCTCCCCTCCTCGCGCCCTCAATCCGCCACCATGGCCGGAGCCTTGCCGTCTGCTTGCGGCCAAATTCAACTCGCAGACAAGTACATAAACATGATTTTCAAAATATTATGGTTATCCATTGCATGTAGATGTAGTTCAAATTTGAATTACGAACATTAAATGGCTAGAAAATCACTTAAATGTATTTAAAAGGTCAAATAACCCCTGCTAGTCCAGAATTTCAAATGACACTTGTATTAGTGCATGTTAAATGTAGGAATTTTTTGAAGGCCGTAAGACGAGGTTATCTCCCGTTCGTCATCAATCATGCATTGTTCCCTCTCGGAACCACGAGACTTCTAGTGAGATGCTCTCGTTTGTGAGGGGTGTGCGTCCAAACTTTCGTCAAACATGCCAAGTTTTTTACCACATCATCTTGCTGGCATGAAATTACATCCAGCAAGGTTTCATGTGTTTCTGATATTTTTTTTTTAATTTAAATGCCATGGCACTCCAAGCTTTGTGACATAGCTGTGAGACCAATATGCTTGAAAATTCCTTCCAATTTACTGCACATGGAATTAACTCGTACACAAGTACACAATATGATTTTTCAACCCGTTGTGGTTATCCATTGCATGTAGATGTAGTCCAAATTTGAATTGCGACCATTAAATGGCTCTAAGATCACTTAAATGTCTTTAAAAGGTCAAATGACCCCTGAATTTTTCCAGATTTCCAAATGACACTTGTATTAGTGCACGTTAAATGTAGGAATTTTTTGAAGGTCGTAAGATGAAGCTATCCCCCGTTCGTCATCAAACATGCATTGTTCCCTCTCGGAACCACGAGCCTTCTAGTGAGTTGCTCTGGTTTATGAGGGGTGTGTGTACAAAATTTCGTTAAACATGCCAAGTTTTTTACCAGATCATCTTGTTGGCATGACTTTACATGAAGCAAGGTTTTATGTGTTTCTGATGTTTTTTTAATTTTTTGGAATTTAAATGCCATGACACTCCAGGCTTTGTGTCATAGCCATAAGACCAAATATGTTTGAAAAATCTTTCCAATTTATTACACATGGAATTAACTCGCACACAAGTACACAAACATGATTTTTCAACCGTTATGGTTATCCGTTGCATGTAGATGTAGTTCAAATTTGAATTACGGCCATTAAATGGCTAGAAAATCACTTAAATGTCTTTAAAAGGTCAAATGACCCCTGAAATTTTCCAAATTTTGACATGACAGTTGTATTAGTTCTACAAATTTTCTCGTACATTTAAGGCACCTTCCATTGCCACTTTACTCCAAATTCGTCGTTGACAGCTAATAAAAAATATCAACAACATCACACACAGGTTTGTTGTAGGAATCGTTTGCAATGGAAATTCGTGGGTCTATTTAAGTCTTCGTCCTTAAGCTTCGCCGGCTCGTCTGCTCCAGTGCCGACAACCCCCGAATCCATGAATCCCGATCCCCATTCTCGAAACCCCTTCTTGCAAAGATGATGCCGTGGAAACGTTTCGTGAGGGCCCGTACAGTGGCCCGTCTTCCCCGTGTGCCGCCTCCTGCGCCGAGAGCGCCGCCGCATACGCCAAGAGTGCCGCCGCATCCGCATTGAGCATGGCCGCATCCATCGAGAGGGCAACTGCGGCAGCCGACGGGCCAGCCGCAGCAGCCAAGACGGCTGGAGCAGCTACTGCGACGGTAGCTGCAAACGCCGAGAGTGCTCGAGCTGCCGTTCGTGCCGCCGATGTCGCCCTGGCCCGGGTCGAGGCAGTCCAGGCCAAGATCGAGGACACACACGCCAAGATATTCGAGGCCACCTCGGAATCCAACATGCAGCCCACGTCTGAGAAGGCAGCGGTGGCCATGGAGCACCTGCTTCCTCATGAGATCGCCGAGCGGGAGCTAGAGATGCAGAAGGGAGAGGAGATCGAGGAGTACCAGGAGGAGGAGTTGCACGTGGCCGAGGTCGAGGTAGAGAAGAGTCTGTCCATCGAGGAGTCGACGGTGGAGTACCAACGCGAGCTCTGGCGTAGCCACTACCACAGGTACTACAACCTTGAGGGCGGCGTCGAGGATGAGGACGCGGTCGACTTTAGTAGTGGGGACGCGGAGTCCACCAACGGCGGCATGTCACCAGGACAAGTCATCGACGTCTCATCTCACCGGCGATGCATAGGCCGGCGCGGCGGCGGCTTTGTTAAAATTATGCGTACTTAGGCTTTGTTATTAATGCTGGTCTTAGTTAGAGCAATGTTTAGGTCAATTGGCTTTGTTTAATTACTAAAATTGCTCGATTCAGTAAGTGTGGTTTGTGTGTTGTACGCTCTTTTGTGTGCCCAAATTAGCAAGTGATGTTAAATTATGCAATGACATGGATGAGGAAAGTACCCAGGGAAATTTTCACCAAAATTAGAATTGTCAGACTCATCTCATGCGCGTAAATCAGAAGAATTTTTTGCGATGCACACAATCATTCAAAGTGAATGGTGTCCGACAGTACCGCGCGCAAAGTTTCCCTCCACATTTCAATTTTTTTGGCCTACCTCCGAAATATCTACCCCCTTCCCACTCCCTTTTCTCCCCAACCACAAGTCACATTTCCCTTGTTTCCTCCTTCCTTCCTTCCTTCCGAAGCTATAGCCGCTTCCTTGCTTGCTTCCTCGCTCTCGCCATCTTGCATCTGAGGGAGTCCTGTATTTAGGGGTCCTCAGTCATCCGGGTCGTTGAAGCTGGGCCGCACTAATGGGCCGCACAAAGAAGAAGAAGAAGACCCTTCTCCGTATTCGGTCAGGACTCTTATGTACGTAAAAGGCAAGTGTAGAGTCCCGATGTATCAATTACTTCCTTCCCAAGTCACCCTTGTAACCCTAGGTCCCCTCTGGCATGTATATAAGCCGGGGATTTTAGTCTGTAGAGGGGATCATCATCATCACAATATCCATATAGGCTAGACTTAGGGTTTAGCCATTATGATCTCGTGGTAGATCAACTCTTGTATTCATATTCATCCATACAAATATAGCAGGAAATAGGGTATTACCTCGATCGAGAGGGCCTGCACCTGGGTAAACATCATGTCCCCAGCCTCCTATTACCATCGATCCTCTAAACGCATAGCTTGGGCCCCCTTACCCGAGATCTACCGGTTTTGACACCGGCAATGGTTCTTTCATTGAGAGCTCCAATGTGCACTCGCAAAGAGCGGTCGATGGCGCGTCTCGTCATCGACGACGGGATTACCCTCGGAAACAACTTGGCTATCGGCCAGGTTCTCCAGTTCGGTGGGTTCGCTGTATGCGCCCGCATGGCCTCTGGGCTAGCTGCACTCCCTGCGGCCGCCAAGCATCACCTTTATGCCGATTCTAGCCACTCGGATATGGCGACCTTGGCAGAACTCTCACCCATAAACGAGCTACTGGATCGTATCACCGCCCTGGGGCTTTCATTGCCAGGAGATCAGATTGGACTTAAATCCGGCCATGATGAGATCTACCCTTCTCCGATCACTCATCTGTTAGCAGCGGTTGAGGACGGAGCCATAGAGGCTTCTCCTCTCCAGTCAGAGACCGCAACAATCCGGCTCTCCGAACCCATTGAGCCAAACACGTCCCGGTCAGGAGACACACGATGTTCTTTGAGCTCTTGGACATACACCGGACCAGAAGGGTGATTAGATCTCATCGAATCTGGATTGTCACGACCGGAGGTTGTTAAACCCCCGAATATCACTTCTGGTCGTGATTCAAAATTTCCAACACCCATCCGGGGAAAAGCTCTCCAAGTAAATCCGAAATCCCGGACATAGGTGATCTCGCGAACACACAGGAGCCGCCCGAGGAAATGGTCAACCACTTCTGGGCCAGATTCCTACTTGTTAAAAACAAGATTAGGGACTGATGTGATGACAAAGCGGTTTCCCTATTTCACCGCAATTGCATGGACGAGGGACTCTTGAACGCCCTCAACCGACATTGTGTTCTGAGTTTTACAGAATTATCGCAGCTAGTACGGAAATACTGCACAATGGAAAATACATGGAAACCCCAGAATACACCTCTAGAACATTCCACATCCAGACAGTACATTGACACATCCATTTTGCACCATGCTTTTATGTTGATATTTATTGCACTATGGGCTATTATTACACGTTATGTCACAACACTTACGCCTTTTCTCTCTTATTTTACAAGGTTTAAATAAAAAGGAGAATGCCGACAGCTGGCATTCTAGGCTGGAAAAGGAGCAAACACTGGAAACCTATTCTGCACAACTCAAAAGGCTACGAAACTCCACGGGACATCGTTTCAGAAAATATAAAAAATATCTGGTGAAAGAGATTCAATAGGTGGGCCACCACCTGTCCACGAGGGTGTGGGAGCCCCCCCCCCCCTCTCTGGGCGCGCCCCCTGCCTCGTCGGCCATACGATGGTCCCCCGATGCCCATCTTCTCCTATATGAGGTGTTTTGACCTGGAAAAAATCAGGAGGAGGCTTTCAGGACCAGACACCGCCATCTCGAGGCGAAACCTTGGCGGAAACCAATCTAGGGCTCCGCCATAGTTGTTCTGCCGGGGATACTTCCCTCCGGGAGGGGGAAATCATCACCGCCGTCATCACCAACAACTCTCCCATCTTGGGGAGGGTTATCTTTATCAACATCTTCACCAGCACCATCTCCTCTTAAACCCTAGTTCATCCCTTATATCCAATCTTTGTACCCAAATCTCAGATTTGTACCTGTGGGTTGCTAGTAGTGTTGATTCCTCCTTGTAGTTGATGCTAGTTGGTTTATTTGGTGGAAGATCATATGTTCAGATCCATTATGCATATTAATACCCCTCTGATCATGAACAATATTATGTCTTGTGAGTAGTTACTTTTGTTCCTGAGGACATGGGAGAAGTCTTGCTATAAGTAGTCATGTGAATTTGGTATTCGCTCGATATTTTGATGAGATGTATGTTGTCTCTCCTCTAGTGGTGTTATGTGAACGTCCACTACATGACACTTCACCATATATTTGGGCCTAGAGGAAGGCATTGGGAAGTAATAAATAGATGATGGGTTGCTAGAGTGACAGAAGCTTAAACCCTAATTTATGCGTTGCTTCGTAAGGGGCTGATTTGGATCCACTTGTTTCAT
The DNA here is from genome assembly GCA_902687465.1 of Secale cereale. NCBI lineage: Eukaryota > Viridiplantae > Streptophyta > Magnoliopsida > Poales > Poaceae > Secale > Secale cereale. The sequence continues at coordinate 408,743,542 of LR738712.1, forward strand.
GCTATGGTTAGGTTTACCTTAATACTTCTTTTGTAGTTGTGGATGCTTGCATTAGAGTTTAATCATAAGTGGGAGGCTTGTCCAAGTAAGGACAACACCCAAGCACCGGTCCACCCACATACCAAATTATCAATGTACCGAATGCGAATCAGATGATCATGATGAAAACTAGCTTGACGATAATTCCCATGTGTCCTCGGGAACGTTATCCTTCAGATAAGAGTTTGTCCAGGCTTGTCCTTTGCTACAAAAAGGATTGGGCCATCTTGCTGCACCTTACCTTATCACAAAACTATCTGTTACCGATAATTTTAGTGCTTGCAGAAAATACCTTACTGAAAACTGCCTATCATTTCCTTCTGCTCCTCGTTGGGTTCGACACTCTTACTTATCGAAAGGACTACGATAGATCCCCCACACTTGTGGGTCATCAAGACTCTTTTCTGGCGCCGTTGCCGGGGAGTGAAGCGCCTTTGGTAAGTGGAATTTGGTAAGGAAAAATTTATATAGTGTGCTAAAATTTACTGTCACTTGTTACTATGGCTCATCATCCTTTGAGAGGCCTGTTCGGGGTATCTTCACCCTGAACAGAAGAGCAAAGAGTTGCTCCTCAACCTACTGCACCTACTGAAAATGTTTGCTTTGAAATTCCTTTCGGTATGATAGAGAAACTGCTAGATAATCCTTTTACAGGAGACAGAACACTGCATCCCGATTTGCATCTAATCTATGTGGATGAAGTTTGTGGATTATTTAAGCTTGCAGTTATGCCCGAGGATGTTATCAAGAAGAAGGTATTCCCTTTATCTTTGATGGGAGATACATTGACATGGTTTAGGCTATGTGATGATATTGGATCGTGGAACTATAATCGACTGAAGTTGGAATTTCATCAGAAGTTCTACCCTATGCATCACATTCATCGTGATCATAATTATATATATAATTTTTGGCCTCACGAAGGAGAAAGCATTGTTCAAGCTTGGGGGAGGCTTAATTCAATGTTATATTCATACCCCAATCATGAGCTCTCAAGAAAAATGATCATTCAAAATTTTTGTGCTCGGCTTTCTCTCAATAATCGCACCATGCTCGATAATTCTTGTTTTGGCTCTTTTATCATGAAGACTGTTGAATTCAAATGGAATTTACTGGAAAGAATTAAATGCAACTCTGAAGATTGGGATCTCGACGAAGGTAAGGAGTTAGGTATGACCCCAAAGTTTGATTGTGTTAAAGCTTTTATGGATACCGATGTTTTTCGTGAGTTTAGCACTAAATATGGACTTGACTCTGAGATATTAGCTTCTTTCTGTGAATCATTTGCTACTCATGTTGACCTTCCCAAGGAGAAGTGGTTTAAATACCATCCTCCCATTGAAGTAAAAGTAGTTGAACATGTTAAAGTTGAAGAAAACACTATTACTTATAATGTTGATCCTATTGTTCCTACTGCTTATGTTGAGAAATCACCTTTCCCTGCTAGAATTAAGGATCATGCTAAAGCTTCGACTGTGGTTCATAAGAGTAGTACTAGAACACCTACACCCTCTGAGCAAATTAAAGTTGAACCTAGTGTTGCTATGGTTAAAGATCTCTTGGTTGAAAATTTAGATGGACATGTTATTTACCTCCAAGAGGAAGCTGCTAGAATAGCTAAACCCAATGCTAGAAATAAACATAGACATGTTGTAGGCTTGCCTGTTATCTCTGTTAAAATAGGAGATCATTGCTATCATTGTTTATGTGAAGTAGGTGCTAGTGCAAGTATAATCCCTCATTCCCTATATCAAGAAGTTATGCATGATATTGCACCTGTTGAGTTGGAAGGGATTGATGTTACTATTAAGCTTGCTAACAGAGACACTATTTCACCAGTTGGGATTGTTAGAGATGTTGAAGTCTTGTGTGGGAAAGTTAAATACCCTGCTGATTTTCTTATTCTTAGTTCCCCACAAGATGATTTTTGTCCCATTATATTTGGTAGACCCTTCTTGAATACTGTTAATGCTAAGATAGACTGCGTGAAAGATATTGTTACTGTTGGTTTAGGGGATATGTCTCATGATTTTAACTTTGCTAAATTTCGTAGACAACCCCATGATAAAGAATTACCTAGTAAGGATGAAATTATTGTTCTTTCTTCTATTGTTGTGCCTCCTAACGATCCTTTAGATCAATATCTGCTAGACCATGAAAATGATATGTATATGAATGAGAGAAGGGAAATAGATGACATATTCTTTAAGCAGGGACCCGTACTAAAAAACAACTTGCCTGTTGAAATCCTAGGGGATCCTCCTCCACCCAAGGGTGATCCCGTGTTTGAACTTAAACCATTACCTGATAATCTTAAGTATGTTTATCTTGATGAATAGAAGATATATCCTGTTATTATCAGTGCTAACCTTTCAAAGCAGGAAGAAGAAAAATTATTGAAAACTCTGAAGAAGCATCGTGCTGCTATTGGATATACTCTTGATGATCTTAAGGGCATTAGTCCCACTTTATGTCAACAAAAGATAAAATTGGAAGAGGACGCTAAACCAGTTATTGATCATCAAGGACGATTAAATCGTAAGATGAAATAAGTGGTAAGGAAGGAAATACTAAAGCTTCTAGAGGCAGGTATAATCTATCCAGTTGCTGATAGCCAGTGGGTAAGCCATGTCCATTGTGTCCCTAAGAAGGGAGGTATGACTGTTGTTCCTAATGATAAAGATGAATTGATCCCGCAAAGAATTGTTACAGGTTATTGGATGATAATTCATTTCCGCAAATTAAATAACGCTACTAAAAAAGATCATTACCCTTTGCCTTTTATTGATCAAATGCTAGAAAGATTATCCAAACATACTCATTTTTGCTTTCTAGATGGTTATTCTGGTTTATCTCAAATACCTGTGTCAAAAGGGGATCAAGAAAAGACCACTTTTACTTGTCCTTTTGGTACCTTTGCTTATAGACGTATGCCTTTTGGTTTATGTAATGCACCTTCTACCTTTCAAAGATGCATGATGGCTATATTCTCTGATTTTTGTGAAAAGATTGTTGAGGTTTTCATGGATGATTTCTCCATTTACGGAACTTCTTTTGATGATTGCTTGAGCAACCGTGATCGAGTTTTGCAGAGATGTGAAGACACTAATCTTGTCTTGAATTGGGAGAAGTGCCACTTTATGGTTAACAAAGGCATTGTCTTGGACATAAAATTTCTGAAAGAGGTATTGAAGTGGATAAGGCTAAGGTTGATGCTATTGAAAAGATGCCATGTCCCAAGGACATCAAAGGTATAAGAAGTTTCCTCGGTCATGCCAGGTTTTATAGGAGGTTCATTTAAGACTTCTCCAAAATCTCTAGGCCTCTAACTAATCTCTTACAAAAAGATGTTCCGTTTGTCTTTGATGATGATTGTTTAGAAGCATTTGAAATACTTAAGAAAGCATTGATCCCTGCACCTATTGTCCAGCCTCCTGACTGGAATTTACCCCTTGAGATTATGTGCGATGCTAGTGATTATGCTGTAGGCGCTGTTCTAGGACAAAGTGTTGATAAGAAATTGAATGTTATCCAATATGCTAGTAAAACTCTAGACAGTGCCCAGAAAAATTATGGTACTACTGAGAATGAATTTTTAGTAGTTGTATTTGCTTGTGATAAGTTTAGACCTTATTTTGTTGATTCTAAAGTAACTATTCACACTAATCATGCTGCTATCAAGTACCTTATGGAAAAGAAAGATGCTAAACCTAGACTTATTAGATGGGTTCTCTTGCTGCAAGAATTTGACTTGCATATTATTGATAGAAAGGGAGCTGAGAACCCCGTAGCAGATAACTTGTCTAGGCTAGAGAATATTCTTGATGACCCACAACCTATTTATGATAGCTTTCCTAATGAACAATTAGCTGTCATAAATACTTCTCGTACTGCACCATAGTATGTTGATTTTGCTAATTACATTGTTGCTAAGTTTATACCTCCTAGCTTCACATACTAGCAAAATAAAAAGTTCTTCTATGATTTGAGGCATTACTTCTGGGATGACTCACATCTTTATAAAGGAGTAGATGGTATTATTAGATGTGTGTACCTGAGCATGAACAGGAATAGATCCTACGCAAGTGCCACTCCGAAGCTTATGGAGGACACCATGTTGGAGATAGAACTGCACATAAGGTATTGCAATCTGGTTTTTATTGGCCTACTCTCTTCAAGGATGCCCGTAAGTTTGTCTTATCTTGTGATGAATGTCACAGAATTGGTAGTATCAGTAGACGTCAAGAAATGCCTATGAATTATTCACTTGTTATTGAACCATTTGATGTTTGGGGCTTTGATTATATGGGATCGTTTCCTTCCTCTAACGGGTATACACATATTTTAGTTGTTGTTAGTTATGTTACTAAGTGGGTAGAAGCTATTCCAACTAGTAGTGCTGATCACAACACCTCTATTAAGATGCTTAAAGAAGTTATTTTCCCGAGGTTTGGAGTCCCTAGATACTTGATTACTAATGGTGGTTCACACTTTATTCATGGTGCTTTCCGTAAAATGCTTCCTAACTATGATGTTAACCATAGAATTGCATCCCTTTATCACCCACAGACTAGTGGTCAGGTAGAATTAAGTAATAGTGAGCTGACACTAATTTTGCAAAAGACAGTTAGTAGGTCTAGAAAGAACTGGTCCAAGAAACATGATGATGCATTATGGGCCTATAGAACTGCATATAAAAATCCTATGGGTATGTCTCCATATAAGATGGTTTATGGAAAAACATGTCACTTACCTTTCGAGCTAGAACATAAGGCATATTGGGCTATTAAAGAGCTCAATTATGATTTCAAACTTGCCGGTGAGAAGTGGTTATTTGACATTAGCTCTCTTGATGAATGGAGAACCCAGGCCTATGAGAATGCCAAGCTGTTTAAAGAAAAGGTTAAAAGATGGCATGACAAAAGGTTACAAAAGCGTGAGTTTAACGTAGGTGATTATGTCTTGCTATACAACTCTCGTTTAAGATTTTTTGCAGGAAAACTTCTCTCTAAATGGGAAGGTCCTTACATTATCGAGGAGGTCTATCATTATGGTGCCGTAAAAATCAACAATTTCGAAGGCACAAATCAGAAGGTGGTGAACGGTCAAAGAATCAAACATTATATCTCAGGTAATCCTATAAATGTTGAAACCAATGTTATTGAAACCGTAACCCTGGAGGAATACATAAGGAACACTTTCCAGAACGATTCAGACCCCGAAAAGGGAGAGGTATGTGGTACGGTAAGTAAACCGACTTCAAAACAGTTCTAAAGGCAATTTTTCTCCGTTTTAGAATATTTAGAAAAATTGAAAAATAACTGGCAGTCCGGAAGAGACACGAGCCATCCACAAGGGTGGAGGGCGTGCCCCCTCTCCCTGGGCGCGCCCCCAGCCTTGTGGGCACCTCGTGTGCCTCCCGGACTCCGATTTCTTGTATGTTACTCCTTTTGGGCAAAAAAATTCATTATATATTCTCCCGAAGGCTTTGACCACCGTATCACGCAAAAAACCACTGTTTTCATTTCGAGTTGTTGTTTCTGACAGATCTAGATCATCATGGCGTCTCCCAGTACCCCCAAGGACAAGTTCTTCTAGAAGGTCATCAACCCCTACCTTGCGGAGGTGCTGCATCATCCTCAAACCATGGAGTTGTGTGAAGGGGTGTTGCACATCCGCGGTGTTGAGGGGCCAAGGAGGACCGGAAGCATGGAGACGAGACTTGAAGCAACGGAGCAACAAGGTTTCAAGTGCCAAGGTATGGTGGAACGAGGACTCAACGCCAACCACATGATGATCACGGAGCTCGCCAACAACCTCAAGCTGGACTCAAGGATCTTCGGGGAAGCCATCTCCAATCTCCAAGAGAAATTCGAACACCTCCAGGACCAGATCTATGACCTGCAAAACCAAAACTGTGAGTATGAATATAGATTCAAGAATATGAGTTTGGCTGTAGATTTGAGTATCCCGGAGACTCGATCGTCCTACTATGATGGTGAGCCCATGCCTTGGAAGATGGACGACAAGCCTACATCATCAACAACTCCATCATCACCACCCCCAAAGAAGGGGAAATAATCATATGGGTATGGGCACTCCCCTTGGCAACTGCCAAGCTTGGGGGAGGTGCTCCAGTATCGTATCACCATCACACTCCTATCTTTACCGTTTTTCTTAGTTCGATCCTTTTGATAGTATCTTGATCTAGTAGAATAAAGTCAAGCATGATCTAGTTGTGAGCTTTTGCTTTATAATCTTTACCTTTGTAATCAAGTTCGTGAGCTATATAATAAAGATTAGTGTTGTGTGAAGGGCTTGATATCCTCACTTTGATCATGATAGAATTAAAGAAAATATAATAAGTATCAAGGAGATCATATTGATCTTATGGGAAGTAATGATTTCACATATAAATAGTATGATGGATAAAAGTTGTTGAGAGTTGACAAACGTAATTTTGGTCATCGTTGCAATTAATAGGAAGTAATAAAGAAAGAGAGGTTTCACATACAAATATACTATCTTGGACATCTTTTATGATTGTGAGCACTCATTAAAATATGACATGCTAAAGAGTTGATGTTGGACAAGGAAGACAACATAATGGGTTATGTTTTCTTATATTCGAAATAAAGTATATTGTCATGGATCATCCAACATGTTGAGCTTGCCTTTCTCCCTCATGCTAGCCAAAACTCCTTGCACCAAGTAGAGATACTACTTGTGCTTCCATACATCCTTAAACCCAGTTTTGCCATGAGAGTCCACCGTACCTACCTATGGATTGAGTAAGATCCTTCAAGTAAGTTGTCCTTGTTGCAAACTCGCTAAAATATGTATGATTTATTAGTGTGGAGGAAATAAGCTTTATACGATCTTGTGATATGGAAGTAATAAAAGCGACGGACTGCATAATAAAGGTCCTTATCAAAAGTGGCAATATAAAGTGACGTTCTTCTGTGCTAAGACGTTGTGCATCCAACCATAAAAACACATGACAACCTCTGCTTCCCTCTGTGAAGGGCCTATCTATTATTCTTGTCTTATAGGAGTTAGGGTGAAATTCACCTTTCCTTTTTACATTTTATCCTTTGTCAAGCACATTGTGTTGGAAAGATCCTGACATATATACCCACTTGGATGTAAGTTTTCATGGTCTATTACTGTTGACATTACCCTTGAGGTAAAAGGTTGGGAAGCAACACCATAAGCCCCTATCTTTCTCTTTAAACATAAGTATTGCGTGAGTGTGAGCAATAGTGAAAGACTATAGTGAAAGACTATATGATAGTTGAGTACGTAGGCTTGCTGAAAAGCTCTTACATTGACTCTTTCTGATGTTACGATAAATTGCAATTGCTTCAATGACCGAGATCAAAGTTTGTTAGTTTTAAATGAAGTTTATGATTCATGCTTGATATGGTGAATGAATTGTTACTTTAGCATAAGAATCATATGACAATATATATATGTTGCTGTTATGAGAATGATCATGATGCCCTCATGTTTGTATTTTGTTTTTATCGACACCTCTATCTCTAAACATGTGGACATATTTTTCGATACCGGCTTTCGCTTGAGGACAAGCGAGGTCTAAGCTTAGAGGAGTTGATACATCCATTTTGCATCATGCTTATATGTTGATATTTATTGCATTATAGGCTGTTATTATATGTTTTGTAACAATACTTATGCCTTTTCTCTCTTATTTTACAAGGTTTACATGAAGAGGGAGAAAGCCAGTAGCTGGAATTCTGGGCTGGAAAAGGAGCAAACTCTGGAAACCTATTCTGCACAACTCCAAAAGCCCCGAAACTTCATAGAACTCCGTTTCAAAAAATAAAAAAAATCTAGCGAAAGAAGATCACGAGGGGGGGCCACCTGCTGTCCACGAGGGTGGGGGGCGCCCCCCTCCTCTCTGGGTGCGCCCCCATGGCTCGTGGGCCACATGATGGTCCCCCGATGCCCATCTTCTCATATATGAGGTGTTTTGACTTGGAAAAAATCAGGAGGAGGCTTTCGGGACCAGATGCCGCCGTCTCGAGGCGGAACCTTGGCGGAAACCAATCTAGGGCTCCGGCAGAGCTGTTTAGCAGGGGATACTTCCCTCCGGGTGGGGGAAATCGTCACCGCCGTCATCACCAACAACTCTCCCATCTTGGGGAGGGTTATCTTCATCAACATCTTCACCAACACCATCACCTCTCAAACCCTAGTTCATCTCTAGTATCCAATCTTTGTACCCAAATCTAAGATTGGTATCTGCGGGTTGCTAGTAGTGTTGATTACTCCTGGTAGTTGATGCTAGTTTGTTTATTTGGTGGAAGATGATATGTTTAGATCCATTATGCTTATTAATACCCCTCTTATCATGAACAATATTATGTCTTGTGAGTAGTTACTTTTGTTCCTGAGGACATGGGAGAAATCTTGCTATAAGTAGTCATGTGAATTTGGTATTCGTTCGATATTTTGATGAGATGTATGTTGTCTCTCCTCTAGTGGTGTCATGTGAACGTCGACTAAATGACACTTCACCATTATTTGTGCCTAGAGGAAGGCATTGGGAAGTAATAAGTAGATGATGGGTTGCTAGAGTGACATAAGCTTAAACCCTAGTTTATGCGTTGCTTCGTAAGGGGCTGGTTTGGATCCACTTGTTTCATGCTATGGTTAGGTTTACCTTAATACTTCTTTTGTAGTTGCAGATGCTTGCATTAGAGCTTAATCATAAGTGGGAGGCTTGTCCAAGTAAGAACAACACCCAAGCACCGGTCTACCCACATACAAAATTATCAAAGTACCGAACGTGAATCAGATGATCGTGATGAAAACTAGCTTGACGATAATTCCCATGTGTCCTCGGGAGCGTTTTCCTCCATATAAGAGTTTGTCCAGGCTTGTCCTTTGCTACAAAAAGGATTTGGCCATCTTTCTGCACCTTATTTTCTTTTACCTTTTGTTACTTGCTACCAATTACCTTATCACAAAACTATCCATTACTGATAATTTCAGTGCTTGCAGAAAATACCTTACTGAAAACTGCCTATCATTTCCTTCTGCTCCTCATTGGGTTCGACACTCTTACTTATAGAAAGGACTACGATAGATCCCCTACACTTGTGGGTCATCGTACATTATCAAGGCTAAACGAACATACCCTAGTAAGTCATCCGATAGCATGCCTATTGGCAAGAAGAATAAGCCTTCTTTAAGGAACAGGTCCATACTGGACGAACTACTCGATACACCTTGCCAAATACATGCAACCCCGGACAACGTCCCTAACCATTGCCTTAGAGCATGTTGGGTACTATGGCAGGTAGCAAAGAGCGGTACGACAATTCTTGCCACCACTGTACCAAGGGAGAAAGACATCGATGTCTTCACTGTCTTCGAGACGTTCTCCTCAAATAACCATCGCAAGTGAGCAAATTACGAACATGCCGAGGTTTACCAAGTTAGCTCTGCAAGACAATGGAGCGACACGACAATTAGTTTTTCTGCCGAAGACGCACCTCGAGCCCGGCCGATCCGAGCATCAGCAGCACTTGTACTAGACCCAATAGTAGATGGCTTTGGCCTCACTAAAGTACTTATGGACGGAGGAAGCGTACTAAACCTCATATATGAGGAAACACATGCAAAAATGCAGGTCGAGAAATCCCGCATTGAGCACACCAGCACAACCTTTAGAGGAATTATACCTATCCGCGAAGCCCGGTGTTCGGGAAGAATTAAGCTTGATGTAGTGTTCGGCACACCCGACAACTACAGATCGGAGGAACTACTCTTCCACATTGTGCCCTTTCATAGCAGATACCACGCCCTTCTAGGACGAGACGCTTTCTCACGCTTTCAAGCTATACCCCATTACGGTTACATGAATCTTAAAATTCCAGGGCCCAATGGGGTGATCACATTAATAAGTGATCCGGATAGAGCACTCCACTCTGAAAACAAAACGACATCCTTAGCATTAGAGGAATTATCTGAAGCCCTCGTGGCCAAAGAATTAACTACCCTATGATCAAAGGTAGATAAGGATGATGTAATGCTCGCCAAAAGATCGAAGTCTACCTCCTTCAAACTAGGAGATGAGATCATCAAATTCCAAGTGCACCCAACGGACCCAAATAAAACGGCATCCATCGGGGCATAGCTGGATCCGACGATAGACAGTGCGTTATGCGCCTTCCTTCTGGAAAATTTGGATATATTCGCCTGGCACCCTTCAGATATGCTGGGAATCCCACGCAAGCTGGCTGAACACAGCCTCAACATTATCAAAGGATTCAAACCGGTCAAGCAGTCATTGCGACGGTTTTCTAAACCCAAAAGACAAGCAATGGGAGAAGAGCTAGCCAAGCTATTAGAAGCCGGATTCATCAAAAAACTTAAAAACCCGAATTGGCTAGCTAACTTAGTCATGGTACCGAAGAACGATAAATCCTGGCGCCTCTGCGTCGATTTCACAGACCTGAATAAGGCCTTCCCAAAGGATCCCTTTCCTTTGCCCCGCATTGACCAAATTATCGATGCAACGGCCGGACACGTCTCGCTGTGCTTCCTTGATGCTTAATCCGGATACCATCAGATAAAGATGAAGGAATCCGATCAGGCCGCAACGACATTTATCACCCCGTACGACCCTTTTTGTTTCAACACTATGCCCTTTGGACTCAAAAACGCTGGCGCCACATATCAACGCATGATTCAAACATGCTTAGAAAAGCAAATTGGCAAAATAGTGGAGGGATATGTTGACGACGTAGTCGTAAAGACCAAACACGTCGAGACTTTGGTGGATGATCTCCGCCTTACGTTTGCCAACCTTTGAGAATATGACATAAGGCTCAATCCGGAAAAATGTGTCTTCAGCATTCCAGCCGGAAAGCTATTAGGGTTCATCGTATCCCATAGAGGAATCGAAGCTAACCCAGCTAAAATCCGGGCCTTGTCAGAACTCAAAATACCAACCGATCTCAAGAAGTGCAAAAACTAGCAGGCTACGTAGCGTCTTTAAGCCGCTTCATCTCCAGATTAGGAGAAAAAGTATTGCCACTTTACAAATTGCTACGACGCACTGATAATTTCGAATGGACGAATGCGGCCACAACTGGATTGGAAGAAATAAAAGCTTTACTAGCAAGCAACCCAATCCTAGCTGTCCCCGGTGTTGGCGAACCAATGCTGCTATACATATTAGCCACTCACCAGGTAGTGAGTGCCGTGCTCGTCGTTGAACGAGCCGAAGAGGAACATAAATTCCCTGTTCAAAAACATGTATACTATGTATCCGAGGTTCTAACACCGTGCAAATCACGGTACCCCCACTATCAGAAAATTGCCTATGTGGTCTTCATGTCATCTCAGAAACTCCGACAATACTTTCAAGAGTGTTCGATCACGGTGGCATCCGAGGTACCACTCAACGATATTATCAACAGTAAAGACGACATGGGACGCATAGCCAAATGGTCCAATGAGATCTTATCGTTCGAAATATCCTACAAGCCGCGCCGGACTATTAAATCCCAGGTGTTGGCCGACGTTGTCGCAGAATGGACCGGAGCCGAACTCCCTAAAGAGTACGGCTCATATTCCCAGTGGACAATGTACTTTGACGGTTCCAAAATGCTAGCCCTACTAGGGGCCGGCGTAACATTGATATCTCCAATTGGGGATACAGTTCAGTACGTTCTACAGATTATGTATACGGACTCGAACAATGCAGCCGAATATGAGGCCCTATTGCATGGTCTCCAACTAGCTGTATCAATGGGCATACAACGCCTCGAGGTATGCGCAGACTCAAACCTCGCCATCTCCCAAATTAATGGCGATATTGATGCGAATGATTCAAAAATGGCAGCTTATCGCAATGTTATATGGAAAATATCGGCTCGATTTGAGGGGATGGAATTCCATCATGAAGCCCGGGATAATAACTAGGCAGCTGACGTACTCGTGCCTATGGGAGCTAAATGTGACCCCGTCCATCGAACACATTTGTGGAAAGGTTGTTTAAGCCATCAGTAATATGGCAGGACGCGAGCAGCGATACAAATTTGGATCCGAACACCCCCCGGCCAAACTCAATCAAGATGTCATCGGAGACTCAAACGTGGAGATAACTCCCTCAGCTCACGAAATCATGGCTATCATAGCAAACTGGACAGAGCCCTTCCTTGCTTACCTTAAAAGACAGGAACTCCCATATGACCAAAATGAGGCTCGCCGCATAGTCCGGCGCTTTAAAGCCTACAAAGTTCACGAAGGTGAACTATATAAGAAAAGCACAACTGGTATTCTCCAAAGGTGCATCTCCGAAGAGGAGGGAAGGCAAATTCTCACTGAAATACGCGCTGGAATGGGCGGCCACCATGCCGCAGCACGGGCGCTCGTACGCAAAGCTTTTCGCGCTAGCTTTTAATGGCCTACTGCCTGAGCAGATGCCCAAACCATAGTCCAACACTGCGTTGGCTACCAGCTCTTTGCAAATCAAAGTCACATGCCTCCAACCGCTCTAAGAACAATCCCCATTACTTGGCCTTTTGCGGTCTGGGGGCTTGATATGGTCGGACCCCTTAATGGGGAAGTCTTAAAAGAAAATACTTACTGGTGATGGTAGATAAATTCACTAAGTGGATAGAAGCCAAGCCAGTAAAAACAGCTAAAGCAGGGCCTGTGATAGATTTAATATCTGGCGTAGTACACCGCTATGGTGTACCGCATAGTATTATCACAGATAAGGGCTCCAATTTCATAGCTGATGAGGTTAAAAAATTGTACGCAAAGTTAGGTATTAAACTTGACTATGCTTCCGTATGCCATCCTCAAACAAACGGTCAAGTCGAAAGAGCCAATGGTCTGCTAATGAGCGGCATTAAACCCCGACTAGTGAGCTCCCTATGGGAGTCTGATAAACACTGGGTCGAAGAGCTTGACTCCGTACTCTGGGGGCTGCGGACCACACCCAATCGTACGACCGGATATACACCCTATTTTATGGTTTACGGCGCAGAGGCTGTTCTGCCCTGCTACATTATTCATGACTCACCTCGAGTGTGCATGTACGAGAAGAGGGAAGTCGAGTTAGATCGGCAGGATGACCTAGATGGGCTTGAAGAGGAGCGCGATACAGCGCTAGCACATTCCGCATTTTACCAACAACACGCTAGGCGATACCAGAGCAGAGAAGTGCAGGCCAAGACATACAACGTCCTTGAGCCGAACCTGTGGAACACTGCCAGGCTCCAACGATTTTATGGATAGTTCGGTAGCAATTTCTTCCTCTTTATAAGTTAGGTCTTTTTTTTTAGTTTTTTGTTTTCTCTCCTTTTTGTCTTTACATTTTCTTCAATTGGCAAGTATTTGGCTCACCCGAACTGTCACATGACGAGTACATCCTCAAATGTACATACCTCAAATATACCTGGGGGCTTCTTTAACAAAGCCCATTACCAACAAAGCTCATTGCTTAAAAATGTCGCCTATTTTTACAGTCCATCCTTGCCATTATATGCACCAATATGACGTAAGTTCTGGCCAAGCTGGGTTGCCTTTCTGCTATGCTTACCCCTACGTTTTCGATTGTCCGGCTAAGGCGTAAAGGGAGCACCTCTGCGATTGTTACAACCGGGTAATCCGGATATGTACCTCAGACTGGGTGAAGCCTAAAGCTAGCGCTCTTAAGAGAATAATTGGTCGGCAGATACACGACATATCACATTCTAAAGCGTATCTTAAACTATCATAGGAGATGATATCCTATTGTCCTTCTCACAGGATCGAAAGCCTAGGCCCACATCCTTATGCACGCCGACCCAGAGAAAGGAACCCCTAACGGAACTATTCTCTCTAGAAGATGTTTCTTACGTTAAAAAGTAATATAACATAACTCCCCGAACCCAGTTCATCTATTCAAGCAATTATGACTGGATCGCCTGGTTTCCGAACATATCACGTGCTTTACCACAGATATAGTATTCGGAAGCACTCTAGCCTTTGGGTTTATGGAGGTTATCGTGGAGTAGTCACGACAGATGTCCTAAAGTAAGGACTTGATTGTCGAGCCACAGCCACGTGGTTAGCTTAAAGGGGTTAAGAACGAAACAAAGGACACGAGGAGTTTATACTGGTTTGGCCCCTTGCGGTGAGGGTAAAACCTAATCTAGTTTGAGGTGGAATTGCCGGGGTGTCGATTGCTAGGGTGCGGATGCGCTTGCCTTGCCCTCGATCTATTGTTTCTTGCCCTAAGCTGCTGCCGGGTCGTCCCCTTATATACCCGGGTTGATGCCCTGCGGCCTACGGAGTCCCGGCCGGCTCATACAATCATGTCCGGCACAGTGACTCTTGTTACATGCCTTACAATACAAGTCACATATATGGCGGTTGATACTCATAGGCTTTAAGCCGCCTAAGGCCTTGGGCCCTTATCTAAACCGCCATCATTAACATGCTTCTGGGCTTGGCCCATGAACCGCCACTGGGTAATCCGGCCCCTCCTGGGACGGTCATATGAAATACTTATGTCCCCAACATTAGGCCCCAGGTTGATTTGAACTTGTTCATGTCAATCTTTCTTCATCTGCTTGCGAGAGACTATAACCCGCCATGACATCAGCTTTTGAAATGATGGTGACCCGCCATGACGTCACCTGTTGCTTACCTTTGAACTATCCAGATTCTAACAAATCTTTCCGCATTAAGAGCATCCCGACAATCTAGGCGCATGTATCGTCACTTTCCTGTTTATTCGCATACTCGATCTTCGCGCGTGACCCTTATCCACTTTGCTTATAAATAGGGCCAGGAGCCCTTTCCATTCTCCCCTCGCTTATTCCGCTTCATCTTCTTCCTCGCGACCCTCCTGCATCAGAGCTTCGCCGACGCCGCTGTCTTCTTGATTCGTCTTCATCAACAGCTATAGCATCACATGTCGCTGCCAAGCTTCTTCCGTGTGCCACCACTGCTCATCCGTCCAGGTACGTCGTTCTTGTTCCTTCGTCTTAGATCTTTTAGGGTTCCCATGAAATTCATCAGCGTTTGTCTTCCTTTCCTTCCGCAATTATAAATTTCCTTCTGAACTTAATATCACTTTATGCGCCGATGCTGATAACACCCCCCTTACAAAATATCGTAATATCCCATCTCTGGTAAAGTATATTCCTCCCCAAGACCTGCAGTATTTTGAACTTAGGTTTGCCTGTCCGTCAGTTTAATCTTGATTTTCGAACAGCTATAGATCCAAAATTACCGCTGCAAGCTGTAAAAACTGTTGTTCCCAGACTTAGTGAAATCTGCTTTTCTGAATACCCGCACTTGTCATGGCGGCTTAATTTTCCGACTTATAATTATTCTTATGCCATTAGGCCCCATTTAAGCCGCCATGCTGAACTTGTATTATAACATTTGCTTCCATCTTAGTGAATTGATTCTGAACCGGCAATAACCTTTCCTTCTTTAGGCTTGTTTGTTCATAATGCCACCAAAGACAGTCAGCACGTGCAACTGGGTCCCTTCAATTGTTACTGAAGCCACACTTGCCGATTTTTTCAAGGTTGGATACCTGCCGAATAATCCAGCTATGCCTTACCGCGCACCCAACCCAGGCGAAGAGAAACCTGTACCCAAAGGTGATGAAGTTATTGTCTTCACTAATCACATGAACCGGGGTTTTCACCACCCGGCTCGAAATTCTTCAGGGATGTTCTGCATTTTTTCCAACTCCATCCTCAAGACATCGGACCCAATTCCGTGTCAAATATCTGCAACTTTCAGGTTTTCTATGAAATATATCTTCAAGAGGAGCCCATCATCTTACTTTTTAGGGAGTTCTTTTATCTAAATCGCCAGAATGAATTCACCAATGGACCTAGTTTGGAGCTTGGGGTTGTCTCCATTCAAAGAAGAAGAGACTCTATTTTTCCCTATGCCTGTCTGCCGAGTCATCCAAAAAATTGGAATAAAACTTGGTTTTATAGTGAAGACACTTCCCCGGCTAACGAGCAACGATTGCCGGGTTTCCGTATTCAGCGTTTAGATACCAATCATCCCGTTGTTGAAAAACTCACAGCTGTAGACCGCAAGACAATTGCTCCCACTCTTTCAAAGGTGAAAGCCCTAATGGGAAACGAGTTAACCGGAATTGATTTAGCCTGGTGCTGGCATGCTTGGCGGATCATTCCTTTAAGCCGCAGGACTGGCTTAATGTGTGATTATACTGGAGAAAAAGACGATCCATTACATCACAACTCTAAGGATCTGGAGGCGGATGTAATCGCAGATATGACCAAAACCGTTTAAAATGAGTCCCTGGCTGACTTCCGCAAAGTGGGCCTGCAGCCCTTTTGCAAACTTAACCCCGACACCAGAGGTAAATCTTAACTTTAACTATTGTCATTTTACAATTTTGATTCCCCTCTCAATCTTGAATTTTCCACCTCTCGCAGGCTAAGTCGGCCTTCTGGAAAAAATCTTATGACCATGAAGCTGCCAAGAGGGCCAGAGCCGCCAAGAAAGCCGCCAAGAGAGCCGTAAAAATACCAAGAAGAAAACCAGTGCTTCCGAATTGTTGGAAATGAACTACGGCACTGAGTCGGAGGTAGTCCTTGACTCTCTTGGTTCTTACTTCAACTATCTTATTGACACTAATTATTGTCAGGATGACACGGAGGCCAGCTAGGCCGCGGATGAAGAGGTTATTACTATTTCCTCCGGCTCAGAATCCTTGCCAAGATAAAAAGTTCGATGGGTAACCCGGAAAGTAAGATTTTCACACCCTTCAGCTCATTTAGACCCTCACTTTCTTTTGAAGCAACAACAACACGAGACTCGGCATCGGACTCAGAACACCGGAGAAGAGGAATTGTCCTCTGGTTTACCAAATACCCCAACTCGCCAAAAACGCCGGAATGAGGTCTTTCCACTCTTAAACTCTTGTTACCCGCTAGCGGATCTTATACGTCAAACACTAAATTCGTCTGATTCAAATTATCAGGAAACCTACCATTCATCCTCTGGCGACTCATCTCAAAGTCAACTTCCGGCTTTCAAGACCGCCCCTGGGTAAATAATTTCCTCCCTGTTCATCTTTTCCTTAAATCTTTGTAACTTTACAGTGACTTACTTTAACTCATGCAGAGGCCAAGCTAAACCTATCAAAAAGGCCAAGGCGAGTAAACCGGCCGCTGATCCAAAGGTCATTGAACCGGAGCAGCAGGTCTTGGTAACAGATGCCCATAAGCCGACAGAGGAAGCCACTCATGATGCTCCTCGTGATATTCTTGACACCTCCATTGACCCTGCCAAAACTGATTCTGCAACCGCTAACCCGCCAGCTCCGTTTGACCCGGCAGAGGACCGGACTGAAGATGTTACAGTCATTTGTACTGGTTTCAGAGAGTCGGGCAACCCGACTGTGCTAGCCAAACACACTGCCAAGCAAGAACTCGTTGAGAAACGAAGAGTGAGGTTTGACACATCTCAGTATGCACAGCTGAGTGCTGGCGAAGTCCTTTCAGGATTTCTCAATCAGGTTCACAGCAACCGCGACCTTGAGATTGATATGGTGAAGCAGATGCATCAAAAGTTTGAGGTAAAATTCTTGACCAAACTATAATCATCCTTCCAGCACCCAAGTCTATTGGATATAACAGAAATAAATATGATGTAGACTTAGAAACAATTGTCTCCTTTTGAAATCGGCACACCTCTTAATAAGAAATATGTACTTGAAGAACATTGCATGTGTAGCCCCCAAGGGTCGGCTTAATCAGCTTGAATGAGTCGGTCCTTATTATCATTGCATAGAACTTGCCTGCATACCCTCCATGAGCCGGTGGTATTAATTATGTTGCCGCCGGGTTAGTATAATTAACTGATAATATAGAAGCAATATGCATTAGCCCCCAAGTGCCAAGTACTCTTGCTTGCAAAGTGCTTGGGACTTTCTTGATATGAACCGGTAATTTAAAAAGAATTCCGCATCCATTAGCCCCCAACGGTCAAGTGATCTTGCTTGCAAAGTGCTTGGGACTTTATTTATATGAATCCAGCTCAGAAAAGAACAACTTCAGCCTCCATTAGCCCCCAAGTGCCAAGTACTCTTGCTTGCAAAGTGCTTGGGACTTCAATCTTTGTAAACTAGAAACCAATTTGTTTTACGCTCTCTTTGTATGTTCAGAATACCACTGCTGAACTGCAAACAGAATTAGAAGATGCCAAGAATCGGCTTAAACATCGAGAGTCAGATACCCAGAAGGCTGAATCAAAGTTTCAATTTAGCCTATCTGAAGCAAATGAATTGAAGGCTAAACTTAAGTCAGAGGAGTCTGCGTGGCTGGAAGAAAAACTAACTTGGGAAAAAGAGCTGAATAAGCCGAAACAACTCTGGAAGAGGTGACCACTGAACTCTCCGGGTTATAACACCGTATCTCAGAAATGACTTCTGCCATCTTTGGTAAGCCGCCATGTTGTAACTTAAATAAGATCTTGAGGTAGCTTAACCCGTTCTGATCAACTTTATGGGTCATGTAGGCAGGAGAAGCAGCAATCTTGGCAGAGATCCACTTGTAAAACTCAAAGTTGTCTACACCCTTGTGGAACAACTGTATACTGGAGCGCAGCGTGCCCTAGCTGTTGTCTCTCCATCCAGCCAGGCACCAACATTGTTTGTGGACATCTTAAGAAGACTCTCCGTTCTGCCTGCCAGAATAGAAGAGATAAAACGGTCGTCTGCGAGAGCCGGTGCTGTGGATTCTCACAACTTCAAACGTTAAAGTTTCTGTCCTGGCATCATATTCATCTCCAAAGGTTACCTCCAGATCAACTTTTCCAACTGGGTACGGCGACTTACCAGGCACAACTCCATGAAAGACTGTGTTCGATGGCCTGAGCTTCTTGTAAGTTAATCCCATACGACGAAAGGTATTGTAATAAAGGATATTGATGCTGCTACCTCCATCCATGAGCACCTTGGTGAACTTGTATCCTCTGACCCGAGGGGCCACCACCAGAGCCAGCTGACCCGGATTATCAACTTGGGGCGGGTGATCTTCGCGGCTCCACATAATGGGCTGCTCAGACCATCGCAAGTAACGAGGCACTGCCGGCTCAATAGCATTGACCGCCCTCTTATGAAGCTTCGGGTCTCGTTTGCACAGACTCGTGGTGAACACGTGGTACTGCTCATTGCTTAACTGCTTCGGGTTACTCTGATAACTGGACTGCTGCTGATTCCCTTGGATGTTCTACTGATTGTTGCCGCCTTGACCACCTTGGCCCTGAAATCCGGAGTTTGAGCCGCCGCCACCATGACCCAGACAATGAAAACAGGATCCTGAGCCGCCGTTTGGTCCATAACCGCTCTGGATAAACTCTCTGTAAGACCTCATGATGCTGCAGTCCTTTTCGGATTCTTACCACCAGTATCCTTTTCGGATTCCTTCTAATTTTTCAATTCAGCGAGCTAAGTCCAGCACTCTTCAAGTTCCTTGAGTAAATGGTCATTCTTTTCTCGAATGTAATAAAAAAACAACGATCCTCAAATCAGTTGTACCAACTGCTTTAACTCTCGGGGGCTACTGGCATGGGAACACTCAAAATAAACACTTACCCGCATATCTTTTGAAAGCTGATGAGTGGCTCCGGCGATGTAACGCACAAGATGGGACTATATCTCCCACGTGTCGAGGCACGATTTAGAGGCATAATCGCACGTTGGTATGATCGCAAGAAGGTTAGCTTCACACATTCCCATGTCCAAGAACGAAGGGGAAATAAAATACATAGTTGGCTTACAATCGGCACTTCACACAAAGCATAAATAAGTCATACATTCATCCAAGTACAATCATAGTCCGACTACGGATAAGTTCAAATGAAAAGAAGATAACCACCCACTATGCCCGATCGGCCCTAGTAGGAACCACTACTGATAGTCGGGATATGTCACGTACATACGCCCACGTTCCTCATCGAACTCCCACTTGAGTTCCTGGTCAACAACTGAATCATACTCGGTTGTACCTGCATCTGTGTTTGTAGTAAACTGTAAGTCACGAGGACTAAGCAATCCCATTCCCGGGTATCAAAACTATTAAAGCTTTTGGGTAAGGTTAAAGTGTATAAGTGGGCTGCTGCAAGCGCTAATCGTAGATGAGGTGGCTAGCTTACATATCATCAGAGCGAGAAGATAAGTGAAAGCCGTCGGTCGTGAACTAAATCATGATCACTAGATGATCCTGTCTACCTACGAGTCATCCATAACCCAGCCGTGTTCTCTTCCCGAACTCCCTCGGAAAGAGACCATCACGACTACTCACACGGTAGTGTATTAGATTTGAGGTTTGTGTCAAGTTGTCTACAACCGGATATTAACAAATTCCAATCTGCTACATAACCACGGGCACGGCTTTCGAAAGATCATAACCCTGCAGGGGTGTCCCAACTTAGCCCATAACAAACTCTCATGTTCGGCAGAGGTAATAACCACTTATCTTAGGGAAGGCCCGAGCGTCCTCGGTATCCCGGTGCTCAAGTTCTTCGAGGAAAGGAAAACTAGCCCAAGGAGATCTCCTAGTGAGTCGATACCCGTGTCCAGAGCTGCGCGCTCTCCATCTATGGACTCATCCGTCTGTGCGAAGTGGACAGCAGCCAGAATACCTCGAGTTGCCCCGAGGCGGCACCGCCGACTACTAGGTAGGTGGACCAACACTCAAGTCAAGCATTGGCACGGGCGGTTGAATTAATAATCCTCGGGTTTATAACTCCCTTGGCAAGTTTTAGTTGTTAGGCAAATGGTAAAACCAAAGTTGGATCTCCTCGGGAAAGCTTTACCTTAAGCGAAGAAGCAAGGGGGGCCCATAACACCCGAACCGTGTTAGGAACGCAAAATCAAGGAACTAACACCGGTTTATCGGTTCCTAAGGTGGCATGAGTGGAACAAAACACCGAGCAAAAGGCCAAGCCTTCCACCCATTACCAAGTATATAAGGTGTGTTAATGTAAAATAGATATTGTGTTATTCCCAAAACCCGATCCATATGGAGCAAACTTCATCTTCACCTGCAACAAGTAATGCTATAAGAGGGGGCTTGAGCAAAAGCGTACTTAGCCAAACAACGGTTTGCTAGGTGGGTAGTTAGATGTTTCATGGCAAAGTCGGGCTGACATGCAACAGAATAGGTATCGTGATAAGCAATAGAGCGAGGCATCTAGCATGGCAACAATAAAGGTGATGTCCAGGAATGGTCATCTTGCCTGGTAAGTCGTCAGTGTACTCTGGACCTTGCTCTTCGTACTCGAACTCAGCGGCTGTCTCAACCTCGGACTCGAACTTGTCTCCCGGTGCTACCCAACATAACAAGCATCCAATAAATACACTTGACAAGAAACAAACACATGCTATGCAAGAGAGATGCAAGCATGATGCTACAGAGCTACCGGTATGAAGGGAGATGAAGCCGGGAAGGACATATGAGACATGATGGATACGGGCAAGAACTTGGCAAACCAAGCATGCCACTAGATAGATTGAAAGATTTCGGTCAAAATTGATATAAAGATCATTGGAATCGGATGCACGGTTTGCAAATGGCAAGCAAAACAAGATACAATGCAACACTGATGTTAACAGCAACATGGCATCTTTGGAGCAAGGTTTAATTATGCTACAGTAGCCAAACATGATGAAAAAAGGCATGGATGTGAAATAGACATGATACTCAACAAGTATGAACTCATAGCACACCCAAAAACTTACTAGAACATAATTAAACAAGCATGGCAAGATTCAATAAGTTAACTGATTTCTCAGACTTAGTGAAATTACTAGGCATGCAATCTGGAACGATATGTTGCTGCCTTTGGAGGCACACAACAGCAAGAAAAACAAGTACAACAAGCATGAAATTCACATGAGCATGAAGAAGACATATTATACTTCTAGTTCATCCAAATAAACAATTCATTCCATGAAAGGATTGCTTAATACGAGCTTTGCCAAAATGAATGTTCTATTAACAGGCTGACAATTTTAATTTCAAGCATTTTGAGAGCAAGATTAGAACAAGCTACAGCAAGGCATATATGCAAACAAAGGCATGGATTGATAGACAACAACATGGACATCAAGACATGCTCACTAGTTAATACAAAGCATGCATGGAAAACATTGTGGCATCAAGTTTACATGGCAACATGTTATTACAGATTCCAGACTTAGCAGTTTTTTCACTAAGTGTAAAACAACAACATTGGCATGGCATATTTACAAGATTGTTTAAGTACCACATAGCATATCATGGAAAACCAAATACACCACTTCAAATAGAACATGATTATGCTCCTAAAACATGTTGACATGTAGCTCAAAATAAAATCACACAAAATGCTACAAAAAAGAAAAATCATCAAGTTATAACAATTTCCGCAACTTAACAGCCACAAGCACTTTTGCAACAGGGTTAAACATGGATTAATGCAACCTACCCTGTATGCAAATGCATCCATCATGAAGAGCATCACAAGACAAACATTTCGACATATCATACACTCCATTTGGACCAACATGCACAAAGTTACGACCTCACGAACATGCTAACATATTGTTAACAGACAACTAGTACTGAAACAGTAACATCACATAGCAGTTTGGCAATGATGACTAAGACATCTAGATGAACCCTAACATACACAAAACTGATGCCATTACGTAGAACACTTCTAGACGAACATTTCGATATATCATATGCGCAAAACAAAGCTACTATCTTTGAGATACGACATGATGAAAGAGGCAACATAATATAGGGATTTCGGGACTTAGAGAAATTTACCCCTCCGAAAAAGTCAACGTGGGATGGGACGGAGCGGGATGGCGAGATCCGGGCGGAGCGGGTTGGCGTTTGGGTTGGAGGGAGTGGTGGATCTGGTCCACCTGACCAGATCCAACCAGAACCCGACGAAGAAGACGATGACGGCGGCGGTGGAGGTGGCCGGAGCGGCGGGGCGGCGGTGAGGCGGCTCGGTCGGCGCAGGGGCGCGGTGGCCGGCGGCGGCGAGGTCGCCGGGGCGGCGATGCACGGTGGTGGTCGGGGCTGGCGTGGGCGCGGCGCCTAGCTCGCCGGCGGAGAAGCGGGCAGAGGGAGCCGAGGCGGTCGGCGGTGGGATCCCGACGATGGAGGCGGTTGTCGTCGGGCCAGCCGGGGCGCGCAGGGCGGCAGCGATGCTCGTGAGCGGAGGCGGCGGTGAGGCAAAGCTCGGGCGGCGGCGGGCGAATGGGCCAGCGGGCCGTCTACGGGCCCCGTGGGCCTATGCGGTGGCGGCGGTGGATCTGGTGTGGGGGCGCGCGGCGTGTCCGGCGCGTACGGACACGCCCGCTCGGCACGGATCCTGAGGCGAGGCTGGAGCTAGGAGGAGGCTAGGGTTTTCTTCCCAAATTGGACGGGGTGGACGTTTTTATAGATAGAGGGAGCTAGGAGAGTCCAAATGGGGTACGGTTCTCGCCCACACAATCACGATCCAATGACCGAGAGCATGGAGGTGGTTAGGATGGGCTTGTGGGCTGTTGTGGAGGGGTGCTGGGCCAAAAGAGATAGGGCTTCCGGTGTGTTATGCGGTTAACCGCTGGAGTATCAAACGACCTCCAAACGAGACGAAACTTGACAGGTGGTCTACTGGTGATATACCAAAACCACTCGACAACTCTTGGCCCATTCCGAGGGTGTTTTTATCCCACTCATGAAACAAAGACTTGAGAGGTGCGACGGGTGCCGCATGAGAGAGTCGGAACCCGAAACAGACAATGAAGAGGATGGAGACGATGCAACTACACACGGATGCAAGTGAGACTATGCCAATGTAATGCACGAAATGAAAATGACATGGTGACATGCAACACACGCACAAGGCAAAAACGAAGAAACCTGAAATGAAGGAAGAGCCCAGAATGGAAATTATTAAGTCAACGATGCAAATATTGCCATAATTGGAATTGTTACATCTGGGGCGTTACAAACTCTCCTCCACTACGAAAAGATCTCATCCCGAGATATAGGACTGAAAGAAAGTGGGATACTCGGAACGGAGATGATCTTCTCATTCCCATGTAGCTTCTCGGTCGGTATGGTGTGACCACTTCACTTTCAAGAATTTGATGGACTCGTTGCGGGTCTTGTGCTCAGTTTCTTCAAGGATAGCAATGGGGTGCTTACGATAAGACAAGTCTTTTTAAGATCAATCTCTTCGAAAGGAATGGTGCATTCAGGCGTCTTGAAGCACTTGCGGAGTTGTGACACGTGAAACATGTGATGCATATTTGCAAAGTTGGAGGGAAGCTCGAGTTGGTAGGCTAGATCGCCTCTCTTGCCAATTATCTTGAAAGGACCCATGTATCTTGGAGCAAGCTTGCCCTTGATACCGAACCTCTGAGTGCCCTTCATAGTAGAAACACGAAGATACACATGATCACCAATGTAGAAAGCCAAGTCCCGATGCTTGCCGTCATAGTAGCTCCTTTGGTGTGATTGCGTGGCCTTGAGATTCTCACGTATGACTTTTCACATTTCTTCGGCCTCTGAGATCAAATCATTTCCAAGGAGTTGACGTTCACCAGTCCCGGACCAGTTGAGAGGGGTACAGCACTTTCTGCCATAGAGAATTTCAAACGGTGATTTGCCTGCACTTGCTTGGAAGCTGTTGTTGTAGGAGAACTCGGCAAATGGAAGCCAGTCTTCCCATTTCATGTCGAAGGAGATTACACATGCCCTGAGCATATCTTCAAGAATTTGGTTCACTCTTTCGACTTGGCCACTAGTCTAAGGGTGAAAAGTTGTATTCAAGCGAACCTTAGTACCCATAGCTAACTGGAAAGAATCCCAGAATTTCGAAGTGAAAAAGCTTCCACGATCTGTGGAGATTACTTGAGGGATACCATGAAAATAGACAATTTTGGAGGGTACAGCTCTGCCAGTTGTGATGTGTTGATGGATTCCTTGACTAGAAGGAAATGAGCCACTTTTGTGAGCTTATCAATCACCACAAAGATAGCGTCGTTTCCTCGCTTGGACTTGGGGAAGCCGGTGATGAAATCCATCTCAATGTGATCGAAATTCCACTCAGGAATAGGCAAAGGTTGGAGAAGTCCAACTGGATGTTGATGCTCTGCTTTCATTCTTCGGCAGACATCACACTCGTTCACGAATTAAGCAATTTCTCTTTTCATGCGAGTCCACCAATAGGATTGCTTGAGGTCATGGTACATCTTAGAGCTTCATTGATGTATCGAGAGGAGGGAATTATGAGCCTCATACATTATGACCTTCCGTAGGTCACCTTTAGGAACCACAATCCGGTCCTCAAAGAATAAGTTGTCCTTGTCATCAATGCGGTAGCACTTGTACTTTGGAGTACCTTTGGCAATACCATGCTTCACTTTCTTCACCATAGCATCAAGAAGTTGAGCTTCATGGATTTGATCTTCCAAGGTAGAAGCGACTTGAAGGTTGGCAAGAAATCCTTGTGGAATAATTTGAAGGTTGAGTTTCCGGAATGCTTCACAGAGATCCGGTTGCAACTGTTTGAGGATGAGACTGTTGCAATGAGCCTTTCTTCTCAAGGCGTCTGCAATCACGTTGGCCCTGCCAGGAGTGTACTCAATGCTTGGGTTGTACTCTTGAATCATTTCGACCCAACGAGTCTGACGTATGTTCAGGTTTGGCTGGGTGAAGATGTACTTCAGGCTCTTGTGATTGGTGAAGATGTCCACTTTTCTGCCCAATAGAAGGTGTCACCATGTGATCAAGGCATGAACAACTGCTGCTAGCTCAAGATCATGTGTGGGTAATTCTTCTCATTTGGTTTAAGCTGACGCGAAGTGTATGCAATGATCTTCTTGTCTTACATGAGAACACCGCCGAGGCCTTGCAATGAAGCATCACAGAACACTTCATAAGGCTTGGACTCATCCGGAAGAGTAAGTACCGGAGCAGAAATGAGCTTCTCTTTGAGGGTATTGAATGCCACATCACAATCAGGAGTCCATGAGTACTTGACATTATTTTGCAACAGGTTGGACAGAGTCTTGGCAATCTTGGAAAAGTTCTCAAGGAACCTTCTACAATAGCTTGCGAGGCCGAGGAAACTTCGGAGTTGTTTGACATTCTCAGGAGGTTCCCACTTCACAATAGCTTTAGCGTTCTCGGGGTTAATAGAAATGCCCTTGGCAGAGATAATATGACCAAGATAGAGGATTTCATCGAGCCAAAATTCACATTTGGAGAACTTTGCATAAAAGTGGTGCTCTTTGAGCCTGTCGAGAACCAAACGGAGGTTCTTGGCGTCGTCTTGTTTATTCTTGGAGAATACCAGAATATCATCAAGATAAACGAGGACGAACTCATTGGTGTAGGGGTTGAATATGAAATGCATCATCCGAGAGAAGGTGGGACGTGCATTTTCAAGCGCGACGGACATGACTGTGTACTCGTAGGAGCCATAACTTGTCCTGAATGCGGTCTTGGGAATATCCTCTTCACGGATACGAATTTGATGGTAGCCCATCCGGAGATCAAGCTTCGAGAAAACCTTGTCTCCTTTGAGCTACTCGAACAGTTCATTGATATTGGGGAGCGGGTATTTATTCTTAATTGTCTTCTTGCTCAATGGCCAGTAATCAATGCACAACCGTTCCGTACCATCCTTCTTCTTGACAAAAAGAACACCACAGCCCCAAAGTGAAGAACTTGGCCTGATCAGACCCATGCGTTCTTGCTCATCAAGTTGCTTCTTCAACTCCTTCAACTCTTTAGGAGATAGCTTGTATGGACGCCGACAGGCTGGCTCTGTGCCAGGTTCAAGTTCACTGACGAATTCAACTGGACGGTTGGGAGGCATTCCTGGCAATTCTTCAGGAAAAACATCTTCATATTCACAAACTACCGGAATCTGGGATATGGCACTAATCTCGCCCTTGTCATTGAGAGAGAATAGCCTGATTGTGTTATCTCGAGCTGCGAAGATAATCACGTCTTCGGAAGGATGAGTAAGATTGACCTCCTTGTTTGCACAATCAAGAAGAGCATCATGCTTAGAGAGCCAATCCATTCCAAGAATAAGATCAATGTCTGAATTGCCGAGAACAACTGGAGAAGCTAAAAATTTATAATCGCCCATCTTGTTGGAGATATCCGGAACCATCAATTTGGAGGTCATAATCTTCCCCGGAGAGACTATTGATAGAGGCCTTGGTGTATCTATGGGACATAAATCATGCTTATCGATGAATGGTGAAGAAATGAAAGACAGCGATGCACCTAAATAAAATAAAACTTGAGAGGAATAGAGTTAACTGGAATTGTACCCATGATCACTTGAGAGGAATATTCTGCTTGAGCTGAGTTCATCAGGTTCACTCTTGCATACTTGGGATTGTGCTTCACAATAGCATTGCTTGACGGTTTGATAGGAGGAGGAGGCGGAAGGCGCCTCTGGTTGCACTTGTTCGCATAGTGACCTTTCTGACCACACTTGTTGCAACTAACTTCATAGAGTGGCCGATGATAAGGACCGCTTGGCCTTGTAGCTTGAAACTGAGACGTGTCCTGGTTGCTTGGGTTGGGTGGGTGGGAAGATCCACGACCACCTGAGTGCTTGTTCTGACTTGGAGGACGGAAAACTGGAGGTGGCGGAAGCTAGAACTTCTGCTGTTTAGCAACCACTTCTGAGGAGGAAGAGGAGCTGAGTGCATCTCTTATTCTTTTCCTTGAAGCATCAAACTTGAGCTGGGCAGCTTCTTGCTTGAGAGCCATGTTGTAGAATTGATCAAATTCATCTGGCTCGAAGAGAGTGAGAGCAAGCTAGAGTTCATCTTTCAGACCACCTCGGAATTGGTAGATCTTGCTCATTGCATCAGGAATGTCTTGCTTAGCATAACGGGCCAGATTCTAGAACTTCACATTGTACCGATACACAAATATGTTGCCCTGCTTGAGGTTGCGGAATCGCTCACGCATGCCTTCGATGACACTGGTAGGGATGTGATGAGAATGAAAATCGCGGCAGAAGTCAGTCCAAGAGATCTCACGACCCGGTGTGGAGTCTTTGTACTATTGCCACCAATCTGCAACTTGGTCTTTGAGTTGGAATGTGGCAAACTTGACATAATCCACTAGGTTGACATTACTGCACTCGAAGTGTTTGTTGATGTCAGTGATCCAATCCTCGGCATCGAGCGGATCAACACAGTAGTTGAAGGACTTGGATTGGTTTGCCAGGAATTGGTTCAGAGTAGCAAAGTGAGGTTGATTGAACAGATTTCCTTGGCCTTGGTTCCCTTGGTTGCCTTGATTTGCTTCGAAACTCTACATCACTTGCATGAGCATCTGAGTGTTTGCATTGGTTGCTTGTATAATCGCTCTCCATGCCTCAGCCGGACGAGGAGGCGAAGGAGGATGCTCTTCTTCACCCTCTGGGTTATGGCTGGGAACTTTCTTAGGTGCCATCCTGAAGATGATGACAACCATTAGACATTGAATAAAATAAAAGATATGATGAATCAACGGCTAGTTATTTGCAACATACAGTCTTCTCAATGAACATCGGAACAAAATTGAACGAATGAATTCCATAGGTTAATGGTACATCAACTTGTCGAGAAGCCACTTGGGAGAACAAAATGATAAAATAAAACAACAAGGTAACAGATGGAACAAATAAATAATAGAGTTTTCGTCCCACATGTTCATGCTGATGCCCCATGGCACGTGTTACAAATGGCCTTGCAATCCCCGGATCAACATAGCCAAGGATCCTTTAAGATGCAACCCCCTAGTGTAACAATGCGGATGATAACCTCTCCACTAGATGTTGAACCCCAACCTCATATCATGCACCCGTTGGAAGATTACCTACGAGCTACTTGAAACCCACCTATTAATTCCCGAAGCTTTCCGGTTATGCAATCTGGTGTTGGGGATACAGGGGAAGCACCGCATATCACTCAACTAATAAATCCTACATCCAGTTGTATCCATCCGTCAACACATTACCAGGCACCTTCGGAAACCGTTTACCCCGGAGCTTAAAAACGCATCCGCTATACTAGTTGTGGCAATACTCCCGAACTATCCCCAAGTACTGGGTGACATCGGGGTTATCTCACCACCAGACACGCATAGAAGAGTTTTCGATGTCAGCTGCCTCTGGTATTCTAGAACTACAACGATACAATTGTGACGACAACACCTCGGAGCTCAACTCCTCGGGACACTGCCACAACCCCTAAATGACAGGAGGCACCAAGAACAATGTTCTCGTCACAAAGATATCGGAACAATCCAGACAATACCCTCGTGATCCTAATTTTTTTTTTGGTGAAAATTGAGGATACTGATGTTGAAACAACGTCAAGAGTCCTCACCAGAGCGACGAAGGGGACGAGGAGTAAAAGAAATCCTACTCTCTGATATATATATATATACATATATATATATATATATACATATATATATATATATATATATATATATATATATATATTTTTTTTGTGTGTGTGCCTAGACTCAACATCGGCAGCGGTTCGATCAACAGTGGCTCCTAGGTCGGGGAAGGCTCTGATTACCAACTTGTAACGCCCAAGATGCGACTATATCTCCCACGTGTCGAGGCATGACTTAGAGGCATAATCGCATGTTGGTATGATCGCAAGAAGGTTATCTTCACACATTCTCATGTACAAGAACAAAGGGGAAAATAAAATACATAGTTGGCTTACAATCGCCACTTCACACAAAGCATAAATAAGTCATACATTCATCAAAGTACAATCATACTCCGACTACGCACAAGTTCAAATGAAAAGAAGATAACCACCCACTATGCCCGATCGGCCCTAGTTGGAACCACTACTAATCGTCGAGATATGTTACGTACATGCGCCCACGTTCCTCATCGAAATCCCACTTGAGTTCCTGGTCATCAACTGAATTGTACTCGGTTGTACCTGCATCTGTGTTTGTAGTAAACTATGAGTCACGAGGACTCAACAATCCCATTCCCGGGTATCAAAACTATTAAAGCTCTTGGGTAAGGTTAAAGTATATAAGTGGGCTGCTGCAAGCGCTAAGCGTAGATTAGGTGGCTAGATTACGCATCATCAGAGCGAGAAGAGAAGCGAAAGCCATCGGCCGTGAACTAAATCATGATCACTAGATGATCCTGTCTACCTACGAGTCATCCATAACCCAGTCGTGTTCTCTTCCCGAACTCCCTCGAAAAGAGACCATCATGACTACTCACACGGTAGTGTATTAGGTTTGAGGTTTGTTTCAAGTTGTCTACAACGGATATTAACAAATTCCAATCCGCCACATAACAACGGGCACAGCTTCCGAAAGATCATAACCCTGCAGGGGTGTCCCAACTTAGCCCATAACAATCTCTCACGATTAGTAAAGGTAATAACCCCTTATCTTAGGGAAGGCCTGAGCGTCCTCGGAATCCCGGTGCTCAAGTTCTTTGAGGAAAGGACACAACAGCAATATGGAACGATATGTTGATGCCTTTGGAAGAACACAACAGCAAGCAAAACAAGTACAACAAGCATGAAATTCATATGAGCATGAAAGACATATTATACTTGCAGTTCATCCAAAGAAAACATTCATTCCATGCAAGTGTGGTTTAATACGAGCTTTGCCAAAATGAATGTTCTGTTAATAGGCTGATAGTTTTAATTTCAAGCATTTCGAGAGCAAGATTACAACAAGCTGGGCATATATGCAAACAAAGGCATGGATTGATATACAACAACATGGACATCAATACATGCTCACTAGTTAATACAAAGCATGCATGGAAAAGATTGTGGAATCAAGTTTACATGGCAACATGTTATTACAGATTCCAGACTTAGTAGTTTTTCACTAAGCGTAAAACAACAACATTGGCATGGCATGTTTACAAGCTTGTTTAAGTCACCACAGAGCATATCATGGAAAACCAAATACACCACTTCAAAGACAACATGATTATGCTCCTAAAACATGTTGACATGTGGCTCCAAGGAAAATCACACAAAATGCTAGGAAAAAGACAAGTCATCAACTTATAACAATTTCAGCAACTTAATAGCCACAAGCACTTTTGCAACAGGGTTAAACATGGCATAATGCAACCTACCCTGTATGCAAATGCATCCATCATGAAGAGCATCACAAGACAAACATTTCTACATATCATATACTCCATTTGGACCAACATGCACAAAGTTACGACCTCACGAACATGCTAACATATAGTTAACAGACAACTAGTGTTGAAACAGTAACATCACATAGCAGTTTGGCAACGATGGTTAAGACATCTAGATGAACCCTAACATGCACAAAACGATGCCATCACGTAGAGCACTTCTAGACGAACATTTTGATATATCATATGCGCAAAACGGAGCTACGAGCACAGGGATACGACATGATGAAGGAGGTAACATAATATAGGGATTTCGGGACTTGGAGAAATTTACCCCTCCGAAAAAGTCAACGCGGGATGGGACGGAGCGGGATGGCGAGATCCGGGCGGAGCGGGATGGCGTTTGGGTTGGAGGGAGTGGTGGATCTGGTCCACCTGACCAGGTCTGGCCGAAAGCCGCCGGAGAAGACGACGACGACGACGGTGGAGGTGGCCGGAGCGGCGAGGCGGTGGTGAGGTGGCTCGGTCGGCGCGGGGGCACTATGGCCGACGACGGCGAGGCGCAGCGGCGGTCGGGGCCGGCGCGGGCGCGGCGCCGATCTCGCCGGCGGCGATGTGGGCGAAGGGAGCCAAGGTGGCCGGTGGCGGGATCCTGGCGGCGGTCGTCGGGCCGGCCGAGGCGCGCGGGGTGGCAGCGATGCTCGCGGGCGGATGCAGCGTTGAGGCGAAGCTCAGGCAGCGGCGGGAGAACGGGCCGATGGGCCAGCTACGGGCCTCGCGGGCCCGCACAGTGGCGGCGGCGGATCCAGTGCGGGGGCACGCGGTGTGTCCGGCGCGTACGGACACGTCCACCCAGCACGGATCCTGAGGCGAGGCTGGAGCTAGGAGGAGGCTAGGGTTTTCTTCCCAAATTGGATGGGGTGGACGTTTTTTATAGATAGAGGGAGCTAGGAGAGTCCAAATGGGGTGCGGTTTTCGCCCACACGATCATGATCCAACGACCGAGAGCATGGATGTGTTTAGGATGGGCTTGTGGGCTGTTGTGGAGGGGTGCTGGGCCAAAAGAGATAGGGCTTCTGGTGTGTTATACGGTTAACCGCTGGAGTATCGAACGACCTCCAAACGAGACGAAACTAGACAGGCGGTCTACCGGTGATATACCAAGACCACTCGACAACTCTCGGCCCATTCCGAGGGTGTTTTTATCCCACTCACGAACCAAAGACTTGAGAGGTGCGACGGGTGCCGCGTGAGAGAGTCAAAACCCAAAATGGACAACGAAGAGGATGGAGATGATGCAACTACACACGGATGCAAGTGAGACTATGCCAATGCAATGCACATAATGAAAATGACATGGTGACTTGCAACACATGCACAAGGCAAAAACGAAGAAACTCGAAATGAAGGAAGAGCCCAGAATGGAATTGATTAAGTCAACGATGCAAATATTGCCATAATTGGAATTGTTACATCTAGGGTGTTACAGGCGAGTCAGTCTTGAGCGGCTCGGATATAGGCATCTGCGGAGTTGAGGGCGTTAAACGCCTCCTCAGAAAAAGCGGGATCACACATGGCTGCTTTCCGCCGTCAGTGAATCATCGCAACCTCCACTTCGGAATTGGTGGCTGACACTTCATCTGAATCCTCCTCGGGAGGACAATCCGGCACCGAATCAACATTAACCCCTGATGGGCCTGAGGCCGGATTGGCTGTAGCTTCGCCTGCATTGCCTCTGGAGACATTCCGGTGGGTACTCCTCCTAAAAGGACAAAAAAGCGGAAAGTTGTAATACCGATTTCACCACCCAGCACTTGCGAAAACAAACATACATCTTTGAAGGTCCGCTGGTGTTCGCGGTCCTCTTTCGCTTTGAGGCCTCAGCCGATGCGGGCGTCACCCTCTGGGTTGACGGTTTTTGCATAGTTCGGCGTGAGGAGCATCGTCCCTGTTCAAGTATGATAGAATACAGTGGGTAAGGTGAATCGGGAATCTTCTATTTTGATGAGATATGTCCTGAAATACTTACACGGGAGGAAGGAATGAGTCCTGGGTAATCGGCTACTATAGCCACTAGGGGACCCTCACGACAGGCTTGGTAGAAGACTCCATCTTCTAACTCTGTACCTACGTCGTAATCTTCATCATATCCGGGGCCTGCATTTTGAAACTGGTCATCTGGCTGTGGGGCAGGACTGTTAATCCCCTCGATCACCTTCCTTCACTCCTGTTGGGAGAAACCGAACACAATTCGGTGAATGAATCATAACAAAGAAAAATTGAGCGGTCAAAGAGAGAGACTTACCCTGTTGGGAGGATTGTACATAGAAAGGCCCTCCTGGCATGTTAAACGGATGAAGTCTTGTTTCTCTCCTTTATAGAGGCCTTCCAGGACAACGCCTAGAACGGTAGGGTAATCTCGATCTAGGCATTGGCAGCGCGAGGCATCATTCTGACCATTGTAGTGCCACATCAGAAATCCTCTGGCTTGAAGCGGTTGCACACATCGCGTCATTGAAATGGCCATCACTTCGATTATAGATAATCCCGAACTGGCGAGCAATTTGATCTTGCCAGCCAGTCTGCTAACCTCCGCTCTCTCTTCTTCCGAGGGACCGCGGGGACGCCAGTCGAAAAGCTTCTTTGGCGGAGCACTGGAATACTTGGGGAGTCCTCGCCGAACTAGATCCGGCAAAGCGATGTCCTCAATCTAAAACCACTCCGAAGGCCACTCTTCGGATGCCTTCTTTGGAGTACCCGGCAGATAGCCTGTCCCGACTATGCGCCATACTTCAATGCCCCCAACTTCAAATATGAATCCTTTTTCCGATTGAGGCACAAGGCAGAAATACTTTCTCCACTGCTCGAAGTAAGGCTCGTAGCCCAAGAACAGTTTGCATAAAGCGACAAAACCCGCAATATGCAGGATTGACCTTGGAGTAAGATCATGCAGTTGGAGGTCGTAGAACTCCAGGAGTCCCCTAAGAAAGGGGTGGACGGGGAACCCCATGTCTCTTAAAAGGTAGGGGATGAAACATACCCGTTCTCCATGAGAGGGGTTGGGAAAACTATCTGCCAGGGCTTGGTTGTCGATAGACGTTAGTCCACCCCGGACGGGGACTAGATCCTCTAGGGGAGATACCCCTGCGCTTGCAGTGTCCGTAGATGCACGTTGGACACAGAGCAGCTTTTCCAATCTCCTTCACGAGGGCCGTGAGGGTGCGAGAAAGAGCTTGGGGAACTGGCTACGTTTGAAGATTTTTTGCAGGCACTAGGGTTTCTTCCGCGTGGAATGGGATGAAGAGGCAGTTGGGATGTATTCTCTTATATAGGCGCCTTCTCTGAACGGTCAAGGGGGTATTTGCAAAATACTCCCAGATGATTCACATTTGTTGGACACGTGGAAGCCAAGGCGACGGCGGCGAGGAATCGGCGGACTATAATGTTTAAAGAAGCCGAACTATCATCTAGGAGGACTCACCTTGCAAGACCGAAGACATGAAGCCCGATACAATCTCACCCTAGAAGGCAAGTCCGGGGGCTACTGAGGGAGTCC
The DNA here is from genome assembly GCA_902687465.1 of Secale cereale. Classification (NCBI taxonomy): domain Eukaryota; kingdom Viridiplantae; phylum Streptophyta; class Magnoliopsida; order Poales; family Poaceae; genus Secale; species Secale cereale. The sequence continues at coordinate 408,778,337 of LR738712.1, forward strand.
TGTATTTAGGGCTCCTTAGTCAACTGGGTCGTTGAAGCTGGGCTGGATTGATGGGCCGCACAAAGAAGAAGAGGAAGACCCTCCTCCGTATTCTGTCAGGACTCTTATGTACGTAGAACGGAAAGTGTAGAGTCCGGATGTATCAATTACTTCCTCCCCAAGTCACCCTTGTAACCCTAGGTTCCCTCTGACGTGTATATAAGCCGGGGGGTTTAGTCTGTTGAGGGGATCATCGTCATCACAGTATCCTCATAGGCTAGACTTAGGGTTTAGCCATTACGATCTCGAGGTAGATCAACTCTTGTATTCGTATTCATCCATACTAATATAGCAGGAAGTAGGGCATTACCTTGATCGAGAGGGCCTGAACCTGGGTAAACATCGTGTCCCCAGCCTCCTATTACCATCTATCCTCTAAACGCATAGCTTGGGCCCCCTACCCGAGATCTACCGGTTTTGACACCGACATCATCCTACCGCTGGGGTCGCCATGGTCTTCTTCAATGACCTCTCCAGCGGTTCCTCCGACGACGATGAATTTTTCATGTCTCGGGCATGCCTCTCTTATCTCTCTCGGGTTATGACTTGGAATGGAGGATTTTAACCCGCTGTTGATTTGAGTCATTTCTTCCTCATGTAGCTCCCTAGGACCATTAGTTGCAACGAATGGAGCCGGGTGGCTGAAGATCTGCCTGCTCGTTGTCACCGTCAACTCCATGCGTGAAGCTAGTTGCGTTTGAATCTGTGGATAGTGGGAGAAGTTTCTGGCATGTACAGAGAAGGTTAGCCCCCACTTTCGTTGTTACAAATCATTTCTTAGATGTTATTCAGACACTGTCACCGTGCTATGTTATTCTAGGTGTTAAGATAGTGTCACAGTTTGTACCTAGTATCTAGAAATGTTGCCATGTCATCGGCGGTGCCATTAGAAAATTATTTGGCACCGCTTCAGCAGTTTGTGCTGCCAACTTTGGTCCACACATCCGAGCAGCCAAGCAGTAAAATACTAAATCTTTATGACACGAAGGAACTAGGCATCAGAGTAACTGGGTGCTCCGGAGTCCGGGTCCATGATTTATTTCCGCTGCATCGGCATGCCAGTGTAGGGCACCAGTGCCACATGTAGCAACAGTTGTCTTTACACCGGTTTTTGCATACATAGTGGATGACCGTAGTGCTATTAGTTCTATGTTACTAAATTTGTGCAGGTTCACACCTGTTAGTATCAATTTGCTATCATCCAAACATTGCCGCTATGTTGTTGCAGTTATATTTAGCTTCCTCATAAAATGTGCAATTTGTTATTTATAGTACATGACTAAGAACTTGTAGCGTGGTTGTAGTTAATTATAGCTTCTAATGTTTCAAAATTTGGTTGTTTCTAATTCATTTGCAGTTGATCTTTTTGAGAAGATATTTCATAATTAACTTGTTTCTTCAGTTTATCAAAATATGTATTTGGTGATTTTTCTATGTTGCTAGAAACCCATTTCCCCTATAATTGTCACTGATCTAGTTTTAAATATTATAGGATGAACAGAAGTGTTCTTACCTAGAGTGAGTTGATCTAGAGCGGCCATAGTCTTTCAATATGTGCCTAGCAAAGCTCTGGCGCATGTATGAGGAAGAGAACAGAGGTAGGCTTAGAGAAAGTGTTGTCAACGCTGAAGAATATTTGAATATGCGGGATAAAAAGTGGAAGATGGAGAATGAGCTCAAAATTTTAAATTAGACTTTGCTAAGATGGTGTTGGTGAAGGACGAGGCTCTTTCCTTGTTGGCCAGTGCAAAATAGGTTCTTACTGAACTGAAAGCAGAGGGGGATAAGACGAGCCTGACTGATCTCGATTAGGGAAATGAATATATTGTTCTAATATTGTTCTTACGAAGGTGAACTAACTATATGTTGTACTGTGTTGTTTTCACGTAGCTATCGTACTGTGATGTTAAAATATATTTATGTGCCTGATATGAAATTGTCAAACAGCTGTTTGATATGAAATGTGAATTTGCGTAATACTGGAATTATTAATTGTAAACTAATAAATTTGCTAAATGGGTCATGGAACTTTGCAAACGGTTCTAGCAGTAAAACTGCTTGTGATGGATAGCCCAATGCCATACAGTTTTCTTCATCGAATCGTGTGTGATGTAGTTGAATAAAAGCAAACGGTTAACCAAGGCAGAGCGTGTATGATAGTTACACCTATCACACACGGGGCTATACATAAAACTGTGTGGGATGTATATACGAACATAAATGTTTTCCTTGGATTGACTGTGTGGGATGTACATACGAACGGAAATGTTTTCCCTGTATTGACTCTATGAGATGTACATAAGAACGGAAATGTATTCCTTGGATTGACTGTGTGGACCGTACATAACAAACGAAAACATTTTTTGGGGATCGACTATGTGGGATGTACTTACGACCGGAACCGATTGGGCCTGTATAACTGTATTTGATCGCTCGCCCGTCGCACACGACCTCATTTTGCCAAACGTGTGTGACCGAAGGGCCTAGCCTCGACGGTTTGTAGGTCGTATGGGAAGGACCCCCCTATCGCAGTCACTCACTTAGTGGCGGTTCGAAATGTCATCATGGAAAGCGATTAAAACCCGTTTGTATAGCACCTCGTTGCACCAGTGTGTGTCCCTCTCAAAAGGTGTGTACATCAAGTATAATTGTGGCAAACTAAAAATCAAAGACTCACATCATACAAGACGCTCCAAGCAAAAAACATATCATGCGGTCAATAAAAATATAGCCTCAAGTAAATTTTACCGATGGATTGAAGACGTAAAAGGGGATGCCATCCGGGGCATTTCAAACTTAGATGCTTGGTTATCCTTGAATATTACCTGGAGGTACCTTGGGAATCCCCAATCTTAGGCTCTTGCCTCTCCTTATTCTCTATTCCATCAAGTCTTTACCCAAAACTTGAAAACTTCACAACACAAAACTCAACAGAAAACTCATGATATCCGTTAGCGTAATAAATCAAATAAGCACTTTAGGTACTGTTGTGAACTCATTCTAATTTTATATTGGTGTTATATCTACTGTATTATATCTTCTCCACGTTCATACCCCCCGATACTACCCATAGATTCATCAAATTGAGAAAACAACACGATGAAAATAGTCTGTCCAAAACATAAAAGTCTGTAGGAATATAAAAACTTAGCATACTTCTGTAACTCTAAAAATTCCAAAACATTGGGAAAACATGGGCAAGTTTTATAACAATCTTGTGTAAAACTTTCAGAAAATTATCACGCTCTAGTGAGTTATAGAATTTTCTACACTGGACGCGAAAGTTCCTATTTTCAGCAAAATCAAATCATCAATCTTCCCAACCATCCCAAAGGTCTTACTTGGTGCAAATACTAAATAAAAACATGAAAACACATCTAACTAGAGGCTATATGATATATTTATTCAAAAACACAAAGAAAAAGATTCAAAAAATAATAAAATTGGGTTGCCTCCCAAAAAGCCCTTGTGTTTCACGCCCCTAGCTAGGAAAAAAGCAACGATCTAGGTATTGTCATCTTTGGTATTCATTCCATAAGTAGCTGTAATAATAGATTCATATGGTAACTTAATTTTATTTCTTGGAAAGTGTTACATACCCTTCCTTAATGGAAATTAAAATCTAATGTTTCCTTCTTTCATATCAGTAATTGCACCAATCATTCTAAGGAAAGGTCTACCAAGAATAATAGGGCATGTTGGATTACAATCTCTATCGAGAACAATAAAATCTATGGGCACATAATTCCTATTTGCAATAATAAGAACATCATTAATCCTTCCCATATGTTTTTTAATAGTGGAATCCGCTAGATGAAAATTTAAAGAACAATCATCAAGTTTATGGAAACCTAGCACATCACATAAATTTTTTGGAATTCTTGAAACGCTAGCACCAAAATCACACAAAGCATTGCCCTCATAATATTTGGTCTTGATTTTAATAGTAGGTTTCGAATCATCATAAAGCTTTCGAGGGATTGAAACCTACAACTCAAGTTTTTCTTCAAAAGATTTCATCATAGCATCAACAATATGTTTCGTAAAAGCTTTCTTTTGATTATAAGCATGAGGAGAATTTAACATGGATTACAACAAGGAAATACATTCTATCAAAGAGAAACTATCATAATTAAAATCCTTGAAATCCAAAATAGTAGGTTCATTGCTAGCTAATGTTTTGACGTCTCCAATCCCACTTTTATCACTTTTTCACTAAGATCTTTATTCTCCAAATTATCGAGACGCCTTTTATCTAAAGTTGAGTCATGTTCAGTCCCTTCCTTTTCAAAATCTATAGTAGCAAGAGTCGAGCCAAGCATCTTAAGATCTTCATCATTGTTAACACAAACTATAAAAATGCGTTTTTTCTAGAAATTCTCTTTTAGCATGCAACCTAGCCGCTCTCTCTTTACCCTCATTAATAGAAATTTGCATAACCTTCAAAGATTCATTAATATCATGCTTTGGTGGCATAGATCTAATTTTCAAAGAATCATTCTCATGAGAAATTATATCAACATTCATAGCAAAATCATCAATCTTGAGCAATTTTTCTTCTACCATAGCATTGAAAACCTTTTGAGAATTTATAAATTCCTTAACTATACTCTCAAGATCAGAAGTTATTTTATTATAATTTCCATAAGAATTGTTGTAGGAATTACCATAATTATTAGAGGAATTACTAGGAAACGACCTAGGGTTGAAATTACCTCTATACACGTTATTACCAAAATTGTTCCTACCAATAAAATTCACATCCATAGATTCATTATTATTCTCAAGCAAAGTATACAAAAGCATATCATTAGGATCTATAGAAGAACCCTTGGAAGCAATTAATTTCATAAGATCATCCATCTTTCCACATAACAAATTTATTTCTTCAATCGCACATACTTTTTTACTAGTAAATGATCTTTCGGTATGCCATTGCGAATAATTTGCCATAATATGATCTAGGAGTTTAGTGGCTTCTCCTAATGTGATTTCCATGAAAGTACCTCCTGCGGCAGTCTAAAATATTTCTATATGCAAAATTTAATCTGGCATAAATTTTTTGTATGATCATCCATAGACTTAAACCATGAGTAGGGTAATTTTTTATCATCAATTTCATCCTTTCCCATGATTTTGCAACATGCTCATGATCTAGTTGCTTAAAATTCATTATATCATTCCTAAGGGATATGATCTTAGTGGGAGGAAAATACTTGGAAATGAAAGCATATTTACGCTTATTCCACGAATCAATACTATTTTTCGGAAAAGATGAAAACCACGTTTTAGCATGATCACGTAGTGAGAACGAAAATATCTTCAATTTAATGATATAATTATCGACATCTTATTTATTTTGCATATCACACAATTCAAGAAAAATATTTAGATGGGATGCAACATCTTCACTAGGACTACCAGCAAATTGTTCTTTCATAACAAGATTCAACAAAGGGGCATTGATTTAATAAGATTCCGCACCAGTGGCGGGAGCAATCGGAGTATTAATAAAATCACTAATATTAGTGTTGGAAAAGTCACACAGCTTGGTATTCTCTTGAGTCATTGTGACAAAACAAGCGATTTCGCACACAAGCAAACAAAAAGACGACGGAAAAATGATGAGTAAAAAGTTAAATAGTTTTGTGTTTTTCTAAAAACATTTTAGAAGTGGGGGAGATGAAAATGAGAGGCAAATGGAAAATAATGTAATTGCAAGATATGAGAGTTTATGACATGTTCTTGGTAGGCTTTATGTAGAACCTTCCCAGCAACGGCGCCAGAAATTCTTCCTGCTACTTCTGGAGCTTGTGTTGATTTTTCCCTTGAATAGGAAAGGGTGATGCAGAAAGTAGAGATAAGTATTTCCCTCAGTTGAGAACCAAGGTATCAATCCATAAGGAGGCACAAGCAAGTCTCCAATCTATGCACCTGCACAAACTAACAAACACTTACACACAACGCGGAAAAGGGGTTGTCAATCCCTTCACGGTCATGAACAAGAGTGAGATGTGATAGCGATAGATTTACAACTAAAGTAAACACAAAGCAATTGCAGCAAGATATTTTTGGGTTTTTTGTTTTATAGATCTGAAAATATATGATGGAAAATAGACCCAGGGGCCATAGGTTTCACTGGAGGCCTCTCTCTCGAAGAAAGCATATGGTGGGTAAACAAATTACTGTCGAGAAATTGATAGAAAAGCACAAAGTTATGACGATATATAAGGCAATGATCATGAATATAGGCCTCATGTCCGTGACAAGTAGACCGACTCCTGCCTGCATCTACTACTATTACTCCACTCATCGACCTCTATCCAACATGCATCTAAAGTTTAAGTTAAGAACAGAGTAACGCCTTAAGAAAGATGACATCATGTAGAGGGATAAACTCATGCAATATTATATAAACCCCATCTTTTTATCCTTAATGGCAACAACACAATACGTGCCTCGCTACCCCTTCTGTCACTGGGTGAGGACACCGCAAGATTGAACCCATCACAAAGCACCTCTCCCATTGCAAGAAAAACCAATCTAGTTGGCCAAACCAAATCGATAGATCGAAGAGAAATACAAAGCTATCTCAATCATGCATAAGAGAGTTCGGGGAAGACTCAAATAATATACACAGATAATCTAATCATAAATCCACAATTCATCGGATTTAGACAAACACACCGCAAAAGAAGATTACATCGAATAGATGTCCAAGAACATCAAGGAGAACATTGTACTGAATATCAAAGAGAGAGAAGAAGCCATATAGCTTCTAGCTATTGACTAGTAGGTCTGTGGTAAACTACTCACATGTCATCGGAGGGGCAGCAAGGTTGATGTAGATGCCCTCAGTGACCGTATCCCCCTCCGGCGGAGTATCGGAAAAGGCCCCAAGATGGGATCTAAAAGGAACAGAGACCTGTGATGGTGGAAAAGTGTTTTCGTGGATGCCTCTAGGGTTTCTGGAATATTTCTAAATTTATAGGCCAAGGAGTACGGTCGGGGGACTCTCGATGGGGCCACAAGCCCAGGGGCGCGCCTGATAGGCTCGTCGTCTCCTTGGGGATCTTCTGACTTGCACTCCAAGTCCTCTGGATGTCTTCTGGTCTAGGAAAAATCATCATGAAAGTTTTATTCTCTTTGGACTCCTTTTGATATTCCTTTTCTGAAAAACTCAAAAATAAGGAAAAAACAGAAACTAGCACTTGGCTGTAGGTTAATAAGTTAGTCCTGAAATTAATATAAAATAGCATATTAATTCATATAAAACACCCAAAGTTCAGAATATAATAGCATGGAACAATAAAAGATTATATATACGTTGGAGATGTGTCATCTGCAATGGACGACGGGATCGATTTGGTTGGCTTATTTTGAGCGAGGTGGAGGCTGGTCGGATCGATTGTATGGATGGATCGGATGGAAAAACAAGGAGGAGACCAGGTGGGGAGTGGCGGCGACGGGAGGATGGGATGGATGGGCCACACTACCTAAAATCTAGGGTTGTCCAATATATATAACAAGTTGGGCTAGGTTGGGCCTACATGGACCCTCCGATCGCAATTGGACAATCCGAGATAAATAGGTTAGGGAGTCCAAAAGAGAAATCGAAGATGTTTTAGGGATGTTCGAGGATGATCCGGACCCATTGGTAACGAAAGCCCAATTTGGGTTTGGGGAAGTTTCGGACTAGGTTGCGAGGGGTCTACGCTGTGCAGAGATATTGTGTGGCCAGATAGAAGCAAAATAAAAACCCGGTTGGTCTGCAAAAGGCCAACAAAGGCAGTAGGGACAATTGACAACTATGAACGAATGCGAGTTTTCAGAAAACATGCAGATGCAGTGCGCATGATGCCATGATGAAATGAAACAAGTAAAATAATACACATGGCAACAACATAATAACTGGAAGGCTTCTAGAGCGTCGGTCTCGAGTCATCACAACACTCCCCCACTTACAAGAGATCTCACTATTGGGAAACGTTGCATGGAAAAAAAATATACACACATGAAATGATCTATCTACGGAGATGCATAACAACGAGGGGAAGAGTGTGTCTACATACCCTCGTAGACCGTAAGTGGAAGCGTTTCACAATGTGGTTGATGTAGTCAAACTTCTTCGCGCTTCAACCGATCAAGTACCGAATGCACGGCACCTCCGCGTTCTGCACATGTTCAGCTCGGTGACGTCCCTCACCTTCTTGATCCAGCAAGACGTTGGGGTAGTAGATGAGTTCCATCAGCACCATGGCGTGGTGACGGTGATGGTGAAGTGATCTCCGCAGGGCTTTGCCTAAGCACTACGAAAATATGGCTGGGGGAATAAACGGGCGATGGGGGAGCCACACATGGCTAAGACAATGGTGTGTCCTTGTGAGGTGCCCCCTCCCCATATATATATATAGGTGGGAGGGGAGGGGAGGCAGCCAGGGCACGCCCTAGGGTTGGTCGCCGCTCCCTAGGGGCCCTGCCTTGACCTGTGCCCCCGCCCCGCTTTCCATGTATGCATGAAGGGGGAGGAAAGAGGGGGTGGGGTACGGATGTGTGAATCCTAATCCACACTTTCCTTTCTCTTCCCCTCTTTTCTTCTCCTCCTCCTATGGCCCTATAGGGCGCACCAGCCCCTTGTGGGCTGGTGTGTTCCTTCACAAGGCCCATATGTTGGGGAACATAGTATATCAAAAAAATTACTACGATCACGCAAGATCTATCTAGGAGAAGCATATCAAAAAGCGGGGAGAGTGTTTCTACGTACCCTTGTAGAACGAAAGCGGAAGCGTCTAGTGACGCGGTTGATGTAGTCGAACGTCTTCGTGATCCAACCGATCCAGGCACCGAACGTACGGCACCTCTGCATTCTGCATATGTTCAGCTCGATGACTTCCCATCAGCTGTTGATCCAGTTGAGCGTCACGGGAGAGTTTCGTCAGCACGATGGCATGGTGACGGTGATGATGAAGCTACCGGCGCAGGGCTTCGCATATGCATTGCAACGATATGACCGAGGTGTGTAATTGTGGGGAGGGGCACCACACACGGCTAAAATCAACTTGTATGTCTATGGGGTGCCCCCTCCCCACGTATATAAAGGAGGGAGAGGACAAGGAGGCGGCCAAGGAGGTGGAGGCGCGCCCTAGGGGAGGGCAATCCTACTCCAAGTAGGATTCCCCCGTTTCCTAGTCCTAGTAGGAGAGTGGAAAGGAAGGGTAGGAGAAGAAGAAGGAAAGGGGGGTCAACCCCCTAGTCCAATTTGGTTTGGGCTAGGGGGGCCACGCGCCCCTAGCTGGCCGCGCCTCCTCTTCCTCCACTTGGGCCCGCCCATGTAGCCCACTAACCCCCCCGAGAGGTTCCGGTAACCTCCCGGTACTCCGGTATTTATCAGGTAACCCCCGGAACTCATCCAGTGTCCGAATATAACCTTCCAATATATGAATCTTTAGGTCTCGGACATTCCGAGACTCCTCGTCATGTCCATGATCACATCCGGGAATTTGAATTACCTTCGGTACATCAAAACACATAAACTCATAATATCGATCGTCATCGAACGTTAAGCGTGCGGACCCTATGGGTTCGAGAACTATGTAGACATGACCGAGACTCATCTTCGGTCAATAACCAATAGCGGAACTTGGATGCTCATATTGGTTCCTACATATTCTAAGAAGATCTTTATCGATCAAACTGCATAACAACATATGTTGTTCCCTTTGTCATCGGTATGTTACTTGCCCAAGATTTAATCGTTAGTATCATCATACCTAGTTCAATCTCGTTACTGGCAAGTCTCTTTACTCGTTCTGTAATACACCATCTCATGACTAACTCATTAGTCATTTGCGTGCAAGGCTTATTATGATGTGTATTACCGAGAGGGCCCAGAGATACCTCTCTGACACTCGGAGTGACAAATCCTATTCTCGATATATGCCAACACTACAAACACCTTCGGATACACCTATAGAGCATCTTTATAATCATCCAGTTACGTTGTGACGTTTGATGGCACACAAGGTGTTCCTCCGGTATTCGGGAGTTGCATAATCTCATAGTCATAGGAACATGTATAATTCATGAAGGAAGCAATAGCAGTAAAACTAAACGATCATGTTGCTAAGCTAACGGATGGGCCTTGTCCATCACATCATTCTCCTAATGATGTGATCCCATTGATCAAATGACAACTCATGTCTATGGTTAGGAAATATAACCATCTTTGATCAATGAGCTAGTCTAGTAGAGGCATACTAGGGACACTCTGTTTTGTCTATGTATTCACACATGTACTAAGTTTCCGGTTAATAAAATTCTAGCATGAATAATAAACATTTATCATGATATAAGGAAATACAAATAACAACTTTATTATTGCCTCTAGGGCATATTTCCGTCAGTCTCCCTCTTGAGCTAGAGTTAATAATCTAGATTACAAAGTAATGATTTTAACACCCATGGAGTCTTATTGCTCATCATGTTTTGCTGGTGGAAGAGGCTTAGTCAACGGATCTACGACATTCAAATCCGTATGTATCTTGCAAATTTCTATGTCTTCCTCCTTGATTTGATCGCAGATGGAGTTGAAGCGTCTCTTGATGTGCTTGGTTCTCTTGTGAAACCTGGATTCCTTCGCCAAGGCTATTGCTCCAGTGTTGTCACAAAAGATTTTCATTGGACCCGATGCACTAGGTATTACACCTAGATCGGATATGAACTCCTTCATCCACACTCCTTCATTTGCTGCTTCCGAAGCAACTATGTACTCCGCTTCGCACATAGATCCTGCCACGATGCTCTTCTTGGAACTGCACCAACTGACTGCTCCACCGTTCAATAAAAATACATATCCGGTTTGTGACTTAGAGTCATCCAGATCAGTGTCAAAGCTGGAATCGACTAACCGTTTACGACGACCTCTTTGTCACCTCCATAAACGAGAAACATATCCTTTGTCCTCTTCAGGCATTTTAGGATGTTCTTGACCGCTGCCCAGTGATCCACTCCTGGATTACTTTGGTACCTCCCTGCTAAACTTGTAGCAAGGCACACATCAGATCTGGTAAACAACACTGCATACATGATAGATCCTATGGCTGAGGCATAGGCAATGACTTTCATTTTCTCTCTATCTTCTGCATTGGTCGAGCATTATGTCTTACTCAACTTCACACCTTGTAACACAGGCAAGAACCCTTTCTTTGACTGATCCATTTTGAACTTCTTCAAAAGTTTATCAAGGTATGTGCTTTGTGAAAGTCCAATTAAGCGTCTTGATCTATCTCTATAGATCTTGATGCCTAATATATAAGCAGCTTCACCGAGGTCTTTCATTGAAAAATTCTTATTCAAGTATCCTTTTATGCCATCCAGAAATTCTATATCATTTCCAATAAACAATATGTCATCCACATATAATATAAGAAATGCTACAGAGCTCCCACTCGCTTTCTTGTAAATACATGCTTCTCCAAAAGTCTGTATAAAACCATATGCTTTGATCACCTCATCAAAGCATATATTCCAACTCCGAGATGCTTGCACCAGCCCATAGATGGATCGCTGGAGCTTGAACACTTTGTTAGCACCTTTAGGTTCAACAAAACCTTCTGGTTGCATCATATACAACTCCTCCTTGGGGTATCCATTAAGGAATGCATTTTTGACATCCATTTTCCAGATTTCATAATCACAAAATGCGGCAATTCCTAACATGATTCGGACAGACTTAAGCATAGCTACGGGTGAGAAAGTCTCATCGTAGTCAACTCCTTGAACTTGTCGAAAACCTTTCCCAACAAGTCGAGCTTTGTAGGCAGTAACATTACCATCGGCGTGTGTCTTCCTCTTGAAGATCCATTTATTTTCAATGGCTTGTCGATCATCGGGCAAGTCAACCAAAGTCCACACTTTGTTCTCATACATGGATACCATCTCAGATTTCATGGCCCCAAGGCATTTTGCGGAATCAGGGCTCATCATCGCTTCCTCGTAGTTCGTAGGTTCATCATGGTCTAGTAACATGACTTCCAGAACTGGGTTACCGTACCACTCTGGTGCAGAACGTACTCTGGTTGACCTATGAGGTTCAGTAGTAAATTGATCTGAAGTTTCATGATCATCATCATTAGCTTCCTCTCTGATTTGTGTAGGAATCACTGGAACTAGTTTCTGTGATGTACTACTTTCCAATTCGGGAGAAGGTACAATTACCTCATCAAGTTCTACTTTCCTCTCACTCGCTTCTTCGGAGAGAAACTCCTTCTCTAGAAAGGATCCATTCTTAGCAACGAAAATCTTGCCTTCAGAGTTGTGATAGAAGGTGTACCCAACAATTTCTTTTGGGTATCCTATGAAGACACATTTCTCTGATTGGGTTCGAGCTTATCAGGTGAAGCTTTTTCACATAAGCATCGCAGCCCCAAACTTTAAGAAACGACAACTTTGGTTTCTTCCCAAACCACAGTTCATAAGGCGACGTCTCAACGGATTTAGATGGTGCCCTATTTAACGTGAATGCAGCTGTCTCTAAAGCATAACCCCAAAATGATAGTGGTAAATCGGTAAGAGACATCATAGATCGCACCATATCTAATAAAGTACGGTTATGACGTTCGGACACACCATTACGCTGTGGTGTTTCGGGTGGCGTGAGTTGTGAAACTATTCCACATTGTTTTAAATGAAGACCAAAATCGTAACTCAAATATTCACCTCCACGATCAGATCGTAGAAACTTTATTTTCTTGTTACGATGATTCTGTACATCACTCTGAAATTCTTTGAACTTTTCAAATGTTTCAGACTTGCGCTTCATCAAGTAGATATACCCATATCTGCTCAAGTCATCAGTGAAGGTCAGAAAATAATGATACCCGCCACGAGCCTCGGCACTCATTGGTCCACATACATCAGTATGTATGATTTCCAACAAGTCAGTTGCTCGCTCCATTGTTCCGGATAACGGAGTTTTAGTCATCTTGCCCATGAGGCATGGTTCGCAAGCACCAAGTGATTCCAAAATTCCATCTGCATGGAGTTTATTCACGCGCTTTACACCAATATGACCAAAACGACAGTGCCTCAAATAAGTTGCACTATCATTATCAACCTTGCATCTTTTGGCTTCAATATTATGAATATGTGTATCACTACGATCGATATCTAACAAGAATAGGCCACTCTTTAAGGGTACATGACTATTAAAGATATTATTCATAAAAATAGAACAACCATTGTTCTCTTATTTAAATGATAACCGTCACGCAATAAACAAGATCTAGATAAAATGTTCATGCTCAACGCTGGCACCAAATAAAAATTATTTAGGCCTAAAGCTAATCCCGAAGGTAAATGTAAGGTAGCGTGCCGATGGTGATCACATCGACTTTGGAACCATTTCCCACGCGCATCATCACCTCGTCCTTAGCTAATCTTCGTTTAATCTGTAGCCCCTGTTTCGAGTTACAAATATTAGCAACCGAACCAGTATCAAATACCCAGGTGCTACTACGAGCATTAGTAAGGTACACATCAATAACATGTATATCAAATATACATTTGTTCACCTTGCCATCCTTCTTATCCGCCAAATACTTGGGGCAGTTTCACTTCTAGTGTCTAGTCCCTTTGCAGTAGAAGCACTTAGTTTCAGGCTTGGTTCCAGACTTGGGTTTCTTCGTGGGGGTAGCAACTGTCTTGCTATTCTTCTTGAAGTTTCCCTTGCCCTTTTTCTTGAAACTAGTGGTCTTGTTAACCATCAACACTTGATGCTCTTTTTTTATTTCTACCTCCGCTGCTTTGAGCATAGCAAAGAGCTCAGGAATTGTCTTCTGCATCCCTTGCATATTATAGTTCATCACGAAGCCTTTATAGCTTGGTGGCATTAATTGAAGAACTCTATCAATAACACTATCTTCGTCAACTTTGCAACCAAGTTGAGTCATGTGATTGTAGTACCCAGACATTCTGAGCAAGTGTTCACTGATCGAACTATTCTCCTCCATCTTGCAGCTATAGAACTTATTGGAGACTTCATATCTCTCAATTCGGGCATTTGCTTGAAATATTAACTTCAACTCTGGGAACATATCATATGCTCCATGTCACACCCTGATTTTCATGCCACAACACTTAAGCTAATAATCATGCTAAAATGTGGTTTGGCAAAAACTTTTGAGTGTTTTTGACCTTGCTTGGTTGGTTTTCTGTTTGCTGTTTGCAAGTGCTCTAAAAATCAAATAAGTCATCCAACTCTTATACTTCATCTCCTTGATCCAAAACCTTTTCCCAATGATCATGCCATGTGTATAGAACAGTATAGTATTTTCTTACAAAAATATTTTGGCCAAAAGGTATTTTCAAAATTTAGTTTTCCAAAAACCCCTCAATAGAGGTTTGTACTACAAGTACCTTATTTAGGGTGTGAAAAATCTTTCAAAAAGTATATTTTAATCCTATTAGCTATAGGACTCCCATAAACCACAAAATTATAATTTTAAAAGTTATTTTTATATTTTATTTAAAGGCTTTTTCTTTTGGCCAGAAATGGTCGTTAATAGGTTAAAATTATTTAACTGTTTCAAAAATATTTTTCAAAATTCAGGGAAGCTCATAGGACATATATTGTACATATATAAGAGTTTTTCAACACATGGTCATGTTCAACATATTGGACAAATCCTTCAAAAACCCTTTCTGGATATTTCAAGCTTTTGAAATATTTACAAAGGAAATATTCCCTAAGAATTCCAGGAAAATTCTATCATGTCAAATATGACATATTTGATGATCTTACAAAGCCTCATGCCTTGAAGATCAATAAAACATCATCAAATCCCCTCAAAACCATTTCTGTCCATTTTGAAGTTTGAGAAACTTTGCATTGCCAAACTTGTCCAAATGCTCCCAAACTTGGTGCACATGCTAAAATTGTCTAATTAAGCATCTAGACCAAATGGCACAAGTATTGGAGAAGGATAACTTGATCAAAGTGCCCCCAAACCCTTTCTAACCAGATCCAAATTTGAACAACTCTACATTGCCAACTTTTTACTTGTGGCCTAAACTTTTGTGGACATGCCCACAACACCAAATATGACACTACACCAAGTGGTCCATCAAGGAGGGATGATTTGCATGACTAAATCTTAGAAATCCATTACTGTTGATTTCTAGGGTTTACCAAAGTTACATTGGCAAGTTTCTTGGTGGAACACCCTAATTCTATATGCCATTTGATCCTGTTAAGTCTCATGTAAATTGGAAATAATCTGCTAGCCCAAAACCACATCAAACACCTTCTGCCATTTTACCAAAACTACTGTTTTGCCCCCTTTTACTATTCATATTTGCTTCAACTTTTTACCCCAGATCATAAAAACCTTCTTCTAACTCCAGTATCTCCCCCATGGCTAGAGGTCAATGATTGAGGGGTAAAAACCTCACTTTACCCCTCTGGATAGCCTACTTTCTCTCTCTCCCTCAACCTCTCTCCTCTCCCAGTGAATGATCAGGGCATCCAAGGCCATGCCCACCTTGTTTACTACCACCAAGGGTTGTTGGACACTAGGGGACACGGCCAGGGTGCAAAGACATGCCCATGCCGGCCAAAGTCGCGCTCTGGAGCGCGCTACAGTGCGTCAGGGCACTGTATCTCGGCCCTCCCGAGGCACCCATGCAGCATTGGGCAGAGCGAGCGTGTCCGTCGAGGTCGCCTCGACGTCCACGACATGCTACGCGATCTGCCCCCTCCTCCTTCTCCCTCCTATCTCCTCCCTCGCACGCGCGCCGGCCGCCCTAGAGCTCCAGTGAGCAGCTTCGCACGCGTGAAGCCTCTAGCATGCCCCGCTCCCCCTTTCCTTTTCCCTTGGCCTGGGCAACATCCACGAGCGCCCTGGACACGCCCCAGAGAGCCCGTTTGGCCTCCAGCGACGGCACCGTCTTCACCGGCGCATGGCCCGTGGTGCCCCTCGCCCTCTTCTACTTAAGGCCGCCCCAGGCCCCCCTCGGGATCCCCTTAGCTCTCTCACCTTCCCAGAGATCCTCCTGGGCCAACCCGCACCTCTCCTCGAGCCCCCGTCGCGCCCCATGGCCGGAGCCGAGCCGACGGACTGCGCCCAAATTCGTGCCATCAGGACCCCCTCCTCTCCACCTCTCCACTCCAGAGCAACGCCACCGCAATGTTGAAGCTTCCCCCGCACTCCACTTTGTCCTTCCCATGCGTGTGTTGCCGTGCCCAACACCGCCGACGCCATCCTACGCCGTGGCCGATGGGGCGCTCACGTCTGGCCGTCCCTGTGGTCGTGGCGCACCTCGACGGAAGCAGCACGCCGTCCTGAGCACGTCGGCATGTCGGGTGTCGCTGGAGGTGGCCGGTACCGCCGGGGAGAACGCCTGCGCGCGCTTGGCCCTGCCTCCCCTGCCTCGCCTCTGTTCGAGCGGGAGGAGGGAGAGAAGTCTGCCAGGCGGGGCCCGCTTGTAAGCGACCCAAAGGCTGGGCCCGTGTATAAGTGAAGATGGCTTCTCGGGTGGCGCCTCCCCGCGTAGAAGGCGTATTCCACGGAACCCGCCATCGACGTGGCCTCCAGCGCGCGTGGCCGTGCAGCTGGGCCGGCCCAATGCGCTTTGGCGCTGTACTACGCTCAGTACGTAGTATAGGTATAACCGCCCCTTCCTTTTTCCTCTTTCTTTTTCCAGACAACTTGTAAAACCCATAAATAATTCAAATGAACTCCAAATTTGATGATTCAAATTTCTAGGGGTTCATAAAATCATGCTCTATCACATGGTGTAACTTGCACATTTTTTCATAAAAACTTTCTTCACAAATAATTAGCAAATCCCGTTTTTCCATTTCTGTGATGAACTTTAGGAAATCACAGAGAGCCCACTTTTGATCCAAATGCCATGATTGAAATTCCTGGATACTTATAATATCAAAACTTAGTTTTGGAACATTTATCCCAATACTTTATGTACCACATCAAATATTAGTCTATTTATCCATGTATAGCCAACATTGCAAAATCATAGGAAATTCTTTTGAACTCCAAATCAAGTGAAACCAACTCCTAGCTGCTTCTAAAATCATTCCTTGTTAAATGGATGCCTCTGCTCCTTTTTCAAAATAATTCTTCTGTACACTTCTCACAGATCCATTAAACCCCTTGATTCCATCATATTGAAATGTTCCAAACTATCCATTGATCCAATGCATATGAAACCACCTTGGTCATTTTTCATATGACCAGAGGTATCCTAGAAAAGTCCAACTCCTATTTTTAGAGAACTTTTATTGTATGCTTTGTGGTGTTGCCTATTGTGATTTGTTTCCAACGTTAGTTGATGAAGTAGATGGAGTACTTGGAGATGGACCAGAAGGTTTGAAGACTCTGAAGGACAAGGCAAGCAACCCTTTGACCATGTTGAACCCTTTTATGTCATGAAAGCATTTTCATCGTTTCATCGAGTGCATGATATATCTTGAGTGGCAACCTTGCTAGGCTTGCCTCCGTTGCATACCCCGATGATACATGCATTGCTCATGACTCTATCCTCATTTAGAGTTGTGTTGATGAGTTGTAGAAATGTGCTATAGTAGTTGGCTACGCTAAATGGATCAGGATTATGCATTGAAAGAAACAAGTGTGGTTTGACATACTTGCAAATAACCCAGTGGGTGCCACTAATGCCCCTGGGAGATGATGAGGAACTAGGGCACTACTTGGTGGAGAAGTATTGTATCGAGGCTTGATGAAAGTGTTGTTTACAGAGATTGATTAGATTTATGTGCGATTACCGTCCCAACCAAACATGTGCAACCAATCTACCCCTTTATGGGACGGGGCATTATTGATTACTTAGGTTGATACTAGCATGGTGCCCACATTACTAGTGACGGGGGAGACTTGAGGTCACTCCCGGGACGGGGTCGTGCTTGGATAGGCGGCCATGACTGTTTTTACAGGGCACCGGACACACCGATGGTCCCTTTGTGTATGCGTGACAATGTAAAAAGGGCAAAGTCCCACGATCTTTTATTTGTACACGAGGTCTGTGCGCCAACGAGTGGACCCTATGTTACTATTGTCTAGGGAAAGGTAATGATCGGGTGCTTCCCCCAAGTACTTGAGGTACTGCGGGATCATGGATGACACGAAGGCTTCCCGGATCTTGTGGGTAAAGTGCGCAACCTCTGCAGAGTGAAAAACTATTCGAATAGCCGTGTCGACGGTCAAGGACAGTTGGGTGCTGCTGCTTAGACTATGTCCTTAAGTTTCTGGAGAACAACACGGTTTGGGCAAATCTGTTGACGTGATTCATGGGAAAGTCACGATGAGCTTGAGCAAGAGTTGTTCATAACTCTTTCTCGATGTTGATGTATGTAACCTCCTAATACTTGTTGCAAACGCATTCATATCCTTGATAAATGTTGATCATACTTGCACGAGAAAAACTAGCTTTCCGCAAAACTGCCAATTTAGCTGTAGAGCCTTGCATAATTATTCTGTCATCACACTTGGGTTGCTTGCGAGTACATTCAAAGTACTCATTGGCTTGCCAATGGTTATTTTATTGGCCAGTCATGAAAGAACAGGATATGATGAAGATTTCTTGGTGACGAACATGCGAGCTAGGACGCTTCCCAGTCATAATGCCTATAGGGTTAAGGCAGATGGCACGGGTCCAAGTTGTTATTGACGATTTCCGCTGCAATGATATACTCAAGACTTGACCATAAAGGTCACAATTTTTGTAAGACGGTATGTATGGATTTAAGACTCTTGTTATTTAGCTTCTGTGTGTTCAGTGAGCATTGATCTCTGGGGTCACTATACACGTGCATTCGGTGATCACGACTTATGAGTCGGGGTCCCCACACTCCATGACGTTCAAAACGTCTTTGAAGTCCCGATTCTAAGTTGTAAAGCGTGGCACACTGAACTATCAAGTAGTCATCAAAATGAGCTTGCCAGACGTTCATAACGTCCGGAGTTGCTCTTGCAATAGACCTGTCACCTAGCGATGCTTCCAGGACATAATTATTCTGTGCAGCAATGAGGATAATCCTCAAGTTACGGACCCGGTCCGTGTAGTTGCTACCATCATCTTTCAACTTAGCTTTCTCTAGGAACGCATCAAAATTCAGGCGAACGGTGGCACGGGCCATTAATCTACAACAATATAGATATGCAAACTATCAGGACTAAGTTCATGATAAATTAAAGTTCAATGAATCATATTACTAAAGAACTACCACTTATATAGACATCCCTCTAGTCATCTAAATGATCACGTGATCCAAATCAACTAAACCATGTCCGATCATCACGTGAGATGGAGTAGTTTTCAATGGTGAACATCTTATGTTGATCATATCTACTATATGATTCACGCTTGAACTTTCGGTCTCCAATGTTCCGAGGCCATGTCTGTACATGCTAGGCTCGTACAATTTAACCCGAGTATTCTGCATGTGCCAAACTGTCTTACACCCGTTGTATTTGAACGTAGAGCTTATCACACCCGATCATCACACGGTGTCTCGGCACGACGAACTTTCGCAACGGTGCATACTCAGGGAGAACACTTGTACCTTGAAATTTTGTAAGGGATCATCTTATAATGCTACCGCCGTACTAAGAAAAATAAGAAACATAATAAGATAAACATCACATGCAATCAAAATATGTGACATGATAGGGCCATCATCATCTTGTGCGTCCATTTCCAAAGCATCGTCATGATCTCCAACGTCACCGGCTAGACACCATGATCTTCATCGTAGTGTCATGGTCGTGTTGGCAACTATTGCTACTACTATTATCACTAACTCATAGTGATAAAGTAAATCAATTACATGGCCTTCGCAATTCATACAATAAAGAGACAACCATAAGGCTCCTGCTGGTTGCCGATAATTTACAAAAGACGATCATCTCATACACTAATGTATAACTCATCACGTCTTGACCATATCACATCACAACATGCCCTGCAAAAACAAGTTAGACATCCTCTACTTTGTTGATGCAAGTTTTACGAGGCTGCTACGGGCTTAGCAAGAACCGTTCTTACCTACGCATACAAAAACAACAATGATTTTTTGTCAAGTGTGTTGTTTTAACCTTCATAAGGACTGGGCGGAGCCACACTCGATTCAACTAAAGTGAGAAAGACAGACACCCGCCGGTCACCTTTAAGCAACGAGTGCTCGTAACGGTGAAACCAGTCTCGCGTACGCGTACGTGTAATGTTGGTCTGGGCCGCTTCATCTCACAATACCGCCGAATCAAAGTATGACATGCTGGTAAGAAGTATGACTATTATCGCCCACAACTCATTGTGTTCTACTCGTGCATGTCATCTTCGCATAGACCTGGCTCATGATGCCATTGTTGGGGAATGTAGTATTTCAAAAAAAAATCCTACGATCACGCAAGATCTATCAAGGAGAAGCATAGCAACGAGCGGGGAGAGTGTGTCTATGTACCCTTGTAGACCGAAAGCAGGAGCGTCTAGTGATGCGGTTGATGTAGTCGAATGTCTTCGCGATCCAACCGATCCAAGCACCGAACGTATGGCACCTCCGTGTTCTGCACACGTTCAACTCGATGACATCCCACGAGCTCTTGATCCGGTTGAACATCACGGGAGAGTTTTGTCAGCACGACGGCATGGTGACAGTGATGATGAAGCTACCGGCGCAGGGCTTCGCCTAAGCACTGCAACGATATGCCCGAGGTGTGTAACAGCGGGGAGGGGCACCGCACACGTCTAAAATCAACTTGTGTGTCTATGGGCTGCCCCCTCCCCACGTATATAAAGGAGGGAGGGAAGGAGGAGGCACGCCCTAGGGGGGGGCAATCCTACTCCAAGTAGGATTCGCCCCCTTTCCTAGTCCTAGTAGGAGAAGGGGGAGGAAAGGGAGGTGAAGAAGAAGGAAAGGGGGGTCGGCCCCCTAGTCCAATTCGGTTTGGGCTAGGGGGGGGGCGCCCCTAGCTGGCCGCGCCTCCTCTTCCTCCACTTGGGCCCATGTGGCCCAATAACCCCCCGGGAGGTTCCGGTAACCTCCCGGTACTCTGGTATTTATGCGATAACCCCTGGAACTCATCCGGTGTCCGAATATAACCTTCCAATATATGAATATTTATGTCTCGGGCATTACGAGACTCCTCGTCATATCTGTGATCACATCCGGGACTCCTAACTACCTTCGGTACATCAAAACACATAAACTCATAATACCGATCGTCATCGAACGTTAAGCGTGCGGACCCTACGGGTTCGAGAACTATCTAGACATGACCGAGACTCATCTCCGGTGAATAACCAATAGCGGAACCTAGATGCTCATATTGGTTCCTACATATTCTACGAAGATCTTTATCGGTCAACCCGCATAACAACATATGTTGTTCCCTTTGTCATCGGTATGTTACTTGCCCGACATTCGATCGTCGGTATCATCATACCTAGTTCAATCTCGGTACCGGCAAGCCGCTTTACTTGTTCCGTAATACATCATCTCGTGACTAACTCATTAGTCATTTGCTTGCAAGGCTTATTATGATGTGTATTACCGAGAGGGCTCAGAGATACCTCTCCGACACTCGGAGTGACAAATCCTATTCTCGATATATGCCAACACCACAAACACCTTCGGATACACCTGTAGAGCATCTTTATAATCACCCAGTTACGTTGTGACGTTTGATAGCACACAAGGAGTTCCTCTGGTATTCAGGAGTTGCATAATCTCATAGTCATAGGAACATGTATAAGTCATGAAGAAAGCAATAGCAGTAAAACTAAACTATCAAGTTGCTTAGCTAACAGATGGGTCTTGTCCATCACATCATTCTCCTAATGATATGATCCCATTGATCAAATGGTAACTCATGTCTATGGTTAGGAAACATAACCATCTTTGATCAATGAGCTAGTCTAGTAGAGGCATTCTAGGGACACTCTGTTTTGTCTACGTATTCACACATGTATTAAATTTTTGGTTAATACAATTCTAGCATGAATAATAAACATTTATCATGATATAAGGAAATACAAAGAACAACTTTATTATTGCCTCTAGGCTATATTTCCTTCACCATATGGCCCATAGGATTGTCGGGGGTACCCGAAACACCTTTCGGTGACCCGATACCCTCCGGAACAGTTCGTGTGTCCGAATACCAACGTCCTATATATCAATCTTTACCTCTTGACCATTTTGAGACTCCTCGTCATGTCCGTGATCTCATCCGGGGCTCCGAACAACACGCGGTCAACATATCACATAACTCATATAGTATTATATCGTCAACGCACCTTAGATGTTCGGACCCTACGGGTTCGAGAACTATGTAGACATTATTGAGACACCTCTCCGGTCAATAACCAATAGCGGAACCTGGATGCCTATATTGGCTTCTACATATTCTACGAAGATCTTTATCGGTCGAACCATTATGACAACATACACAATTCCCTTCGTCTGCCGGTATGTTACTTGCGCGAGATTCGATCATCATTATCTCTATACCTAGTTCAATCTCGTTACCGGCCAGTCTCTTTACTCATTCCGTAATATATCATCCCGTGACTAACTAATTAGTCATTTTCTTTCAAGGCTTATTATGATGTGTGTTGCCGAGAGGGCCCAGAGATACCTCTCCGATACTCGGAGTGACAAATCCTAATCTCGATTCATGCCAGCCCAACAAAACACCTTCGGAGATACCTATAGAGCATCTTTATAATCACCCAGTTATGTTGTGAAGTTTGATAGCACACAAGGTATTCCTCCGGTATACAGGAGTTGCATGATCTCATAGTCAAAGGAATATGTATTTGACATACATGAAAGCAGTGGCAACAACCTGTACTATCAAATGCTAAGCTAGTGGATGGTTCTTGTCCATCACATCATTCTCACAATGATGTGATCCCATTATCAAATGACAACTCATGGCCATGGTTAGGAAACCTTAACCATCTTTGTTTAATGAGCTAGTCTAATAGAGGCTTACTAGGGACACGGTATTTGTTTGTGTATTCGCACATGTATTTAGGTTTCCGATCAATACAATTCTAGCATGAATAATAAACCTTTATCATGATTAAGGAAATATAATAATAACCATTTTATTATTTCCTCTAGGGCAAATTTACATCAGTCAACTAGTTGCACTAGAGTCGATAATCTAGTTCACATCTCCATGTGATTAACACCGAAAGAGCTTACTAGAGTTAATAATCTAATTCACATCACCACATGATTTACACCCATAGTTCACATCGTCATGTGATTTACATCCAAAGAGTTTACTAGATTCAATAATCTAGTTCACATTGTTTATGTGATTAACACTCTAAGTTATGATCATGTTTTGCTTGTGAGGGAGTTTTCAGCCAATGGGTCTGCAACATTCAGATCCCTGTGTACTTTGCAAATTTCTGTCTACAATGCTCTGCTTCTACATTCAATACGCATCCAGAGTCATCTGGATTAGTGTCAAATCTTGCATCGGCGTAACCCTTTACGATGAACTCTTTATCACCTCCATAACCGAGAAACACTTCCTTGTTCCTCTAAGGATAATTTTGACCGTTGTCTAGTGATCCACTCCTGGATCACTCTTGTAGCCCCTTGCCAAACACGTGGCAAGGCACACGCACATGTTAGGTCTGGTACACAACATGGCATGATTGATAGAACCTATGGCGGAGGCATAGGGAATGACTTTCATTCTCTCTATATTTTTCTGCCGTGGTCGGGCTTTGAGTCTTAATCAACTTCATACATTACAACTCAAGCAAGAACTCGTTCTTTGACTGATCCATTTTGGATTCCTTCAAAATCTTATCAAGGTATGCACCTATCAAAAGTCTTATCAAGCATATTGATCTATATCTATAGATCTTGATGCCCAAGATGTAAGTAGCTTCACCGAGGTCTTTCATTGAAAATTCTATTCAAACACTCCTTTATGCTTTCCAGAAAATTCTACATCATTTCCGATCAACAATATGTCATTCACATATACTTACCCGACATGCTTTAGTGCTCCGACTCACTTTCTTATAAATGCAAGCTTCATCATAAGTATGTATAAAACCATATGCTTTGATCACCTCATCAAAGCGTATATTCCAACTCCGAGATGCTTGCACCAGTCCATAGATGGATCGTTGGAGCTTGCATACTTTGTTAGCACCTTTAGCATTAACAAAACCTTCTGGTTGCATCATATACAACTCTTCTTTCAGAACTCCATTAAAGAATGCAGTTTTTTCATCCATTTGCCAAATTTCATAATCATAAAATGCGGCAATTGCTAGCATGATTCGAATAGACTTAGGCATCGCTACAGGTGAGAAAGTCTCATCGTAGTCAACTCCTTGAACTTGTCGAAAAACCCTTTTTTGTGACAAGTCGAGCTTTGTAGACAGTAATATTACCATTAGCGTCAGTCTTCTTCTTGAAGATCCATTTATTCTCAATGGCTTGCCAACCATAGGGCAAGTCCACCAAAGTCCATACTTTGTTCTCATACATGGATTATATCTCAGATTTCATAACCTCAAGCCATTTTTGGAAATCTGGGCTCATCATAGCTTCTTCATAGTTCTAAGGTTCGCCGTTGTCTAACAACATGACTTCCAGGACTGAGTTACCATACCACTCTAGTGCGTTACGTGTTCCGGTCGACCTTCGAGGTTTGGTAGTAACTTGATCCGAAGTTTCATGATCATTATTATTAGCCTCTTCTCTAGTTGGTGTAGGCATCACGAGAATAGTTTGCTCTGATGATCTACTTTCCAATTCGAGCAAAGGTACAATTACCACGTCAAGTCCTACTTTCCTCCCACCCACTTCTTTCGAGAGAAACTCCTCCTCTAGAAATGATCCATTCTTAGCAACAAAGGTCGTGCCTTCGGATCTGTGGTAGAAGGTGTACCCAACAGTTTCTTTTGGGTATCCTATGAAGACACACTTATCTGATTTGGGTTTGAGCTTATCAGGCTGAAACTTTTTCACATAAGCATCGCAACCCCAAACTTCAAGAAACGACAGCTTTGGTTTCTTGCCAAACCTTAGTTCATATGGTGTCATCTCAATGGATTTATACGGTGCGCTATTTAACGTGAATGCAGCTGTCTCTAATGCATAACCCCAAAATGATAAAGGCAAATCGGTAAGAGACATCATAGAACACACCATATCCAATAGAGTATGGTTACGACGTTCGGACACACCATTACGCAGTGGTGTTCTAGGTGGCGTGAGCTGTGAAACTATTCCACATTGCTTGAAATAAAGACCAAACTCGTAAATATTCGCCTCCGTGATCGGATCATAGAAACTTTATTTTCTTGTTACGATGATTCTCTCCTTCACTCTGAAATTCTTTGAACTTTTCAAATGTTTCAGACTTGTGTTTCATTTAGTAGATATACCAATATCTACTCATATCATCTGTGAAGGTGAGAAAATAACGATACCCTCCGCGCGCTTGAACACTCATCGGACCGCATACATTGGTACATATTATTTCCAGTAAGTCATTAGCTCGCTCCATTATTCCGGAGAACAGAGTTTTAGTCATCTTGCCCATGAGGTATGGTTCGCAACTATCAAATGATTCGTAATCAAGTGATTCCAAAAGTCCATCCGCATGGATTTTCTTCATGCGCTTTATACCAATATGACCTAAACGAAAGTGCCACAAGTATGTTGCACTATAATTATCAACTCTACATCTTTTGGCTTCAATATTATAAATATGTGTTTTACTACGATTGAAATTCAATAAACCATTCACCTTGGGTGTATGGCCATAGAAGGTTTTATTCATGTAAATAGAATAACAGTTATTCTCTGACTTAAATGAATAACCGTATTGCAATAAACACGATCCAATCTTGTTCATGCTCAACGCAAACACCAACAACATTTATTTAAGTTTAACACTAATCCTGAAAGTATAGGGAGTGTGCAATGATGTTCATATCAATCTTGGAACTACTTCCAACACATATCGTCACCTCACCCTCAACTAGTCTCCGTTTATTCTATAACTCATGTTTTGAGTTACTAATCATAGCAACCGAACAGGTATCAAATACCCAGGGGCTACTACGAGCACTAGTAAGGTGCACATCAATGACATGTATATCAAATATACCTTTGTTCACTTTTCCATCCTTCTTATCTGCCAAGTATTTTGGGGTAGTTCCGCTTCCAGTGACCATTTCCTTTGCAGTAGAAGCACTTAGTTTCAGGCTTGGGTCTAGCTTTGGGCTTCTTCTCGGGAGTGAAAACTTGCTTGCCATTCTTCTTGAAGTTCCCTTTCTTTCCCTTTCCCCTTTTATTGAAACTAGTGGTCTTTTTAACCATCAACACTTGATGCTTTTTCTTGACTTCTACCTTCGCCGATTTTAGCATCGCGAGGAGCTCGGGAATCGTTTTCGTCATCCCTTGCATATTATAGTTCATCACAAAGTTCTAGTAGCTTGGTGATAGTGTCATGACCCGGATTTAACAAAATCCAAGTCTCTGTTCTTACTGTGCTATCCCTGGATCGTAGCTAGCACACACGGTAACAAGAATGAATATCAGTAAAACATACATCATTATACTACAACGGTAGATCCGGAATTAAGCAAATACATACCATTGGCACAGCTTAATGCTGGCACATAATACAGCATAATAATACGTAGTCGCTAAGTTAGGGCTCCATCAATGCCACTGGGCTCGTTGAGTGTAGACCATAACCCTATCATCTCTTAATCTGTCAAGATCTGCACGTGACAGATGCAGATGAGTATGTGGAATGTACTCGCAAGTTGCAAAGGAAAGTATAACAGATAATATATGCAGGGTAAGAATTGGTGGAGGTTTCCTTTGCATAAAGCCGATTTTCTCCTATACTAATTTTTGTATAAACTTCTTTTGAAATAAAAAAAAGTTTTTAGTATAAAACATAGGAGTGAGACACTTGGATATACGCACCAGTGCTCATTCTGCAAATTAGTTTAAAACATACATAAGGTTGAGGTGAAACACATTCACTGTGCTCATTCCTCAACTTTAACTCTTAAAACAGATATTTAGAAAAGAGAGGGGAGATTCTTCTTCAGTCCAAGCCTTCAGTTGCTCAAAATTGCCCGTAACCGGGGGCACGGCTAATCGATTAGGTTAAACCCTTAGCAGAGGTCGTACACGTTCCCCACATGATACAACCAACCCCGTTTACCATTACACACTTGGGTGTATGGCTAGGAAAAGATTGTGACAGAGCCTTTTCGTAACAGCCCCCTATACCTGACCAAGCCGCCCGGAACTTAGGCTGTGAAAGCCTCTCTCCAATGGCGGTCCTGAGGTAAGGGTTTCCCGTCGGTACTAAGCTAAGCCAAAGCCCATAGTAGCATGTGGCTGTACTGGAAGCTACATCAAACTGTACTTGGAAGATCTCATTTCCCTAGACGGCGGTCCCCACCACAAACATATGTGCAAGTCCCCAGTCGGGTACATTCACTTCAAGACCCCGATGGGCGCAATCACTTGTAAACGCTCACGTCAATACTATTCCGCCCAGAGAGTAGAACTAAAGCAATACATAATTTTGTTTTCAAAAAGTTTTCACAAAACGTTGGCCTCAAAGAGGGTAAGTTTATTCTTTCAAAACTTGTGAGATTCCCAACCCTTTTTCTTTGTAAGCATGGCTAAGCATAGGTACAAGTTCCTAGGGCTTTAGCTAGCAATAGTGCTTTGCAATTTTTTTAGTAAAACATGCATAGTAGTAAATTTTAAATAGATCACGCATATTCCAAAATCATAGGACAAAGTATGATCAAATTGCAACTTGCCTTTGGATTGTCGATAACACAGTTCTACCTCCTCATAGAATTCACCGTCGCACTCGTTGCAATCTAACGCAATAAAGTTACTTAAGTAAGACACTCCACACATCAAGCATCCACAAAACAAGTGCTCAAGCAAAACCATCCGACACACAATTCATGCCAAACAACCCTAGCAAGTTAACTACATAAGACTCAAGTTTATGCAATTGGACCGGTTCATACGAATGGCATAAAGATCATGTTAATAAACTAATTAATAATTTCTAAGTCTAAATTTTTATGATGACAACAACTAACCAGAGAAGTTTTCTACACATCAATCTAATGGTTTTAACAATGAAACAAATTTTATTCTAATGAATTTATTAATCGATGACCAAAACAAGTCAAAACTAGGGTATTGGGCTAAAACACAAACTAAAGCTTGCTGAATAATTGTTCTATGACGCAGATTGGTATGGTTCCAAAGACAAATTTTCATATATTAAACATTTTCATATGAATTGTAGATTAAAAGATATAGCAAAAATACTTAAATTAGTATTTAGATCAAAACAAAATTTTAGTTTGCACAAAAGTGAAATTTTATATTTTTAGAATAAACTAGATGTTCTCAGCAATCCGGGAATATAAAATTTGTCGAATTCGGACATACAGTTTAGGAGATATGATTTTCTGAAGTTTGGATAAAAATCTGAAAAGTAATACGGGAATTACAGGAGAAGCCTCGCGTTTTGATAGGCCGATATCCAAAAAATAATTTTTGGATGAAACCCTAGATCGATTCATGCGGTCTTGACCACGTATGTAAGGTAGCTAGCACACATGCTGGTGGATTGATGAATAGTGCTAGCACATGCACATGCATACGTACGTTAACTTGGCTATAGATCGTTGGGTCGGAATCGTACAGTTAAGAAAACAGGTTACCGGAATTGGGCGGTTAGGTCGCCTGAGTTGGGCGGCGCACGGGTCGGCTTTTGTCGAGTTCGACGATGGAGTTGTGGCCGGTGGTGACGAGACATGTGCTATAGTGTCTAGGACGTCTAGGTGAAGATGATGGAGGCGGTAAGGAGGTTGAACCCGTCCTCTGGAAGTCGCGGGCGGCGGCTGGAATTTGTTCGAGTGTCGCCGGAACCGTTGCTCAGTGTGTGCGTGCTCTGGCTAGACAATCGAGAAAGGGAGAGATTCAGGAGGATGCGCAATAGGAAAACAAAGGAAATGAAGAAACAGGAGGTCAGGGACTCACCGTCGGGACGTGCGCTTCGTTTGAACACGGTGGTGGTGCCTGATTCCAGCGAGCGATTTCGATAAAACGAGGGGCGGAGCTTCGATGAGTTTTGGGTAGAGGAGTTGCTGTGGTTTGGAGATCCACTGGGCATGTTTAAATAGGTAGAGGAAGATCAGTGCGGGGAGATAAACAACATGGTTAATTTGGCCATTAATGGCGAAATCGTGTGTATACGTTTCTGCAGCCTTAAGTCATAGTGAAGCGGGGAGAGGAAGAAGTTAAGGAGGCAGGGAGCGGGGTGGTCTGAGGCGAGCTGCAGCGAGACGTTGATGGCGCACAAATAAACGGCAAATTCGGATGTCCGGTAAAGATTATGGGGGCATTATGGGGAATTAATGGAGATGGGGAAAACGCGGAGAGGTGCCGAACCCGCGGGGGAACCAATCCTGGAAGTCGGTGGGTGCGGGGAACGGGAGGGCGTCGGGTGCAGCCGGTCTGGACATGATGCATCTTCTCCTCGCATGTGTTCATGAGGAAGATGACCTGGTCGTCACGTGATGAGGACCTAGGCTGCTCACGTAATTTCTTTTGAGTAGAAAGAGGGAGAGATCATGGGCCTACCCCACTAGTCTAGATTAGGACAATTTTAGTTTTCATTTATTTATTTAATGTCGCAGAAATATTTGACTACAATGACATGTAATTAAGATCTTAGGAAAAATATTGCTAGCAAAAATAAATTTTCCGAGCCCTTAATAAATAATCCTCTATGGCTTCATAATTTTCCAAAAAATTGTTTTACGATTTTATAAATTCTCAGATTTATAATTTGGTAGTATTAGAAAATTCCCAATTATATTCTAGACATTTTATCTCCAATCATTGATAATATTTTTATTGAAAATATTTAAATGGCATTAAAATTACAAATAAGGTCCAATTTCAAACGAAACTGCAAAATTCAAAGAACTCAAAATGGAATATGCATCCACCACATCTGAGAAAGTCATTTTATTCCCAATCCATAAATTTGAAGGTGGTTGAAAATATTTCAAAAGAATCAAATATAATTGGATGCCCTTTGAATTCTTGAATAAACTATCCCAACGATAGTTTTCTTTATTGGACAAAAAAAAATGTCACCCAACTTTTATAACATGGTTTGAAAAGTTTAAACAAGGTCTCAAAAAGTTTTAATTTCCCTTGAAAACCATAGCAATTCACTCAACAATATCTTATTATTAACATTCCAAAATTTAGAAAATTTTGGGATGTTATAGATAGTGACTAGAGAACTCTATCAATCACTACCTTATCTGGAAGATAAACTCCCACTTGATTCAAGTGATTGTAGCACCCAGACATTCTGAGCACATGCTCACTAGCTGAGCCATACTCCTCCATCATGTAGGCAAAGTACTTGTCAGAGGTCTCAGTCAGAGGTCTCATACTCCTATACATGGGCATGTGTCTGAAATACCAATTTCATCTCTTTGAACATCTCATATGCTTCGTGGCGTTCAAAACATTTTTGAAGTTCTAGTTCTAAGCCATAAAGCATGGTGCACTAAACTATTAAGTAGTCATCATATCAAGCTTTGCCAAACGTTCATAACGTCTGCATCTGCTCCTGCAATAGGTCTGTAACCTAGCGGTGCATCAAGGACATAATACTTCTGTGCAGCAATGAGTATAAGACTCAAATCACGGACCTAGTCCGCGTCATTTCTACTAACATCTTTCAACTTAGTATTCTCTAGGAACTTATCAAAAAATAAGGGAACTACATCGCGAGCTATTGATCTACAACATAGATATGCAAATACTGTCAGGACTAAGTTCATGATAAATTAAGTTCAATTAATCAAATTACAAATGAACTCCCACTTAAAATAACACCCCTTAGGTTATCTAAGTGAAACATGATCCAAATCAACTAAAGCATGTCCGATCATCACGTGAGATGGAGTAGTCATCAATGGTAAACATATCTATGTTGATCATATCTACTATATGACTCATGTTCGACCTTTCGGTCTCCAGTGTCACGAGGCCATGTTTGTACATGCTAGGCTCGTCAAGTTTAACCCAAGTATCCCGCGTGTGCAGAACTGTCTTACACCCGTTGTATGTGAACGTAGAGTATATCACACCCGATCATCACGTGGTGTCTCGAAACAATGAACCGTAGCAATGGTGCATACTCGGGGAGAACACTACTATCTTCAAATTTAGTGAAGGGGTCATCTTATAATGCTACGCCGTACAAATAAAAATAAGATGCATACAAGATAAACATCACATGCAATCAAAATACGTGACATGATATGGCCATCATCATCTTGTGCTTTTGATCTCCATCTTCAAAGGATCGTCATGATCTCCATCATCACTGGCTTGACACCTTGATCTCCATCATAGCGTCATGGTCTTCTCGCCAATTATTGTTTCTACGACTATTGCTAACTCATAGAGATAAAGTAAAGCAATTACATGGCGCTTGCATTTCATACAATAAAAGAGACAACCATAAGGCTCTTGCCGGTTGCTGATAATTTACAAAACATGATCATCTCATACAGTAATGTATAACTCATCATGTCTTGACCATATCACATCACAACATGCCCTGGAAAAACAAGTTAGGCGTCCTCTACTTTTTTGTTGCAAATTTTACGTGGCTGCTACGATCTTCTAGCAAGAACCATTCTTACATACAGCACAAAACCACAACAGTGATTTATCAAGTTTGCTGTTTTAACCTTCAACAAGGACCAGCCGCAGTCAAATTCGATTCATCTAAAGTAGGAGAAACAGACACCTGCCAGCCACCTTTATGCAAAACAAGTTGCACGTGACAGTGGAACCGGTCTCATGTACGTGGACATGTAATATTGATCCAGGCCGCTTCATCTTACAATGCCACTGAATCAAAATAAGACGTTGGTGGTAAGCAGTATGATGATCACCGCCCACAACTCTTTGTGTTCTACTCGTGCATGTCATCTACGCATAGGCCTGGCTCTTGATGCAACTATTGGAAAACGTTGCATGGAAAACAAAAAAATCTATGCACATGCAATAATCTATCTACGGAGATGCATAGCAACGAGGGGGAGAGTGTGTCTACGTACCCTCGAAGACCGTAAGCGGAAGCATTTCACAACGCGGTTGATGTAGTCAAACTTTTTTGCGCTTCAATCGATCAAGTACCGAACGCACGGCACCTCCGCGTTCTGCACACGTTCATCTCGGTGACATCCCTTGCCTTCTTGATCCAGCAAGACATCGAGGTAGTAGATGAGTTCCGTCAGCATGACGGCGTGGTGACGGTGATGGTGAAGTGATCTCCGCAGGGCTTCGCCTAAGCAGTACGAAAATATGACAGGGGGAGTAAATGGGGGACGGGGGAGCCGCACACGGCTAAGACAATGTTGTGTCCTTGTGAGGCGCCCCCTTCCCACATATATATAGGTGGGAGGGGAGGGGAAGCTGAAAGTGCAACTAATCCCCGGGTGGTTTTGGTAATTAATAACAACATATATATCATTGAACTAATAGTTACTTGAGAATCATTTCAGAGAAGTTCAGTGATATGGGTATGGAAATGACTGAAGAAGTGAACCCCTCAAAATGCTAAGGCAAGCATTGTCAAAAGCTCAAGACTCCATTTTTGGTTTAGTGATCAAAGATCACATTGAGTCCATAGGAAAAGCCAATACTATTAAAAGGGGATGAGGTTGTGTTGATGATCTGGTTGCTCAAGTGCTTAGTGATTTAGCTCCTTCAACTATCAGCAACTTTCACTACAATACACACTCATAAGTAATCTCGGACAAACCGATTCTTCCAACTCAGTCCCACCGAGATGAACCACCTCAGCCATAAGCCAAACCCTAGAAAAATCGGTCAATCCGAGTTTGAGATCGGTCTCACCGAAACATGGACTGCCAACCTTCTGTAACCGTTTGTCATCATTTCGGAATATCCGAGTTGTTGATTTCGGTCCCACCGAAACTGGCAAGTTCCTATCTTTGACTCAAATCGGACAAACCGAGATGGTATTTTCGGTCCGACCGAAAACCCCAACGTTCACTATATTTGAACTTTGGGTCTGACCGAGTTTCCACTTCAGTCTCACCGAGATTGCTCAATTATGTGTGTAACGGTTGGATTTTGTGTGGAGGCTATATATACCCCTCCACCCCCTCTTCATTCGTGGAGAGAGCCATCAGAAAGAACTACCACTCCTACCTTACACTTTCTGAGAAGAGAACTACCTACCCTTGTGTTGAGATCAAGTTGCTCCATTCCTACCATATGAAACTTGATTTCTAACCTTCCCAAGTTGCTTTCCACTCAATCCTTTCTTCCACCAAAGCCAAATCAGTGAGGAGAGTTGAGTGTTGGGGAGATTATCATTTGAAGCACAAGAGCAAGGAGTTCATCATCATCTACAACATCTATTACCTTTTGGAGGGTGGTGCCTCCTAGATTGGTTAGGTGTCGCTTGGGAGCCTCCGCCATCGAGATGTGGAGTTGAACCAAGAAGTTTGTAAGGGCAAGGAGATCGCCTACTTCGTGAAGATCTACCCCGAGTAAGGCTAGCCCTCCGTGGGCGTAGGCCATGATGGAATAGACAAGGTTGCTTCTTCGTGGACCCTTCGTGGGTGGAGCCCTCCGTGGACTCGCGCAGCCGTTACCCTCCGTGGGTTGAAGTCTCCATCAACGTGGATGTACGATAGCACCACCTATCGGAACCACGAGAAAAATCTCCGCGTCTCCAAATTGCGTTTGATCTTCTCCACCTCTCTTTACTACATGTGCAATTTACTTTCCGCTGCTTATACTCTAGAATTGCATGTGTAGGGTGATACTTGACTTGATCATAATTGTGAAACTGCCAAAAACTGTTCATGATCAAAAGGCAGAATTTTTATATTTACAAGTAGTCTAATCACCCCCCCTCTAGACATACTTTCGATCCTACAAGTGGTATCAGAGCTTTGGTCTCCATTGTTTTGGTTTCCATTGCATTGGACTCCATAAGCTTGGTTTCACAACCTAGGAGAGTATGGCGTCTAGTGAGGGTAATTATCGTAGAGGTCCTTACTTTGATGGTACAAATTTTGCTAGTTGGAAGCATAAAATGAAAATGCATATTCTTGGTCATAACCCAGCCGCATGGGGCATTATTTGTGTTGGTATGCAAGGTGAATTCTTCGAGGAAGGAAAAGTTCCGGATCGCGAAGCTACACCGGAAGAGTTGTGGATGTTGCAAAACAATGCTCAAGCTTGTGACATTCTCTTCAATGCCTTCTGTCCCGAGGAGTTCAACAAAATCAGCCGTCTTGAGAATGCTAAAGAGATTTGGGATACTTTGGTTGAAATGCACGAAGGTACTGAATCTGTGAAGGAATCAAAGCTAGATATTCTTCAAGGTCAACTTGACAAGTTCAAGATGAAGGATGGTGAAGGAGTCGCTGAAATGTACTCTAGGCTTGCTCTCATCACAAATGAGATCGCCGGCTTAGGAAGCGAAGAAATGACCGACCGATTCATCATTAAGAAGGTTCTCAGAGCTTTGGATGGAAAATATGACACCGTGTGCACTTTGATCCAAATGATGCCAAACTACAAGACTCTCAAGCCAACTGAAGTCATTGGAAGAATTGTTGCTCATGAGATGACACTTAAGGATAAGGAAGAGCTTCACAACAAGTCAAGTGGTGCTTACAAAGCTACAAGTGATGCTCCCACAACCTCAAGTGACAAGATAATTTCCAATGAAGAGATAAGCCTAATGGTTAAGAACTTCAACAAGTTCTACAAGAATAGAGGCAAAGAAAGAAGCTCAAAATCTAGATCATATGATGAAAAGAGATCTTCTAGTCGTGATCGAAACTGCTACAATTGTGGAAGACCCGGACACTTCTCAAATGAGTGTACGGCTCCCCACAAGAGAAGAGAAGAATCTCCAAGAAGAAGATCAAGAGATGAGTCACCTCGGAGAGAGAGAAGGAGTAGAGATGATCGTTATGAACGAAGACCCTCTCGGAGAAGCAAGGATTCGGAGAGGAAAGACAAGTCATCAAGGAGCTACACAAGAAGAAGACATCAAGCTCATGTAGGTGAATGGGTCTCCGGCTCCGACTCCGACAGTCAATCCGATGGAAGCTATCACTCCGACTCCGACTACAGTCAAGATGAAGGTGTTGCCGGTCTTGCTCTCGTATCCTCCAACTCCAACTCCTACGACTTATTTGATTCACCAAATGAGGGAATTGGAAGATGCTTCATGGCTAAAGGCCCCAAGGTAACACACCCTGAATTCATTGACTTTGATAGTGATGAGGATGACTTGCTTGGTGAAGATGAGCTCTTGCATGATAAATCTAGTGAGCTTAGTTACGATGAAAATGCTAGTAGTCTTTATAGTCGAGAAGAGTCGAATGACAATGCTATGAAGGAGATTGAGCGTCTAACTAAAGAACTAAACACTCTTAAGTTAGCTCATGAAACAACTCAAGAAGATCATAGAGAGCTCCTAAGATCTCATGAGAAGCTACGCTTCGAGAAGTTCACTCTAGAGCAAGAACATGAGTTTCTAAAAGCGATCAATGACGATCTTCGAAAGAAGAGTTCTTCATATCTTGCCAAACGACTTCTCTTGTCTAATTTCTTGCCACCTATTAAGACTAAGCATGACAAGCATAAGAAAAATTCTTCCTCTAGTAGTAACAATAACCATGTTAAATCTAATATTGTTGCTTCTAGTAGTTCTCTTGATTCCACTAACAATGTTTCAAGCCAAGTTACACTTGAGCAAGAAAATAGCTTATTGAAGGAAATCATAGAGAAAGGTGTCTACAAGAGTCTTGCCGGAAGCAAGAACTTTGAGGAAATTGTTCGCAAACAAGGAAGGCACCGGAAGAATCAGGGGATTGGTTTTGAGCGAAAGTTCAACGCCGAAGGTGTTGAGTGGGAAGAAGGTCAATACCCTACTCCACAGTTTGTTTCTCAAAAGGAGAAGTATGATCCTACTTCTTCCAATGTGGAACAAGCTGAAGATGACCTTCCACCACAAGACCACAAGCTAAAGGCCAAGGACAAGCTTCAAGAGGAGATTGATGCATTCATTGAAGCACCTCAAGCCATGGTCAAGTGGGTTCCCAAGGACACGTCAAGTTCTACTTCGTCAACCTCAACTACAACCCCAAGGATTCCCATCAAGATGATGTGGATCCCGAAGAAGAAGAACTAGAAGGTTCTTGAGGGTGACTCCGCCAACATACTTCACTCATATTCATTTTGGCAACTTGTGCAATCAACTTCCACATCATGCACTAGTTCATGGAGTCACAAACCCTCTTGTTGGTAAGTCAAGGGCCAAGGTAATCATTGCTTTCATGGACATCATCTATTGTGAACTTCAATCTATGTCTATGGATATCCTTGTTTGTTCCTTGTGGGACTAACCCATGTAGGTATTGAAAGTGCCCTAATCCAAAGGATAGCTCCCAACTCTTGATGATCTACATCAACATTGAGCATCCACATCTTCAACATCTACATGAAGTCTTCTACGACAACCCAAGGTTAGTTTGACCCTTTAAAAGGGGTTCTCACATCTAGGGGGAGCTTTGCTCTAAAAAAATTGAGCTAAAGCATCTTCAAATGATGTGAACACATCAATGCTTTATGTAAAAGTGGTAACCCCACTTGTGCTTAAACGATGAGTATGACCTATGATCAAATGTTCTCATTTGGCTCCTAAGTCAATATACTCATATATAGATGACCTAGTCATCGACAAATTGTGTGCTAGTAGCTAGAGTTTTGGTTGTGCATGTTTGACACATATTTCATTTGCCATCTTATTGTGTGAGCATGTTGAATGCATGATTTTATCCATTCGAGGACATCCATTTGTTGTTTTGGTTGTTTTGATTTTTCTGGCCAAATGGATGGACAAGAATGCCTAAGCACCTTCCCTAGCTATCTATGCTTTCTTGTCTCACATTCTATTCATGCTCAAATCACAAACTTTGAACAAGTCATTTTCGGACCCTCCGAGTGAGGAGCACTCAGAGCCACCGATCCGTCTAAGGCTGACTTCCAAAACCTTCTAAGTCAATTTCGGTCAGACCAACTTCTCCCACTCGGTCCAACCGAAACGCTTAGACTGATCTAGGTTTCATCTCGGTGAAACCGAGTTCTAAATCTCGGCGTGACCGATATGCGTAACTGCACAGCAGTTATCCATTTCGGTGTCACCGAGTTTTTCAACTCAGTCCCACCGACAGCAAGGGGATATAAATACTGAGGGCAGCGCGCGATTTTTTCTTCAAACCGTTTCGCCCCCAAGTCCACTGCTGCCGTCGCCCTGATCTCCGGATCGTCGCCGTCGTCGCCTGTGCGCCCTCGCCGCAGGTCTCCGCCGCCGTCAACGGTTTTCTTCTCCGCGCCGTTGCCGCCGTAGAGGGACTCTACCAAGTTAGGGTGAGTCTCGATCCCTCTCGTGCTCCCCATCTGATTCTTGCACGATTGGTTTGCCCTGCATCTAGCCACGTTTGAAAAATTCCTTAACATCAGATCGGTTCTTGTTTCGAGCAAAATTCTTAGGTTTAGTTTTCCACGGAACACATCTCGGTGAAGCCGATTTTAAATTCTCGGTGTGACCGATTTGGCCTCTGGCCATTGCACTGCACTTTCGGTCTAACCGAGTTGTGCAAATTGGTGTGACCGAAACTCAGTTTTAGTGAAACCCTAGCTTGTCGGCAGGACCGAAACCCATTTCGGTCTGACCGAAAGTGGTGTGTAAGTTTCTGTTATACACTTCGGATTCACCGAAACTAGAAATCGGTTTGACCGAAATGCATTCTGTGAAAACTCAAAACTAAGATTTGAACTCATTTCTTTTGCAAAAATTCTGCAGTTTGTGATAACTCTTCTACTCTGCCTATACCTTATCTATTCACAGGTTGTCAGCCATGTCAGATGCCAGTGACAGCCAGAACAGGTCTGAGTCACCTTTTGCAGAGATTCCTGAGGCAGATACTAGTCCTGAGGCTAGTAGTCCTAGTGATGATGCTGAGAGGAGTACCCCTAGTGGTTTGCCTCCTGCAGCCACCAGAACCAGAAAGCAGAGAAATTCTGATGATGAGGACTCTGACTTCATTGCTGAGGAAGTAACCTCCAAGCCCAAGAGAAAGGTTGTTGCCAAAGAGCACGAAGGGCAGCAGTCGAAGAAAGGCACCAGCAAGGTCAAGCAATCAGCTGTTGCCAAGAAGCTGAACTTGGGAGAGCCAGCCCCAAGTAAAGTGAAGAAAACTTCCAAGAGGAAGAGGGTAGTATATGCTGATTCTCATGCAGATGTAGCAGCCGAGGAAGAAGAAGAAGAAGAAGCACTCCAGCCTGCTCCTCAGAAGCAGAAACTCATGGGTGATGCAATTAGGGCTCAAGCCACTTCTAAGCCCAAGAAGCCTGCTCAAGCTAAGGCAGCTCCAGCAAAGCCTTCTGCCAAGCCCAAGAGGACAACCAGGAACATCCCAGCCTCTGAGAAGAACAAAGGTGATGTGCCACCGTCTGAGTCTGAAGAAGAACATGTGTTGCTGAAGCTCCGTCCGAAACTGGCGCTCCACAATGATGCTCATCCTCAAGCCGAGGATATGAAGGCAAGGAAGGACAGAGGTCTCAGGCTATGGAGACAGTATGATCCATATGCCATGAGGAGAAGGACTGCTGTGGACCCGAGATTCCACACCAGAGAGCATCAGGACTTCTATGAGACTGTGCTGATGGATAAGAAGCCTATTGTTGCAGATACCAGATACGTTGACTGGAAGTACATTGACAGTGAAGAGCATCGAGACTTCTTTCCCCATGTGCATGAGAGCTTCACTGCATGTGGAGTTGATGAGTTTGTGGGTCAGAAACTGACTGATTGGAATGATGAGATGATTATGCAGTTCTATGCCACAGCCCACTTCTATCCTGATGGGAAGATCACCTGGATGACTGAAGGTCAAAGGTTTTCTTCATCTGTTGAAGAATGGGCAGAACTTCTGAATGCTCCAGTGCAGAGAGAGGACGACATTGATGTCAATGGGATTCCTAAGAAGAACCATGATTCCATGAAGAACATGTACAAGGAGTTCCCCGCTGCAGATTTGGAAGGGTGGAAGCTTGGCTCAGTGTACTATCTCCAGGCTGGTCTACCTACCACAAACACTATTCTGAGGCATACCTTGATGCCCAAGTCTGGAGACCACCGCATGATCCGAGGCTATTCTATCAACATGCTGCACATTCTTGATGAGAAGGCACCTTTCAAGGTGATGGACTTAATGGTAGAGACCATTAAGAGGACTGCAGCTGACCAGAAGAGGTCGTGTGGATTTGCCCCGCAGATTCAGATGCTTATCAATGCCAAGTTTGGCACGGGCAAATTCATGTTGGATAGGAAGCACTTACCACTGCAGCCAGAGCATGAAGATAACATTGTTGTGATGGATGAGGAGGATCCAAGTTCAGTTGAAGGTCAAGCCAAGATTGAAGCTGCGAAGAAAGCCAAAGCTGATAAAGAGGCAGCAACAGCAGCAGCTAAACCAAAGAGCTTCGGAGAGCAGATTCTTGAAGCTACCCAGAGGATTGAACAACGCCTGGCCAGCATTGAACAATCTCAGGAAAGCTTTGAAAGTATTGTTGACGAGAAGGTCCATGCTCTGGACGTGAAGCTGACTGAACTTCAGGTGACCGTCAACAAGCTTGAGGCAGACATGGAGGATGCTAGGCAGGACAGGGCAGAGCTCATGCAGGATGACCTAGTCCAGGACACTCATCGCCAGACTGCTCCGGTTCCCAGAGGATCCCGATCAGCTGCTATCCCAGTGACTGACTCCAGGACTACCACTTCAGCACCTTCTACAGCTCCAGCAGTTACTCCAGCCACAGCTCCAGCATCCACTCCTCCAGCGCAGACATCAGCTGAAGTCTTCGCCGATGCCGTCATATCTACTCCGACATCTACCCAGAGGGGAGCCGCCAGCAGAGCCCACAGTGACGTTTAGCTCTATGCTTTTTCGAACTTTTTGGTAACTTGTTGCCAAAGGGGGAGAAATTGTATAGATCATAGGGCTTCGAGAGAGAGAGTGCTCTTTCGTTCTTTTGCCGGTTTTCTTTGAGATACATTTGGTTCTTTTGGTTCTTGAAACTTTCAGTGTGCTTGATAGTACGTTTGATGCTACCTTAATGAGTGCTTAGTCGTACTATGCTTTAATGTGTGCTTAATGCTTATCATATGCTATTCCTTCTTGTATGGCTATTTACTCTTGTCTTGGTGATTGGGTGCATGTTATTCATACTTATCATTTTGTGCGCTCCACCAAGATGTATGTGACATGGAAGAGTGACCCATAATCCTAATCGATTGTGCATTTGCATTCAAACGCAAATTTTAAATAATGCACAAATTTAGGGGAGCTCTTGTTTATCACATACTTCTCAAAGCGACGATATTATTCATTGATTATATCTTTTGTCGAAGCTTTGATCTATATGTTGTCATCAATTACCAAAAAGGGGGAGATTGAAAGTGCAACTAATCCCCGGCTGGTTTTGGTAATTAATAACAACATATATATCATTGAACTAATAGTTACTTGAGAATCATTTCAGAGAAGTTCAGTGATATGGGTATGGAAATGACTGAAGAAGTGAACCCCTCAAAATGCTAAGGCAAGCATTGGCAAAAGCTCAAGACTCCATTTTTGGTTTAGTGATCAAAGATCACATTGAGTCCATAGGAAAAGCCAATACTATTAAAAGGGGATGAGGTTGTGTTGATGATCTGGTTGCTCAAGTGCTTAGTGATTTAGCTCCTTCAACTATCAGCAACTTTCACTACAATACACACTCATAAGTAATCTCGGACAAACCGATTCTTCCAACTCAGTCCCACCGAGATGAACCACCTCAGCCATAAGCCAAACCCTAGAAAAATCGGTCAATCCGAGTTTGAGATCGGTCTCACCGAAACATGGACTGCCAACCTTCTGTAACCGTTTGTCATCATTTCGGAATATCCGAGTTGTTGATTTCGGTCCCACCGAAACTGGCAAGTTCCTATCTTTGACTCAAATCGGACAAACCGAGATGGTATTTTCGGTCCCACCGAAAACCCCAACGTTCACTATATTTGAACTTTCGGTCTGACCGAGTTTCCACTTCGGTCTCACCGAGATTGCTCAATTATGTGTGTAACGGTTGGATTTTGTGTGGATGCTATATATACCCCTCCGCCCCCTCTTCATTCGTGGAGAGAGCCATCAGAAAGAACTACCACTCCTACCTTACACTTTCTGAGAAGAGAACTACCTACCCTTGTGTTGAGATCAAGTTGCTCCATTCCTACCATATGAAACTTGATTTCTAACCTTCCCAAGTTGCTTTCCACTCAATCCCTTCTTCCACCAAAGCCAAATCAGTGAGGAGAGTTGAGTGTTGGGGAGATTATCATTTGAATCACAAGAGCAAGGAGTTCATCATCATCTACAACATCTATTACCTTTTGGAGGGTGGTGCCTCCTAGATTGGTTAGGTGTCGCTTGGGAGCCTCCGTCATCGAGATGTGGAGTTGAACCAAGAAGTTTGTAAGGGCAAGGAGATCGCCTACTTCGTGAAGATCTACCCCGAGTAAGCCTAGCCCTCCGTGGGCGTAGGCCATGATGGAATAGACAAGGTTGCTTCTTCGTGGACCCTTCGTGGGTGGAGCCCTCCGTGGACTCGCGCAGCCGTTACCCTCCGTGGGTTGAAGTCTCCATCAACGTGGATGTACGATAGCACCACCTATCGGAACCACGAGAAAAATCTCCGCGTCTCCAAATTGCGTTTGATCTTCTCCACCTCTCTTTACTACATGTGCAATTTACTTTCCGCTGCTTATACTCTAGAATTGCATGTGTAGGGTGATACTTGACTTGATCATAATTGTGAAACTGCCAAAAACCGTTCATGATCAAAAGGCAGAATTTTTATATTTACAAGTAGTCTAATCACCCCCCCTCTAGACATACTTTCGATCCTACAGAAGCAGCCAGGGCGCGCCCTAGGGTTAGCCGCCGCTCCCTCGGGGCCCTGCCTTGCCCTGCGCCCCCCTTTCCATGTATGCATGAAGGGGAAGGAAAGAGGGGGGTGAGGCAAGGAAATGGGGATCCTAATCCACACTTTACTTTCCCTTCCCCCTTTCCTTTTCCTCCTATGGCCCAATAGGGCGCATAATCCCCTTGTGGGCTTGTGTGTTCCTTCACAAGGCCCATATGACCCATAGGATTGCTGGGAGTACCGGAAACACCTTCCGGTGACCCGATAAGTACTCGATACCCTCGGGAACTGTGACGCCCCAAGACCGACGCTTCAGAAGACTTCCAGCTATTCCGGGTTTCGCCGTGTGTTTCTTTTTGGTTGTTCTATTTATTTTTGCATTGCATCATGTCAGCATGCCATGTCATTAATTTTTTGCAACTAAATAAATTGCATAGATCTTTTGATCTATTTAAACCGAGGGAACTCGCATGGTGACATCTCTTTATAACATATCCTCTCAATATTAGGGAGCTATTATCACATATTCCATTTTTCGGAATCACCCATAAACACACTTGTAAAATAATCCCTTAGCCTTTGCTTATTCAAGTTTTGACTCTCTAACCTTCCTCAATTTCTTATCTCTTTATCGAGGCTCCTCTACAAATCCGAGCATTTTGGACCTTCCTTTTACCCAGTTCTAGTTCAAACCCATTTGAATTAAATTCAAATGAGTTTGAATTTATACTAGCAATCATGCCCACTTCTAATTTTCGTGGATCGTTCACATTTTTACAAGTCAGGGAAAATTGCACTCATGCCCAAACTCTACTCCTAACCCCCCCTTTTTCTTTTCTTTTGATTCTCTGTTTTTTTCTTCTTTCCCTCTCTCTTAATATTAGGGAGAGAGAGAAGCCTAGTTGGGCCTCCCAGCAGCCCTACTGGGCCTCCTATCTACCAAGCCGAACCATCCCTCCCCCGCAGCCCAGTCGTACTCTAACCCTACCCCGACCCCTTCATCTCTCCCCTCCTCCCTCTCGATCTCGAGTGTGCCGCCACCCACAAGAGAAACACCTCGCTCACTCGATCTCTCCCGCACCTCACTGCTCCCATCGCCGCCCTGGGCTCCCCTGCCTCCTCCCCTCACCATCGCCCAACCAACCAGCGCCGCCGCCTCCTCCAGGACCGCGCCCCGCCGCCGCGCATCCTGCCACTCCACCGTGGGTAGGAGCTCGCCGGAACCAGCAACCACCGGCTCCAGGACCCCGCGTCGTCCCTCCACCGCGAGCCGTCCCGCGCCTCTCCTCTGTGGCACCTCCTCGCCAACGCGTTAGCGCCACCCCGACCCCGTGCGTCGTCGCGTTCGCCACCACCACCTTGCTCCATTCCCCGTCGTCCCCTGCGTGTTATGCCGCCCCACGTCTCGCCGGCGAGCCACTGCGTCTGACGGAGTCCCTGCCGCCGTGTTCATCTTCATCCTGATGCTCTAGGTTGAGCCAGGAGACGAGCGCCTCGCTCGCGTTGACCACTTGCTTGTCGACCGCAAGCTCCCAGTGAGCTCTGCCGTCGCTGTTGCTTGGACGTTGCCTCCACCTCGTCGCCGGTGCTCTCTTGACCGATCTGGTCCATGCGTTCGAACACCAGCCATGTCAGGTCCAGACGCCTCCTTGCCGGAACCCCTAGATCCGAGGCCTTTCGTATTGCTTCGTTTTGGATGCTCCAAGTCCCTCTACAACACGTGTACAGCTACCATCATCTTGGAATCGCCAAGTACCGCGATGCCCGGAGCCCTCGGAACCGTCAAGTTCGTCTACGTGCGTGAAACACTATCGTTGCAAGAACGAGACCTCAAGTACCTCGACGACCGCTGTTTTTGAAGACCGCCAAGTACCCCGACGAGAGAGTACAACTACCGTCGCCGTGAACGACTACTTCCACTACCAGACCACGAGTACCACTACGTCCCTCGACGACCAATAAACGACTACGAAATGTGTACGACTACTTCCACTCCAAACTCAAACCGCTCCGAAACCCACGGTTCGAAGGTATAACCCCGACACGACGTCCGTGAACGAATGATGTGTGATGTATGAGAAGAACCATATGTTTGCCTCGAGTCCGAAGTGCCCCTTGTTTGCCTTGCCACCGGCCCATGGGAACCCGGTTAACGAGATCACCCCGCCTATCTCTTGCATGACTCGCACACGCCACCATTTCTTTTGCTCCGACATCTCGACAAGTTACCGGAACCGATATGTTCTTGTGGAATCATTTTCGGTTATCGCCGCCGTGGCCCCTTTCCTCCCACCACGGTGACGAGTTACTCCATATCCTGCTCATGCCAACTTTAATAAAAATTGCATATGTCATCCGCATCATCATAACAACCTTTAAATGGCTAAAATTGTTGTTTGTATTAAAATTGCTAAATGTCATGTGGGGATTTTCCAGAATTGTTGTTGTTATTTCCGGCCTCATTTAAAATGCCTAGACAGTGTAGTTTACTTTTGCTTCACCTGTTGCCATGTTAAAAACATTTAAACTTGTTGGGTACCTAACCGAGATCAAACTAAATATGTGAATGTGGTGTTTTATCAATATGCAACTCGTTGCATATTGAGGTCCACTTTAATTGTAGTGTTGTTTGTGCACTTTGCCATGCCATGAATATTTAAACCGGACATGC
The DNA here is from genome assembly GCA_902687465.1 of Secale cereale. Classification (NCBI taxonomy): domain Eukaryota; kingdom Viridiplantae; phylum Streptophyta; class Magnoliopsida; order Poales; family Poaceae; genus Secale; species Secale cereale. Next base: position 408,823,258 of record LR738712.1, read on the forward strand.
ATCATACTTGGTAGTGTGTTTACCGTGTTGTTTGCTTCTTTTCGGTATGCTTCTCTCATTAGCTTCGGTTTCGTTCCGGAGTTGTGAGGTTTTGTTTGACTACTTCATGGACTCGTTCTTCTTCCTTGCGGGATCCCAGGGAAGATGACTGTTCCCCGATATCACCTCTATCTTTGCTTTGCTAGTTTTCTCTCTCTATAGTTATGCCTCGATGACCATTCTTGTCTTGTCAGCCTCCTATGTTGCCGTGAAACACTCTAAGCGCCTTCCTAGCAAACTGTTGATTGGCTAAGTACACTTTCGCTCAGCCCCTCTTATAGCGTTGTTAGTTGCAGGTGAAGTTTGAAGATTGCTCCATGTTTGGACTTGTTTATTGGGATAACATAATATATATCTCTTAAGTAATTAATACACATATATATTGGTAATGGGTGGAAGGCTTGGCCTTCTGCTTGGTGTTTTGTTCCACTCATGCCACCATAGGACCCGAAAAAGCGGTGTTATGTTCCTTGATTTTGCGTTCCTAGCACGGTTGGGGTTTATGGCCCCCCTTGATAATTCGCACTGCTCAAAGATTTTCCAGCAAGACCCAACTTTGGTACTACATTTGCCTAACAACTAAAAATTGCATAGGGAATAATTAATCCGAGTTCTTAATCAACAACCCGGGCCAGTGCTCCTCATGAGTATTGGACCAAACTGGGCAGACTGCGGGGCCACCATGGGGAAACTTGAGGATTGGTATAAACTTGTAGGCTGACCAACCCGGTCGTGGCCTGAGACGAGATACGCGCGTCTACTATTAGGGTGTCGGCACGCCAGGAGGTCTTGCTGGATTAGTTTTACATTTGTCGAAATATCTTGAGCACGGGATTCCGAGAATACTCGGGTCTTCCCAATATGGAGTTGCGACTTCGTAGATCGTGAGCTTGTGATGGGCTAAGTTCGGACACCCCTGCAGGGTTATGAACTTTCGAAAGCCGTGCCCACGGTTATGTGACAGATGGGAATTTGTTAATATCCGGTTGTAGATAACTTGACACCATATCCTTAAGAATACACTACCTGTGTAAATAACCGTGACGGCCTCTTTTCAAAGGGGTTTTCGGAAAGTGAACACGGTGGGGTTATGCATGAACGTGAGTACCTAGGATCACTTATTGATCATCTTTGGCGTTCGCTGGCACATATCCTCTTCCCGCTCTGACTTCGTAAGATAGTTGCTTAGTGCTTGCTGCAGCCACTTTATTACCTCTCCAAACCTATAAGGCTTTGTTAGTTTTGATACCCGGGAATGGGATTGCTGAGTCCTTGTGACTCACAGATTACAACACACACCAGATGCATGTACAACAGAGCATGATGCAGGAGATGGACAAGAACTTCACTGGGAGTTCGATGAAGAACGTGGTCGTATGTATGTGACGTATTCCGACAATCAGTATTGGTTCCTACTAGGGGTGATCATGACTTGTGGTTGTGGTATCTTTTCTCATTTGATTTCGTCCGTAGTCGGACCCTGTGTTGTTTGGATGAATGTATGCCATTGTATTAATTGTGTGATGTGGAGAGTGTAAGCCAACTATTTTACTCTTTCATCCCTGTTCTTTACATGAGTTGTGCAAAGATACCACACTTGCGATCATTCCAGAATGCGCTTATGTCTCTAACTCGTGCCTCGATACGTAGGAGATACAGTCGCAACCTGGACAAAGTGCACAGAAAAGACTATTATTGATATGTGAGGCCAGTCTAGATCCCGCCAGGAGTAACGACCATCGGCGGGTGTGTCCGGGGAGTTAAAAGTTGGTATCAGAGCCGACCCTCGAGGTTACACAGATGGTTGCGGACAGGTGCTCGGTCATGTTATTCATGACGTTTGTGACCCGTCGTGGCACACGGCATGGCACATGTATCGAACTGGATGCACAGACGTTTGTGGCAAGAGGGAACGTTCTTGTGGCCTGACGAGGACGTCGGTTCCTCTGAGTGGGGGTGTATGTGATAGCCTGGCTTATTATGGATGATAGACTACTCATATCAATAAAGAATTCTTCTTTTCCAGAAGCCCATTCGGACAGAACTCCAAAGTTAAGCGTGCTCAGCTTGGAGTAGTTTTAGGATGGGTGACCGGGCGGGAAGTTCCTCCCGGGTGCGCACGAGTGAGGACAAAATGTGCATAAAAGACTAGTATTGATATGTGAGGCCAGTCTAGATCCCGTCAGGAGTAACGACCACCAGCGGGTGTGTCCGGGGCGTTCCGGGAACACTTCCGGTGTCCGGATACCAACGTCATATATATCAATCTTTATCGGTCGAACCATTATGACAACATACACAATTCCCTTCGTCTGCCGGTATGTTACTTGCGCGAGATTCGATCATCGTTATCTCTATACCTAGTTCAATCTCGTTACCGGCCAGTCTCTTTACTCGTTCCGTAATACATCATCCCGTGACTAACTAATTAGTCATTTTCTTTCAAGGCTTATTATGATGTGTGTTGCCAAGAGGGCCCAGAGATACCTCTCTGATACTCGGAGTGACAAATCCTAATCTCGATTCATGCCAGCCCAACAAAACACCTTCGGAGATACCTATAGAGTATCTTTATAATCACCCAGTTATGTTGTGAAGTTTGATAGCACACAAGGTATTCCTCCGGTATCCGGGAGTTGCATGATCTCATAGTCAAGGGAATATGTATTTGACATACATGAAAGCAGTAGCAACAAACTGTACGATCAAATGCTAAGCTAGTGGATGGTTCTTGTCCATCACATCATTCTCACAATGATGTGATCCCATTATCAAATTACAACTCATGGCCATGGTTAGGAAACCTTAACCATCTTTGATTAATGAGCTAGTCTAATAGAGGCTTACTTGGGACAGGTATTTGTTTGTGTATTCGCACATGTATTTAGGTTTCCGATCAATACAATTCTAGCATGAATAATAAACCTTTATCATGATTAAGGAAATATAACAATAACCATTTTATTATTTCCTCTAGGGCATATTTACATCAGTCAACCAGTTGCACTAGAGTCGATAGTCTAGTTCACATCGCCATGTGATTAACACCGAAAGAGTTTAGTAGAGTCAATAATCTAATTCACATCACCACGTGATTTACACCCATAGTTCACATCGTCATGTGATTTACATCCAAAGAGTTTACTAGATTCAATAATCTAGTTCACATTGTTTATGTGATTAACACTCTAAGTTATGATCATGTTTTGCTTGTGAGGGAGTTTTCAGCCAATGGGTCTGCAACATTCAGATCCCTGTGTACTTTGCAAATTTCTGTCTACAATGCTCTGCTTCTACATTCAATACGCATCCAGAGTCATCTGGATTAGTGTCAAATCTTGCATCGGCGTAACCCTTTACGATGAACTCTTTATCACCTCCATAACCGAGAAACACTTCCTTATTCCTCTAAGGATAATTTTGACCGTTGTCTAGTGATCCACTCCTGGATCACTCTTGTAGCCCCTTGCCAAATACGTGGCAAGGCACACGCACATGTTAGGTCTGGTACACAACATGGCATGATTTATAGAACCTATGGCGGAGGCATAGGGAATGACTTTCATTCTCTCTATATTTTTCTGCCATGGTCGGGCTTTGAGTCTTAATCAACTTCATACATTACAACTCAAGCAAGAACTCCTTCTTTGACTGATCCATTTTGGATTCCTTCAAAATCTAATCAAGGTATGCACCTATCAAAAGTCTTATCAAGCATATTGATCTATATCTATAGATCTTGATGCCCAAGATGTAAGTAGCTTCACCGAGGTCTTTCATTGAAAATTCTATTCAAACACTCCTTTATGCTTTCCAGAAAATTCTACATCATTTCCGATCAACAATATGTCATTCACATATACTTACCCGACATGCTTTAGTGCTCCGACTCACTTTCTTATAAATGCAAGCTTCATCATAAGTATGTATAAAACCATATGCTTTGATCACCTCATCATAGCGTATATTCCAACTCTGAGATGCTTGCACCAGTCCATAGATGGATCGTTGGAGCTTGCATACTTTGTTAGCACCTTTAGCATCAACAAAACCTTCTGGTTGCATCATATACAGCTCTTCTTTCAGAACTCCATTAAAGAATGCAGTTTTTTCATCCATTTGCCAAATTTCATAATCATAAAATGCGGCAATTGCTAGCATGATTCGAATAGACTTAGGCATCGCTACAGGTGAGAAAGTCTCATCGTAGTCAACTCCTTGAACTTGTCGAAAAACCCTTTTTTGTGACAAGTCGAGCTTTGTAGACAATAACATTACCATTAGCGTCAGTCTTCTTCTTGAAGATCCATTTATTCTCAATGGCTTGCCGACCATAGGGCAAGTCCACCAAAGTCCATACTTTGTTCTCATACATGGATTATATCTCAGATTTCATATCCTCAAGCCATTTTTGGAAATCTGGGCTCATCATAGCTTCTTCATAGTTCTAAGGTTCGCCGTTGTCTAACAACATGACTTCCAGGACTGAGTTACCGTACCACTCTAGTGCGTTACGTGTTCCGGTCGACCTTCGAGGTTTGGTAGTAACTTGATCCGAAGTTTCATGATCATTATTATTAGCCTCTTCTCTAGTTGGTGTAGGCATCACGAGAATAGTTTGCTCTGATGATCTACTTTCCAATTCGAGCGAAGGTACAATTATCTCATCAAGTCCTACTTTCCTCCCACCCACTTCTTTCGAGAGAAACTCCTCCTCTTGAAATGATCCATTCTTAGCAACAAAGGTCGTGCCTTCGGATCTGTGGTAGAAGGTGTACCCAACAGTTTCTTTTGGGTATCCTATGAAGACACACTTATCTGATTTGGGTTTGAGCTTATTAGGCTGAAACTTTTTCACATAAGCATCGCAACCCCAAACTTCAAGAAACGACAGCTTTGGTTTCTTGCCAAACCTTAGTTCATATGGTGTCATCTCAATGGATTTAGACGGTGCCCTATTTTACGTGAATGCAGCTGTCTCTAATGCATAACCCCAAAATGATAAAGGCAAATCGGTAAGAGACATCATAGAACACACCATATCAAATAGAGTATGGTTACGATGTTCGGACACACCATTACGCAGTGGTGTTCTAGGTGGCGTGAGCTGTGAAACTATTCCACATTGCTTGAAATAAAGACCAAACTCGTAAATATTCGCCTCCGTGATCGGATCATAGAAACTTTATTTTCTTGTTACGATGATTCTCTCCTTCACTCTGAAATTCTTTGAACTTTTCAAATGTTTCAGACTTGTGTTTCATTTAGTAGATATACCAATATCTACTCAAATCATCTGTGAAGGTGAGAAAATAACGATACCCTCCGTGTGCTTGAACACTCATCGGACCGCATACATTGGTACATATTATTTCCAGTAAGTCATTAGCTCGCTCCATTATTCCGGAGAACAGAGTTTTAGACATCTTGCCCATGAGGTATGGTTCGCAACTATCAAATGATTCGTAATCAAGTGATTCCAAAAGTCCATCCGCATGGATTTTCTTCATGCGCTTTATACCAATATGACCTAAACGAAAGTGCCACAAGTATGTTGCACTATAATTATCAACTCTACATCTTTTGGCTTCAATATTATAAATATGTGTTTTATTACGATTGAAATTCAATAAACCATTCACCTTGGGTGTATGGCCATAGAAGGTTTTATTCATGTAAATAGAATAACAATTATTCTCTGACTTAAATGAATAACCGTATTGCAATAAACACGATCCAATCTTGTTCATGCTCAACGCCAACACCAACAACATTTATTTAAGTTCAACACTAATCCTGAAAGTATAGGGAGTGTGCAATGATGATCATATCAATCTTGGAACTACTTCCAACACATATCGTCACCTCACCCTCAACTAGTCTCCGTTTATTCTATAACTCCTGTTTTGAGTTACTAATCATAGCAACCGAACACGTATCAAATACCCAGGGGCTACTACGAGCACTAGTAAGGTGCACATCAATGACATGTATATCAAATATACCTTTGTTCACTTTTCCATCCTTCTTATCTGCCAAGTATTTTGGGGTAGTTCCGCTTCCAGTGACCATTTCCTTTGCAGTAGAAGCACTTAGTTTCAGGCTTGGGTCTAGCTTTGGGCTTCTTCTCGGGAGTGACAACTTGCTTGCCATTCTTCTTGAAGTTCCCTTTCTTTCCCTTTCCCCTTTTATTGAAACTAGTGGTCTTTTTAACCATCAACACTTGATGCTTTTTCTTGACTTCTACCTTCGTCGATTTTAGCATCGCGAAGAGCTCGGGAATCGTTTTCGTCATCCCTTGCATATTATAGTTCATCACAAAGTTCTAGTAACTTGGTGATAGTGTCATGACCCGGATTTAACAAAATCCATGTCTCTGTTCTTACTGTGCTATCCCTGGATCGTAGCTAGCACACACGGTAACAAGAATGAATATCAGTAAAACATACATCATTATACTACAACGGTAGATCCGGAATTAAGCAAATACATACCATTGCCACAGCTTAATGCTGGCACATAATACAACGTAATAATACGTAGTCGCTAAGTTAGGGCTCCATCAATGCCACTGGGCTCGTTGAGTGTAGACCATAACCCTATCATCTCTTAATCTGTCAAGATCTGCACGTGACAGATGCAAATGAGTACGTGGAATGTACTCGCAAGTTGCAAAGGAAAGTATAACAGATAATATATGCAGGGTAAGAATTGGTGGAGGTTTCCTTTGCATAAAGCCGATTTTCTCCTATACTAATTTTTGTATAAACTTCTTTTGAAATAAAAAAAAAGTTTTTAGTATAAAACATAGGAGTGAGACACTTGGATATACGCACCAGTGCTCATTCTGCAAATTAGTTTAAAACATACATAAGGTTGAGGTGAAACACATTCACTGTGCTCATTCCTCAACTTTATGTCTTAAAACAGATATTTAGAAAAGAGAGGGGAGATTCTTCTTCAGTCCAAGTCTTCAGTTGCTCAAAATTGCCCGTAACTGGGGGCACGGCTAATCGATTAGGTTAAACCCTCTGCAGAGGTCGTACACGTTCCCCACATGATACAACCAACCCCGTTTACCATTACACACTTGGGTGTATGGCTAGGAAAAGATTGTGACAAAGCCTTTCCGTAACAGCCCCTTATACCTGACCAAGCCGCCCGGAACTTAGGCTGTGAATGCCTCTCTCCAATGGCGGTCCTGAGGTAAGGGTTTCCCGTTGGTACTAAGCTAAGCCAGAGCCCATAGTAGCATGTGGCTGTATTGGAAGCTACATCAAACTGTACTTGGAAGATCTCATTTCCCACGGCGGTCCCCACCACAAACATATGTGCAAGTCCCTAGTCGGGTACATTCACTGTAATACCCCGATGGGCGCAATCACTTGTAAACGCTCACGTCAATACTATTCCGCCCAGAGAGTAGAACTAAAGCAATACATAATTTTGTTTTCAAAAAGTTTTCACAAAATGTTGGCCTAAAAGAGGGTAAGTTTATTCTTTCAAAACTTGTGTGATTCCCAACCCTTTTTCTTTGTAAGCATGGCTAAGCATAGGTACAAGTTCCTAGGGCTTTAGCTAGCAATAGTGCTTTGCAATTTTTTTAGTAAAACATGCATAGTAGTAAATTTTAAATAGATCACGCATATTCCAAAATCATAGGACAAAGTATGATCAAATTGCAACTTGCCTTTGGATTGTCGATAACACAGTTCTACCTCCTCATAGAATTCACCGTCGCACTCGTCGCAATCTAACGCAATAAAGTTACTTAAGTAAGACACTCCACACATCAAGCATCCACAAAACAAGTGCTCAAGCAAAACCATCCGACACACAATTCATGCCAAACAACCCTAGCAAGTTAACTACATAAGACTCCAGTTTATGCAATTGGACCGGTTCATACGAATGGCATAAAGATCATGTTAATAAACTAATTAATAATTTCTAAGTCTAAATTTTTATGATGACAACAACTAACCAGAGAAGTTTTCTACACATCAATCTAATGGTTTTAACAATGAAACAAATTTTATTCTAATGAATTTATTAATCGATGACCAAAACAAGTCAAAACTAGGGTATTGGGCTAAAACACAAACTAAAGCTTGCTGAATAATTGTTCTATGAGTGCTAGCAGATTGGTATGGTTCCAAAGACAAATTTTCATATATTAAACATTTTCATATGAATTGTAGATTAAAAGATATAGCAAAAATACTTAAATTAGTATTTAGATCAAAACTAAATTTTAGTTTGCACAAAAGTGAAATTTTATATTTTTAGAATAAACTAGATGTTCTCAGCAATCCGGGAATATAAAATTTGTCGAATTCGGACATACAGTTTAGGAGATATGATTTTCTGAAGTTTGGATAAAAATCTGAAAAGTAATACGGGAATTACAGGAGAAGCCTTGCGTTTTGATAGGCCGATATCCAAAAAATAATTTTTGGATGAAACCCTAGATCGATTCATGCGGTCTTGACCACGTATGTAAGGTAGCTAGCACACATGCTGGTGGATTGATGAATATTGCTAGCACAAGCACATGCATATGTACGTTAACTTAGCTAGCACATGCTGTAGATCTTTGGGTCGGAATCGTACAGTTAAGAAAACAGGTTACCAGAATTGGGCAGTTAGGTCGCCTGAGTTGGGCGGCGCACGGGTCGGCTTTTGTCGAGTTCGACGATGGAGTTGTGGCCGGTGGTGACGAGACATGTGCTATAGTGTCTAGGACGTCTAGGTGAAGATGATGGAGGCGGTAAGGAGGTTGAACCCGTCCTCTGGAAGTCGCGGGCGGCGGCTGGAATTTGTTCGAGTGTCGCCGGAACCGTTGCTCAGTGTGTGCGTGCTCTGGCTAGACAATCGAGCAAGGGAGAGATTCAGGAGGATGCACAATAGGAAAACAAAGGAAAGGAAGAAACAGGAGGTCAGGGCCTCACCGTCGGGACGTGCGCTTCGTTTGAACACGGTGGTGGTGCTTGATTCCAGCGAGCGATTTCGATAAAACGAGGGGCGGAGCTTCGGTGAGTTTTGGGTAGAGGAGTTGCTGTGGTTTGGAGATCCACTGGGCATGTTTAAATATGCAGAGGAAGATCAATGCGGGGAGATAAACAACATGGTTAATTTGGCCATTAATGGCGAAATCGTGTGTATACGTTTCTGCAGCCTTAAGTCATAGTGAAGAGGGAAGATGAAGAAGTTAAGGAGGCAGGGAGCGGGGTGGTCTGAGGCGAGCTGCAGCGAGACGTTGATGGCGCACAAATAAACGGCAAATTCGGATGTCCGGTAAAGACTAGGGGGGCATTATGGGGAATTAATGGAGATGGGGAAAACACGGAGAGGTGCCGAACCCGCGGGGGAACCAATCGTGGAAGTCGGTGGGTGCGGGGAACGGGAGGGCGTCGGGTGCAGCCGGTCTGGACATGATGCATCTTCTCCTCGCATGTGTTCATGAGGAAGATGACCTGGTCGTCACGTGATGAGGACCTGGGCTGCTCACGTAATTTCTTTTGAGTAGAAAGAGGGAGAGATCATGGGCCTACCCCACTAGTCTAGATTAGGACAATTTTAGTTTTCATTTATTTATTTAATGTCGCAGAAATATTTGACTACAATGACATGTAATTAAGATCTTAGGAAAAATATTGCTAGCAAAAATAAATTTTCCGAGCCCTTAATAAATAATCCTCTATGGCTTCATAATTTTCCAAAAAAATGTTTTACGGTTTTATAAATTCTCAGATTTATAATTTGGTAGTATTAGAAAATTCCCAATTATATTATAGACATTTTATCTCCAATCATTGATAATATTTTTATTGAAAATATTTAAATGGCATTAAAATTACAAATAAGGTCCAATTTCAAACGAAACTCCAAAATTCAAAGAACTCAAAATGGAATATGCATCCACCACATCTGAGAAAGTCATTTTATTCTCAATCCATAAATTTGAAGGTGGTTGAAAATATTTCAAAAGAATCAAATATAATTGGATGCCCTTCGAATTCTTGAATAAACTATCCCAACCATAGTTTTCTTTATTGGACAAAAAAATGTCACCCAACTTTTATAACATGGTTTGAAAAGTTTAAACAAGGTCTCAAAAAGTTTTAATTTCCCTTGAAAACCATAGCAATTCACTCAACAATATCTTATTATTAACATTCCAAAATTTAGAAAATTTTGGGATGTTATAGATAGTGACTAGAGAACTCTATCGATCACTACCTTATCTGGAAGATAAACTCCCACTTGATTCAAGTGATTGTAGCACCCAGACATTCTGAGCACATGCTCACTAGCTGAGCCATACTCCTCCATCTTGTAGGCAAAGTACTTGTCAGAGGTCTCAGTTAGAGGTCTCATACTCCTCTACATGGGCATGAGTCTGAAATACCAATTTCATCTCTTGGAACATCTCATATGCTTCGTGGCGTTCAATTTTTTTTTGAAGTTCTAGTTCTAAGCCATAAAGCATGGTGCACTAAACTATTAAGTAGTCATCATATCAAGCTTTGCCAAACGTTCATAACGTCTGCATCTGCTCCTGCAATAGGTCTGTCACCTAGCGGTGCATCAAGGACATAATACTTCTGTGCAGCAATGAGTATAAGACTCAAATCACGGACCTAGTCCGCGTCATTTCTACTAACATCTTTCAACTTAGTATTCTCTAGGAACTTATCAAAAAATAGGGGAACTACATCGCGAGCTATTGATCTACAACATAGATATGCAAATACTATCAGGACTAAGTTCATGATAAATTAAGTTCAATTAATCAAATTACTAATGAACTCCCACTTAAAATAACACCCCTTAGGTTATCTAAGTGAAACATGATCCAAATCAACTAAAGCATGTCCGATCATCACGTGAGATGGAGTAGTCATCAATGGTGAACATCTCTATGTTGATCATATCTACTATATGACTCATGTTCGACCTTTCGGTCTCCAGTGTCACGAGGCCATGTCTGTACATGCTAGGCTCGTCAAGTTTAACCCAAGTATCCCGCGTGTGCAGAACTGTCTTACACCCGTTGTATGTGAACATAGAGTATATCACACCCGATCATCACGTGGTGTCTCGAAACAATGAACCGTAGCAATGGTGCATACTCGGGGAGAACACTACTATCTTCAAATTGAGTGAAGGGGTCATCTTATAATGCTACTCCGTACAAAGAAAAATAAGATGCATACAAGATAAACATCACATGCAATCAAAATACGTGACATGATATGGCCATCATCATCGTGTGCTTCTGATCTCCATCTTCAAAGGATCGTCATGATCTCCATCATCACTGGCTTGACACCTTGATCTCCATCATAGTGTCATGTCGTCTCGCCAATTATTGTTTCTACGACTATTGCTAACTAATAGAGATAAAGTAAAGCAATTACATGGCGCTTGCATTTCATACAATAAAAGAGACAACCATAAGGCTCTTGCCGGTTGCCGATAATTTACAAAACATGATCATCTCATACAGTAATGTATAACTCATCATGTCTTGACCATATCACATCACAACATGCCCTGGAAAAACAAGGTAGGCGTCCTCTACTTCTTTGTTGCAAATTTTACGTGGCTGCTACGGTCTTCTAGCAAGAACCGTTCTTACATACGGCACAAAACCACAACAGTGATTTATCAAGTTTGCTGTTTTAACCTTCAACAAGGACCAGCCGCAGTCAAATTCGATTCATCTAAAGTAGGAGAAACAGACACCTGCCAGCCACCTTTATGCAAAACAAGTTGCACGTGACGGTGGAACCGGTCTCATGTACGTGGACATGTAATATTGATCTAGGCCGCTTCATCTTACAATGCCACTAAATCAAAATAAGACGTTGGTGGTAAGCAGTATGACGATCACCGCCCACAACTCTTTGTGTTCTACTCGTGCATGTCATCTATGCATAGGCCTGTCTCTTGATGCAACTATTGGGAAACGTTGCATGGAAAACAAAAAAATCTATGCACATGCAATAATCTATCTACGGAGATGCATAGCAACGAGGGGGAGAGTGTGTCTACGTACCCTCGAAGACCGTAAGCGGAAGCGTTTCACAACACGGTTGATGTAGTCAAACATTTTTGCGCTTCAATCGATCAAGTACCGAACGCACGGCACCTCAGCGTTCTGCACACGTTCATCTCGGTGACATCCCTTGCCTTCTTGATCCAGCAAGACATCGAGGTAGTAGATGAGTTCCGTCAGCACGACGGCGTGGTGACGGTGATGATGAAGTGATCTCCGCAGGGCTTCGCCTAAGAAGTACGAAAATATGACAGGGGGAGTAAATGGGGGACGGGGGAGCCGCACACGGCTAAGACAATGTTGTGTCCTTGTGAGGCGCCCCCTTCCCACATATATATAGATGGGACGGGAGGGGAAGCAGCCAGGGCGCGCCCTAGGGTTAGCCGCCGCTCCCTCGGGGCCCTGCCTTGCCCTGCGCCCCCCTTTCCATGTATGCATGAAGGGGGAGGAAAGAGGGGGGTGAGGCAAGGAAATGGGGATCCTAATCCACACTTTACTTTCCCTTACCCTTTCCTTTTCCTCCTATGGCCCAATAGGGCGCACAATCCCCTTGTGGGCTTGTGTGTTCCTTCACAAGGCCCATATGACCCATAGGATTGCCGGGAGTACCGGAAACACTTTCCGGTGACCCGAAAAGTACTCGATACCCTCGAGAACTGTGACGCCCCCAAGACCGACGCTTCAGAAGACTTCCAGCTATTTCGGGTTTCGCCGTGTGTTTCTTTTTGGTTGTTCTATTTATTTTTGCATTGCATCATGTCAGCATGCCATGTCATTAATTTTTTGCAACTAAATAAATTGCATAGATCTTTTGATCTATTTAAACCGAGGGAACTCACATGGTGACTTCTCTTTATAACATATCCTCTCAATATTAGGGAGCTATTATCACATATTCCATTTTTCGGAATCACCCATAAACACACTTGTAAAATAATCCCTTAGCCTTTGCTTATTCAAGTTTTGACTCTCTAACCTTCCTCAATTTCTTATCTCTTTATCGAGGCTCCTCTACAAATCCGAGCATTTTGGACCTTCCTTTTACCCAGTTCTAGTTCAAACCCATTTGAATTAAATTCAAATGAGTTTGAATTTATACTCGCAATCATGCCCACTTCTAATTTTCGTGGATCGTTCACATTTTTACAAGTCAGGGAAAATAGCACTCATGCCCAAACTCTACTCCTAACCCCCCCC
>LR738712.1:408836611-408940539 GCA_902687465.1 Secale cereale
ATTCTCTGTTTTTTTCTTCTTTCCCTCTCTCTTAATATTAGGGAGAGAGAGAAGCCTAGTTGGGCCTCCTAGCAGCCCTACTGGGCCTCCTATCTACCAAGCCGAACCATCCCTCCCCCGCAGCCCAGTCGCACTCTAACCCTACCCCGACCCCTTCATCTCTCCCCTCCTCCCTCTCGATCTCCAGTGCGCCGCCACCCACAAGAGAAACACCTCGCTCACTCGATCTCTCCCGCACCTGACTGCTCCCGTCGCCGCCCTGGGCTCCCCTGCCTCCTCCCCTCACCATCGCCCAACCAACCAGCGCCGCCGCCTCCTCCAGGACCGTGCCCCGCCGCCGCGCATCCTGCCACTCCACCGTGGGTAGGAGCTCGCCGGAACCAGCAACCACCGGCTCCAGGACCCCGCGCCGTCCCTCCACCGCGAACCGTCCCGCGCCTCTCCTCTGTGGGACCTCCTCGCCCACGCGTTAGCGCCACCCCGACCACGTGCATCGTCGCGTTCGCCACCACCACCTTGCTCCATTCCCCGTCGTCCCCTACGTGTTATGCCGCCCCACGCCTCGCCGGTGAGCCAGTGTCGTCTGACGGAGTCCCTGCCGCCGCGTTCATCTTCGTCCTGATGCTCTAGGTTGAGCCAGGAGACGAGCGCCTCGCTCGCGTTGACCACTTGCTTGTCGACCGCAAGCTCCCAGTGAGCTCTGCCGTCGCTGTTGCTTGGACGTTGCCTCCACCTCGTCGCCGGTGCTCTATTGACCGATCTGGTCCATGTGCTCGAACACCAGCCATGTCAGGTCCAGCCGCCTCCTTACCGGAACCCCTAGATCCGAGGCCTTTTGTATTGCTTCGTTTTGGATGCGCCAAGTCCCTCTACAACACGTGTATAGCTACCGTCATCTTGGAATCGCCAAGTACCGCGATGCCCGGAGCCCTCGGAACCGTCAAGTTCGTCTACGTGCGTGAAACACCATCGTTGCAAGAACGAGACCTCAAGTACCTCGACGACCGCTGTTTTTGAAGACCGCCAAGTACCCCGACGAGAGAGTACAACTACCGTCGCCGTGAACGACTACTTCCACTACCAGACCACGAGTACCACTACGTCCCTCGACGACCAATGAACGACTACGAAATGTGTACGACTACTTCCACTCCAAACTCGAACCGCTCCGAAACCCACGGTTCGAAGGTATAACCCCGAGACGACGTCCGTGAACGAATGATGTGTGATGTATGAGATGAACCATATGTTTTCCTCGAGTCCGAAGTGCCCCTTGTTTTCCTTGCCAGCGGCCCATGGGAACCCGGTTAACGAGATCACCCCGCCTATCTCTTGCATGACTCGCACACGCCACCATTTCTTTTGCGCCGACATCTCGACAAGTTACCGGAACCGATATGTTCTTGTGGCATCATATTTGGTTATCATCGCCGTGGCCCCTTTCCTCCCACCACGGTGACGAGTTACTCCATATCCTGCTCATGCCAACTTTAATAAAAATTGCATATGTCATCCGCATCATCATAACAACCTTTAAATGGCTAAAATTGTTGTTTGCATTAAAATTGCCAAATGTCATGTGGGGATTTTCCAGAATTGTTGTTGTTATTTCCGGCCTCATTTAAAATGCCTAGACAGTGTAGTTTACTTTTGCTTCACCTCTTGCCATGTTAAAAACATTTAAACTTGTTGGGTACCTAACCGAGATCAAACTAAATATGTGAATGTGGTGTTTTATCAATATGCAACTTGTTGCATATTGAGCTCCACTTTAATTGTAGTGTTGTTTGTGCACTTTGCCATGCCATGCATATTTAAACCGGACATGCATCATACTTGGTAGTGTGCTTACCGTGTTGTTTGCTTCTTTTCGGTATGCTTCTCTCGTTAGCTTCGGTTTCGTTCCGGAGTTGTGAGGTTTTGTTTGACTACTTCATGGACTCGTTCTTCTTCCTTGCGGGATCCCAGGGAAGATGACTATTCCCCGATATCACCTCTATCTTTGCTTTGCTAGTTTTCTCGCTCTATAGTTATGCCTCGATGACCATTCTTGTTTTGTCAGCCTCCTATGTTGCCATGAAACACTCTAAGCGCCTTCCTAGCAAACTGTTGATTGGCTAAGTACACTTTCGCTCAGCCCCTCTTATAGCGTTGTTAGTTGCAGGTGAAGTTTGAAGATTGCTCCATGTTTGGACTTGTTTATTGGGATAACACAATATATATCTCTTAAGTAATTAATACACATATATATTGGTAATGGGTGGAAGGCTTGGCCTTCTGCTTGGTGTTTTGTTCCACTCTTGCCACCTTAGGACCCGAAAAACCAATGTTATGTTCCTTGATTTTGCGTTCCTAACACGGTTGGGGTTTATGGGCCCCCCTTGATAATTCACACTGCTCAAAGCTTTTCCAGCAAAACCCAACTTTGGTACTACATTTGCCTAACAACTAAAAATTTCATAGGGAGTAATTAATCCGAGTTCTTAATCAACAACCCGGGCCAGTGCTCCTCATGAGTATTGGACCAAACTGGGCAGACTGCGGGGCCACCACGGGGAAACTTGAGGATTGGTATAAACCTGTAGGCTGACCAACCCGGTCGTGGCCTGAGACGAGATACGCGCGTCTACTATTAGGGTGTTGGCACGCCAGGAGGTCTTGCTGGATTAGTTTTACATTTGTCAAAATATCTTGAGCACGGGATACCGATAATACTCGGGTCTTCCCAATATGGAGTTGCGACTTCGCGGATCGTGAGCTTGTGATGGGCTAAGTTCGGACACCTATGCAGGGTTATGAACTTTCGAAAGCCGTGCCCACGGTTATGTGGCAGATGGGAATTTGTTAATATCCGGTTGCAGATAACTTGACACCATGACCTTAAGAATACACTACCTGTGTAAATAACCATGACGGCCTCTTTTCAAAGGGGTTTTCGGAAAGTGAACACGGTGGGGTTATGCATGAACGTGAGTAGCTAGGATCACTTATTGATCATCTTTGGCATTCGTTGGCACATATCCTCTTCCGGCTCTGACTTCGTAAGATAGTTGCTTAGTGCTTGCTGCAGCCACTTTATTACCTCTCCAAACCTATAAGGCTTTGTTAGTTTTGATACCCGGGAATGGGATTGATGAGTCCTTGTGACTCACAGATTACAACACACACCAGATGCATGTACAACATAGCATGATGCAGGAGATGGACAAGAACTTCACTGGGAGTTCGATGAAGAGCGTGGTCGTATGTATGTGACGTATTCCGACAATCAGTATTGGTTCCTACTAGGAGTGATCATGACTTGTGGTTGTGGTATCTTTTCTCATTTGATTTCGTCCGTAGTCAGACCCTGTGTTGTTTGGATGAATGTATGCCATTGTATTAATTGTGTGATGTGGAGAGTGTAAGCCAACTATTTTACTCTTTCATCCATGTTCTTTACATGAGTTGTGCAAAGATACCACACTTGCGATCATTCCAGAATGCTCTTATGTCTCCAACTCGTGCCTCGATACGTAGGAGATACAGTCGCATCCTGGACAAAGTGCGCAGAAAAGACTAGTATTGATATGTGAGGCCAGTCTAGATCCCGCCAGGAGTAACGACCACCGGCGGGTGTGTCCGGGGAGTTAAAAGTTGGTATCAGAGCCGACCCTCGGGGTTACACAGATGGTTGCGGGCAGGTGCTCGGTCATGTTATTCATGACGTTTGTGACCCGTCGTGGCACACGGCATGGCACATGTATCAAACTGGATGCACAGACGTTTGTGCCAAGAGGGAACGTTCTTGTGGCCTGACGAGGACGTCGGTTCCTCTGAGTGGGGGTGTATGTGATAGCCTGGCTTATTAGGGATGATAGACTACTCATAACAATAAAGAATTCTTTCTTTTCCAGAAGCCCATTCGGACAGAACTCCAAAGTTAAGCTTGCTCAGCTTGGAGTAGTTTCAGGATGGGTGACCGGACGGGAAGTTCCTCCCGGGTGCACACGAGTCAGGACAAAATGCGCAGAAAAGACTAGTATTGATATGTGAGGCCAGTCTAGATCCCGTCAGGAGTAACGACCACCAGCGGGTGTGTCCGGGGCGTTCCAGGAACACTTCTGGTGTCCGGATACCAACGTCATATATATCAATCTTTACCTCTCGACAATTTTGAGACTCCTCATCATGTCCGTGATCTCATCCAGGACTCTGAACAACATTCGGTCACCAAATCTCATAACTCATATAATATTATATCATCAACGAACGTTAAGCATGCGAACCCTACGGGTTCGAGAACTATGTAGACATGACCGAGACACCTATCTGGTCAATAACCAATAACGGAACGTGGATGCCCATATTGGCTCCTACATATTCAATGAAGATCTTTATCGGTAGAACTATTATGACAACATACACCATTCCCTTATCCGTCGATATGTTACTTGCCTGAGATTCGATCGTCGGTATCTCTATACCTAATTCAATCACATTATCGGCAAGTCTCTTTACTCATTTTGTAATACATCACCCCATGACTAACTTTAGTCATATTCTTGCAAGGCTTATTAGGATGTGTATTACCGAGAGGGCCCAGAGATACCTCTCCGATACTCAGAGTGACAAATCCTAATCTCGATTCACGCCAACCAAACAAAACACCTTCAGAGATACCTGTAGAGCGTCTTTATAATCACGCAGTTACGTTGTGACATTTGATATAGCACACAAGGTATTCCTCCGGTATCCGGGAGTTACATGATCTCATAGTCAAAGGAATATGTATTTGACATACATGAAAGCAGCAACAACAAACTATACGATCAAATGCTAAGCTAACGGATGGGTCTTGTCCATCACATCATTCTCACAATGATGTGATCCCGCTATCAAATGACAACTCATGTCCATGGTTAGGAAACCTTAACCATCTTTGATTAACGAGCTAGTCTAGTAGAGGCTTACTTGGGACACGGTATTTGTTTCTGTATTCACACATTATTTAGGTTTCCGGTCAATACAATTCTAGCATTAATAATAAACATTTATCATGATTAAGGAAATATAATAATATCCATTCTATTATCGCCTCTAGGGAATATTTACATCACTCGCCTCGAGATCTAGGGATGAAATGCGGAAGAGGAAGAGAAGAGGTAAAATTAAGTCGCTTCTTTGACAAACAAGTGAAACCAAAGAACCTTGAAAGGTCGCAAAGACATGAAGAATGGAACGAGGAAGAAGCTAGAATTTGAAACCACTCCGGTTAAAACAAGATAGAGAAGGAATAAGAACGAAAGAATTTAGACAACACTCTGACTGAAAATGGAAGGAATTTAACATGAACTTCACAAGATGGGATTATTCTTGGTGAGAGCAACAACACAATACCTCCAGAACAAATGAAAGAATGGAATGAAAAAGAATGGAGAAGAAAACAACATCTTCTACCGCTAATGAATTTGAAAGAGCATCCTTGAAAAGAAGGATTAAACGAAGTTGTTGAAAAATCAACAATGTTGTGGGCTTATGGAAAACATCTCCAAATTTGAGGTTAAATCCTGCCACTAACGGAAACCATTGATTTGATTGAGAGCACCTATGAGATGAAAAACTTCTTCCATCAAACAGATGAAGAGATAACTTGGATCATTGATAAGCACCACAATAGCAACCATCCTTAGGATAGGATTTAGGTGAAATCTAACAAAGATAATTCGAACGAAGAGATTGATGGATTTAAAATATCTCATTCTTGACAACTTGTGAATCATGAAACACGAAGGGAAATTGTCCAGAATGACATAACACCACCTCAAAAGATAAGGTAGAAAGAATTGCACATCGGGATGGAAGATGAACTATGCTTGAACTCCTCAAAACAAAACATGTGTTGAACACCATGTTTATTCCAGAGTATAGCTTGGCGAATCTTAGATTTGAAAAAAATCTTGAAGAGCAACTTGCAAAAGAAAGGAATACTTGATGAACCACCATGAAGAAACTCTTGAGGAACTCCGGATAGATAGCTTGATGATTGAAATGAAAGAGAAGTTTAAAAGAATAAGATGAAGCCTTGCAATGATTCAGATGGATCTTCGGTGATGAAATAATTGAGAGAGATTGGAAATCAGGAAGAAAATATGAAGCACTTGACACCAAGAATTTTTTCCTCGTTAAGAAACTCCGAAGGAAGGAATTAATCACTTGGATGAAACAAGAATAAGAATTATGTTATGCGTATCCTTCATCAATTTAAATTGATGGCAAACAAAGGATTTGACATATTCTTCTTCTTCAAAGGGTTGGAGATACATATAGTGCAATCTCAACGGACCACTGGCAGGATTTGGCAAGAACGAATGAATTGTTATGTTAACAAAAGAAGACGAATCTTGAACGGACCACCGTAAGCATCTAAAACGAACGAAGAAAAGAGAATGAATAAGCAGGAATAATTAGAAAATAAACGAAGATTTTTGAGGAAATTTCGATACGAGAGAACGAACAGATCATGAGCTGACTAGATAATACTTGAACGATGAGCCAGAAGAATTTGAGAACGAGAGAAGATGTTGAGAATGAAGAATTTCTTCTTGATTTATGGGCTTGGGAGAATCAAATGAAAAACAACTCCTTAAAAGCTTCAGATGGATATGAAAAGAATCTCACGATTGGAAACAATTTGAGAGGATAGCATCAAGCTGGCACCATGAATCTTCGAGAGAACGGACAATATTTAGAAGAAATATCTTCTTATGTCTTCAAATGTTGAGAATGACGATGAGGAACACCTTGAAGAATTTTGAGATACTCCTGAAGAATGAATAATGTAAAGGTTAAAGCAACGATGAAAAGAATTTGGAAGCGATCTTGGAGAAGGCATATGACTGATGGAATCCATTCTTACGTCACACTTTGAAAAGAATTTGAGAATAACTCAAGAAAAAATAAAAGAGTCAGGTTTGATCCTAGGAAAAGACCTGTGGGTTAGGGCCCACTCAAAAGAAACACCGTTGAATGATTTTTAAAGAGAGATTTCACCGGTTGAATCAGATGGCTTGAATTAGATAACAACCTCGAAATAGCTTGAACATATTAAGAATGGAAATGCGAATCTCTTGGGATATATTCTACACTCCGGATATGGAATAGAAAGAGGTGAATAAATAAGAGAACCATCAGCATGAGAAAGCATTTGAATTGACGAAAGGGATATGATCAACACCGAAGCTTGAATTGAATCTATCGGAAGAACGTGAATGAAGGAATGATGAACTTGAAATTCCTGCATATCTTCACGAGAAATCACCGGCTAAGAACCTTGAAGGAAAAAATGAAAAACTTCACATGAATAAAATGGATACTTGATTCGAGATTTCAGACTCCCTGAAGAAAAAGCGTTGGCGGGTGGGAAAAAGAAAGGCAACTTGGGATGGATGGAAAGGGCACCGTTGAGAAAACCAAGAATTGATATTGCAAATGTTGAAATGATCGGATCAACTTGAAGAGTAGCATGCCGATTGAAAAATAATTGACATGACAATCTCGATGATCAATAAGGATTAGCACTCCCATAGAAAGATGAGAACACCATTTATGAAAGGTGTGGATCAACTCTTGACATCGAAGCAACTTGAAAGCCAGAAAAAAATACATAACCCCTCATGCATTTGTTGGAAGGATAATCCTAGCTAACTACTTGAATTCCCACCCGAGAACTACCGAAAATTCTTGGTTATGCAATCTGCTCCCACGGCTACACGGAGCAAAAATCATCACACAACTCCTAGCAGAATTCTACACTCCAATATTCCGACTACATTCAACACATAACCAAGTAATCTCGGAAACTCATGTACCTCAGACCTTCGAAATACAACAACTATACTAGCCATGGCAATACTGCCGAACTTGTCACGCCCAAGATGCGATTCTATCCCGATCATGTGGTAAACTCGTGATTGGGCACAACCGCATTTCAGGCGCTTAGCAAGATGGATATCATTACATGGTACCACATTACATACATAGATGGGGATACATACAAGTCATACAACTCCACATGAATACAACACATCATACACAGGACATCCGACTATGGATGAAAACATGAAAAGCATAATGACATCCATCATGCTATCCCAGGCTGCCGACCAGGAACCTATCCCAAGACTGACGAAGGAGAAGAAAGAACTTCAACACAAGTAAACATCGCTCTCACGTCAAGTCATCGAAAACCTGCACCTGCAACTGTTGCTGTAGTATCTGTGAGCCACGAGGACTCGACAATCCCATAACCATGGGAATCAAGACTAGCAAAGCTTAACGGGTATGGAGAGGTTAAGTGGTGAGGTTGCAGCAGCGACTAAGCATATGTATGGTGGCTAACTGAGAGGATCAAGAAGAGTATGTGTCTAGAGGGGGCTGAATAGACTCTAGCAAGAAAAGTGGCTGCTTTTAACATACTTGATGTTTGAATGGAGATTTAGCACATGTTTAACTTTCACAATACACAACAAGCATGTATGACAACAGTACATAGATATTGTGAAGTAAAGCATGCAACTTTGACCACTTGACCAAAGCAAAATCTAGCCATTTCCCAATTTTACTTCTTGGCAGATTTTAGCAACTTAGCACAAGTCAAGCAATCAACCTACACATGCAATTCTAAGAGTGTAGCAGCAGAATGTAACACAATTGCATATGAAGGTAAAGGGAGGAGTTTGGAGGGAGCAAACGCAAGTGAAGACAGCGATGTTTTTTGTCTTGGTTCCGATAGGTGGTGCTATCGTACATCCAAGTCGATGGAGACTTCATCCCACGAAGAATAACGGCTGTGCGAGTCCACGGAGGGCTCCACCCACGAAGGGTCCACGAAGATGCAACCTTGTGTATTCCACCATGGGCATCGCCCACGAAGGACTTGCCTCACTAGCGGTAGATCTTCACGAAGTAGGCGATCTCCTTGCCCTTAAAAACTCCTTGGTTGAACTCCACAATCTTGTCGGAGGCTCCCAAGTGACACCTAACCAATCTAGGAGACACCACTCGCCAAAAGGTAATAAACGGTGTGTTGACGATGAACTCTTTGCTAAAATGCTTCAAATGATAGTTTCCCCAACACTCAAACAGCTCCTCACAGATTTTGGTATGGTGGAAGAAGGATTTCAGTGGAAAGCAACTTGGGAAGGCTAGAGAACAAGATTCATATGGTAGGAATGGAATATCTTGATCTGAACACTTGAGTAGGTGGTTTTCTCTCAGAACATGAATAATGGAAGTGTAGGTATGTTCTGATGGCTCTCTCCATGAGTGAAGAGTGGGTGGTGGGGTATATATAGCCTCCACACAAAATCTAACCGTTACACACAATTTACCAAACTCGGTGGGACCGATTCAAAGAGCTCGGTCAGACCGATTTAGTTCATAATGTGACCGTTAGGTATTTCGGTGGGACCGATATGATCAACTCGGTGGGACCAATTTCATTAGGGTTAGGGCATAACGTAATCTCGGTGGGACCGAGTACACAAACTCGGTGAGACCGGTTTTGGTAATAAGCACACATAGAGTTGATCAGGCAAACTCGATGGGACCAATTCGCTCATTTCGGTGAGACCAAAGTGTTATGAAGAGGCAACAGAGAGTTTGCATTATAGACTCGGTGGGACCGATCGCTCCTCTCGCGACACCGAAAATATTGCAACGGGCAACAGAGAGTTTGCAATCCCATCTTGGTGAGACCAAGATCCCTTTCGGTGAGATCGAAATGATTAGGGTTTCTCGCAGTGGCTATGTCAAATGAAGTCGGTGGTGCCTGATAGATATTTTCGGTGGGGCCGAGTTTGACTTTTGGTTTGGGACATATGTGGATGTGGGAAAGTGGTTGAGGGTTATTGGAGCATATCACTAAGCATCTTGAGCAAGCAAGCCATTAAGCAACACCTCATCCCCTTTTAATAGTATTGGCTTTCCTATGGACTCAACGTGATCTTGGATCACTGAAATAGAAAATGTAGAGTCCTTAGCTTTGAGCTTGAGCCAATCCTTTGTCCTTAACATCTTGAAAGGGTTCCACATCCTCTAGTCCATGCCACTCCATCTGTTGAACTTGTCTGAAATATACTATATGGAAATATTAGTCTAACAAGAGATACGTTGACATTAATTACCAAAATCACCCAGGGAGCACTTGTGCTTTCAATCTCCCCCTTTTTGGTAATTGATGACAACATACATCAAAGCTTTAGATAAAGATATGAAGAATAACAAGTAAAGCTTCGGAAGGACATGTAACATGCATAGGCTCCCCCTACATGTATGCAATAATGTAAATATGGAATATAAGAGCATGTGAAAGCATAGACATGACAGAGCAAGCAATGAGTTACATGTGTGACACCCCGAGACCGGTGCGCCAGGTGTCAGCCAGTTATTCGTCGTCGTTGCCATGTCATCTGCTTGCGTGTTGCATTTTGCCATGTCATCATGTGTGCTTGCATCAGCATGTTTTCAAAACTTGCATCCGCCCGAGTTCCCTCGTCCTCTCCGTTGTCCGTTCTGAGCCCAGACACACTTGCACGCGCCCGCGGCGCCTCCGAATATTATTTTATAAGTGGCCGAATTTTTTTCTCGGAATGGGATGAAACTTGCCGTGTGGTCTTATTATAGTGTAGACAGGCCGCTTGCGAAATTTCATCGCATTCGGAGCTCGTTTGATAGCCCAACCGTTATTTATAGCGGCACTAGTCGTCGGTTATTTCGCGGACGTTTTCGGTCTCCAAAAACCCTCGCGGGCCTCTTCTCTTCTCTCCTCTAAGCCCCCCTAACACAGGAAAATAACCTTCCCTAGGCCCATCCTACCTCACCTCGCGATCGGATCCGTCGGATCACGATCGGAGGGCTCTAAAACCCCTCCAAAACCCCCCAAACCCTAGCATTTTGCTATATATAGCCCCTCCCCCATGCCAAAAATGGCAACCCTAGGCCTCCTCCTCGTTTTTCGCAGCTACCCAGCCACCAGCCGCCACCTCTCACCTCTCCCCGCTGCCAAGTGGCTCCAGCCACCTCCCTTCCCCGCACTGGCCCGCCAAGCCCACGGCGAGGCCTGCCCGAGCCGCGAACCGGGCCCGAGCGCCACGACCGCAGCACGCGCCAGCCACCCCGCTCGCCTCGAGCCCCTTCGTCCAGTCGCGACTCCTCCCGCGTCGGACCCCGCCGCCGTTCGCCAGATCCGCCGCTGGTAGGCCGAAGTGGAGCCCCCAGGCTCCTCCGTCGAGCCCCGCCGTCCGCCAGTACCCTCGCTGCCCCGCGTGCGAGCTCCTTCGTCGTCGACAGTTCGTCACACCGTCGCCGGAGTTCGGCAACCGTCGGCCCCACCTCGCCACCGGACGGATCCGGAGATCGGAGTCCCGATCCATCAATTCCCGCCCACCCCAACCTCGCCGGCGTTGCGTAGCCCCGTCGAGCTCCCCGGCCATTTCATAGCCGCCCAGTGAACCGCGTCGGCGCCTCCACTGCAGCGTTGCATCGAGCTCGGCTCGATCCAAACGTGCCCGTTGACCGCACCTGTGTGTGGGCCGCGCCCATTTTGCGGTCCAGCTCCAAGGCCTAGTTGCTCAGGCCCAAGTCGGGCTACTTCATCTCCAGGCCCAACTCCAGGCCTGCTCTGCCTCCCCTCATATTGGGCCAGGCCCACTCTGGTGAGCCTCTGACCCAGTTTGCCATTGCCTCTATTTGACGCCCATGTGCGCTGTATAGTTGTCTAACGCTCACTTTTCTCTGTAAAATTTGACTAAGTCCCTAGTCTGCAGTAAAAAGTGTGCATGTTTGCATGGTGATAACTTTTTGTGTACATGTCCAAATTGAGTGTATGATATGTCAAAATGATCGTGGTAATATGCTCTACACTTTGTTTCATTGTGCCATGCTCATTTGAGTTCATCTAGATGCTCTAATATCTGTTGCAAGGGTGCTACTTGTTATAAACTGCTGCTACTTGTTATTTTGTTGCCATGTTTGAGATATGATAACTTGGTGCATGTTTATCCAAATGATGCATATGATATGTCAAAATGTTCATCATGAGATGCTCTACATGTTGGTTGCTATAGCATGCTTGTTTGAGTTCATATTGACATCTTTATCTCTGTTGCAAAAGTGCATGTGGCTGTTAGGTTTTGTTACTTGTTACGAGATGCCTATTTGAGGATCTCGTTGCTATTGATGTGTTTGTCCCCATGTCACATGCCTAGATGTTTTAGAATCTCCATGATGTGTTCTTTGCTGTGGTGCAAACCAATTGCCATGATATGATTTGAGGTGACTTAAACATGCTTGCAAACATGCCATTCTAATGTTACTGTTTTAATACTTAGTGAAATTTCACCAAGTCTGGAATCTGTCTTATCCTGACGCTATGTTTGCTTGTTGTCCTAGGTCAATCCATGTTAGTTTTGGGGTGGCCATTGATCATTCCTTGTTGTATATGTTGTTGTCTGTCCATCCTTTTCCTTACTTGCTCATTTTAGCTTGCTGTAGCTTATTTGATTCTTGCTCTCAAGTTGCTATAAAATATTACTGTTAGGTTTTTAACGTCATCATCAAAATGTTGTAGCTTGTTGCTATTGATCCATGCCTCCTATGGAGATGCTCCAGTGGATTTGTTTGCTTTAGGATATGTCTACTTCATGTCCATGCTTCTTGTCACCATGTTTGAGTGCGGTAGAGTATATATTTCTTGCTCCAAAGTTGCTATGTGGCTGTTAATTTCAGCTTGTTATATCTTGTTTCATGTGTAACTTTTAGCCCGTTGCTCCGTTTTGGGTGTACTTTATATGAAACTTGTGTGATTTTGCATGTAGATTCATAATATCATATTGTTTACATGTTTGGAGTATGTTTGCTTGATGTTTGGGTGCATCTTGCACCGCTGACTTGCTTGTCTTGTTTTGCTCATATCTTCTAGGCCGTAGCTCCGAATTAAATGAACTTTATATGAAACTTGACTAGAATTTCGTGTAGATCATGATGGTGCATGTTAACTTGCTGTTTAACAACTTGAACATAAGGTTTGTTCAGATCTGGACTAATTTCAAACTATGCATATGAGGACTTACCGGATTTGTAATATGTAGTTTCCGACCTCATTTAAACTTGTTTCTTGTGTTGTTTCTTGTGCTTCCTAACTTGCCATGTAATGCTTCCTGTATAGACTTGTCATGCATCATACCTTGCCATGTATTGCATCATATAGACTTGTTTTGCATCATACTTTCTTGAGCTTATTGTCATGTTTCTTGTGTTGTTTTTCTGCGCTTCCTACCTTGCGATGTATTGCTTCCTTTATAGACTTGGCATGCATCATACCTTGCCATGTATTGCATCATATAGACTTGTTGTGCATCATACTTGCTTGAGCTGATTGTCATGTTTCTTGTGTTGTTTTTCTGTGCTTCCTACCTTGCCATGTAATGCTTCCTTTATAGACTTGTCATGCATCATACCTTGCCATGTATTGCATCATATATAGATTGTGTTGTTTTTCTGTGCTTCCTACCTTGCCACGTTTTTCTTCCTGTATAGACTTGTTGTGCATCATATGTAGACTTGTCTTGCATCCTACTTGGTTGAGCATATTGTCATGTCTCGTGTGGTGTGTTTACCGTGTTGTTTGCTTCTTCTCGTTAGTGCTTGTTCCGTTGTGTTCATGAGGATTCGTTCGTCTGCCCGTGGTTCTTCTTCAAGGCTTCTTCTCTATCCTCTTCATGGAACCGTTCTTCCTCCTTGCGGGATCTTAGGCAAGATGACCATACCCTTGGATACCTTTACTATCATTGCCATTGCTTAGTTGTCTCGATGCTATCGTTACATGTCGCGCTACCCATCATTATTGTCAGCCTCTCCTTGTTGCCATGAAACCTCTAACCTTTCACACCTTCCTAGCAAAACCATTGTTTGGCTATGTTACCCGCTGGCTAGCCCCTCTTATAGCGTTGTTAGTTACAGGTGAAGATGAAGATCGTTCCAGGAGGGAACTTGTTGTTGGAATATCACAATATCTATTATTGTTATTAACACACATATATACTGGGCATGGGTGGAAGGCTTGGCCTTTTGCTCGGTGTTTTGTTCCACTCATGCCACCTTAGGCGCCGATAAACCAGCATTATGTTCCTTGATTTTGCGTTCCTTACACGGTTGGGTATATGGGGACCCCTTGACACTTCGTCTTTGAATAAAAATCCTCCAGCAAGGCCCAACATTGGTTTTAATTTTCTCATAATAACAACTTAATTAATTAATTAAATTGCATAAGGGGGACGCTCCTTGGAGATTCTTTTCTACATAGCAGGAGGGGCCAGTGCTGATGGTGTTGGTCCCAAACGGGGGTCCTGAGGGGCCACCACGGGGAAACTCGAGGTTTGGTTTTACCTGTAGCATCACCCATCCGGTTGTGGCCTGAGACGAGATACGCGCGGCTACTATCAACGTGTCGGCACGCCGGGAGGTCTTGCTGGACTTGTTTTACCATTGTCGAAATGTCTTGTGCACCGGGATGCCGAGGCTGATCAGATTTCCCTAAGATAAGGGGTGATGATCTTATATTTATCACTTCAGCTGATCAAGAGAGCTTGTGATGGGCTAAGTTGGGACACCCCTGCAGGGTTATGATCTTTCGAAAGCCGTGCCCGCGGTTATGTGGCAGATTGGAATTTGTTAATGTCCGGTTGTAGAAAACTTGACAGAGGATCCGAAGTAAAACACACAACTGTGTGAGTAACCGTGACTGTCTCTTTTCACTTGGAGAAGAGACCACGGTGGGGTTACGCTTGACTCGTAGGTAGTTCAGGATCTTTAGACATCACTACTAGTTGCGACCGTTTGCGTAGATGCTCATCTCATTCTTGTACTCGTAAGTTAGCCACCATATATTGCTTAGCCGCTGCTGCAACCTCACCACTTTACCTCTTCCTACCTATTAAGCTTTGATAGTCTTGTTACCCATGGTTATGGGATTGCTGAGTCCTCGTGGCTCACAGATACTACAACAACAGTTGCAGGTGAATGTTTCCGATGTCTTGACGTGAGAGCAATGATCGTTGTGTTGGAGTTCTTTCTTCTTCTTCTTCTTCAGTCTTGGGTTAGGTTCCGGGTCGGCAGCCTGGGATAGGAGATGGATGTCATTGTTCTTTTCTTGTTTGCATCCGTAGTCGGATGCCTTGTGGTGATGTTGTTGTATTCATGTGACTTGTATGTATTGTTGTATCCCCCATGTATGTATGTAATGGTACGATGTAATGATATCCATCTTGCTAAGCGCCCGAAAAGCGGTTGTGCCCCAATCACGTAAGTGTCACGTGATCGGGATATAATCGCATCTTGGGCCTGACAACATGTATCTTGGCTATATGCATCAAAGCAAATGATATGAATATATGAAGTTTATCCTCATGTTCACGATTCCTTCTTGCAAACAATATGTACATTAGCATGAAATCTTCATGCTCATGAGTGTGATGCATATACTTACCTTGTGATCTTGAGCTGACTTATGAAGGGATGAACCTGAGTAAACAAGGTTAGATAACACAGGTACATCTACTAGACAGAGTAACAAAAGATCCACAAGGGTACCAAGATTGGGATAACATGTAGAGTGTGAGTACTAGGTACTCTTGAATACAGACATGTTCCCAAAGGTAAAAGATATGCAATTAATTCAAAGACTTCCTTCCCTAATAGTCTTTCTCCCCCTGAAACATAGACATGTCAGTAGGGAAACATAATCAGAGCAAAACAGATCATATCAATAACATAGACATGTCTTTCCCCTCATAAAGACATGTAACTACTCTCCTCTTGAACACCATGCATCTAGCGTAAGTGATTTTTCTCCCTTAAGCTTTGAGCTCTCTCTCTCTCCCTGAAGCTTTGATGTGAACTCTTTCTCCCCCTTTGACATCAATTTCCAAGAAGGGATCTTCTGGAGTGTGAGTCAAAATAGGTTTGGTCCTTGAGTCACGGAGCAGAGCTGTATACACATGAGATGCTGGTAGAGGACAAGTATCATTGAGCGGAGCTGGAACATATATGCAGGATGCAAATGGCAAATTGTCTCCTCAGTATTGAAACCGGTAGGACCGAGTAGTCTTCTTCGGTGGCACCGAGATAGTTTGGTTCAACTGAAAGATGTAAATCGGTGGGTCCGAGTTCAACACTAAGAGAGTAATTTTCCATCTCAGCTCTCTTGGCAAATAAGATTTCACAAGGATTTGCAAGGAATTAACTGAAAGGTTTGCAATTAATTGGATGCAGGAAAATGCATAATAAAATAGAGAAAATAAAATCTAGATGAAGTGTTTTTTTGAAATAAGAGAAGGGGAACAAAATGCAAGTAACAAATGCAAGGAACACAAAGAAATACTTAGAGAACTTCATCTAGAACTGGTCAGCGACAAAGTCACCTATGTTAGAGTATATTGACTTAGGAATCAAGTGAAGACACTTGATCATAGGTCATACTCATCGTTTAGGCTCAAAATGGGGTTGCCATTTCTCGTTTAAGCATTTTGATGTATTCACATCTTGTTGAGCTGCTTTGACCCAGGACTTGTGGCAAAACTTCTCTAAGATGGAATAGCATACCTTGGGTAGTGGTGTTGGTCTTGATCATGTAGTTGAACTTGTGTGGGTTTCTCAAGGTTGATAAAGCTCATCAAGGATTGGGAGCACCACTTGTCATTTGAGTTCATCTACCTACATGGGTTAGATTTGCAAGGAAGAGCACTGGTGTATCCACTATGACAATCATGAAAACTTTATACCAAATGAAATTTGATATATAGAAAATGTCAAAGGATATGTTGAAGAGTTTCATGCTTCCTTGTCTTCAACCACCACGGTGTAGGGGCTTGGTGATGTAGAGATTGCTCAATATATGAGTGAGTTGGAATCTCATGGATTTGGATTCATCCAAGTGCCTACAAGAGTTACATAGCATGCAAGGGTACAAATATATCCAAGACATAAGATCATGAGGGAAAAGTCAAGGATTAGTTAAAGGCTTATGCCTTGCATGTATCGAATGGAGTTCCTACTCCAAGTTTAAGGCATCAATAATGTTCAATTCACCTCTCAACCTGCAAAACACTTTCTCATCAAGTGGTTTAGTAAATATATCCGATAATTGCTTATCGGTGCGAACATGTTTAGAATTAATATCACCCTTAGCAATATGATCTCGAATGAAATGATGACGAACTTCAATATGTTTGATTTGAGAGTGTTGCACATGATTATGAGCAATCTTAATATCACTTTCACTGTCGCAAAGCAATGCTACATGTTTCACATATATCCCATAATCTTTAAGAGTTTGAGTCATCCAAAGCAATTGAGCACAACATGAACCAGCGACAATGTATTCCGCTTCGGCGATGGATCAGGATACCGACTTTTGTTTCTTGGAGGACCAAGACAGAAGAGATCTACCAAGAAATTAACAAGTACCCGAAGTAGACTTTCGATCAACCTTGTCACCGGCATAGTCCGAGTCGGAGTAGCCAACAAGATCAAAAGAAGACCTCTTAGGATACCAAATGCCAAAATTTGGTGTATGAATTAGGTATCTCACTATCCTTTTCACGGCCTTAAGATGGAATTCTTTAGGGGCCGCTTGGTATCATGCACACATGCACAAACTTAGCATAATATCGGGACGGGAGGCACATAGATATAACAATGAACCAAACATAGAGCGGTAAACTTTTTGATCAACCGGTTTTCCATCCTTAGTTAAGTCAAGATGTCCACTTGTAGGCATGGGCATAGTCATACCTTTGCATTCTTGCATATTGAACTTCTTGAACAAGTCCTTGGTATACTTTGTTTGAGAAACAAAGGTACGCTCCTTAGTTTGCTTGATTTGCAAACCAACAAAGAACTTGAGTTCACTCATCATAGACATCTCAAACTTTTCCGACATTGGCTTTCCAAACCTTTCACTAAAATGGGGATTAGTAGAACCAAATATAATATCATCAATGTAGATTTGGCACACAAATAATTCACCATTAAACCTTTTAGTAAAAAGAGTGGAGTCTATTTTTCCAATTTCAAAGCCTTTTTCAATTAGGAACTTGGTCAAACATTTATACCATGCTCTAGGAGCTTCTTTAAGACCATAGAGGGCTTTTTGTAGTTTGTAAACGTGATTGGGTTTCTTGGGATTACCAAAGCCGGGAGGTTGTTTAACATAAACTTCCTCCTCAATTTCATCGTTGAGAAAGGCACTTTTAATGTCCATTTGGTACAAGGTGATATCATGGTGATTAGCATAGGCAAGGAAGATACGAATGATTCAAGTCTAGCAACGGGGGCGTATGTCTCACCGTAGTCCATACCTTCGACTTGAGTGTAGCCTTGGGCGACGAGACGTGCTTTGTTACAGACAACTTGACCATCTTCGCCTTGCTTGTTGCGAAACACCCATTTGGTACCAATGATGTTGTGGTTCTTGTCGGGCTTCTCGACCAATGTCCACACTTGATTTCTCTCGAAGTTGTGTAGCTCTTCGTGCATGGCATTCACCCAATCTAGATCATCAAGAGCATCTTCAACCCTCATAGGTTCAAGGTTAGATATGAAAGAGTAATGTTCACAAAGTTAGCTAAACGAGATTTAGAGTGTGTGACTCTCTCGGTTTGGATATCATTGTAGATTTGCTCTACATGATGATCTCTAGAAATTCTTGCTCTAACTCGTGAAAGCTTTTGCTTGGGTCGGGGTGGAACATCCTATTCATCGTCTTCTTCCTCTTCTTGTCCTTATTCATTGTTCTTGGTGTTGTTGTCCCCTTGTGGAGGTGGAGAAGGAGGTCGATGAGGTTCATCTTGATGCACATCCTCGTTGCCTTCATCATGGCATGTTCCACTTGTGGATGCCGCCAAGTCAACTTGAGGTTCACCTTGTCGAGATGTAGGGGCTTCCACATGGATGGACGAAGTACTCTCTTTCACCTCCGTTGGACGGATTTTGCCAATAGACAAGTCTTGGATTGCTTCCAAAGGATTGTTATCTCCTACATCAATTGGCAATTCCTCTACTTGCGAGTCGTTAAATTCATCAAACTTCACATCTACCATCTCTTCAACCTTTCGGGTGAAATTGTTGTAGACACGGTAAGTGTGAGAGTTCGAGCCGTAACCAAGTAGGAAACCCTCATGAGATTTAGGAGCAAATTTAGAACGACGATGCTTATCAAGAATGTAGCACTTTGAGCCGAATACTTGAAAGTATCCAACTTGGGGTTTGTTACCGGTGAGAAGCTCGTATGCCATCTTGCCGAGAAGCTTTTGAAGATACAAGTGATTTGTTGCATGACAAGCTGTCTCAACCGCTTCCGCCCAAAAGTGTCTTGGTGTCTTGTATTCGTCAAGCATTGTCCTTGCCATTTCGATGAGTTTACCGTTTTTCCTATCAACAACTCCATTTTGTTGAGGCGTGTACGTAGCCGAGAACTCCTATGAAGTCCCTTCTTCGTCAAGAAAGGTATCCACATTTGCGTTCTTGTCGCTGCGAACCTTCTTGATCTTCACTTCAAATTGATTTTCGGCCTTCCTAGCAAAGTTTTTGAAGATCTTTTGGACATGTGATTTATCATCAAGAAAGAACACCCACGTAAATCTTGAAAAATCATCAACAATGACTAATCCAAAAGAGTTACCACCGAGGATTTTGTAAGCATTAGGACCAAAAAGGTCCATATGAAGTAGCTCAAGTGGTCTTCTAGTGGTCATGATGTTCTTCATGCGATGACTCCCCCAACTTGTTTCCCTGCTTGACAAGCACTACAAAGTCTATCCTTGTCAAACATAACATCTTTAACGCGAAGGATATGATCACCTTTAATTAGCTTATCAAGAATTCGCATACCGACATGACCTAACCTTCTATGCCATAACCAAGCTTTAGAAGATTTAGCAATAAAGCAAGTGTGGGGTTGGGCTTTCTTAGTGAAGTCAACAATGTATAGGTGACCTCTATGTATGCCAGTAAAGACCATGTTGTGATTATCTCTATGGAAGACTTGGCAATCAACATGAGTAAATAGCACATTTAAACCAAGATCAGCTAATCTAGACACGGAGAGAAGATTATATCCAAGGGATTCTACAAGCATGACATTCTTAATTGACCTATCATTAGATATGGCCACCTTACCAAGGCCAACAACTTTACCCTTAGAGTTGTCACCAAAGGTAACATACTTTCGTGGACTATCATTTCTAGGAAGCTCATCAAACATGTCCTTATCTCCGGTCATGTGATCCGTGCAACCGCTATCAAGCACCCATTCCTTTCCTCCAGCTGCGTAACCACGAAGATTTGCCATAAGACAAAAATGTATCATTTGTTCACCAACTTCACTATCGTCTTCCTCATCATAGTATCCATGTTCCTCATCGTCATGTGATTGGTCAACACCTAGAGAGAGCGATTCATTAGAAATATGACTGTAACAATGTTCATCTCTATGAATTCTAATGACTTCGGAAATGATATTGCTAACTATTCCAACATCTTCTTTGGCAAGCATAAGTTCACAAAGCTCAAACAAACAATCACCAAACTTAGGATCACTAGTACTCATCTTATTTAAGGCAATAGACTTATGGAGAATCTCATCCAGATTTTTCAAGGAATAATTTGGGAGTCGTTCCTCTAGAAATCTCCATATAGTGTAAGCACATTCAAGAGTTGGCAAACATACAAGCAAGTTTCTAGGAAATCCTTTAGTGATAAGATTACCTGTCCTAAGATTTCGAACCATGTCAAGTTTCTCATTAAAGGTAGGATTTGAAGCATCAATGGGGGGCAAACAAGGATTTTCAATGTACTTGTTCAAATGATATTCATTGAATATCTCAAGCATCTCATTTTTTCATTCATTAAAATATTCTCCATCAAGCATACGCACTCTACGTCTAATACTCCCCAACATAGACTCATCCATCTTCCTCCAATGGTGATTAAACCAAAGCAATGGAGACCAAAGCTATGATACCAATTGAGAGGATCAAGAAGAGTATGTGTCTAGACGGCGGGTGAATAGACTCTAGCAAGAAAAGTGGCAGATTTTAACATACTTGATGTTTGAATGGAGATTTAGCACATGTTTAACTTTCACAATACACAACAAGCATGTATGACAAGTGTATATAGATATTGTGAAGTAAAGCATGCAACTTTGATCACTTGACCAAAGCAAAATCTAGCCTTTTCCCAATTTTAGTTCTTGGCAGATGATACGTCTCCAACGTATCTATAATTTTTTATTGTTCCATGCTATTATATATGATGTTTTGGATGTTTAATGGGCTTTATTATACAATTTTATATTATTTTTGGGACTAACCTGTTAACCCAAAGGCCCAGTCCAGATTGCTGTTTTTTGCCTATTTCAGGGTTTCGCAGAAAAGGAATATCAAACGGATTCCAAACGGAATGAAACCTTCGGGAGAGATATTTTTGGAACGATGTCTTCACAGGAGCCCCTGCTTTGTGGGCCCTACATTGCTCCCCCGATGCCCTCCTTCCTCCTATATATACCCATGTACCCTAAAAACATCGAAGCAACAGAGAAAACCCTAATTCCACCATCGCAACCTTCTCTTCCCGTGAGTTCCCATCTTCGGGCCTGTTCCAGAGCTCCGCCGGAGGGGGGATCTTCCACGGAGTGCTTCTACATCAACACCATCGCCTCACCATGAGTTGTGAGTAGTTTACCACAGACCTTCGGGTCCATATTTGTACCTAGATGGCTTCTTCTCTCTTTTTGGATCTCAATACGTTCTCCTCGGTCTTCGGGGAGATCTATTCGATGTAATCTTTTTGCAGTGTGTTTGTTGAGATCCGATGAATTGTGGGTTTATGATCAAGATTATCTATGATAAATATTTGGTTCTTTTCTGAATTCTTTTATGGATATAATATCCTTGCAAGTCTCTTCGAATTATCTGTTTGGTTTGGCCTACTAGATCTATAGTTCTTGCAATGGGAGAAGTGCTTGGCTTTGGGTTCAATCTTGCCATGTCCTTTCCCAGTGACAGCATGGGCAGCAAGGAACATATAATATTGTTGCCATCGAGGATAAAAAGATGGGGTTTATATCATATTTCTTGAGTTTATCCCTCTACATCATGTCATCTTGCTTAAAGCATTACTCTGTTCTTATGAACTTAATACTCTAGATGCATGTTGGATAGCGGTCGATGTGTGGAGTAATAGTAGTAGATGCAGAATCGTTTCGGTCTACTTGTCACGGATGTGATGCCTATATATAATGATCATGCTTAGATATTCTCATAATTATTCACTTTTCTATAATTTCTCGACAGTAATTCGTTCACCCACCATAGTAATCTGCTATCATGAGAGAAGCCACTAATGAAACCTATGGCCCTGGGTCTATTCTCAACATATTAATCTACAATCTACTTTCCTTTGTTGTTTTTACTTTCTGTTCTTATATCCAAAAATACCAAAAATATCAAACTATCATATCTATCAGATGTCACTTTCGTAAGTGACCGTAAAGGGATTGACAACCCCTTATCGCATTGGCTGCGAAGTTCCTATTTGTTTGTGCATGTGCGAGGGACTTGCGCGTGGTCTCCGACTAGATTGATACCTTGGTTCTCAAAAACTAAGGGAAATACTTACGCTACTGTGCTGCATCACCCTTTCCTCTTCGAGGGAATACAACGCAAGCTCGAGAAGTAGCAATAAGAATTTCTGGCGCCGTTGCTGGGGAAGCTTACGCAAAAGTCATATACCAAGTGTCGTGGAAATAACACGGCAGATGTCCGGTTTAGCGGACTTGATGATGGAACCGTCGCACGGGTTAGCTTGAAAGGATTCATGGCACACAAAGGACACAGAGGATTTATACTAGTTCGGCCCCTTCAGAGAAGGTAAAAGCCTACGTCTAGTTGGTTTGGTATTGCTTGGGCGTCGGTTTATAGGGAGCGGATTCGCTTTGCCTGTGCCTCGACGGGTTGATTGTTGCTTGTCCCTGAACCGTCCAGGCCATCCCTTTATATAGTGGCAACGCCTGGTCCGGTTTACAGAGTCCCGAGGCCGGCTCATACTTGTGTCCGCCTCGGTCTCTGTCTTCTCTTTCTTATCTCTCAAGTTACATCTCTTGGCGGTTTACAAACCATACTCCTATACATGGGCCTTGAAATCTCATGGGCCGTAGTCTCTACTAAAATATTAAAACCAAGTATAATATAACTAAGCCGGTTTACAACAGCCGGTTTATACCTACTAACCATATCCTTGACATTAGGCCCCAGAATGATTTGAACTTGTTCACATCAGTCTTCTTTGTCTTGTATAATTTTCTTCTTTATCTTCATCTTTTTGAAAACCGGCTCTGACGTCATCCTCCAAGATCATTAAAGTCTGACAATGACATCATCTCCGCATTTAACGCCGTGAGCTGTACTGTAGCTTATTTTAAGGGTTATCCCGAAGATCGAGGCGTCACGGGATCTTTATCTGATTTTCTGTCTCCTCGATTCTCGCACTTGTCGTTTCAGATCTGACTCCTGGTTATAAATAATGCCACCCCCCATTCATTACCTTCTTCTCGCTCCGTCCTCTTCCTCCGTTTTCTTCCTCTGTTGCCGCCCGAGCTCGAACTGTCGCCGACGACCGCTGAACCACAAGTCTTCGCCCGGCCGCTGCATCATCCTGAGCTCGACCAGAAAATCTCCGCCGTTGATTTTGCTGTTCTCAGGTATGTTCTTCTTCTTTGCTATCGGTCTTACAACCTCTAGGGTTTCGCCCTGTACCTTCCGCCATTAGAGCTTTAACAAAGCTCCATCTTGTTCGATCTTAAGCGAATGTCTTTTGGTAGTGTTGTCTTTCAGATCTTACTTTTTAACCTGTGTTTTCTCTCTGCTGTACATACTTCATTGTTCCTGTCTGGCCTGTGGATTTACTCACTTCGTGTAATATCCTTGTAGATCCTTCCCATAGATATTAGTTTTCCTTTTCTTAGCACGCCCAGATCTGTTCTTCTAGCATAGTCTTTTGAAAACCTGTTTTTCTCCTCGGCAAATCTGCTAAGTATATTCCGATTTATGTTGATATCCCCTATTCTCTGTGAAACTCTGTAACTTAATGCAATGGTTGAACTGTTCCTCTTCAACTGCCATAAACCGGAAATGATATAACCTGTTTTTATAATTGCCGGTTTAACCACGCCAATTAGTCCTCAGTTTAAACCGTTGCGTAACCTTCATAGATAAGTCCCGGATTACTGTACTTTCATAATCTGTTTCTGTATTTTTATCTTCTTCAGCACTCTGTTCTTTCACTGCAATGGCTAAGCAATATGTCTCCTGCGATTGGGTCCCTTCTGTCATTACTGAAGATGACTTAATCAAGCTGTCTGAAATCGGCACACAAGGCCTCAGTCTGAGTTAAAGTGGCGTGCTCCGGGTAATGAATGCCCCCTACTCCTAGATCCGGGGAAGTCATCGTGTTTTTGGATCATATCTCTAGAGGCTTCTCTCCCCCCCGGTTCAAGGTTTTTCCGGGATGTTCTTGCCGCTTTCCAGCTACACCCACAGGATATCGGACCCAATTCCGTTTCAAACATTTGTGATTTCCAAGTGTTTTCTGAGGTGTATCTTCAAGAGGAACCTTCAATTGATTTATTCCGGGATTTCTTTCATTTAAACCGGCGCACTGAGTTTACCAGCGGACCTCACCAAGAACTTGGTGGGGTTAGTATTCAGAAGAGGAGGGACGCCGTCTTTCCCCACGCCGCTTTACATACTCATCCAAAAGATTGGAACAAGTCCTGGTTTTACTGTGTTGACACTTCTCCTGAGGGTGAAAATCCTTTGCCGGGTTATCGCGAAACTCGTATTCCGGAGAATCACCCCTTGCCACCACGGCTTAGTGCTGCTGAACGGACCCGGTTCTCATCGCAGCTCTCCAAACTGAGAGCTTTTATAGCAAATGGTCTGATCGGCACTGATTTCCTTCGCTGCTGTCTATCTTGGAGCATCCTTCCCCTAAGCCGGCGTCCTCAGTTAATGTGCAAATACTCTGGTAAACCGGATGATCCTCAAAGGTTTACCAAGGATAAGCTTTCTGAATCGGAGGTAGTGGAGTCAGCCAAAAAGATTCTCAATGCTTCCTTAGCAGATTGTGCTAAGGTTGGCTTCGCTCCGTACTTCAAGAAGAATAAGCTGCCCGAAGTAAGTTTTTCTTTGCCCTGTATTTGTAAACCGTCCTCTTTGAACCGTCTTTCAATTGCTCTTGCTTTTTTAATTAGGCCGATGACCCCTTCTGGAGGAGAAAGCCTCAGGAAAAAACCGTAAAACAGGCTCGCCGGAAGACCCCTGCAAACAAAAAGAGGAAAGCAGCCGTCGATGCCGGTTCTCCTACTGAGGACGATGATCCGGACTCCGAGGTATGCTTTATTCCGGTTTTAAATTTCTTGCTTTCATGCACTTGTAATCATATCTAATGATACCTTTTCACAGGAACTGCCTGAAGGTGATAACCCGACTGAGATTGAGGTAACACTTCTTTCTTCTGATTCAGAACCTCTTCCTCAAAAAAGTCGTCGGACCGTCAGGAAATATCAATTTTCGCATCCTTATGCTCAGTTAGACCCTAACTTTACTTTGAAGAAGCAACAGCACGAAGCCTTTCGCCGGACCACTCGCCAAAGTGGCCTGGCGGTGGAGTCATCTGGAATCTCCTTAACTCCGGTTCGAAAACGCCGTGCTGAGGTGATACTTTCTCCGACTCTTCTTCATCCCAAGGCCGGACTTATCCGAAAACCCCTTAAACCATCTGATCCTGACTATCAGGAAACTCCGCTGTCTTCTTCTGGTGAATCAACCGCTACGCAGCTTCCTCCTTTGAAAACCGTCCCAGGGTAACTTTCTTCGCCTTTTCCGGTTTATGGCACCCTTTTTTCTTTATAATGCTAACTTATTTTGCATGTTTTTCCAGCAAACCGAAACCCAGCAAAAAGCCCAAGGCGAATAAGCCTGTTGCTGACCCTACTGCTGATGATCCGGTTATTGATCCGTCCATAGTTGTTCCTCCAGA
This sequence comes from Secale cereale, assembly GCA_902687465.1. Lineage (NCBI taxonomy): Eukaryota > Viridiplantae > Streptophyta > Magnoliopsida > Poales > Poaceae > Secale > Secale cereale. The sequence continues at coordinate 408,862,751 of LR738712.1, forward strand.
AGGTACTCCTGCAGCTCCTGTTGAAGACCCTGCTCTTGAAAATCCTCTTACAGAAAACGTCCAAGATCCACCAAGCCCGGCCCGGGTTAATTCTCCTCAAGTTAATCCGGCGTCTCCTGATCCGGCTCATGTTGACATTATTCCCCCCAATGTACCCACTTCTCCTGATGTCGTGGTTACTGGTACCGCTTATGTTGCTCCAGCTGAGCCCACCGTTTTAGCAAAACATACAGCTAAAGCGGAAAAGATAGCTCAAGAAAAAGGAAAATGGAGTACTGACATATCCAGCCTTTCTAGCATGAGCGCTCAAGACATTTATTCCGGGTATTTGAACCGGCTCCACAGCAGCCGGGATTATGAAGCCAGCTTGGTGAACCTGATGAGAGAAAAATACGAGGTAAGTTTCTTCTTCTGACTTTGCTTTTTTGACGCATCTCTATCTCTTAGCAGCCCCCAAGTTCCGGTTTAGCTGCTTTACTGAAGGTGATCCGGAACTTTGTAGTTTGAACTGCTGATCCATACATTAGCCCCCAAGTATCAAGTAGATAACTTGGTTATGTAGTTGATACTTGTAACTTCAAATTATCTTTGGTGTATTGCTTCAACTGCCATTAGCCCCCAAGTGTCAAGTAGACAACTTGATTGTGTGCTTGAGACTTGCAATTTCAAATTGTCTTTGCTGTATTGTTTCAACTGCCATTAGCCCCCAAGTGTCAAGTAGACAACTTGATTGTGTGCTTGAGACTTATAGTTTCATTTCTTGCTTTTGAACTTTGTCTGCAGGCTGAGTTGAACCGGAATACTCTGGAGATCAACGAACTTTGAAGCCGGCTTATAGAAACTGAGTCAGCCGCTTCAAAGTCTAAAAAAGAACTTCAAGTGAGTTTAAAGACTGCTGAAGACTTGAAGAAATATTTTGAAGAGGAGCGGACTACTTTTGAAGTCCAGAGAAAAGATCTTGAAAAACGGGTTCAAGATGCTGAAGGAGCACTTAACCCAGTTACTGAGGAATTGTCCGGGTTAAAGCGGGAAATTGACTTGATGACCTCTGCTATTTTTGGTAAGTATAATCTGAACTCCTGTCTATCTGTGTAACCTGTGCCTTGTACCGGTTTAACTATTATTGTTTGTATGTAGGGCGCCGTGTCTCCCATCTTGGGGACGACTTGCGGAAAAAACTCAAAGCCTGCTACACCTTGGTCGAACAGTTGTACTCCGGAACACAAAGGATTATCAGTGCCACTTCATTTGGTAAACCGGCTCCTTCAACTATCCAAGATACTTTGAATAAGTTGTCCATTCTACCGGCTCGTCTTGAAGAAGTTAAGAAATCGGCAGCTCGAGGAGGTGCTCTTCTGGCCCTTACGAGGGCTAAAGCTTGGGTCCCAGACCTTGATCCGGAGGAGGTGTTAACCGGATTTCCTGATACCAAGGATGACGGTTCAGCCTTCAATGAAAAAGACCTTTATGGCCTGACAAAGGAGATGCATCCCCTCGCCAGCAAGCTTGCGGTGGAATCTGACTTGTCCCGATATCATCCAGCATACAACCTGCAGAACGAGCGGGTGGAGCGACCGGTTTACGATACTGTAAACTTAATTCCGCCGGTTCGTCCTCACACCTTTGCTCCTGATATTGATCCTGCTGAACTTATCAACGATGAAGTATATTTCCGTGCCTTGGCGAAGATTGATTGGCGTGCGCCGGACTTCCAACCTTATCACGAAGATGAAGATGTTCCGGATCAAGACGGTGGCCAGCCATCTCAGCAAGGAGAAGCACAATCTTGAATTCTATTGCTGTAACCATGATTGTTATTTCGTCAAACAATGCTTCCAACTATTGGGCTTTTTACGCCTTGTAGTAGGTTTAGCTGAGACTTAATGTGCTTTGGTCCGACATTTTTGTCTTTATGAAGTATTCATCCGTTGACCTGTTGCCTGATGCGGTTGCCTTCTTCTGTTCACATAGAGAAAAATATCGAAAAATATGTCCTAGTGGCTTACCACTGGACGGGTTAATTTGTTCTCTTAAAACATCAAGTGAACATCCCTTTATCATAAAGATAATTTGTATATCTGATATTTGCGTAGCCAATATACTTTAAACCGGTCAGGACTTTAAAGTCACTTGATAAAGGTCTTCATGAACCCAAATATACACTCGAAATTCTCCGGTCCATCTTGATGATAAGTCCGGTTCATTTTGTTTGAGAAAGTTGTAACCTTTACCCGATACTCGGTCCGGGTTTTAAATAACGCCGGTTTACTTGGTCTGAGATACATGATCCAGACTTTCAATCTGATAGATATGTGGTCAACTTGTGTAGATGTTCCCCTCTTGTTGAAAAACGTTACAGAACACCAAAACACCAAAAAACATGCAATTTTTTGCAAATAAGACCATGTAGTCGAGGCTTTTTCAAAGAGCTGCCAGGCTCAATGCAAGGTTCAGCCAATCAATGGATGCGGGTACCATCCAAGGGGCCTAGCCAATCACTGAATGTGGATTATCCATCTTTCCAGAGGGCCGAAAGAACCGTATACAAAAATTATTCCGATCACTGGGACGCGGATTGGCCGACACTCCCAGGGGGCCTAGCCAATCACTGAATGTGGATTATCCATCTTTTCAGAGGGCCGAAAGAATCGTATCTATTATTCCGATCACTGGGACGCGGATTGGCCGACACTCCCAGGGGGCCGCCAGGGTTCCTCCTGAACCGGTGGGTCAATCTAAACCAATCACTGAATGTGGTACTATCCAACTTTTCAGAGGGTTGAAAGAAAAAAGATTATTCCGATCACTGGGACGCGGATTGGCCGACACTCCCAGGGGGCCTCCAGGGTTCCTCCTGAACCGGTGGGTCAATCTAAACCAATCACTGAATGTGGACTTGTCCAACTTTCCACAGGGTTGCAAGAATTATGAAACTTAATCCGATCACTGGGAGCGGATGATACCAACTCCCAGGGGGCCTCCAGGGTTCCTCCTGAACCGGTGGGTCAATGTAAACCAATCACTGAACGTGGACTTGTCCAACTTTTCAGAGGGTTGCAAGAATTATGAAACTTAATCCGATCACTGGGAGCGGATGATACCAACTCCCAGGGGGCCTCCAGGGTTCCTCCTGAACCTGTGGGTTTTGCTTTTTATGGAGTTTTCTCTTCTTGAACCGGATATGATCTCCTGTTCCCGAGAGTTCTATTGCTCCTTCACATACTCTGCAAAAATTAGTTTCTAAACTGGCCCACATTGAAATATGATATTTGATAGTAAATTGGTATGATTACTTGTCACAAGATTTGTGTATATGGAAAAAGGGCTAAGCCCCCGGTTTACCGAGGATGCCGGTTTATTCATTATTCATAATATATACATAGGATACATTGGAGCACATAGCTCAAGTATAGTATGGCCGTAAATGGACGATGTTCCACGGCCTCTTCGTCTCCTCTTCTGATGTCCATGAATCCTTGTGTTCTCAAATGTCCACCAAGTAATATGAACCGTTGTGTAAATTCTTGCTGACCACAAAGGGACCTTCCCATGGTGGGGATAGCTTGTGCATGTCTGTTTGATCTTGGATGAGCCGGAGTACCAAGTCACCCTCCTGGAACGTCCTTGTTCTAATCCGGCGGCTATGATATCTGCGCAGATCTTGCTGATAAATCGCCGACCTTGCTGCAGCCGTATCACGCTCTTCATCCAACCGGTCTAAACCGTCCTGTCTTGACTCTTCGTTGATTGCTTCCACATAGGCCGTTATCCTTGGTGAGTCATGACGGATATCACTTGGAAGAACTGCTTCTGCACCGTAAACCATGAAGAAAGGCGTATAGCCTGTAGACCGGTTTGGTGTAGTATTAATACTCCAAAGTACAGATGGCAATTCTTCAACCCAACAACCTGGGGTTCTCTGCAAAGGTGTCATGAGTCGGGGTTTGATGCCTCGCAAAATCTCCTGATTTGCCCTTTCAGCCTGACCATTGGTCTGAGGATGAGCCACAGAAGATACATCTAATCGGATATGTTCTCTTTGAAAGAATTCCTTCATTTCACCTTTAGACAGATTAGTTCCATTGTCTGTGATGATGTTGTGTGGAAAACCAAACCGGAATATCACCATTTTGATGAATTTAACCGCAGTTGCTGCATCACACTTGCTTATAGGTTCCGCTTCAACCCACTTCGTAAACTTGTCTACTGCCACTAGTAGATGAGTTTTTTGATCTTGGGACCGTTTGAAAGGCCCAACCATGTCAAGCCCCCAAGTTGCAAAAGGCCAGGTTATCGGTATCATCCGGAGCTCCTGTGCCGGAACAAGAGCACGTCTCGAGAACTTCTGACAGGCATCACACTTCCGGACTAGATCTGTCACATCGGCATGTGCAGTTAACCAATAGAAACCATGTCGGAATGCTTTAGCCACCAATGAATTTGAACCGGCGTGATGACCACAATCTCCTTCATGAATCTCCCTTAGAATCTCACAACCTTCCTCAGCTGAAACACATCGTTGAAATACGCCAGAAGTACTACGATGGTGCAGCTCTCCGTTTGCAATTGTCATAGACTTAGAACGCCGGACTATTTGCCGTGCTTCCTCTTCGTCCTCTGGTAACTCTCTTCGGCTTAGGTACGCCAAATAGGGTAACATCCAATCCGGAATAATACGGAGCGCTGCAACTAACTGTGCCTCTGGGTCCGGAACAGCCAGGTCTTCCTCCGAAAGTACTTGAACCGAAGGACCGTGCAATTCATCCAAAAAGGTGTTTGGTGGCACCGGTTTACGCTGCGATCCTAGCCGGCTTAGAGCGTCAGCCGCTTCGTTCCTCCGCCGGTCTATATGATCCACCTGATATCCCTTGAAGTATCCTGCGACCGCTTCAACCTCTCGCCGATAAGCCGCCATGAGGGGATCTCTGGAATCCCACTTGCCAGAAACTTGCTGTGCCACCAGATCAGAATCACCCAGGCACTTAACCCGGCTCAAATTCATCTCCTTTGCCAATCGCAATCCGTGAAGTAACGCTTCATATTCTGCTGCATTATTAGTACACGGAAATAATAAGCGGAGGACATAGCAAAATTTATCACCTCTGGGGGAAGTTAACACAACTCTAGCCCCCGAACCCTCCAACTGTTTTGAACCATCAAAGTGAATCGTCCAATAAGTAAGATCCGGCTTCTCCTCAGGAGTCTGCAACTCTGTCCAGTCATTGATGAAGTCTACCAATGCCTGAGATTTTATAGCAGTACGCGGCACATACTTCAATTCATGTGGACTGAGCTCAATGGCCCACTTGGCTACCCTGCCTGTAGCTTCCCTGTTCTGGATTATGTCTCCCAACGGAGCTGAACTAACCACAGTTATTGGATGCCCTTGGAAATAGTGCTTCAATTTCCGGTTTGCCATGAACACCCCATAGACTAATTTCTGCCAATGAGGGTACCTTTGTTTGGACTCAATGAGTACTTCACTCACATAATAAACCGGGCGCTGAACCAGATGCTCCTTCCCTGCTTCCTTGCGCTCAACCACAATCGCAACGCTGACTGCCCGTGTGTTTGCAGCAACATATAACAGCAAAGGCTCCTTATCAATGGGAGCAGCTAAAACCGGTGGTTTTGCTAGTTGCTGTTTCAGATTCTCAAACGCTGTATTTGCCTCATCACTCCAAATGAACCGGTCCGTTTTCCTCAACATTTGATAAAGCGGGATCGCCTTCTCTCCCAATCGACTGATGAACCGGCTTAGCGCCGTGATCCGGCCAGCTATGCGCTGAACATCATTGATGCAAACCGGTTTTGTCAAAGATGTGATGGCCTTGATCTTCTCTGGGTTGGCTTCTATTCCTCTGTTCGAGACCAAGAATCCCAGAAGCTTACCAGCCGGAACACCAAAAGCACATTTCTCCGGATTAAGCATCATCCTGTAAGCTCGAAGATTATCAAAGGTTTCTTTGAGGTCCTCTATCATTGTTCTCTCTTCCTTTGATTTGACCACAATGTCATCCACATAAGCATGCACGTTCCTTCCTATCTGCCCTTTCAAACAATTCTGAACGCAACGCTGATAAGTTGCCTGTGCACACTTGAGCCCAAAGGGCATAGATACATAGCAAAAAGCACCAAAAGGATTTATGAAAGCTGTCTTCTCTTGATCTTCAACTACCATTTTGATCTGGTGATACCCTGAATATGCATCCAGAAAACTCAGCCGCTCACACCCTGCTGTGGCATCGATAATCTGATCAATGCGAGGTAGAGCAAAAGGATCAGTTGGGCAAGCTTTATTGAGGTCTGTATAATCCACACACATCCTCCACTTCCCATTCTTCTTTAATACCAGCACCGGATTAGCCAACCATTCCGGATGAAAAACTTCCACTATGAACCCTGCTGCCAAAAGTCTGGCCACTTCCTCTCCTATAGCCTTGCGCCTCTCTTCATTGAAGCGGCGCAGATACTGTTTTACTGGTTTAAACTTCGGATCAATGTTCAACTTGTGCTCAGCGAGTTCCCTCGGTATACCTGGCATGTCAGAAGGTTTCCATGCAAAGATATCCCGGTTCTCACGGATGAACTCGATGAGCGCGCTTTCCTATTTGGGATCAAGGTTAGCACTGATGGTGAACTCTTTAGACGGGTCTCCGGGTACAAAATCAATCTGCTTAGTTTCATCCGCTGATTTGAACTTCAATGCCGGATCATGCTCGGTAGTTGGTTTCTTCAGCGGAGTCATATCTGCCGGATCAACATTATCTTTATAAAATTTTAACTCTTCTGTGGCACACACCGCTTCTGCATAAGCTGCATCACCTTCCTCACATTCCACCGCTATCTTGCGACTGCCATGAATCGTGATCGTGCCTTTATGACCCGGCATCTTAAGCTGCAAGTAAACATAACATGGCCTAGCCATAAATTTAGCATACACCGTCCTTCCAAACAGAGCATGATATGGACTTTTAATTTTGACAACTTCAAAAGTGATCATCTCCGATCTGGAATCATATTCATCTCCAAATGTAACTTCCAAGTCAATCTTACCAACTGGATAAGCTGACTTACCTGGGACCACCCCGTGAAACACTGTGTTTGACGTTCTTAACTTTTTATCTGTCAAACCCATACGACGGAAAGTCTCGTAATATAGTATGTTGATACTGCTACCCCCGTCCATGAGGACTTTAGTAAACTTGTATCCTCCCACCTGAGGTGCTACCACCAAGGCTAAATGTCCCGGATTATCTACCCGTAATGGGTGGTCCTCTCTGCTCCATACAATGGGCTGCTCCGACCATCGGAGAAATTGTGGTGTCGCTGGTTCTACTGCATTAACAGTCCGCCTCAAAACCTTCTGGTCTCTCTTACATAAACTCGTGGTGAAAACATGATATTGACCGCTGCTCAACTCCTTCGGATTACTCTGGTATCCGGATTGCTGCTGTTGTTGCGGACGCTGTTGCTGCTGGCTTCCTTGATTATTATAACTCCCTTGGCCCTGCTGCTGATTATTCTGACCATTGTAACCACCTTGATGATGTGATTGATTCCCCTGACCATTGTAATTCCCTTGACTATTTTGGCCGCCTGGCCGGGGTTGATAACCGCCGTTATTGCCCCTATATCCTGATCCGGAATTGTTCCCCTGATGACCCGAACTATAAAATCCTGGCCCTGAACCGCCGTGCGGGGGCTGGCTAGGAGGATTAAAACGGCCGTTCACTGCCTTCATAAGGGGTATGCATTCTCTCATAGTGTGCCTTGCCATCCTCCCCCTTCCGCTATGCTTTGGACAGGGTCGATCCAAATCCTGCTCCCAGCCCGGAGCTCCTCCGCCGGTTTGGAGAGCGGAACCCTCCTGAAAACCGCCTTGAACTTGAGTATTAGCCACAAAATCGGAACTACCTTCTGCCTTCCGTTTACCCAAAAAGCTTGAAGCAACCGGATTAACCGGCGCCGGTTTACCAGACTTGCTGGCCTTCCCCGCTTTATCTCCTTCTGCTTCCGGATACTTTGTATTATCCAAGTCTCCGTATTTCACCAGGGCACTCATTAAAGTCCCCATGTCATTGCAGTCCCTTTTAAGCCGTCCGAGCTTTAATTTTAAAGATTCAAACCAGCAATTGTTTTCCAACGTCACTATCGCCGTACTAGGATTAATACCATTCGAAGAGTGTAAGATCTCTGCCACTCTGCGTACCCAAGCTGCTGTAGACTCCTGCTCTCCTTGCACACAGGCTGCTAAATCTATCACCGACATCGGTTGCTTGCATGTATCCTTGAAGTTTTTGATGAACTGACTGCGCAGTTCTCCCCATGACCTGATAGAATTCGGGGGTAGCGCCTTTAACCAGGTCCGGGCCGTGCCCTCAAGCATCATAGTGAAATATTTGGCACAAGCCGATTCATCCACGTCCAGCATCTCCATGGCCATCTCATAACTTTCCACCCAAGCTTCGGGCGGTAAATCGGCTGTGTAATTAGGTACCTTGCGAGGTCCTTTGAAATCCTTGGGCAACTTAACAGTCCGTAGAGCGGGGACAAGACATTGTACCCCGAAGGAACTCGCTGTAGTTCCTGTTCCTGTAGTGGCTGTGTGAACCAGCGTCGATTGACGAATTTCCTCCCTGGCCTCCGATCTAGGCCGGTTTAGGTCTGGGGCTGGCATCTCCGCCCTTGCCGGATTATCCTGCCTGCGCTGATGCCTCCTGCGCTCACTGCTAGATACCTCTGGCTCCTCCCAATGCCTAGAATAACTTCGGTTGGGACGTGGTGTTGAATGTAACCTTTCCCTGCTATGAGAGTACGCTTGCTGCTGCATTAATGCAGTATTAAGTAGCTTCTGGACCCTGCGTGCCTCTATCGCCATCGGGGACGTTTCTTCCGCAGGTAAAGCGGCCAACCGTGCCGCCGCTGCAGCTATATTATCCAAAGGGTTTGAATAGTGCCCTGGAGGGATAGGAACATAAGGTGTCGTTGTAATCCGACGCTCCTGCTCTGCGGCGGGCTGTTGATCCGGCTCATCCCGAGCCGGGGGTGTTCTCCGGTTTAAGGCCGGATTATTACTGGCCCCAGCCCCAGGAGTCCTGAACAAATTCGTGGATTCGTAACCCGGCGGTATGCGGGACCGATACTTTCGCCCCCTTACTCCTTCCACAGAAGCCTGCTCCATCCTCAGATAAAAGGCTTGATCATCCAACTCCGCTTGCCTTGTTGCTATCATCTCTCTTTCTGCCTTTAAGTCCTCCTTTAACCGATCGATCCGACCTTTCAACTGAAGAAGCTCTGCATCATGATGCGCCTTGTCTGCTGGAGCTACATCTGCCACTGCTTTAGCTGTGAACTCCTCGATCAAGGTGGATAGAACTTCAGTAAGGGAGGGATTTCAGTAAGGGAGGGATTTGAACCGCTTCCCCCTGCACCAGCTTCCGCTGTCGTTCCGTTCATCGGGGGCTGTGATCCGGCCATGAAGACCGCCACCCGGTTTGGCGGGTCAAAGGGGCCCGGAATACTGTTTCCATCGGACTCGCCCTCAAACCGACCGTCCCGCAACTGATACAGAGATTCAGTTTCCCCGGATGAAGATTCGTCATCTGAATAGACGATTGTCGCACCATCAGATTCCGATCCGTTCTCGGCTCGACCTCCGTGGATTGCTCCAACGAACACATGTTTCATGGCAGGCTGAACCCGAGTCGATCTCGCACGCTGAGCCGGCTCGACGATGTTGGGGAAGATGTCCGGCTCAGGTCCGGGTTCACCAATTTTGCCGATGAAGACTTGGATGCTGCCGAAGGGGACCCGGTACCCGTATTCGATCGAATCGGCCTCCGGTCCCCAACCCGCGTCGTCGATGTAGATCCGGCCGCGATGACTCTTGATCATCCGGCCGACTGCGTAACCTTTTAGCCCTTCGAAGCCGCCTTTCAAGAACTCGAAACCATCGTGCGCAGGCCCCAAGGTGGGCGCCAACTGTGGTGGAAATAACACGGCAGATGTCCGGTTTAGCGGACTTGATGATGGAACCGTCGCACGGGTTAGCTTGAAAGGATTCATGGCACACAAAGGACACAGAGGATTTATACTAGTTCGGCCCCTTCAGAGAAGGTAAAAGCCTACGTCTAGTTGGTTTGGTATTGCTTGGGCGTCGGTTTACAGGGAGCGGATTCGCTTTGCCTGTGCCTCGACGGGTTGATTGTTGCTTGTCCCTGAACCATCCAGGCCGTCCCTTTATATAGTGGAAACGCCTGGTCCGGTTTACAGAGTCCCGAGGCCGGCTCATACTTGTGTCCGCCTCGGTCTCTGTCTTCTCTTTCTTATCTCTCAAGTTACATCTCTTGGCGGTTTACAAACCATACTCCTATACATGGGCCTTGAAATCTCATGGGCCGTAGTCTCTACTAAAATATTAAAACCAAGTATAATATAACTAAGCCGGTTTACAACAAACCCTTATCACAAACCCTTATCCTTCGCATTACATTTATTTGCCTCTCGTTTTCCTCTCCCCCACTTCAGCCTTGTTGTTCTATTTGCCCTTCTTCTTCCGTGTGTGTACCGTTCGCTTGCCTCTTGTTTGCTTGTGTTGCCATGTGCCTTCCATTAGCTTGCATCTTCGCTTGCTAAATTATGGATCCTCATCCATTGGCTAATCTTTTTAATAGATCCAATTACATTGAACCCATTGCTAGTGAGCTGCATGCACTAGATTATCTTTATGGGGTTTTGCTTGAAATTCATGAATCTGAAAGTTGTGAGGAATTGTTAAAAGAAAAAGTGATTCATGATAGCTCCTTAAATAAAAAGCATGATTGCAATGATGTTATTGTAAATTCTATTAATGTCAGTTGTGTTAATGATATGCAAAACCCTAAGCTTGGGGATGCTAGTATTGCTATGTCCACTACTTGTTGGAATGATCATGATTGGGGTGATTCTTCTTATGATCTTGAAAATTTATTTAAGCCCCATGATGTATATGAGATTGATAATAATGTTTGCAAAAATATTGAAAGTGGGTTTGGAAGAGTGTCAACTTTAGATCCCACATATTTGGAGAATGATAAATCTTATGAATTTTTTTTTGATGAAAGTGGGTTTGGAGAGGTCATGACTTTATTTAATGATAATCCCACTATTTTGGAAGAGTGTCAACTTTGGATGCATGTGGATCGTGTTGAGAATATGTTATGTGATAGCTATATTGTTGAATTTGCTTATGATCCTACATGCAATTATTATGAGAGAGGAAAATATGGTGGTAGAAATTTTCATGTTACTAAATTACCTCTCGTTATGTTGAGATTGCTATTGTTTCTTTCTTCTTCCTTGCATATGCTAGATCTTTCTTGTCTTGCTAATTTGTTTTCCTATAAAATTCCTATGCATAGGAAGTATGTTAGACTTAGATGTGTGTGTCACATGTTTTATGATGCTCTCTTTGTTCTTCAATTCTTGTCTTTCATGTGAGCATCATTGAATTATCAAGCCTATCTTAATGGCTATAAAGAAAGCGCTTGTTGTGAGGCAACCCAATTTTATTTTCTTTGTTTTTGCTTTTGTTTAGGAATAAATATTGATTCTAGCTTCTGTTTAGATTTGGTATTGTCTTTTAATTAGTGTTTGTGCCAAGTAGAACCTTTGGGAAGACTTGTGTGAAGTTTATATGATCTTGCTGTAAAAAAACAGAAACGTTAGCGCTCACTAGAATAGTCACCAGATTTTACTGGAGAGTGCTATTTAGTTGATTCTTTTTTCAGATGATTAATATACAAATTCCTCATGTTTACCAATTTATTTCAATTTGTTTGGAGTTACAGAAGTATGCAAAAGTTACAGATTACTACAGACTGTTCTCTTTTTGACGAATTCTGTTTTTCGTGTGTTGTTTGCTTATTTTGATGAATCTATGAGTAGTATTGGAGGATATGAATCATAGAGAAGTTGGAATAAAGTAGGTTTAACACCAATATAAACAAATAATGAGTTCATTACAGTACCTTTGAGTGGTGGTTTGTTTTCTTATACTAACGAAGCTCACGAGATTTTTGGCTAAGTTTTGTGTTGTGAAGTTTTCAAGTTTTGAGTATGGCTTTGATGGACTATGGAGCAAAGAGTGGCAAGAGCCTAAGATTGGGGATGCCCAAGGCACCCCATGGTAAAATTCAAGGACAACCAAAAGCCTAAGCTTGGGGATGCCCCGGGAAGGCATCCCCTCTTTCGTCTTCATCTATCGGTAACTATACTCGGGACTATATTTTTATTCACCACATGATATGTGTTTTACTTGGAGCGTCATGTGTAATTTGAGTCTTTGTTTGTTAGTTTGCCACAATCATCCTTGATGGACACACCTTCTTGAGAGAGATAAATATGGCCTAGAATTTGTTAGAACACTATATGTGCTTCACATATATCTTTTGAGCTAAACAGTTTGCTCTAGTGCTTCACTTATATCTTTTAGAGCACGGTGGTGATTTTATTTTGTAGAAATTGTTGATCTCTCGTACTACACTTATATCCTTTTGAGAGTCTTTTATAACAGCATGGTAATGTGCTTTGGTTATAAAACTAGTCCTAATATGATAGGCATCCAAGATAAATGTAGTTTAAACTTTCATACAAAGTGCATTGAATATGATGAGAAGTTTGATACTTGATGATTGTTTTGAGATATGAGGATAGTGATATTAGAGTCATGCTAGTGGAGTCATTATGAATTTGAGAAATACTTATGTTAAAGTTTGTGATTCCCGTAGCATGCACGTATGGTGAACCGCTATGTGAAGAAGTTAGAGCAAGAGGTATTTGTAGGGTGTCATCCTTTGTGTGGAGGTCGGGGGCATGCGATGGTTAACTCCTACCAACCTCCCCCCCTAGGGGCATGCATTGATTGCTTTGTTTTGATGACTCATAAATTTTTGCAATAAGTATATGAGTTCTTTATTACTAATGATGAGTCCACGGATTATACGCACTCTCACCCTTCCACCATTGCTAGCCTCTCTTGTACCACGCAACTTTCGCCGGTACCATACACCCACTATATACCTTCCTCAAAACAGCCACCATATACCTTCCTCAAAACAGCCACCATATCTACCTATCATGGCATTTCCATAGCCATTCCGAGATATATTGCCATGCAACTTTCCACGGTTCCGTTCAAATGACACGCTTCATATTGTCATATTGCCATGCATGGTCATGTAGTTGACATCGTATTTGTGGCAAAGCCACCATGCATAATTTTTCATACATGTCACTCTTGATTCATCGCACATCCCGGTACACCGCTGGAGGCATTCATCTAGAGTCATACTTTGTTCTAGTATCGAGTTGTAAATCAATATAAGTGTGATGATCATCATTATTAGAGCATTGTCCAAAAAAAGAAAAAGAAGAAGAAGAAAAGGCCAAGAAAAAGAAAGGCCCAAAAAAGAAAAGAAAAGAAAAGGGACAATGCTACTATATTTTTCCACACTTGTGCTTCAAAGTTGCACCATGTTCTTCATGATAGAGAGTCTCATGTTTAGTCACTTTCATATACTAGTGGGAATTTTCATTATAGAACTTGGCTTGTATATTCCAGCGATGTGCTTCCTCAAATGCCCTAGGTCTTCGTGAGCAAGCAAGTTGGATGCACACCCACTTAGTTTTTTTTGTTGAGCTTTCATACATTTTTAGCTCTAGTGCATCCGCTGCACGGCAATCCCTACTCACTCACATTGATATATATTGATGGGCATCTCCATAGCCCGCTAATACGCCTAGTCGATGTGAGACTATCTTCTTCCTTTTTGTCTTCTCCACAACCACCACTCTATTGCACCTATAGTGATATATCCATGGCTCACGCTCATGTATTGCGTGAAAGTTGAAAGGTTTGTAGAAATTGAGTATGAAAACAATTTCTTGGCTGAAATCGGGGTTGTGCATGATATGAATATTTTGTGTGATGAAGAGGGAGCATAGCCGGACTATATGATTTTGTAGGGATAACTTTCTTTAGCCATGTTATTTTGAGAAGACATGATTGCTTTGTTAGTATGCTTGAAGTATTATTATTTCTTACGTCAATATAGACTTTTGTCTTGAATCTTTCGGATCTGAACATTCATGCCACCATAAAGATAATTACATTGAAAATTATGTTGGTTAGCATTCCACATCAAAAATTCTGTTTTTATCATTTACCTACTCGAGGACGAGCAGGAATTAAGCTTGGGATGCTTGATACGTCTCCAATGTATCTATAATTTTTTATTATTCCATGCTATTATATTTGATGTTTTGTATGTTTAATGGGCTTTATTATAAACTTTTATATTTTTTGGGGGACTAACCTATTAACCCAAAGGCCCAGTCCAGATTGTTGTTTTTGCCTATTTCAGGGTTTCGCGAAAAGGAATATCAAACGGAGTCCAAACGGAATGAAACCTTCGGGAGAGATATTTTTGGAACGAAGGGTAACGGCTGCGTGAGTCCACGGAGGGCTCCACCCACGAAGGGTCCACGAAGAAGCAAACTTGTCTATCCCACCATGGCCATCGCCCACGAAGGACTTGCCTCACTAGCGGTAGATCTTCATGAAGTAGGCAATCTCCTTGCCCTTAAAAACTCCTTGGTTCAACTCCACAATCTTGTCGGAGGCTCCCAAGTGACACCTAACCAATCTAGGAGACATCACTCTCCAAAAGGTAATAAAGAGTGTGTTGATGATGAACTCCTTGCTCAAATGCTTCAAATGATAGTCTCCCCAACACTCAAACAGCTCCTGACAGATTTGGATATGGTGGAAGAAGGATTTGAGTGGAAAGCAACTTGGGAAGGCTAGAGAACAAGATTCATATGGTAGGAATGGAATATCTTGATCTCAACACTTGAGTAGGTGGTTCTCTCTCAGAACATGAATAATGGAAGTGTAGGTATGTTCTGATGGCTCTCTCCAAGAGTGAAGAGTGGGTGGAGGGGTATATATAGTGTCGTGGAAATAACACGGCAGATGTCCGGTTTAACGGACTTAGTGATGGAACCATCGCACGGGTTAGCTTGAAGGGGTTAAAAGCACACAAAGGACACAAGGGATTTTATACTAGTTCGGCCCCTTCGATGAAGGTAAAAGCCTACGTCTAGTTTGGTTTGGTATTGCTTGGGCGTCGATGAACATGGAGCGGATCGCTTGCCTATGTCTCGACGGGTTGTCTCTTGCCTGTCCTTGAACCGTCGCCGGGTCGTCCCTTTATATAGAGGTGACGCCCGGTCCGGTTTACAGAGTCCCGAGGCCGGCTCATACTTGTGTCCGCATCGGTCTCTGCTCTTTCTTCCTTATCTCTCAAGTTACATAATCAGGCGGTTTACAAACCATAACGTTACATATGGGCCCTAATCCTTCATGGGCCGTAACTCCTACTGGGTATTACAATTATACAACTAAATTACCATAATCCGGTTTACACTAGCCGGTTTATACCTGCTAGTAATATCCCTGACATTAGGCCCCAGAATGATTTGAACTTGTTCACATCAATCTTTTCAGTCTTGCATGATCTTCTTTTCTTGTGTCTTCTCATTTTTGTAAACCGGCCATGACGTCATCATTGAAAATCACTTAATTTGACCGTGACATCACTTCCACATTTAACGCGCCCAGCTGTCTATCACCTTTGTTTAAAGGCCATCCCGAGAATCGAGGCGACAGGGAATCTTTATCCAATCTTCTGCCTCCTCAAATCTTGCGCCTGCCGTTTCGACTCTGCCCCTTTATAAACACTGCTGCCTCTGTTCTTTATCTCCTTCCATTCGTTCTTCTTCCTACGTCGCCCGAGCTCAAGTCTCCGCCGTCATCCGTCGAGCTCGCATCCGTCGGCCGCTGCATCAACCTGAGTGCGACCAGAGAAACCCCGCCGCCGCTTCTTGCTGTTCCAGGTACTTCATCTTCCTCGTTGTAGATCTATAGCTCTAGGGTTCTTCTCGTGCCTCCGCCATTAAACCTCGGAGAAAGCTTCATCTGTTCGTCCTAGGCACCAAGTTCGAAGTAATTTCAGCCTTTAGATCTTGTCCTTAAAACTTGCCTCTGTTCCGCTGCCGTATACTTTAGATCTCGTCCTTTAGATTCAACCTTTAAATTTGTCTGCTCTGTATATGATCCCCCAAGTTCTTCTTGCAATAGCAGCGCATTTGTTTCTGTTTTTCCTGGGCGCTTAGATCTGTTTCACTTTAGCTGTCTGTAAAAACTTGTTTCTTCATCCTTGTAAATCTGTAAAATACTCTCCGGTTTAACCAGTTGTATGTTGCTTTTGTAATTCAATGACGAACGCGATGGTTTAGCTCCTTCTCTTTTGTTGTCATGAACCGGTAGTAATACGTTTTCCTGCTTACTGCCGGGTTAGCCATATCATTAGTCCCTCGTCTAAACCGTCGTGTGATCTTTGCATATGTCTTCCGGTTTATGTCACTGTACTCGAATAACCCGTGTTTACACTTTACCCTTTCAGCGCTGTTCTTCTGTTGCTATGGCTAAACAGTTTGTCTCTTGCAACTGGGTTCCTTCCGTCGTTACGGAAGAAGATTTAGTCAACGCTGCTGCAGTTGGCACTCTAGGCCCTCAGTCCGTTTTAAAATGGTGGGCCCCAGGAAACGAATGTCCTCCTGCTCCCAGAGAGGGGGAGGTTATTGTCTTTTTCGACCACATAGCTCGAGGTTTCACTCCTCCCGGTTCAAAGTTCTTCCGGGACGTGCTTGCTGCTTTCCGACTCCATCCTCAGGACATAGGTCCCAACTCTGTTTCCAACATCTGCGATTTTCAAGTTTTCTCAGAGGTGTATTTGCAAGAAGAGCCATCAGTCGACCTGTTCAGGGACTTTTTCCACTTGAACCGGCGAACTGAGTTTACCAGCGGACCTCATCAAGAACTGGGCGGGGTCAGCATTCATAAGAGAAGAGACGTAGTCTTTCCTCATGCCGCTCTCCACACGCACCCCAAGGATTGGAACAAGTCTTGGTTTTATTGCATTGACACTTCACCTGAAGGGGAAAACCCACTGCCGGGTTATCGCGAGCACCGTCTTCCGGAGGATCACCCTTTGTTGCAGCGCCTCAGCTCCTCAGAGCGGCCCCGGTTTGCTTCTCAACTTGCCAGGTTGTAAGCCTTTATGGCCAACGGTTTGACCGGAATCGATTTTATGCGCTGCTGGCTTTCTTGGAGTATCCTTCCCCTGAGTCCGCGCCCGAGTCTGATGTGTAAATATTCTGGTAAACCGGATGATCCTCAACGGTTTTCTAAAGACAAACTTTCTGAATCGGAAGTTATTGAGTCTGCTAAAAAGATGCTCAGTGTCTCTTTAGAAGAATGTAGCCAAACCGGATTGGCTCCGTATTATAAGAGGAACAAGCTGCCTACAGTAAGTCTTGCTCTCTTTCGTATGTTTGTAACCCGTTCCTTTAAATCGTTCTTTCAATTACCTTTCACCTTTTGAACAGGCTGATGATCCTTTTTGGAAGAGGAAGCCTCAGGAGAAGGCTGGAAAACTGCCACGCCGGAAGGCTTACGCTATCAAGAAGAAAAAGGCGGCTACTGGCTCTGGTTCACATGTTGAAGATGACGATCCGGACTCTGAGGTATGAGTTAATCCGGCTATAATTTGTTTTACTTTTATCTAGACTTGTGTTTAATGGTGTCTTTTCATAGGATTTGGCTGAAGGAGATAAGACGGCCGAAATTGAGGTAACTATTCTTTCTTCAGATTCAGAACCACCTCCACCAAAAATTCGTCGGACAGTCCGGAAGTATCAGTTTTCTCACCCTTATGCCCAACTGGACCCCAATTTTCTTTTGAAGAAACAGCAACATGAAGCCCATCGCCGGACTACACGCCATAGCGGCCTTGCAGTTGAATCATCCGGAATATCCCTTACTCCGGCTCGGAGGCGCCGTTATGAGGTTATACTCTCTCCAACTCTTCTTCATCCCAAGGCCGGGCTTATACGCAAACCGCTTAAACCGTCTGACCCTGATTATCAGAAGACTCCTTTATCTTCCTCTGGCGAATCCACTGCCACACAAGTCCCAATTTTGAAGACTGTCCCTGGGTAAGTCTTTTACCTTATCCGGTTTATGATTGCTTTTGCTTCTGTAGCACTGATTTTTCTTTCTAATTCCTTCAGCAAAACTAAGCCTAGCAAAAGGGCAAAGGCCAACAAACCAACTGCTGAGACTGTCACTGATGATCCGGCGGTTGATCCGGATACAACCGTCCCTCCGGAAGGCGAGCCCACAATTCCGCTTGAAGATCCTACTCCAATGGATCATACTACTACACCTGAGAACACTGAGAACGTCCATGAACCGGCAAGTCCTGCCCGGGTCGATCCTCCTCGGACTAGTCCGGCTCCTGCTAGCCCGGTTCACACTGCGACCCCACCACCAACAACTGCTTCTCCGGAAGTTCAAGTAACCAGTACAGCTTACACTGCTCCTGCTGAGCCCACTGTCTTAGCCAAACATACGGCTAAAGCGGAGAAGTTGCATCAAGAAAAGGGCAAATGGAGTACAGAGCTGTCTAGCTTCGCTGACATGAGTGCCCAGGAGCTCTATTCCGGGTATTTGAACCGGCTTCATACTAGTCGAGATTACGAAGCAGGCTTGGTTAACATGATGAAGGACAAGTATGAGGTAATCCTTTGCTTTTTGACTTTTGACGTGCTTCTGTCTATATCATAGCAGCCCCCAAGTTCCGGTTTAGCTACGTTTAGAAGGTGAACCGGTACTTCCTGATTAAGCAAATGATCTTACATTAGCCCCCAAGTGCCAGGGCATAACTCGGTTTATGTGTCTGGGACTTGTCTGACTTTTTTTTGATACTTCAACTATCCATTAGCCCCCAAGTGTCAAGTAGACAACTTGTTTGTGTGCTTGAGACTTGTCTTTGAATTGCTACTGTTTGACACTTCAACTGCCCATTAGCCCCCAAGTGTCAAGTGGATAACTTGGTTATGTGCTTGAGACTTGTCTGACTTTGCTTTTATTCCACTTGATTTTCCTTGCATGCTGATTTAAACCGGAGGGCTGAAGAAATTACCGAACTCCGGAACAGACTTGCTGAAACGGAGTGTGCTGCTTCTAAGGCCAAGAAAGACTTGGCGCTGAGCTTAAAAACTGCTGAACAGTTGAAGAAATTCTTTGAAGAGGAACGGACAGCCTTTGAGGTACAAAAGAAGGATATGGAAAAAAGGGTAAAGGACGCTGATGAAGCCCTTAATCCGGTGACTGAAGAGTTAACCGGTTTAAAGCGGCAAATAGAATTGATGACTTCTGCTGTCTTTGGTAAGTACTTAATCTGTATTCCTGTTTTCATCCTTGCAATCTTTAACCCGTTCCGGTTTAACTGTGATAATCACATGCAGGGCGCCGTGTCACTCATCTTGGGGAAGATTTACGGAAAAAACTCAAGGCGTGTTATACTCTGGTCGAGCAGTTGTATTCCGGCGCTCAAAGGATCATAAGCGCAACATCTTTCAAAAAACCGGCCCCCACCACTATCCAAGGCACATTAGAGAAACTGTCTGTCTTGCCAGTACGCTTGGAGGAAGTGAAGAAATCTGCTGCTCGAGTCGGTTCTCTCATGGCGCTTACCAGAGCCAAAGCGTGGGTTCCGGATTTTGATCCGGAAGAAGCCTTGAACGGGTACCCCAATACTAAAGAAGACGGATCAGCTTTCACCGCCAAAGATCTTCACGCCTTGACAAAGGAGATGCGTCCTCTCGCTAGCAAGCTTGCTGCCAAATCAGATTTGTCCAGGTATCATCCGGGGTATGATTTACAGAACGAGCGGGTGGATCGGCCGGTTTATGACACCGTCAATCTAATCCCACCAGTGCGTCCTCATACTTTCGCCCCAGATATTGATCCGTCTGAACTTATCAATGAAGAGATGTACTTTCGTGCCTTAATGAAAATCGACTGGTGCGTCCCCGACTTCCAGCCGCTTCAAGAAGAGGAAGAAACTCCGGAACAAGTTGATCCTCAGCCGTCGCAGCAGGAGGAAGCGTAGGCCATATATTTATATTTGTAGCTGTAGTCTCATTTTGCTGGAAAGACTTTGATCCGTTCAGGCCTTTTGTGCCTTCTAATAGGATAGATTAAAACATTGTCCTCCTTGGTCCGGATGCTCCAACTTCTTGTTTTGACGTTGCCAATTTAAATCTGGTCTGATATGGCTTATCCTGCATATTATCTGTTCCTGCATAGATAATACTGAAAATATGTCCTAGCGGTTGTTGACACCAGATTTTGGCACGGCATAAAAAGCAAATAAGATGGCTTCAAATGGAAAAGTGCTCAAAGTAAAAAAGTTTTGTATTGTCGAGGTGAACATTTTTGATGTTTGGGCCATCGTCATCCGATCTCATCTCGAGTGCCAAAACTATGCTCAAAGCACTGAGATTTTATATCTAGATCAGTATTCGGCAGATTAGACCACCAAGACAGCCTCATATGGAAAAACTTTCTAGAGGAATTGTCTTTGTCTCGTCGAAACGGTCGATTTTGATATAAAAATCGTCCCAATCCGTGTTCTTATGCAAAAGTTACAGCCATCCGAACACAGCCCTGTCATAGAGCCATAAGTGGCGCGCCCCACCAGCCACGTGTCTGATGGGTAGCGCGAATAACAGCCTGTATTGCGTGACCGTTTTGGCCTAGAAGATGGCTTCAAATCGAAAAATGTTCAACACGAAAGTTGTTCGTCTCGTCGAAGCGGTCAAGATTTCTTTTGGGCTCTTTTCCATCCGAAGTCGTTTACCACCTAAAAAATTACCCGCAAGATACAGCCAGTTTAAACCAAACAGTTTTGGAAAGTTCGAACAAAACCAATCCGAATTTGGCTAGGGTTTTGGACGTGAATCCAAGCCTTTTCCTTGCACGGGAAGTCCAGCCGCCTCTTATATACCTAAGGGGTGACGGTCGATTGAACAACACACAATCGAACAAACACATCTACTACTTTTTCGTGTTCATCTATCCCCTACCCTTGTATCTTCTTCCTCGTTCTTCGTTCGTTCTTCTTCATTGCAGGGCGGCGAACCTCGAGGCGCTAGGGGCGATCAGGTCGACCTAGGGCAGCCCATAGCCGCTGCGAGCCCTGACGGGGTCCCTCCCGGGCAAGCGGGGCTTCGGGTCTACAAAAGCGCCCGCCGGATTGTCTTGCGTACCGCGCTTCCGGCGGGTCTCCTTCGACGTGAGCTGCGGTGCATCACCCCCGGCGTCGAGGGTACACGGTGACGTGTTCGTGTGCGAACACACTTTTTGGCGACTCCGCTGGGGACGAAGCTTTGAACAGTCTCCAGCCCGTTCTTGCTACGAGGAGAGCGTCATCAAGCGGCTACAATCTACAACGGTAACATGTATCATCAATCTCCTTATGT
The DNA here is from genome assembly GCA_902687465.1 of Secale cereale. Classification (NCBI taxonomy): domain Eukaryota; kingdom Viridiplantae; phylum Streptophyta; class Magnoliopsida; order Poales; family Poaceae; genus Secale; species Secale cereale. Next base: position 408,884,186 of record LR738712.1, read on the forward strand.
AGATGCAAAAAGCCATTATGTTGATGTTGCTAGATCTTTTAATGGACATGTCATGTCGGCTAGCCCAAACGAGCAAAGGCCGACTAGTTATTCCGTTGGAAAAACTTGGAATTTAAAGAGTCGCGACATGCAACTTATGAATCTGAACTTTCGTGCATCAGCAACACCTTTCAATATGCCGATGAATGACATGATTTGTTCGAGTGATCAATAGATGACACCTCATGTACATGAGGGCATCTCACAATTTTGCCCATCGGCAGCCGACTCACGATTTGCGGGTTCATCCCCAAACATGCCGATTGACGAGGGAATCGGCCATGCTTCCTGTAGTTATTTGGCTGGTTATCTCAGTCATCAGATACTACACCTCATGAGATTAATTGTTCAGGGGCATATGTAACTAAAAGTAATATTCATGACTCGACTCACCTTCGCAGTTATGGCCGAGTGAATGGAGATTCTATAGGAGCAAATATGCCTAATATTGCAGGAGATGAGGTGGCTCTGGCTGCATTAAAAAGTTTAGCCCAAAACAAGAAGATTAGTGCTATTTGCCTTGAGCAACACGAAAAGGGATTGGTTCCTGATTATGAGGCAATAAGAGCTAGGGTTTTAAAAGAAGACGAAGTGTTGCTGATTGATCAAATTAGCGTGAGAAAATATTCAACAACAGTGGACACATCTTCACCTATCATTGCAGCATGTTATACAACCCCTATACAATCGCAAAGTTTCGGCAACATCAATTCATTGCCGAAAGTTCGTAAAAGTATTAGGGGGTAAGCCGATCCAAGCAGGGCTAAGTTTAAAGAAAAATATGTGGCCCAAGTGGACAAGATCAAGTCAAAGCTCACAGGGAATAGCGTCAACGAATTTACTACACCAACTCTTGAGGAATTACCAGCAGAATATCGACATGCTTATGAAGCACTCAAGAAGAAGCGTGAAGTGGGATATTTGCAAGAATATGTCAAGTGCCTTCCTCCATGTAGCAACCATGTTGGCGCTTCTGCACTTTTGAAGCAAGATGAAAAAGAAGCTTTGCAAGAAAATCATCAAGAAGGGGTTCACTCGTCTAATACGGTTGATTTGGTTGAAATCGAGTCAAATATGACTAAGTCGTCTTCAGCTGAGTTGAACAGTTCCTTTAGTAACAAGACAATGGTGGATTCAATTGAAACTAAATTGACCACTGAGACGTTTAAGGCCGAGTGCATTGCATCGAGCCAGCTGAGTGCATCGTGCCAACCGAGTACATCTTGTCAGACGAGTACATCACCGGCTAAAGCCGCTAAAGCCGAGTGCATCAAGCCAGTTATTGCTGCGTGTACCAAAATAGAAGATGCAAGCTTCACCGAGCAAAAGAACGGACAAAGACATATGGCCGAACAAAGTTCGGTTAACGATGAACATCAAGAACAAGAAAATACAGTCGAGCAAAGTTCAACTCACGAAGAGCATCCAAGTGAAATCTACTCAGGCAATCCGAGTGATGAGGCACGAGATCCAGAAAAAGAGGAAGATGCATTCGAGAATTATTCAGAAGTGGAGCAAGGTATTACTCCAGTGGTGCAACCATCTTCTCGTTCCAACGGCTTCACAAAGGTACACCTAGCCGAGAGTTTACTCAGTTTTCGATTCGGTCAAAATCATATTGTTGATGCACTCGTTAGTAAGATTCTAATTAATTTTGAAAGATCGATCGAGATGAGTAATATGTTTGTTTCGAGTTATCTTGTTACTAATCATGCCGATCAACACATGGCGCCATTCATAGAGGCTAATAGTGACAACTTATCGCAACCAAAGTTTTTCCCGTCATGCCGACTGAACCTTATATTCATATGGACAACTTTGTTTGTTTCATGCCTGGCTAATATTTGGTCTCAGATGAGACGTATATTCTGTAATTATTTTGGTTGCAGGAATATAAAGCCAGGTTCAAAGTTCTCCAGGATAGCCGATTCAAGAGCATCGGGAAAGGAGGACGAAAATCAATGCATAGCCGAGTCGGATGATGTTAAACTCACACCGCTCGGTTGTTTTGTATCAAAGCCGGTATCACAATATTGGTTAATGGACCAGGAGTGTACGTCCAGTGCAGCCATAGTTGATCACATCATCGGTACATCGCTGACTAGTCCTATTATTATAATTGATCACGATGTCGAGCCATCAAGACAAGAGCCAACGCAATGTTCGTTCAAGCAAAATGTCAAAGATTGCAACATGATCCATCAAGTCAAGCAATCGGACAAGATAGGACGATTGGAGTTTGTTGAGGCACGATCATTTGGACAGTCGGATCATTTTGACGGCCATCAAATGTTGACTCGGCTATCTCCAGCCGATTTATCTAAAAATGGATATGTACACGTAAATGATGATGGGGTCAAGTCTTCGAGCAAGGATATTGTTAAAAAGTGCATCAAGAACAATCTTGAAGACGGAAATTCCATCAAAGCTAAAATGGTAACATCTAGCACTGGGGGGCAAAAGGAGAATTCAAAGACCATTGCACGCACAACCAAAGAAAGCAAAGGCCATGGTAAGCACAAAAGCAAAAAGCCGAAAGTCACTTTCGCGCAGTTATTAGAAAAGTACCAAAAGATAAGTGAGGGAAAGAGTGCTTATTGAACGAGTGAAGCAAAAGCATCGAGGTCACCCCCATGGCATAAATCTGAAGACCGGAATTGGCAAAGGAAGACGCTGAGCAAGCAGACTTCATATCCTACTTTTGGGCTGCCAATGCCAATGTCGTGGATGCCACCCTACACTCATGTAAATCCATATCTATCATGGGGCAGGTATGATACAATGGCACATTATCCATCTTATTTTAGATCATCTCGCCAACATTATGCAGCTCCAAAAAGATCAACATTTGATGAACAATCACACGCCAAAGACCGTTTCAATCATAAGGAATCGGTCCGGAGCTCAAGGAACAAGAAAGAGGTGGTCAAGCAAGTGTACCAGGTTAAGAAAGATGGTCGTAAGTGTGCTACTATTGATTTGTTCTCAAATAACAAAGAGCCAGTTAAAGTATTGACATTGGCTACAAAAGGTAACGAGGCAAGTCAATCAAGTGCCAAATCTGAAGGGAAGAAGTTGAGAGTGCACAAGGCCAAAAAAGAGTTGGCATTGGTTGAAACAGAATCACAGCCGAGGTGCCCACTCGGCTTAGCGCATTGGCAAGAGAAGGAATTACAAAAACTTAGTGCACATGAGTTGAGAAAGAAGAACATGGCATGGGTTCCCAAGAGGAGCAGTCAAAATAGAAATGATGTCCGACCTTCTATTGCAACAAGTGTTAAAAGAGTGAAGAAAGAAAAGGATGGCCGCAAGAGTGCTATTTCAGATCCGACTCCAAATGACAAAAAGCCAGTCGAGTCTATGTTGGCTGCTAAGGACAAGAAACTGAAGCAAGTAAATCTCAGGGATCCGATCACCGATTTTGGACATGCCAAGCCGGAGATTCCCAAAGCCAGGAAGAACTTGCCAGTACATAAACCAAAATCCCAGCCGGAATGCCCTCTCGGCTTACCATATTCGCAACAGAAGAAGCTGAAGCAGCTTAGGGCCAAAGAGCTGGAGAAGAGGAACATGGCCTGGGTTCCTAAGGAAAATCCTCGAGACAAGTGCGGCATCACATCTCCTGTTGCGAAGCAGGCAGAAATAAGGGAGTACAAGTGTAAATCCCGTAGGCGAGGACGACAATTTTCATCTCACTATAGGAAACTCCAGGAGGCGTGTCATGCACATTCTTCAATCGTATCATCAAAATCAACACTATGGAATTTATCCTCGACCGAAACATCTGACTTATTTCGGTTATTCACACTTTGGTGGACGGATTCCCGAGCACCTTTGAGATGAGAACGCATGGCCGATATTTGCATATCACCCTCAGAATTCATAGTGTTGGCAAAGCCGGCATCTGGCTAACGGTGTTCACCATGGTTGATCTCCTACTCCTATAGCCGATGCTCAGTGTTTGCCAATACTGGCAAGGCCAACTTAATTATTGAGTCGGCCACTGATCAAGGGTCTAGTACATAAAAAGCTCTGACTCCTGGTGTTAGTTATTTGCAGGACCCAAGTCAGGAGAGAGACATTGTTCGGCGGAGGCTTGATGGTTTACTTTGATCAATAATGAGTTGAGTCGCCGAACAATTGACAGTATTCCTTTGTGGTGCATGGTCATAATCGTTCAACAACCGGCTTACCGTCAAAGGGTTCTAATATTCCCAAGGAGTGCCTGGACAAAGCAAGGTCCGGATTGACATAAGAAACTTACGTGGAGGCCTTTGTGACGTCCAATTGTTGTTCTCAGACGACTATTATCCAAGAGGGTCTACCCCAGAAGCAACACGCATTAGAATATGACCGATAACAATTATCGTTCTTAGCATGCACAGCCGATGTAGTGTTGACATCGTGCTTGGATGAAGTATTTTCTGGCACGCAAGCTCTGCCAGAAAACAGGGGGGCATGTGTTGACACCAGATTTTGGCACGGCATAAAAAGCAAATAAGATGGTTTCAAATGGAAAAGTGCTCAAAGTGAAAAAGTTTCGTATTGTCGAGGTGAACATTTTTGATGTTTGGGCCATCGTCATCCGATCTCATCTCGAGTGCCAAAACTACGCTCAAAGCACTGACATTTAATATCTAGATCAGTATTCGGCAGATTAGACCACCAAGACTGCCTCATATGGAAAAACTTTCTACACGTATTGTCTTCGTCTCGTCGAAACGGTCGATTTTGATATAAAAATCCTCCCAATCCGAGTTCGTATGCAAAAGTTACAGCCATCCGAACACAGCCCTGTCATAGAGCCATAAGTGGCGCGCCCCACCAGCCACGTGTCTGATGGGTAGCGTGAATAACAGCCTGTATTGCGTGACCGTTTTGGCCTAGAAGATGGCTTCAAATCGAAAAACGTTCAACACTAAAGTTATTCGTCTCGTCGAAGCGGTCAAGATTGCTTTTGGGCTCTTTTCCATCCGAGGTCGTTTACCACCTAAAATATTACCCGCAAGATACAACCAGTTTAAACCGAACAGTTTTGGAAAGTTCGGACAAAACCAATCCGAATTTGGCTAGGGTTTTGGACGTGAATCCAAGCCTTTTCCTTGCACGGGAAGTCCAGCCGCCTCTTATATACCTAAGGGGTGACGGCCGATTGAACAACACACAATCGAACAAACACATCTACTACTTTTTCGTGTTCATCTATCCCCTACCCTTGTATCTTCTTCCTCGTTCTTCGTTCGTTCTTCTTCATTGCAGGGCGGCGAACCTCGAGGCGCTAGGGGCGATCAGGTCGACCTAGGGCAGCCCATAGCCGCTGCGAGCCCTGACGGGGTCCCTCCCGGGCAAGCGGGGCTTTGGGTCTACAAAAGCGCCCGCCGGATTGTCTTGCGTACCGCGCTTCCGGCGGGTCTCCTTCGACGTGAGCTGCGGTGCATCACCCCCGGCGTCGAGGGTACACGGTGACGTGTTCGTGTGCGAACAGTGGTTTACCGCTGGACCAATTAAATTACTCTCACAATATATCAAACAAGTGTTTTGTTTGTACCAGAAATAACTTCATACCTGCCATCAAGCATGCTTGATATTTTTAATCCGGCGAAATTTAAAATTTTCTGAGGAAACCTTTGATAGACCCAATAACAATCCCGGGTTTAATAAAAGCCATCGGTTTAGATCATGCTGGAAGTCTGTCCAGACATTTGTAGATATGTGGTCAACTCTGGAGTTGCCCCACTCCGAATTAAAGAACCATAAAACATAAACACCAGAAATGCAAGTTTGCAAATAAAAACCATGTAGTCGAGGCTTTTTGTGAGCTGCCAGGCTCAAAGCAAGGTTCAGCCAATCAATGGATGCGGGTACCATCTAGAGGGCCTTATGGATGCGGGTACCATCCATAGGAACCGGATATGACCAACAGGGATTAAGCTAGGATTCGGGTACAATCCTGCCCCCTGTTGGCCATATAAAACTTAGCCAATCAATGGATGCGGGTACCATCCAGAGGGCCTTATGGTTCGGGTACAACCATAGGAAACAGATGTAACCACAGGAATTTGAGCTAGGATTCGGGTACAATCCTGCCCCCTGCTTGCCATATAAAATTTAGCCAATCAATGGATGCGGGTACCATCTAGAGGGCCTTATGCCATGTCCTCTTTGGTTCGAATACGACCTATGTTTGAACAGGAAATCCTTCAGTAAGTTTGACTATGTTCTCTTTGGCTCGAATACGACCTATGTTTGAATAGGAAGCCCTTCAGTAAGTTATTGCTCTGGAGTACATATGCCCTGCACAACCAGTTAAACCGATCCAAGTATTTGAAATATGACATATGATAAGAAATGTATGGTTATCACCATAAGACACTTGTATTGGAAAAAAGGCTAAGCCCCCGGTTTACCGAGGGTGCCGGTGTATTCATTAATCATAAATATATACATATGATACAGTGGAGCTCATGGCTCAGGTATAGTAGGGCCGCAAGAGGGCGATGTTCCACGGCCTCTTTGTCTCTTCTTCCGACGTCCGTGAGTCCTTGTGTTCTCGAACGTCCACCAGGTAATATGAACCGTTGTGCAGATTCTTGCTGACCACAAAGGGCCCTTCCCATGGTGGGGATAGCTTGTGCATATATGTTTGATCTTGGATGAGCCGGAGTACTAAGTCTCCCTCCTGGAACGTCCTGGTCTTGATCCGGCGGCTGTGATATCTGCGCAAGTCTTGTTGATAAATCGCATACCGTGCTGCTGCTATATCACGCTCTTCATCCAGCCGGTCCAAAATGTCTTGTCTCGCCTGCTCGTTGGCCGCTTCAACATAGGCCGTCACCCTTGGCGAATCATGGTGGATATCACTTGGAAGGACCGCTTCAGCACCATATACCATAAAGAAAGGTGTGTAACCTGTGGACCGGTTTGGCGTAGTATTGATACTCCAAAAGACAGAAGGTGACTCCTCAACCCAGCACCCTGGTGTTCTTTGCAAGGGAGTCATAAGTCGGGGCTTGATACCTCACAAAATCTCCTGATTTGCTCTTTCATCTTGACCATTGGATTGAGGGTGGGCCACAGAAGACACGTCTAGGCGAATATGTTCCCGTTGACAAAATTCTTCCATCTCTCCCTTAGATAAATTGGTGCCGTTGTCTGTGATGATGCTGTGTGGAAAGCCAAACCGGAAAATAACCTTTTTGATGAACTTAACCGTTGTTGCCGCATCACACTTGCTCACAGGCTCTGCCTCAATCCACTTTGTAAATTTATCCACAGCCACCAGTAGATGAGTCTTTTGATCTTGGGATCGCTTAAAAGGTCCAACCATATCAAGCCCCCAAGTCGCGAACGGCCAAGTTATCGGTATCATCCGGAGCTCATGTGCCGGAACAAGAGCACGTCGTGAAAACTTCTGACAAGCATCACACTTTCGGACTAGATCCGCCGCATCAGCATGGGCTGTCAACCAATAGAACCCATGTCGAAAAGCCTTAGCCACCAAGGATTTTGAACCGGCATGATGGCCACAATCCCCTTCATGGATCTCACGATGAATATCACAACCTTCCTCAGCTGATACACACCGCTGAAACACTCCAGAAACACTGCGATGATGAAGTTCTCCGTTTGCAATTGTCATGGACTTAGACCGCCGGACTATCTGTCGTGCTTCGATCTCGTCGTCTGGTAGGTCTCCTCGGCTTAGATACGCCAGATAAGGTAGCGTCCAATCCGGAATAACATGAAGTGCCGCAACTAGCTGTGCCTCCGGATCAGGAACAGCCAGGTCTTCCTCCGAAAGTACTTGAACTGATGGACTGTGCAGCTCATCCAAAAAAGTATCCGGTGGTACCGGTTTACGTTGAGAACCCAGCCGGCTTAAAGTATCGGCCGCTTCATTCCGTCGCCGGTCTATGTGATCCACCTGATACCCTTTGAAATATCCTGCAACTGCTTCCACTTCTCGTCTGTAAGCTGCCATGAGAGGATCTCTTGAATCCCACTTGCCTGATACTTGTTGTGCCACCAAATCTGAATCGTCAAAGCACTTGACCTGGCTCAAGTTCATCTCCTTGGCCATCCGCAAGCCATGAAGCAACGCTTCACACTCTGGTGCATTATTAGTACAAGGAAACAGTAAACGGAGGACATAACAAAACTTGTCTCCTCGCGGGGAAGTTAAAACAACTCCAGCCCCCGAGCCTTCTAACTGCCTTGAACCGTCCAAGTGAATCGTCCAGTATGTAAGATCCGGCTTCTCCTCTGGTGTTTGCAGTTATGTCCAATCATTGATGAAATCCACCAAGCTTGAGATTTGATAGTTGTGCATGGCACATATTTCAATTCGTGTGGGCTCAGCTCAATGGCGCACTTTGCTACTCTGCCCGTAGCTTCCCTGTTCTGGATTATATCCCCCAACGATGCGGAACTAACAACAGTTATTGGGTGGCCTTGGAAATAATGTTTCAACTTCCGATTTGCCATGAACACACCGTATACCAGCTTCTGCCAATGTGGGTACCTTTGCTTGGACTCAATGAGAACTTCACTGACGTAATAGACCAGACGCTGAACCGGGTATTCTTTCCCTGTTTCCTTGCGTTCAACCACGATTGCCACACTGACTGCACGTGCATTGGCGGCAACGTATAACAGCAACGGCTCATTATCAACAGGTGCATCAAGAACCGGTAGTTTTGCCAGCTGTCGCTTCAAATCCTCAAAAGCAGCGTTCGCCTCTTCACTCCATATGAAACGGTCCGCCTTTCTCAGCATCTGATAAAGCGGAATCGCTTTTTCTCCCAAACGGCTGATGAATCGGCTCAATGCTGTGATCCGGCCGGCGATACGCTGAACATCATTGATGCAAGCAGGTTTAGTCAAGGATGTGATTGCCTTGATTTTCTCCGGATTAGCTTCTATTCCTCTGTTTGACACCAAGAATCCAAGGAGCTTGCCCGCTGGAACACCAAAAGCACACTTCTCCGGGTTAAGCATCATCTTATAGGCTCGCAGATTGTCAAAAGTCTCCTTGAGGTCCTCTATTAGCGTCTCCTTCTTCCTTGATTTTACCACAATATCATCCACATAGGCGTGAACATTCCTCCCTATCTGCCCCTTAAGGAAATTCTGCACACAACGCTGATAAGTTGCTTGGGCACTCTTGAGCCCAAAGGGCATAGAAACATAGCAAAAAGCACCAAAAGGCGTTACAAAGGACGTCTTCTCCTGGTCTTTAACTGCCATCTTGATCTGGTGATACCCTGAATATGCATCCAAAAAACTTAGCCACTCGCACCCTGCTGTAGCATCGATGATCTGATCAATGCGAGGGAGAGCAAAAGGATCCGTTGGACAAGCTTTGTTTAGATCCATGTAATCCACACACATTCTCCACTTTCCATTCTTCTTTAACACTAGCACCGGATTAGCCAACCACTCCGGGTGAAAAACTTCCACTATGAACCCTGCGGCCAAAAGCCTGGCCACTTCTTCTCCTATAGCCTTGCGCCTTTCTTCATTGAAGTGGCGCAGATACTGCTTGACCGGTTTAAACTTCGGATCAATATTAAGACTGTGCTCAGCGAGTTCCCTCGGTATACCTGGCATGTCAGAAGGTTTCCATGCAAAGATATCCCGGTTCTCACGGATGAACTCGATGAGCACGCTTTCCTATTTGGGATCAAGGTTAGCGCTGATAGTGAACTGCTTGGATGAATCGCCTGGTACAAAATCAACTTGCTTGGTCTCCTCCGCTGATTTAAACTTCAACACCGGATCATGCTCCGTGGTTGGCTTCTTCAACGGGGTCATATCTGCCGGATCAACATTGTCTTTGTAAAACTTCAACTCCTCTGTAGCGCACACTGCCTCCGCGTAGGCAGCGTCTCCCTCTTCACATTCCAATGCAATCTTGCGACTTCCATGAACCGTGATTATTCCTTTGTGACCCGCCATCTTAAGCTGTAGATAAACATAACACGGCCTGGCCATAAACTTGGCATAAACCGTCCTCCCGAATAGAGCATGATAAGGGCTCCGGATCTTGACGACTTCAAAAGTTATCATCTCTGACTTGGAATCCTGCTCATCTCCAAAGGTAACTTGTAGGTCAATTTTCCCAACTGGGTAAGCTGATTTACCTGGCACTACTCCATGAAATACCGTGTTTGACTGTCTTAGCTTTTTATCCGTCAATCCCATACGACGGAAAGTATCATAATACAAGATATTGATGCTGATGCCGCCGTCCATGAGAACTTTGGTGAACTTGTAGCCACCCACCTGTGGTGCTACCACCAAGGCCAAGTGACCCAGGTTATCAACTCGTAACGGGTGATCCTCCCTGCTCCACACAATAGGCTGCTCTGACCAGCGCAGGAATTGCGGTGTCGCCGGTTCAACCGCGGGGACCGCCCGCTTCAAAACTTTTTGATCCCGTTTACACAAACTTTTAGTAAACACATGATACTGCCCACTACTCAGCTCCTTCGGATTACTCTGATATCCGGATTGCTGCTGCTGCTGCTGCTGACTGCCTTGGTTATTGTGATTACCCTGGCCCTGCTGTTGGTTGTTTTGGTTATTGTAACCACCTTGACCACGCTGCTGATTGCCTTGGTTATTATAACCGCCTTGGCCATACTGATTATTGCCTCGGTTATTATAACCACTGTTGTTGCCACAATATCCTGATCCGGAACCATTCCCTTGGTGACCCGGACCATAAAACCCCGGGCCTGAACCGCCATTTGGAGGCCCGTTGTTAGAGCTGAAGCGGCTCATTATGGCTTCCATCAAAGGCTTGCATTCTCCTATAGTGTGTTTTGCTGGTCGTTCCCTTGTGCTATGTTTCGGACAAGGCTCATTTAAATCCTTCTCCCAGCTAACGTTTCCTCCGCCGGTTTGTGGAGGCAGCTTACCCCTATTGCGCTGGAAACATCCTTGAACTTGGGTATTGGCCACGAAATTAGAGCCACCCTCCGCTTTTCGCTTGCCTAAGAAGCTTGTAGTAGCCGGATTAACCTGCGCCGGTTTACCAGGCTTGTTGACTTTTCCTGCTTTGTCTCCCTCCGCTTCTGGATACTTAGTGTTGTCAGAGTCCCCATACTTCACCAGAGCGCTCATGAGAGTTCCCATATAATTACAATCCCGTTTAAGCCGTCCCAGTTTTAACTTTAGAGACTCAAACCGGCAATTGTTTTCCAGTGTCACTATTGCTGTACTGGGATTGATACCATTCGAAGAGTGCAAGATTTCCGATACTCGCCGCACCCATGCACTTGTAGACTCCTGTTCTCCTTGTATACATGCTGCTACATCTACCACTAACATCGGCTGCTTGCACGTATCCTTGAAGTTTTTGATAAACTGTCGACGTAATTCTCCCCATGATCCGATAGAATTAGGGGGTAAACCCTTTAGCCAGGTCCGGGCTGTATCTTCAAGCATCATGGTGAAGTATTTCGCACAAGCCGCTTCATCCACGTCCAGCAGCTCCATGGCCATCTCATAACTCTCAATCCAAGCTTCTGGAGCCAAATCTGCTGTGTAATTAGGCACTTTACGTGGACCTTTAAAATCCTTGGGCAGCTTCATGCTCCGTAAAGAGGGAATAAGACATTGCACCCCAAAGGAGCTCGTCGTGACTCCTGTCTCTGCTGTGGTTGTGTGAACCGGCGTCGTTTGACGGACCTCCTCACGGGCCACAGATCTAACCAGGTTTGCCTCCTGAGCTTGTGCATCTGCGCCTGCTGGATTATTTTGTCTGTGACGGTGTCGCCTGCGTTCACTACTAGACACTTCTGGCTCCTCCCAATGCCTAGTGTAACTCCGGCTGTGGCGTGGTGTTGAATGGAGCCTCTCCCTGCTATAAGAATACGCTTGATGTTGCGTTAATGCCGTGTTAAGCAGATCCTTGACCCTGCGTGCCTCCAACGCCACGGGGGATGTCCCCTCAATGGGTAAAGCGGCCAAGCGTGAAGGAACAACAACGATGTTGTCCAAAGGATTTGAATAATGACCCGAAGGGGTAGGAACGTGAGGCTTAGACGTGATCCGCTGATCTTGCTCCGCAGTAGGCTGCTGAACCGGCTCATCCCTTGCTGGGGCTGCCCTCTGGTTTAAAGCCGGATCATCGCTGGTCCCCGCTCCTGGTGTCCTGAAAAGATCCTTCGCCTCGTAGACCGGCGGTAGACGAGTCTGGTACTTTCGACTCCTTATTCCCTGTGCAGAGGCCTGCTCCATCCTTAAATGAAAAGCCTGATCATTCAGCTCTGCCTGCCTCATTGCTATCATAGCCTTCTCTGTTTTCAGACTTTCCCTCGCTTGATCAATCCGGCTCTTTAGCTGAAGGAGCTCTGCATCATGTTGCGCCTTGTCTGCTGGAGCTACCTCTGCCATGGCTCGGGCTGTGAACTCCTCGAGCAAGGTGGATAGAACGTCAGCGGGTGAGAGGGCCTGGCCGCTCCCCCCTGCACCAGCTTCTGCTGTCGCCCCGATCATCGTGGACTGCGGCGTAGGTTGTGAACCGTCCATAAAGACAGCCACCCGGTTTGGTGGGTCAAAGGGGCCCGGAATACTGTCTCCGTTGGACTCACCCTCAGACCGGCCGTCCCGCAACTGATACAAAGACTCAGTCTCTCCGGATGAAGATTCATCGTCGGAATAGATAACTGCCTCGTCACCGGAATCCGATCCGTCCTCGGCTTGAACCCCGTGAACTGCTCCAACGAAAACGTGCTTCATGGCGGGCTGAATCCGGCCGATCTCGCACGCTGAGCCGGCTCGACGATGTTGGGGAAGACGTCCATCTCAGGTCCCAGTTCGTCGATCTTGCCGATGAAGACGTGGATGTCGCCAAAGGGAACCCGGTACCCATATTCAATTGAATCGGCCTCCGGTCACCAGCCTGCGTCGTCGATGTAGATCCGGCCGCGGCGACTCTTGGTCATCCGGCCGACCGCGTAACCCTTGAGCCCTTCAAAGCTGACCTTCAAGAACTCGAAACCATCGTGCGGAGGCCCCACAGTGGGCGCCAACTGTCATGGAAATAACACGACAGATGTCCGGTTTAACGGTCTTAGTGATGGAACCATCGCACGGGTTAGCTTGAAGGGGTTAAAAGCACACAAAGGACACAAGGGATTTTATACTAGTTCGGCCCCAAGCAGATGTCCGGTTTAACGGTCTTCATGAAGGTAAAAGCCTACATCTAGTTTGGTTTGGTATTGCTTGGGCGTTGATGAACAGGGAGCGGATCGCATGCCTGTGTCTCGACGGGTTGTCTCTTGCCTGTCCTTGAACCGTCGTTGGGTCGTCCCTTTATATAGAGGTGACGCCCGGTCCGGTTTACAGAGTCCTGAGGCCGGCTCATACTTGTGTCCGCCCCGGTCTCTGCTCTTTCTTCCTTATATCTGAAGTTACATAATCAGGCGGTTTACAAACCATAACGTTACATATGGGCCCTAAGCCTTCATGGGCCGTAACTCCTACTGGGTATTACAATTATACAACTAAATTACCATAATCCAGTTTACACTAGCCGGTTTATACCTGCTAGTAATATCCCTGACATATAGCCTCCACACAAAATCTAACCGTTACACACAATTTACCAAACTCGGTGGGACTGATTCAAAGAACTCGGTCAGACTGATTTAGTTCATAATGTGACCATTAGGTATTCGGTGGGACCGATATGATCAACTCGGTGGGACCAATTTCATTAGGGTTAGGGCATAACGTAATCTCGATGGGACCGATTACACAAACTCGGTGAGAATGATTTTGGTAATAAGCACACAGAGAGTTGGTCAGGCAAACTCGGTGGGACTGATTCGCTCATTTTGGTGAGACCGAAATGTTATGAAGAGGCAACAGAGAGTTTGCATTACACACTCGGTGGGACCGATCACTCATCTCGGTGAGACCGAAAATATTGCAACAGGCAACAGAGAGTTTGCAATCCCATCTCGGTGAGACCGAGATCCCTTTCGGTGAGACCGAAATGATTAGGGTTTCTGGGAGTGGCTATGTCAAATTAACTCGGTGGCGCCGGATAGATATTTTCGGTGGGGCCGAGTTTGACTTTTGGTTTGGGACATATGTGGATGTGGGAAAGTGATTGAGGGTTATTGGAGAATATCACTAAGCATCTTGAGAAAGCAAGCCATTAAGCAAGACCTCATCCCCTTTTAATAGTATTGGCTTTCCTATGGACTCAATGTGATCTTGGATCACTGAAATAGAAAAATATAAAGTCTTTAGCTTTGAGCTTGAGCCAATCCTTTGTCCTTAACATCTTGAAAGGGTTCCACATCCTCTAGTCCATGTCACTCCATCTGTTGAACTTGTCTGAAAGATACTACATGGAAATATTAGTCCAACAAGAGATATGCTGACATTGATTACCAAAATCACCTAGGGAGCACTTGTGCTTTCACTAACTTACGAGTACAAGAATAAGATGAGCATCTACGCAAACGGTCACAAACTAGTAATGATCGCTAAGTGATCCTGAACTACCTACGAGTCAAACATAACCCCAACATGTTCTCTTCTCAAAATGAAAAGAGACTGTCACGGTTACCACGCGGTTGATGTATTTTATTTTAGATCCTCTGTCAAGTTTTCTACAACCGGACATTAACAAATTTCAATCTGCCACATAACCGCGGGCACGGTTTTCAAAAGATCATAACCCTGTAGGAGTGTCCCAACTTAGCCCATCACAACTCTCACGATCCGCAGAGGTAAAAAAACCTTATCTTAGGGACAACCCGATCTGACTTGGAATCTCGGTGCACAAGACATTTCGACAATGGTAAAATAAGTCTAGCAAGACCTCCCGGCGTGCCGACACCCTGATAGTAGCCGCGCGTATTTCGTCTCAGGCCACGTCCGGATGGGACATCCTACTGGTAACCAGATACCTCGAGTTTCACCGAGGCGGACCCGCGGTCTACCTGTTTGGGACCAACACCATAAGCACTGCCCCCCTGTATGTAGAAAAGAATCCCCGGGGACGCGACCCCCTATGCAAATTAATTAATTAATTAAGTTTTATTATGTTGCGAATTAAAACCAAAGTTGGGCCTTGCTGGAGGAGTTTTATTCAGAGCGAACTATCAAGGTGTCCCCATATACCCAACCGCGTTAGGAACGCAAAATCAAGGAACATAACACCGGTTTATCAGTTCTTAAGGTGGCATGAGTGGAACAGAACGCCGAGCAAAATGCCAAGCCTTCCACCCATTGCCAGGTATATAGGTGCATTAATTATGGTAATAAATATTGTGATATTCCAAAATCCAAGATCCGACATGGAGCAATCCTCATCTTCACTTGCAACTAACAATGCTATAAGAGGGGCTGAGCAAGCGGTAACATAGCCATACAATGGTTTGCTAGGATGGTGTCAAAGGTTAGAGGGTTTTTCATGGCAACAATGAGAGGCTGGCAACAAATAGATAGGTATCGCGACATATAGCGATAGCATCAAGACAACTAGCATAGCAATGATAGTAAAGGTATCCAAGGTGACGGTCATCTTGCCTGAGATCCCGCAAGGAAGAAGAGCGAGTCCATGAAGAAGACGAAGCCACGAAGACGAACCAAGCGTAGACGAACGAATCCTCACGATCGCAATGAAACAAGCTCTAACGAGAAGAAGCAAGTAACATGGTAAACACCCAACACATAACAAGACATGATGCTTAACCAAGTATGATGCATGACAAGGCTACATGATGCAAATCATGGCAAGAGATGAAGCATACAAGAACATCACACAAAGCAAGTTTCAATGAGGCCGAAAACAACATATAACAATTCCGGTAAGTCCTCATATGCAATTTCGAAATTGGTCCAGATCTGAACAAACCTTATGTTAAAGTTGTTAAATAGCAATTTAACATGCACCATGATGATCTACTCGAAACTCTAGTCAAGTTACATATAAAGTTCATTTAATTCGGAGCTACGGCTTAGAAGATATGAGCAAAACAAGTTAAGCATGGCAAAGATGCAAGATGCATTCAAACATCAAGCAAACACACTCCAAACATGTATACAACATGATATGATGCATATACATGCAAAAACAATCAAGTTTCATATAGAGCACACTCAAAACGGAGCAACGGTTCAACACATACATATGAAACAAGATATGACAACAATTTGTCCCAAAACAACAACTAGGCACTTTGCAATCATCAAAACAACATGCTACAAGAACATTTAATGGCATCAAAGGGCATGGCGAGCATGTACATGTCAAGTATTACAAAGGTGATCACTGAGCTACTGCCAAATACCACTAGAACATGCTCAAAACATCATGGCAAGATTGCAAATGATAATAGTTTCACAGACTTAGTGAAATAAATTGAACATGGCAGCAACAACGACAAGTAGGCATGTTTGCAAGTTGTGCAACTCATCTCAAGGCATACCATGGCTTGTGAATGTAACCAACAACAAGAAGACATGTTTATGCAGCTACTCATGGCAAGAACATGGTCATAGGATGCATAGAACACTAGCTATTCACATGGCAAAACTGAACTTACTGATAACAGGCTGACAGAAACATTATATATCAATTTGAGAGCAAGAAAGAGACAAGCTACAACAACCTATAATTGCAAACAAGGGCATGGATGGATAGAGCATAACATGGACTTCAAGACATGATCATTGGACATCCCAACACATGCATTGATATGACTGTAGCATCAAGCAAACATGGCATCATGATATAACACTTTCAGACTTAGCGGTTTTCAACGAGCCTCAGAAATCAGCAAACAGCGAGTAGGCCACTTTGCAAGCTTGATGCACTCACCACAAGGCATATCAGGAAAAGTGGATTGCACCACAGCAAAGATGACATGATTGTGCTCCTAAAACATGTTGAAATGATGCTCAAACAAAATCACACGAAAAGATATGAAAAAGACAAATCAACAAGTCATATTAGTTTTTAGCAGTTTAAAGCAACATACACTTTTGCAACAGGGATAAACATGGCAAAATGCACCCTATCACGTATGCAAATGCAACCATCATGTAGAGCACTCAGAGATGAACATTTTGACATATCATACACTCCAAACGGTTTAACTTGCATAAAGATACATCAAGTGAAACATGCCTAAATGATGTATGAAACAATGACTTAGCCATTTAAGCAAAATAAATGCAAGCAACATTTTAAATGTTTATTTACATGTATGAGGATGTCATGCCAAGTCATACGCAATTATTTATGAAAATGATGACATGAGCATGTCATGAAGCACTTGGTCACCATGGCGGAACGAAAGGGGTGCCACGGCAACAATAATGGAAATGGTGCCACGGTAACATTCCGATGATCCGACAACTCGTTGAGATGCCGGTGCAAAATAAAGTGTTGGTGTGAGCGTGTCATGCAAGATGGTGGGGTGCTCCCGGTTACCGGGTTCCCACGGGGCGCCGACATGGAAATGGGGAACGTGCAAGCGACAGCTCGGACATGATGCAACACACGGTTCAACTCTTACAACACAAGAATTCGTCCATGGGTGTCATCTCAGGGTTATACCTTCAAAGTGCATGTTCGGGGTGGATTGGGTTCAACGACGGAAGTAGTCATTCACGGGGTGTCGTGGGAAGTAATCGTACACGTGTCTTCGGCAAAGGTAGTCATACACATATCGTAGACGTTTCGGTCTTCGGTAGGGACTTGATGTTCACGGGGTCTTTGAGGGTCGACGGTAGTGGAACTTGATGCCTCGCCAAGTGTAGTCATAATCGTCTCGAAGATGAACTTGATCTGATGTCTTCGAGCGTCATGGTACTTGGCGAAATGCACATCGACGGTAGTTGTACACGGTTCATAGATGTTCATGTCGTCGGTGTCGTGGTACTTGGGGTCTTCGGACTTGTCGGTCTCGTTTTGCGATGGTAGTCGAACTTGACATTTTTGGTTCATGGGTCTTCGGCGACGGTAGTCGTTCGGCATCGGTCGTCGAGGTACTTGGCGGTCTTGGCGATTCCGGAGATGGCGGTAGAGGTACTAGGCGCATAACCTTGTAGTCGAACTTGACGGATCCGAGGGCTCCGGGTGTCGCGGTACTTGGCAAAAACCACATCGGATGTAGTCGTACATCTTGAAGAGGAACTTGGTGCTACTCCCTGTTTGGTAGTCGTCCGACTTGGCATCAACAACAATAGCCACAGAGGTGCACGGGGACAGCGGAGTCCACCGGCAAGGGACGGCGACTACGGGGGCTGATGCAGGGGACTTGGGCCCGAGGAAGAAGACGACAGCGACACGATCTCCGGCGAGAAGTCGGAGCAGAGGAGGCCGGCGGGCAGTGCGAAGATGGTGGGTCGAGGCGATGGTGACCGTCGGCGGCTCGGTCGTGGCGCTGGTCGGTCAGCAAGCACTATGGCAGGCGGCGCACGGACTCGTTATGTCGCTGGTGGCCGACAGTGACATCTCCGATGGCCGTCCGGCATGATGAGCGGGGTGCTAGAGAGACGAGGCAAGGAGGAGGCCAGGGCACGAGGCGGTGGAGGTCGGGCGCGGGGCGATGCGCGGAGGAGAAGGACGGCTGGGGGGAGGAGCAGTGCGGCGCGAGGTAAGGGGTGGCGATGAGCAGCAGGTCGAGGGGATCGATGTCTGGCGCGAGGAGGCAGTGGTGATCGGGACGAGGGCACGGCGCTGAGGTGGGAGATGAGGGAGAGATGGGTGCGGATCGATTGGGGAAAGGGTTAGGGTTAGGTATAGGTCGGTTGGGCCATGGGCCTCAGGCTGGACCTTGGGCCGGCCGGCCTGAGGCTGCAGCTGGGCTCCCATGCTACAGGCTCCTCTCTCTTCCTTCTTTGCTTTTCTAAAAACAGAAAAGTGGAAGAAAAGAAAGGCAAAAGTAGATACGTAACTTGACAGAGATGAAGATAATTCTAGAGTCCTGGTTTTATGCCCAATTTAAATAAAATGCTTTTGTAATTTTTTAGAGGCAATAAATTTATGCAAGTTTGAAAATAACTCAAACTTGAATAAATCTGTAGGCCAACCAAAGCACTTCCAAAAGACCTGAAAACTGGAGGAGGTGGTATTGGCATTGATTAGGACTTTTAGGAAAATAGTGAACATTAATCTGAAACAGAAAATGCCAAAATAACAACAATTGAAAGAATGAAGAGAATGGAGAAGTCTTTGTTGGATTGAAAAACTTGGTGCAAACAAGATAGAAGAGTTTGGGCATGGGGTGTTGGAAGGATCAAAAGAGAAGAAGAGGAGGAGGCATTGCACGTGAACAAGTAAAAGAAAACAAGCACCAAAAAATATATGGAGATGATGTGTGATGCATGATGCAATGCACAAATAAAAAGAGAGCAAGCAAATAAAACACACGGTAACACTCAAAATATATGGAAGTCTTCTGGAGCGTCGGTCTTGGGGCGTCACAGAACTCCCTCCCTAGTACTGGGTGGCGTCGAGGTTATCTCACCACGAGTAGCATAGAAGCGCTTTCGATGTCGGCGTCCTCTAGTATTCCGGAACTGAAACGATCGCGAATGTGACAAGAACCCCTTGGACCTCAACTCCTCGGAAGAAGGCAACTTAGACAGGAGGCACCAAGAACAAGGTTCCATCACACCGATATAGCAACGGTCCCAACAATACCCACGTGATCCTAAATAAAAAATAAAAAACTGAAGAGGAAGAGTAGTGGAATCAAAACACCTACATCACAATTCCTCACCAGAGCGACAAAGGGGATAAGGAGTAAAAAGAATTCCTACTCTCCGATATATATCTATGACTCAATTTTTTTTTCTAGACTCGACAACGACAACGGTTCGATCAATAAAGGGGGCTCTTGCGGTCGGTAAGGCTCTGATACCAACTTGTAGCGCCCAAGATGCGATTCTATCCTGATCACGTGATGAATTCGTGATTGGGACACAACCTCATTTTGAGCGCATAGCAAGGTGGATATCATTACAACATACCATGTACTGAATAGATGAGAATACGAGATAAAGGCTTACACTCGCCACAAGTTACAACATGAATACTACAATACATCATTACATAGCAATCATCATACAAAAGAGCAGGATCCGACTACGGATGAAATCAAACAACAAAGAGAACGACATCCACCCTGCTAATCCCAGGCTCCCGACCCGGAACCTACCCCTTTATCAAAGAAGAAGAAGAAGCAGAAGAAGTCCAAAACAAAGCAAGCATCACTATCACGTCGAATCATCGCATTACCTGTACCTGCAACTGTTGTTGTAATAATCTGTGAGCCATGAGGACTCGACAATCACATTATAATGGGTGTCAATACTAACAAAGCTTAATGGGCATGGAAGAATAAGTGGTGAGGTTGCAACAAGCACTAAGCATTGTATGATAGCTAACTTACGAGTACAAGATTAAGGAGACTGACTAAGCATGACGGTCGCAAACTAGCAATGATCATTAAGTGATCCTGAACTACTTATGAGTCAAACATAACCCCACCGTGTTCTCTTCCCAAACTCCCACAAAAAGAGACGGTCACGGTTACGCACGCTTGTGGTGTATTTTAATTCGAGTTTAGTGTCAAGTTCTCTACAACCGGATATTATAAATTTCCAAGTCACCACATAACCGCGGGCATGGCTTCCGAAAAGATTTAACCATGTAGGGGTGATCCCACTTATTCCATCACAAACTATCACACGCATCTGATGGCACATCCTCACACATTGAAGAACACGATGCTTACGATAAGGAATCCCGGTGGACAAGCCGCTTGTCAAAGGTAAAACTAATCCAGCAAGACCACCCGGTGTGTCATCACCCAGATAAGAGTCATGCGTATCTCATTCCCAGGACACAACCGTCTATGCGAAGTCGACGATAGACAGAATACCGTCAAGTTGCCCCGAGGCGGCACCGCCGACTGCTAGGTAGGTGGACCAACACTCATAAGGAGCACTATCCCGGGTTGTTGATAAACTATCCTTGGGTGCTAGCCGATCCCTATACAAGTTTTAGTTATTGTTAGGCAAATGGTAAAACCAAAGTTGGGCCTCGCTGGAAGAGTTCTATCCTAAGCAATTAGAAAGGGGGTTCCCATAATAGCCCACATGTGTTAGGAACACTCATCAAGGAACATAACACTGGTATAATGGAAACTAGGGCGGCAAGAGTGGAACAAAACACCAAGCAAAAGGCCGAGCCTTCCACCCTTTACCAAGTATATAAGTGCTTTAATTAAATAGGCGGCATTGTGATATCCCATGATATCCATGTCCCAACATGGAAGAACCTGCAACTGCACCTGCAACTAGGAACGCTATAAGAGGGATTGAGCAAAGCGATAACATAGCCAAACAACAGTTTGCTCTGATGGTGGAAAAGGTTAGAGTCTATTTCATGGCATATTGGAGACTGACAAACAAGTGTTAGTTAGCACGACATAGGTGATAGCATCGATACAACTAGCAAAGTAAAGATAGTAGTGATATCTAAGATAATGGTCATCTTGCCTGAGATCTAGCTAGGAAGAAGACCGAGTCCATGAAGTAGACACACCAACGTAGTCGAACGAACCCACACGACCGCAATGTAACCAGAACTATCGAGGCAAAGCACAATCGAAAAGAAGCAAACGACATGGTAAACACACAAACATAAGCATGGCATGATGCACAAACAAGTATGATGCATGTCCGGTTTAAATATGCATGGCATGGAAAATTGCAACAAACAATACTACAAATTAAGTGGAGCTCAATATGCAATGAGTTGCATATTGGTGAATCACCACATTCAATTAAGTCGGCCGAGGATACCAAACATGTTGACTTCACCCCTGGAGACTCATTCGAGTAGCTCACTATTGGGACTGGCATGGATTCCAAATAGGAAAGCGCGCTCATCGAGTTCATCCGTGAGAATTAGGACATCTTTGCATGGAAACCTTCCGACATGTTGGGTGTACCAAGAGAACTCACTGAGCACCACCTTAGTGTGGATCCTGACATGAGACATATCAGACAATTCCTCCATCGTTTTAATGAGGAGAGATGCAAGGCTATTGGCGAGGAAGTGGCCGGGCTCTTGGCAGCTAGATTCATTGTTGAAGTATTTCACCCCCAATGGTTGGCATCTCCAGTGCTCGTTTTGAAGATAAACGGCACTCGACGCATGTGTGTTGATTACATAGATATTAACAAAGGCTTGTCCCAAGGAGCCTTTCGCCCTTCCGTGCTTTGAACAGATCACTGATTATACTTCTGATTGTGAGTGCTTGTGTTTCTGGATGCTTACTACGGTTATCATCAGATCAAGATGGCCGTTGAGGACGAGGAGAAGACGGCCTTTATCATACCCTTTGGGGCTTTCTGTTATGTCTCTATGCCTTTTGCGCTAAAGAGTGCATGGGCTACTTATCAACCCTGTGTGCAGAATTCAAGGAAATATGCCCTAGAGGCAATAATAAAGTTATTATTTATTTCCTTATATCATGATAACTGTTTATTATTCATGCTAGAATTGTATTAACCAGAAACTTAGTACATGTGTGAATACATAGACAAAACAGAGTGTCCCTAGTATGCCTCTACTAGACTAGCTCATTGAACAAAGATGGTTATGTTTCCTAGCCATAGGCATGAGTTGTCATTTGATCAACGGGATCACATCATTTGGAGAATGATGTGATGGACAAGACCCATCCGTTAGCTTAGCACTATGATCGTTTAGTTTTACTGCTATCGCTTTCTTCATGACTTATACATGTTCCTATGATTATGATATTATGCAACTCCCGAATACCAGGGGAACACCTTGTGTGCTATCGAACGTTACAATGTAACTAGGTGATTATAAAGATGCTCTACAGGTGTCTCCAAAGGTGTTCATGGTGATGGCCTAGATCAAGAATAGGATTTGTCACTCCGAGTGTTGGAGAGGTATCTCTGGGCCTTCTCGATAATACACATCATAATAAGCCTTGCAAGCAAATGACTAATGAGTTAGTCACGAGATGATGTATTACAGAACGAGTAAAGAGACTTGTCGGTAACGAGATTGAACTAGGTATTGAGATATCGACGATCGAATCTCGGGCAAGTAACATACCGATGACAAAGGGAACAACATATGTAGTTATGCAGTTTGACTGATAAAGATCTTCGTAGAATATGTAGGAGCCAATATGAGCATCCAGGTTCCGCTATTCGTTATTGACTGGAGATGAGTCTTGGTCATGTCTACATAGTTCTCGAACCCGTAGGGTCCGCACGCTTAACGTTCGATGATGATCAGTATTATGAGTTTATGAGTTTTGATGTACCGAAGGTAGTTTGGAGTCCCTGATGAGATCAAGGACATGACGAGGAGTCTTGGAATGTCCATGACATGAAGATCAATATATTGGAAGGTGTAACATCCCAAATTTTCAATTTGGAATGTTATACATAGGTCATATTTGCATTTCATGCTTTTGCATTTTTGTTCGTGGCGTTCCTCGAAATTCTACGCAACTCCAGGACCTACGGAGAGAGTTGGGAATTTTACCGTTTTCGTATTTGAGTTCGCTCGAATACCGGTACGAGGACAGTGTGATTCTAATTATTTTTCTCTCCTAAAAATATTTCTAAATACAAAATATGAGCGGGGATAATATGAATTCTCCAAAATAACAGAAATATTGGAGGAAAAATGTTAAAATCACTTTTGGTATTTTTCTGGATTTATTTGCGAATTTATTTGCATAGGAAAAATGCGTGTTTCTCAAAATTGCATTTAGGTCCAGGAAAAATGTTCACCTTGTCCTAAATATTATTAGAGGACGGTGAAAATTTATTTCGGGAATTTTGGAGTCCGTTTAGTATTTCTTTTGTTAGTTTTTCTGCGCCGGGACTCTATTTAAAAAAAAGGAAACCTACTTGGAGTCTTACTAGCCCAGGACTCTGGGCTTTATAAGTCGCCTGAGCTGGCCCAAACCGCAGCCAGCCCGCGCCCCTACCCTAGCCGCCTCGCGCCGCCGCTGCCCTAGCCGCCTCGCGCCGCCGCCGCAGTTGCCGCCGCCGCCACACTTGTCGCTCGCCGCCGCACCTTGCCGCTGCCCCGCCGCCTCGCTCGCCGGACCACCGCCGCCGCCGGAGTGCCGGACCCCACCGGAGTTCGTCGAGGTAGTTACGGTTTTTTTATTTAGAACCGATCGGTTTTATTTTCGTAAAACCGTAGATCTATTTTTTTAGATCGGTTCGGTTTTCGTCAGTTAGCCGCAGACAGGAACACCCAAGAATGGTTGTTGATTACCGAGGATTGAATGAAGTAACGATCTAGAACAAGTACCCATTGCCGATGATCAATGATCTGTTCGATAGATTGCAGGGAGATAAAGTATTTTCCAAGATCGATCTGCAATCAGGGTACCACCAATTGAAGATCCGAGAGCAGGATATACCTAAGACGGCCTTTACCACTAGGTATGGGTTGTACGAGTATACCGTTATGTCGTTTGGTCTGACGAACGCACCGGCATACTTTATGAACCTCATGAACAAAGTATTTATGGAGTATTTGATAAGTTCGTCGTAGTGTTCATAGATGATATTTTGATCTTCTCGAAGGATGAAGAGGAGCATGCATAGCATTTGCGATTGGTATTGAAGAAGCTCAGAGAACATCAGTTATATGCCAAGTTTAGCAAATGCGAGTTTTGGTTGAAGGAAGTCGGATTCCTCGGACATGTTATATCCGGAGAAGGAATAGCAGTAGATCCCGCTAAGGTGGACACCGTGACCAATTGGGAAGCACCGACAACAGTTGGTGAGATCCGGAGTTTTCTTGGACTTGCAGGATACTACCGGAGATTCATGGAGAATTTCTCGAGGATTGCAAAGCCAATGACGTAGTTGTTAAAGAAGGACACCAAGTTCAGTTGGACGAAAGAATGTGAGGCCAGTTTCCAGGAATTAAAGAAACGTTTGGTCTCATCCCCTGTGTTGATTCTGCCCGATCAACATAAGGATTATGAGGTGTACTGCGACGCTTCACGTCGAGGACTTGGAGCTGTTCTTATGCAGGAAGGAAGAGTTGTTTCGTATGCTTCACGACAACTAAAACCTCATGAACTGAACTATGCCACCGACGATTTGGAGTTAGCAGCCGTAGTGCATGCATTGAAGACGTGGAGACATTTTCTTATTGGAAACCATTGTGAAGTATATACGGATCACAAGAGTTTGAAGTATATATTCACTCGAAAGGAGTTAAATCTTAGGCAAATGAGATGGCTGGAACTCATTAAGGATTACGACATGAGAATACATTATCATCCCAGAAAGGCTAACGTAGTAGCCGATGCGCTAAGCCGTAAGAGCCATGTCAATACCCTAATGATGGAGGAATTTCCAAAGCAGTTAGCCGAGGACCTACGAGAACTACGTTTGGATATAGTTCCGAGAGGCTATGTGGCAACATTAGAAATCCAGTCTACCCTGATGGATAAAATCAGAGAAGCTCAGAAAGCTGACAAGGAGGTTGCCTCGATAAAGGAGAGGATGAGCGAAGGAAAAGTTAAAGGATTTCGTGAGGATGAACACGACACCTTATGGTTTGGGGACCACGTGTATGTGCCCAATGACCCGAAGATCAGGAAGTTGATTTTACAGGAGGCCCATGATTCACCATACTCGATTCACCCAGGAAATACTAAGATGTATTTGGATTTGAAGGATATTTTCTGGTGGACCGGTATGAATAAGGATATTGCGGAGTATGTAGCAGTTTGTGATGAATGTCAGAGAGTGAAGGCAGAACATCAGAAGCCAGCAGGATTGTTACAACCTATGCCAATACCCGAATGGAAGTGGGAGAAGCTTGGCATGGATTTTATCACCGGATTGCCCAGGACCAAAACAGGATATGATTCAATCTGGATAGTAGTAGACCGATTGACAAAGGTAGCCCACTTTATCCCTGTGAAAACCACATATACCAGTGCAAAGTTGGCAAAGATATACATGACCAGAATTATATGTCTGCATGGAGTTCCGAGGAGCATCGTATCAGATAGAGGAACCAAGTTTACATCAAAGTTCTGGAATCTGTTACATGAAACTTTATGTACCAGGCTAGAATTTAGCACAGCGTTTCACCCACAAAGAGATGGACAGACTGAAAGAGTCAATCAGATTTTGGAAGATATGCTGAGAGCCTGTGCATTAGATTATGGATCTAGTTGGGATGACAACTTGACCTACGCGGAGTTCTCATACAACAACAGTTACCAAGCCAGTTTGAAGATGGCACCGTTCGAGGCATTGTATGGAAGGATATGCCGAACACCATTGATGTGGGACGAAGTTGGAGACCGACAGTTGTTTGGACCAGACTTGATCAAAGAGTCTGAGGAGAAGGTGAAGTTGATTCGAGATAGACTGAAGATAGCTCAGTCCAGGAAGAAGAGTTGTGCAGACTCGAAGCGCAAGGAGATAACCTATGCGATCGGAGATAGAGCGTACTTGAGAGTATCGCCTCTGCGAGGAGTTAAACGTTTCGGAGTTAAAGGGAAGTTAGCCCCGAGATTTGTGGGACCTTACCGTGTTTTGGAACGCATGGGAGAGGTTGCCTACTAGTTGGAATTGCCCGAAGGATTATCAGGAGTGCACGACGTGTTTCACGTTTCACAGCTTAAGAAGTGCCGCGCGGAGATGGCCGATATACCGCTTAGAGACACAGTACCCCTCGAAGCAATTCAGTTGGATGGTGATCTGACTTACGAGGAGAAGCCTGTTAAGATTCTCGAATTTTCGAGCAGAGTTACTCGCAGTAAGGTTATCAAGTTTTGCAAAGTTCAGTGGAGTCACCACACCGAGGAAGAAGCCACATGGGAACGAGAAGATGATCCACGCAAGGACCACCCACACATGTTCTCTAGCCAAGTCGAATCTCGAGGGCGAGATTCATTCTAAGGGGGGTAGGTTTGTAACATCCCAAATTTTCAATTTGGAATGTTATACATAGATCATATTTGCATTTCATGCTTTTGCATTTTTGTTCGTGGCGTTCCTCGAAATTCTACGCAACTCAAGGACCTACGGAGAGAGTTGGGAATTTTACCGTTTTCGTATTTGAGTTCGCCCGAATACCGGTACGAGGACAGTGTGATTCTAATTATTTTTCTCTCCTAAAAATATTTATAAATACAAAATATGAGCGGAGATAATATGACTTCTCCAAACTAACAGAAATATTGGAGGAAAAATGTTAAAATCACTTTTGGTATTTTTCTGGATTTATTTGCGAATTTATTTGCATAGGAAAAATGCGCGTTTTTCAAAATTGCATTTAGGTCCGGGAAAAATGTTCACCTTGTCCTAAATATTATTAGAGGACGGTGAAAATTTATTTCGGGAATTTTGGAGTCCGTTTAGTATTTCTTTCGTTAGATTTTCTGCGCCGGGACTCTATTTTTTGTAAAAAAGGAAACCGAATTGGAGTCTTACTAGCCCAGGACTCTGGGCTTTATAAGTCGCCCGAGCCGGCCCAAACCGCAGCCAGCCCGCGCCCCTGCCCTAGCCGCCTCGCGCCGCCGCTGCCCTAGCCGCCTCGTGCCGAAGCCGCACTTGCCGCCGCCGCCGCCTCGCGCCGCCGCCGCCGCCGCACTTGCCGCTCGCTGCCGCACTTGCCGCCCCGCGCCGCCGCACCTTGCCGCTCGCTGCTGCACTTGCCGCTCGCTGCCGCACTTGCCACCCCGCGCCGCCGCACCTTGCCGCTGCCCCGCCGCCTCGCCCGCCGGACCACCGCCGCCGCCGAAGTGCCGGACCCCGCCGGAGTTCGTCGAGGTAGTTACGGTTTTTTTATTTAGAACCGATCGGTTTTATTTTCGTAAAACTGTAGATCTATTTTTTTAGATCGGCTCGGTTTTCGTCAGTTAGCCGCAGACAGCGAACGTTCGTTCGTTAGCCTGTTCATCCGTTTTTCTTTTCGGGGTATTTATCCGCGATTATTTCGATCGTGATTTCTGCCCTGATGTTGTTTTTCGTTTTTCTTTTCGCTCGAGAGTCGGAATCAGGTGATTCAAAATCCCAGATCTTCATCTCGACGGCCTCTTTATGTTTAATCAACTTGAACAAAGTTTTGGCTAATGTAAAATTTGACTTTAGGCAAACTAGTAAACCGGAGCTCGTTTCTTTTGCAGTTTGAGTTTCGTTGCTTCTTTCGAGTTGATTCTTTTTGCAAACCGGAGTTCTTAAGTTGAACTTTCTGGTTAGATCTCTTATTTGAGTTTTACCCGTGCATTAGTTAAGTACTTATTGTATGCGTGTTTGTTTGCGATAGAGTACCCGGAGTGCGCCGCTTGCTACTTTGAGTCTCTAGGTTTTGTGGATCATCAGCAAGGCAAGTAACACTTTGATCATACTTTCCAATTACCCTGTTTTCATTGCATTAGTTCAACCCTCACACATTGCATGAGTAGGATCAATTAACTTATCGGATTGGGAAGTAGATTGAGGTAGTACCTATTACCTGCATTACATTCAAACCTTTGGGAGTTACTTCTATGTTTGCTGTTAGGACATGCTATGCTCGTAGACGTGGATTGGGTGAGTGAAATCCATGACAGATGTGAGTTTGTTAATTAATGGTTCAACTTAAGGTGGCAACATAAATACACATCTGGGTGGATTGAGGCATCTGGGTATTCCAGTGATTGCCTGTTTTTCTTTTGGACCGCCACCCAGGCTCAAAGGGATCATGAGATTATTCATACTAGAAATTTTCGTGTGCAGCCACAATGCTATTATGGGCTCTAGCATAGTATGACTAAGTCGTGCGAACTCTTACAGTGGTGGACTAGCAGATGTAGGGGATGTAGGTTGGTACGGTCCGCCCGATCGTAAGGTGCTAGCGCTTCTGAAAGACTATGTCTTGGTCATCCGTTTCTCAAACACCATGCAGTGCGAGAAACCAAACGGAGGCGATCGAGTCTTGTGGGAAAAGTGCACAAACCTCTGCAGAGTGTACAAACTGATCATGATTAGCCGTGTCCCCGGTTATGGACGTCTTGAGTATCTAGTACCTGGATTTTCATGTGCATCTCATCATGTTACTTTAATTAATATTGTTGGGTTTAATGATTATTTTAATTGGGGTTGAGAGGATGTCTATCTTCTCAATGTTGTTTCAACTACCATGATAGTTAATTAAAATCTATTCCTTTGAAGTAGGGAAAAATTGGCTTTACGCAAAAACTTAACCATAGAGCTTTCCACCAGCCAAATATGCGTATAGTATAGCTTTACTTTTATTGCATTCTCTTGTGTTACCTTGCCAGCATATTCCATGTGCTGACCCGTTTTCGGGCTGCAACGTTTCATGTTGCAGACTTTTCAGACGACGAGTAAGATGCTTTTTAGGTCGTGGTTCTATACTCAGTGATGCCGCTGGAGTTGATGGACTCACTTATCTTCCAAGCCTTCCGCTGTTATCGTATTAGATGGCCTTCAGCCATATTATTTGTAATGAATTCATCGTTGGACTATCGATGTAATAAGTGTGTGATTGCTACTCTGTTATAAATCCTTCAAGTACTGTGCGTGTCAGCATTACTGATCCAGGGATGACACTGATGCACAGAGATCAGTCTATTTGAGGTTTGGTCGCTACAGAAGGCTATATTCGGACATTGGACAGGTTTCGAGTGGTTCGGGCATTTTTCCGAAGTACCGGGAGGTTATCGGAACCCCCCGGGAGAAGTTATTGGCCTTATGGGCCATAAGAAGGAAGCACACCAACCCACAAGGGGTGGTGCGCCCCTCTTGGGCAGGAGGCCAAATTGGAATAGGTTTGAGGGGGGTGCCCCCCCTTTTCTTCTCTCCTACTCCTCCTTCCCTTTCTCTCCTACTCCAACTAGGGAAGGGGGGAATCCTACTCCCGGTGGGAGTATGACTCCTCCTAGGCGCGCCATAGAGGATCGGCCTCTCACCTCCTCCACTCCTTTATATACGGGGGTGGGGGACCCCATAGACACAAGTTGATCATTGATCTTTTAGCCGTGTGCGGTGCCCCCCTCCACAGAAAGACACCTCGGTCATACTATTGCAGTGCTTAGGCGAAGCCCTGCGCCGGTAGCTTCATCAACTCCGTCACCACGCCATCATGCTAACAAAACTCTCCCGTGAAGCTCAACTGGATCAAGAGCTTGTGGGACGTCATCGAGCTAAACGTGTGCTGAATGCGGAGGTGTCGTATGTTCGGTGCTTGATCGGTTGGGTCGCGAAGACGTTTGACTACATCAACCGCGTCACTAGACGCTTCCGCTTTCGGTCTACGAGGGTACATAGACACACTCTCCCCTCTCGTTTCTATGCATCTAGTAGATAGATCTTGTGTGATCGTAGGATTTTTTTTTGAAATACTACGTTCCCCAACAGTGGCATCATGAGCCCGGTCTATGCGTAGATGATATGCACGCGTAGAACACAATGAGTTGTGGGTGATAATAGTCATACTGCTTACCAGCATGTCATACTTTGATTCAGCGGTTTTGTGAGATAAAGCGGCCCGGACCAACATTACGCGTACGCTTACGCGAGACTAGTTTCACCGTTACGAGCACTCGTTGCTTAAAGGTGACTGGCGGGTGTCTGTCGCTGTCACTTTAGCTGAATCGAGTATGGCTACGCCCGGTCCTTGTGAAGGTTAAAACGGCACATACTTGATGAAAAATCGTTGTGGTTTTTGTATGCGTAGGTAAGAACGATTCTTGCTAAGCCCGTAGCAGCCACGTAAAACTTGCAACAACAAAGTAGAGGACTTCTAACTTGTTTTTGCAGGGCATGTTGTGATGTGATATGGTCAAGACGTGATGAGTTATACGTTATTGTATGAGATGATCATGTTTTGTGAAGTTATCGGCAACCGGCAGGAGCCGTATGGTTCTCTCTTTATTGTATGAATTGCGAAAGCCATGTAATTGCTTTACTTTATCACTATGAGTTAGCGATAGTAGTAGAAGTAATAGTTGGCGAGATGACCACGACGCTACGATGAAGATCATGGTGTCAAGCCGGTGACGATGGAGATCATGATGATGCCTTGGAGATAGAGATCAAAAGCACAAGGTGATGATGGCCATATCATGTCACATATTTTGATTGCATGTGATGTTTATCTTATTATACTTCTTATTTTGCTTAGTACGGCTGTAGCATTATAAGATGATGTTGGAAATATGCCCTAGAGGCAATAATAAAAGAGTTATTATTATATTTCCTTGTTCATGATAATCGTTTATTATCCATGCTATAACTGTATTGATTGGAAACTCAGATACACGTGTGGATGAATAGACAGATTTTGTGTCCCTAGTGAGCCTCTACAGGACTAGCTCGTTGATCAAAGATGACCGCGGTTTCCAGGTCATAGACATGAGTTGTCATTTGATAACGGGATCACATCATTAGGAGAATGATGTGATGGACGAGACCCAAACGTTAACATAGCTTTTGATCGTGACAGTTATCGCTATAGTTTTCTGCATGTCAAGTATAAGTTCCTATGACCATGAGATCATGTAACTCACTGACACCGTAGGAGTGCTTTGTGTGTACCAAACGTCACAACGTAACTGGGTGACTATAAAGGTACTCTACAGGTATCTCCGAGGGTGTCTGTTGAGTTGACATGGATCGAGACTGGGATTTGTCACTCCGTGTGACGGAGAGGTATCTCCGGGCCCACTCGGTAATACGTCATCTCAATGAGCTCAAAGTGACTAAGTGGTTGGTCACGGGATTATGTATTACGGTAACGAGTAAAGAGACTTGCCGGTAACAAGATTGAACTAGGTATAGAGATACCGACGATCGAATCTCGGGCAAGTAACATACCGACGAGACAAAGGGAACTGTATACGGGATTGCCTGAATCCTTGACATCGTGGTTCATCCGATGAGATCATCGAGAAACATGTAGGAACCAATATGGGTATCCAGATCCCGCTATTGGTTATTGACCTGGGAGTGTCTCGGTCATGTCTACATGGTTTCCGAACCCGCAGGGTCTACACACTTAACGTTCGGTGACGCTAGGGTTGTTAGTGAGAAAAGTGTATGGTTACCGAAGGTTGTTCGGAGTCCCGGATGAGATCCCGGACATGACGAGGGTCTCCGGAATGGTCCGGAGACGAAGATTGATATATAGGATGAAAGGTTTCGGAGTACCGGAAGTGTTCCGGGGAGCATCGGGAAATCGGCGGAGTACCGGAAAGGTTTTCGGGGGGTCCGGAAGAAGTTCTGGGCCTAGTGGGCCACAAGGGGGAACACCACAGCCCTCAGGGGGCTGTGCGCCCCCCCCTGGGCCCTCTCCTCATACGGCTAAGGGGGTGGGACCCCCTAGGGCTGGCCGCACCCCTTGGCCTTGGGGGGCAAGGCACCTAGGGGGGGAAACCCTAGGGCCTGGCCGCCCCCCCCTGCCCTGGCCGCCGCCCCCTCCCCTTGCCCTGGCCGCCGGCCCCTAGGGGGAAACCCTAGGGCGCCCTCACCTCTCTACCCCCCCTATATATAGTGGGGCAAAGGGAGGGCAGCCAACACAGTTTGTGCCTCGGTGCTGCCCTCCCTCTCCCGTTACATCTTCTTCTCCCGCGGTGCTTAGGCGAAGCCCTGCTGGAGTTCTTCTCCACCATCACCACCACGCCGTCGTGCTGCCGGTTCTCCATCAACCTCTCCTCCACCCCTTGCTGGATCAAGAAGGAGGAGACGTCCCCGAGCCGTACGTGTGAAGAACGCGGAGGCACCGTTGCTTCGGTGCTAGGTCTTCGGCGATCTGAATCGCGACGAGTACGACTCCATCATCCGCGTTCATAACGCTTCCGCTTAGCGATCTACAAGGGTACGTAGATCACACTCTCCCCTCGTAGTTGCATCTACTAGATTGATCTTGGTGAACGGTAGGAAAATTTTTGTTTCCCATGCAACGTTCCCCAAAAGTGGCATCATGAGCTAGGATCTTGGGCAGATGCTTTCTCGAGTAGAACACAAAAGGGTTTGTGGCGTTGATGTTTAAATTGCTGCCCTCCTTAGTCTTTCTTGATTCAGCGGTATTATAGGATGAAGCGGCCCGGACCAACTTTACATGTCCACGTACATGAGACCGGTTCCATCGACAGACATGTGACTTTTGTTGCATAAGATGGCTGGCGGGTGTCTGTCTCTCCTATCTTAGTTGAATCGGAATAGAACAAGGCGGTCCTTGTAGAAGGTTAAATAGCAACTTGAATATCACCGTTGTGGTTTTGCGTAGGTAAGAAACGTTCTTGCTAGATACCCATAGCAGCCACGTAAAACATGCAACAACAAATTAGAGGACGTCTAACTTGTTTTTGCAGGGTATGCATGTGATATGATATGGCCAATGACATGATGAATTATATTTGATGTATGAGATGATCATGTTGTAATAGTTAAATGTCGACTTGCATGTCGATGCATACGGCAACCGGCAGGAGCCATAGGGTTGTCTTTAATTTTTGTATGACCTGCGTGTCAATCATTAAGCGCTTTGTAATGCTTTACTTTATCGCTAAACGGTAGCAATAGTAGTAAGAGCATGGTGGGCGCCGACAACCCCGATGGCGACACGATGATGGAGATCATGATGATGGAGATCATGGTGTGGCGCCGGTGACGATGGAGATCATGCCGGTGCTTTGGAGATGGAGATCAAAAGCACGAGTTGATGGCCATATCATGTCACTTATGATTTGCATGTGATGTTAATCCTTTTATGCATCTTATTTTGCTTAGGACGACGGTAGCATTATAAGATGATCCTTCACTAAAATTTCAAGATAAAATTGTGTTCCCCCCGAGTGTGCGCCGTTGCGAAGGTTCGTCGTTTCGAAGCACCACGTGATGATCGGGTGTGATAGACTCTACGTTCGCATACAACGGGTGCAAGCCAGTTTTGCACATGCAGAACACTCGGGTTAGACTTGACGAGCCTAGCATGTACAGACATGGCCTCGGAACACGGAGGACCGAAAGGTCAAGCATGAGTCATATAGTAGATGTGATCAACATGTTGATGTTCACCATTGACACCACCTCATCTCACGTGATGATCGGACTTGGGTTGGTGAATTTGGATCATGTCACGCTCGAATGACCGGAGGGATGTCAATTTGAGTGGGAGTTATAATTAATTTGATTAGGTAATAACTCACTTATCATGAACAATAGTCTAAAATGTCTTTGCAAATTTTGGTTGTAGATGGCTCGCGCAGTAGCTCCCCTGAATTTTAATGCGTTCCTAGAGAAAGCTAAACTGAAAGATGACGGGAGCAACTTTGTGGACTGGCTCCGCAATCTGAGGATCATCCTCACAGCTGCCCAAAAGGTTTATGTCCTAAATGCACCGCTAGGTCAACCCCCCGCTCCTGGAGCCTCTGCGGACGATATGAACGTCTGGCAGACGCGTTCGGATGACTATTCGATAGTACAGTGTGCCATGTTGTACGGCTTGGAAGGAGGACTTCAAAGGCGTTTTGAACGTCATGGTGCATATGAGATGTACACAGAGTTGAAGTTCATCTTTGAGAAGAATGCTAAGATCGAGAGGTATGAGACCACCGATAAATTCTTCGCTTGCAAGATGGAGGAGAATTCGTCTGTCAGTGAGCACTTGCTGAAGATGTCTGGGTACTATACCCGCATAGCTGATCTGGGACTTGTGTTCCCGGATGAGGCTATCATTGACAGAATTCTCCAATCACTCCCTCCAAGCTACAAGAGCTTCGTGCAGCAGTATAACATGCAAGGGATGAACAAGACCATCGCCGAGCTGTTTTCGATGCTGAAAGTCGCTGAGGCAGACATCCAGAAGGAGTATCAAGTGTTGATGGTCAATAAGACCACCAGTTTCAAGAAGAATGGCAAGGGCAAGAAGGGTAACTCTAAGAAGGGTGGCAAAGCAGTTGCTAATCCAGTGAAGAAACCCAAGGCTGGGCCCAAGCCAGAGACTGAGTGTTTCTATTGCAAGGGGAATGGCCACTGGAAGCGGAACTGCCCCAAGTATCTGGCGGACAAGAAGGGGGCCAACAACAACAAAGGTATATGTGATATACATGTTATTGATGTGTACCTTACCAACTCTCGTTGTAGTGTCTGGGTATTTGATACCGGTTCGGTTGCTCACATTTGCAACTCTAAACAGGAACTGCGGAATAAACGGAGGCTGGCGAAGGACGAAGTGACGATGCGCGTGGGAAATGGTTCCAAGGTTGATGTGATCGCCGTCGGCACGCTCGCTCTTCGATTACCATCGGGATTAGTTATGAACCTGAATAATTGTTATTTAGTGCCTGCGTTAAGCATGAACATTATATCTGGATCTTGTTTATTGCGAGACGGTTACTCATTTAAGTCAGAGAATAATGGTTGTTCTATTTATATGAGTAATATCTTTTATGGTCATGCACCCGAAGTTAGGGGTTTATTCTTATTGAATCTCGATAGTGATGATACACATGTTCATAACATTGATGCCAAAAGATGTATAGTAGATAATGATAATACCACTTTCTTGTGGCACTGCCGTCTCGGTCATATCGGCGTGAAACGCATGAGGAAGCTCCATGCTGATGGACTTTTGGAGTCTCTTGATTTTGAATCACTTGACACGTGCGAGCCGTGCCTCATGGGCAAGATGACAAGGACCCCGTTTTCAGGGACAATGGAACGGGCAAGTGACTTATTGGAAATCATACATACTGATGTGTGCGGTCCGATGAGTGTAACGGCGCGCGGTGGATATCGTTATTTTCTCACCTTCACTGACGACTTGAGTAGATATGGGTATATTTACTTAATGAAGCATAAGTCTGAAACTTTTGAAAGGTTCAAGCAATTTCAGAGTGAAGTAGAAAATCATCGTAACAAGAAGATCAAGTTCCTACGATCTGATCGAGGGGGAGAATATCTGAGTTATGAGTTTGGTGATCACTTAAGAAAATGTGGAATTGTTTCACAGTTGACGCCACCTGGAACACCACAGCGTAATGGTGTGTCCGAACGTCGTAATCGAACCCTATTAGATATGGTGCGTTCTATGATGTCTCTTGCCGATTTGCCACTATCGTTTTGGGGATATGCGTTAGAGACAGCTGCATTCACTTTAAATAGGGCTCCATCTAAGTCCGTTGAGACAACACCGTATGAACTGTGGTTTGGTAAGAAACCTAAGTTGTCTTTTCTCAAGGTTTGGGGTTGCGATGCTTATGTCAAAAGGCTTCAGCCAGAAAAGCTCGAACCCAAAGCGGACAAATGTGTCTTCATAGGATACCCAAAAGAAACAGTTGGGTACACCTTCTATCTCAGATCCGAGGGCAAAGTGTTTGTCGCTAAGAACGGATCCTTTCTCGAGAAAGAGTTTCTCTCGAAAGAATTGAGTGGGAGGAAGGTAGAACTTGATGAGGTTATTGAACCTCTGCTTCAACCAGAAAGTAGCGCAGCACAAAAAGATGTTTTTGTGGAGCCTGCAGAGGTTGAAGAGGAAGCCAATGATGATGATCAAGAAGCTGCTGATCAAGTTACTACCGAACCTCGTAGGTCGACAAGGGTACGCACTGC
Source organism: Secale cereale (assembly GCA_902687465.1). NCBI lineage: Eukaryota > Viridiplantae > Streptophyta > Magnoliopsida > Poales > Poaceae > Secale > Secale cereale. Next base: position 408,920,870 of record LR738712.1, read on the forward strand.
ACCTGAGTGGTATGGTAACCCTGTCTTGGAGGTCATGTTGTTAGACAACGGTGAACCTACGAGCTATGGAGAAGCGATGGTGGGCCCAGATTCCGACAAATGGTTAGAGGCCATGAAATCCGAGATGGGATCCATGTATGAAAACAAAGTATGGACTTTGGAAGTATTACCTGAAGGGCGGAAGGCCATTCAGAATAAATGGATTTTTAAGAGGAAGACGGACGCTGACGGTAATGTCACCGTGTATAAAGCTCGACTTGTGGCAAAGGGTTTTTCACAAGTTCAAGGGATTGACTACGATGAGACTTTCTCACCCGTAGCGATGCTTAAATCCGTCCGAATCATGTTAGCAATAGCTGCATATTTCGATTATGAAATTTGGCAGATGGATGTCAAAACAGCGTTCCTTAACGGTTTTCTTAAGGAAGAGTTGTATATGATGCAACCAGAGGGTTTTGTCGATCCAGAGAATGCTGACAAGGTATGCAATCTCCAGCGTTCCATTTATGGGCTGGTGCAGGCATCTCGGAGTTGGAATCTTCGCTTTGATGAGGTGATCAAAGCGTTTGGGTTTATACAAGTTTACAATGAAGCTTGTATTTACAAGAAAGTGAGTGGGAGCTCTATAGCGTTTCTAATATTATATGTGGATGACATATTGCTGATTGGAAACAATATAGAATTTTTGGATAGCGTGAAGGGGTATTTGAACAAGAGTTTTTCGATGAAAGATCTCGGTGAAGCTGCTTTCATATTGGGCATCAAGATCTATAGAGATAGATCAAGACGCTTGATAGGACTTTCACAAAGCACATACCTTGATAAAGTTTTGAAGAAGTTCAAAATGGATCAATCCAAGAAGGGGTTCTTGCCGGTATTGCAAGGTACAAAGTTGAGTAAGACTCAATGCCCAGTAACTGCGGAAGATAGAGAAAAGATGAGTGTCGTCCCCTATGCTTCAGCCATAGGCTCTATCATGTATGCAATGCTGTGCACAAGACCAGATGTCAGCCTTGCCATAAGTATGGCCGGAAGGTTTCAAAGTAATCCTGGTATGGATCACTGGACAGCAGTCAAGAATATCCTAAAGTACCTGAAAAGGACTAAGGATATGTTTCTCGTTTATGGAGGTGATCAAGAGCTCGTCGTAAAGGGTTACGTCGATGCAAGCTTTGACACTGATCCGGATGACTCTAAGTCTCAAACCGGATACGTATATATTCTCAACGGGGGAGCGGTAAGCTGGTGCAGTTCCAAGCAGAGCGTGGTAGCTGATTCTACATGTGAAGCGGAGTATATAGCTGCCTCGGAGGCGGCAAAGGAAGGTGTCTGGATGAAGGAGTTCATGACAGATCTTGGAGTTGTGCCTAGTGCACTGAACCCAATGACTCTGTTCTGTGACAACACTGGTGCCATTGCTCTAGCCAAGGAACCAAGGTTTCACAAGAGGACCAGACACATAAAGCGACGCTTCAATTCCATCCGCGATTCGGTGAAGGAGGAGGACATAAACATTTGCAAAGTACACACGGATTTGAATGTTGCAGATCCGTTGACTAAGCCTCTTCCACGGGCTAAGCACGATCAACACCAAGACTCTATGGGTGTTAGATTCATTACCTTGTAATGCTAGATTATTGACTCTAGTGCAAGTGGGAGACTGTTGGAAATATGCCCTAGAGGCAATAATAAAAGAGTTATTATTATATTTCCTTGTTCATGATAATCGTTTATTATCCATGCTATAATTGTATTGATTGGAAACTCAAATACATGTGTGGGTGAATAGACAGACTTTGTGTCCCTAGTGAGCCTCTACAGGACTAGCTCGTTGATCAAAGATGACCGCGGTTTCCAGGTCATAGACATGAGTTGTCATTTGATAACGGGATCACATCATTAGGAGAATGATGTGATGGACGAGACCCAAACGTTAAACATAGCTTTTGATCGTGTCAGTTATCGCTATAGTTTTCTGCATGTCAAGTATAAGTTCCTATGACCATGAGATCATGTAACTCACTGACACCGTAGGAGTGCTTTGTGTGTGCCAAACGTCACAACGTAACTGGGTGACTATAAAGGTACTCTACAGGTATCTCCGAGGGTGTCTGTTGAGTTGACATGGATCGAGACTGGGATTTGTCACTCCGTGTGACGGAGAGGTATCTCCGGGCCCACTCGGTAATACGTCATCTCAATGAGCTCAAAGTGACTAAGTAGTTGGTCACGGGATTATGTATTACGGCAACGAGTAAAGAGACTTGCCGGTAACGAGATTGAACTAGGTATAGAGATACCGACGATCGAATCTCGGGCAAGTAACATACCGACGAGACAAAGGGAACTGTATACGGGATTGCCTGAATCCTTGACATCGTGGTTCATCCGATGAGATCATCGAGAAACATGTAGGAACCAATATGGGTATCCAGATCCCGCTATTGGTTATTGACCTGGGAGTGTCTCGGTCATGTCTACATGGTTTCCGAACCCGCAGAGTCTACACACTTAACGTTCGGTGACGCTAGGGTTGTTTGTGAGAAAAGTGTATGGTTACCGAAGGTTGTTCGGAGTCCCGGATGAGATCCCGGACATGACGAGGGTCTCCGGAATGGTCCGGAGACGAAGATTGATATATAGGATGAAAGGTTTCGGAGTACCGGAAGTGTTCCGGGGAGCATCGGGAAATCGGCGGAGTACCGGAAAGGTTTTCGGGGGGTCCGGAAGAAGTTCTGGGCCTAGTGGGCCACAAGGGGGAACACCACAGCCCTCAGGGGGCTGTGCGCCCCCCCTGGGCCCTCTCCTCATGCGGCTAAGGGGGTGGGACCCCCTAGGGCTGGCCGCACCCCTTGGCCTTGGGGGGCAAGGCACCTAGGGGGGGAAACCCTAGGGCCTGGCCGCCCCCCCCTGCCCTGGCCGCCGCCCCCCCCCCTTGCCCTGGCCGCCGGCCCCTAGGGGGAAACCCTAGGGCGCCCTCACCTCTCCACCCCCCCTATATATAGTGGGGCAAAGGGAGGGCAGCCAACACAGTTTGTGCCTCGGTGCTGCCCTCCCTCTCCCGTTACATCTTCTTCTCCCGCGGTGCTTAGGCGAAGCCCTGCTGGAGTTCTTCTCCACCATCACCACCACGCCGTCGTGCTGCCGGTTCTCCATCAACCTCTCCTCCACCCCTTGCTGGATCAAGAAGGAGGAGACGTCCCCGAGCCGTACGTGTGAAGAACGCGGAGGCACCGTTGCTTCGGTGCTAGGTCTTCGGCGATCTGAATCGCGACGAGTACGACTCCATCATCCGCGTTCATAACGCTTCCGCTTAGCGATCTACAAGGGTACGTAGATCACACTCTCCCCTCGTAGTTGCATCTACTAGATTGATCTTGGTGAACGGTAGGAAAATTTTTGTTTCCCATGCAACGTTCCCCAAAAGATGATCCCTTACAAAATTTCAAGGTACAAGTGTTCTCCCTGAGTATGCACCATTGCGAAAGTTCGTCGTGCCGAGACACCACTTGATGATCAGGTGTGATAAGCTCTACGTTCAAATACAATGGGTGTAATACAGTTTTGCACATGCAGAATACTCGAGTTAAACTTGACGAGCCTAGCATGTACAGACATGGCCTCGGAACACCGGAGACCAAAAGGTCGAGCGTGAATCATATAGTAGATATGATCAACATAAGATGTTCACCATTGAAAACTACTCCATCTCACGTGATGATCGGACATGGTTTAGTTGATTTGGATCACGTGATCATTTAGATGACTAGAGGGATGTCTATCTAAGTGGGAGTTCTTTAGTAATATGATTAATTGACCTTTAATTTATCATGAACTTAGTCCTAGTAGTATTATCATATTTATGTTGTAGTTCAATAGCTCGCGTTATAGCTCCCCTATGTTTTAATATGTTCCTAGAGAAAACTAAGTTGAAAGATGTTAGTAGCAATGATGCGGACTAGGTCCGTGATCTGAGGATTATCCTCATTGCTGCACAGAAGTATTATGTCCTTGATGCACCGCAAGGTGACAAACCTATTGCAGGAGCAGATGCAGACGTTATGAACGTTTGACAATCTCGGTATGATGACTACTTGATAGTTTAGTGCGCCATGCTTTACGGCTTATAACCGGGACTTCAAAACCATTTTTGAACGCCACGAAGCATATCAGATGTTCCAAGAGTTGAAATTAGTATTTCATACTCATTCCCGTGTCGAGAGGTATAAGACCTCTGACAGTACTTTGCCTACAAGATGGAGGAGAATAGCTCAACCAGTGAGCATGTGCTCAGATTGTCTGGGTACTACAATTGCTTGAATCAAGTGGGAGTTAATCTTCCAGATAAGATAGTAATTGACAAATTTCTCTAGTCACTATCACCAAGTTAGTAGAACTTCGTGATGAACTATAATATGCAAGGGATGACGAAAGTACTTCCCGAGCTCTTCGCGATGCTGAAATCGGTGAAGGTAGAAATCAAGAAAAAGAATCAAGTGTTGATGGTTAACAAGACCACTTGTTTCAAGTAAAGGGCAAAGGGATAGAAGGGGAACTTCAAGAATAATGACAAGCAAGTTGTCACTCCCATGAAGAAATCCAAAACTAAACTCAAGCCTGAAACTAAGTGCTTCTACTACAAACGAAATGGTCACTGGAAGTGGGACTGCCCTAGATACTGGGCGGATAAGAAGGATGGGAAAGTGAACAAAGGTCTATTTGATATACAGATTATTGATGTGTACTTTACTAGTGTTCATAGCAACCCCTGGGTATTTGATACCGGTTTAGTTACTAATATTAGTAACTAAAAATGAGAGTTGTAGAATGAACAGGGACTAGTTAAAAGTGAAGTGACGATGTGTGTTGGAAGTGGTTCCAAGATTGATATGATCATTATCGCACACTCCCTATACTTTCGGGATTAGTGTAGAGCCTAAATAAATGTTATTTGGCATTTGCGTTGAGCATGAATATGATTTGATCATATTTGTTGCAATATGGTTATTCATTTAAAGTCATAGAATAATTTTTATTCTGCTTACATGAATAAAACCTTCAATGGTCATACACCCAATGAAAATAGTTTATTGGATCTCGATCGTAGTGATACACATATTCATAATATTGAAGCCAAAAAGATGCAAGGTTAATAATGATAGTGCAACTTGTTTGTGGCACTGCCGTTTCGGTCATATTGGTGTAAAGCGCATGAAGAAAACCCATAGTGATGGGCTTTTGGAATCACTTGAGTATGAATCACTTGGTGCTTGTGAACCATGCCTCATAGGCAAGATGACTAAAACTCTGTTCTCCGGAACAATGGAGCGAGCAACTGATTTGTTGCAAATCATACATACTGATGTATGTGGACCGATGAGTGTTGAGGCTCGCGGCGGGTATCATTATTTTCTGACCTTCACTAATGATTTGAGAAGATATGGGTATATCTTCTTGATGAAGCACAAGTCTGAAACATTTAAAAGGTTCAAAGAATTTTAGAGTGAAGTAGAGAATCATCGTAACAAGAAAATAAAGTTTCTACGATCTGATCGTGGAGGCGAATATTTGAGTTACGAGTTTGGTCTTCATTTAAAACAATGTGGAATAGTTTCACAGCTCGCGCCACCTGGAACAGCATAGCGTAATGGTGTGTCCGAATGTGGTAACCGTACTTTATTAGATATGGTGCGATCTATGATGTCTCTTACCAATTTACCACTATCGTTTTGGGTTATGCATTAGAGACAGCTGCATTCATGTTAAATAAGGGCACCATCTAAATCTGTTGAGACGACGCCTTATGAACTGTGGTTTGGCAAGAAACCAAAGTTATTGTTTCTTAAAGTTTGGGACAGCGATGCTTATGTGAAAAAGTTTCAACTTGATAAGCTCGAACACAAATCGGAGAAATGTGTCTTCATAGGATACCCAAAGGAAATTGTTGGGTACAACTTCTATCACAGATCCAAAGGCAAGATACACATTGCTAAAAATGGATACTTTCTAGAGAAGGAGTTTCTCTCGAAATAAGTGAGTGGGAGGAAAGTGGAACTCAATGAGGTAATTGTACCTTCTCCCGAATTGGAAAGTAGTATGTCACAAAAACTAGTTCTAGTGATTCCTACACCAATCAGTGAGGAAGATAATGATGATAATCATGAAACTTCAGATCAAGTTACTACTGAACCTTGTAGGCCAACCAGAGCGCATTCCGCGCCAGAGTGGTACGGTAACCTGGTTCTGGAAGTCATGTTACTAGACCATGATGAACCTACGAACTATGAGGAAGCGATGATGAGCCCAAATTCCACAAAATGGCTTTAGGCCATGATATCTGAGATGGGATCCATGTATGAGAACAAAGAGTGGACTTTGGTTGACTTGCCCGATGGTCGGCAAACCACTGAAAAATAAATGGATCTTTAAGAGGAAGACTGACGCCGATGGTAATGTTACTGTCTACAAAGCTCGACTTGTTGCGAAAGGTTTTCAATAAGTTCAAAGTGTTGACTAAGATGAGATTTTCTTACTCGTAGCGATGCTTAAGTCTGTTCGAATCATGTTAGCAATTGCCACATTTTATGAAATCTGGCAAATGGATAACAAAATTGCATTCTTTAATGGATTTATTAAAGAAGAGTTGTATATGATGCAACCAAAAGGTTTTGTCAATCCTAAAGGTGCTAACAAAATGTGCAAGCTCCAACGATCCATCTATGGAATCGTGCAAGCATCTCGGAGTTGGAATATGCGCTTTGATAAGTTGATCAAAGCCTATAGTTTTTATACATACTTGCGGTGAAGCCTATATTTGCAAGAAAGTGAATGGGAGCACTACAGCTTTTCTGATAAGTATATGTGAATGACATATTGTCGATCGGAAATGATGTAGAATTTTCTGGAAAGCATAAATGAATGTTTGAAAGGATTTTTTCAAAGAAAGACCTTAGTGAAGCTACTTATATATTAGGCATCAAGATCTATAGAGATAGATCAAGACACTTAATTGGACTTTCACAAAACTCATACCTTGATAATTTTTTGAAGAAGTTCAAAATGGACCAGTCAAAAGAAAGGGTTCTTGCCTGTGTTACAAGGTATGAAGTTGAGTAAGACTCAAAACCCGACCACGATAGAAGATAGAGAAAAAAAATGAAAGTCATTCCCTATGCCTCAGTCATAGGTTCTATAAAGTATGCCTTGTTGTGTGGCAAACCTATTGTGTACCTTGCCATGAGTTTGACAAGGAGGTACAATAGTGATCCAGGAGTAGATCACTGGACAACGGTCAAAAGTGTCCTTAGTTACTGGATGACTAAGGAAATGTTTCTTGATTATGGAGGTGATAAAGAGTTCGTCGTAAGGAGTTATGCCGATGCAAGCTTTGACACTAATCCAGATAGCTCTAAGTATCAATCTGGATGCGTATTAAAAATGGGAGCAATTAGCTAGAGTAGCTCCATGCAGAGCATTGTAGACATAGAAAATTGCAAAATACATATGGATTTGAATGTAACAGACCCGCGGACTAAACTTCTCTCATGAAGCAAAACATGATCACACCTTAGTACTCTTTGGGTGTTAATCACATGGCGACGTGAACCAGATTGTTGACTCTAGTAAACCCCTTGGGTAGTGGTCACATGACGATGAGAACTATGGGTGTTAGTCACATGGTGATGTGAACTATTGGTGTTAATCACATGGTGATGTGATCTAGATTATTGACTTAAGTGCAAGTGATAGACTGAATGAAATATGCCCTAGAAGCAATAATAAAGTTATTATTTATTTCCTTATATCATGATAAATGTTTATTATTCATGCTAGAATTGTATTAACCGGAAACTTAGTACATGTGTGAATACATAGACAAAACAGAGTGTCCCTAGTATGCCTCTACTAGACTAGCTCATTGATCAAAGATGGTTATGTTTCCTAGCCATAGACATGAGTTGTCATTTGATCAACGAGATCACATCATTAGGAGAATGATGTGATGGACAAGACCCGTCCGTTAGCTTAGCACTATGATCATTTAGTTTTACTGCTATTGCTTTCTTCATGACTTATACATGTTCCTATGACTATGAGATTATGCAACTCCCAAATACCGGAGGAACACCTTGTGTGCTATCAAACGTCACAACGTAACTGGGTGATTATAAAGATACTCTACACGTGTCTCCGAAGGTGTTCGTGGTGTTGGCATAGATCAAGAATAGGATTTGTCACTCCGAGTGTCGGAGAGGTATCTCTGGGCCCTTAAGGTAATACACATCATAATAAGACTTGCAAGGAAATGACTAATGAGTTAGTCACGAGATGATGTATTACGGAACGAGTAAAGAGACTTGCCGGTAACGAGATTGAACTAGGTATTGAGATACCAACGATCGAATCTCGGGCAAGTAACATACCGATGACAAAGGGAACAACGTATGTTGTTATGCGGTTTGACTTATAAAGATCTTCATATAGTATGTAGGAGCCAATATGATCATCCAGGTTCCGCTATTGGTTATTGACCAGAGATGAGTCTCGGTCATGTCTACATAGTTCTTGAACCCGTAGGGTCCGCACGCTTAACGTTCGATGATGATCAGTATTATGAGTTTATGAGTTTTGATGTACCGAAGGTAGTTCAGAGTCCCGGATGAGATCACGGACATGGCGAGGAGTCTCGAAATGTCCGAGACGTAAATATCGATATATTGGAAGGCTATATTCGAACATCAGAAAGGTTCTGAGTGGTTCGGGCATTTTTTCCGGAGTACTGGGAGGTTACCAGAACCGCCCGAGAGAAGTTATTGGCCTTATGGGCCATAAGAAGGAAGCACACCAGCCCACAAGGGGCTGCTGTGCCCCCCTTGGGTAGGAGGACGAATTGGAATAGGTTTGGAGGGGGGGGGGGGTGCCCCCCTTTCCTTCTCTCCTACTCCTCCTCCCTTCCTCTCCTAGTCCAACTAGGGAAGGGGGAATCCTACTCCCGGTGGGAGTAGAACTCCTCCTAGGCGCGCCATAGAGGGCCGGCCTCTCCCCCTCCTCCACTCCTTTATATACAGGGGTGGGGGGCACCCCATAGACACAAGTTGATCATTGATCTTCTAGCCATGTGCGGTGCCCCCTCCATAGAAACACACCTCGGTCGTACCGTTGCAGTGCTTAGGCGAAGCCCTACGCCGGTAGCTTCATCATCTTCGTCACCACGCCGTCGTGTTGACGAAACTCTCCCGTGAAGCTCAACTAGACCAAGAGCTCGTGGGACGTAATCGAGCTGAACATGCCGTACGTTCGGTGGTTGATCGATTGGATCGCGAAGACGTTCGACTACATCAACCACGTCACTAGACGCTTCCGCTTTCGGTCTACGAGGGTACGTAGACACACTCTCCCCTCTCGTTGCTATGCATCTAGTAGATAGATCTTGTGTGATCATAGGAATTTTTTAGAAATACTATGTTCCCCAACAAGAATTGCTTCCATGAACAGATTGGGCGCAATGTTCATGCTTATGTTGATGATATTCTAGTCAAAACCTATAAGAAGAAAACTTTGCTGGATGACCTCAAGGAGACTTTCGACAATCTTTGAGTTTACAAGATGAGGCTTAACCAGCCTAAGTGTGTGTTCGGTGTCCCCGCGGCAAAACTGCTTAGGTTTCCGGCGTGAGAACTAGACATCAAGGCTAATTCGAAGAAGATCAAAGCGGTCACTTCGCTTACTAAGCCGGTCAACATAAACGACGTCCAGCGCATGGCAGGTCGAATTGCGGCTTTAAGCCGCTTCATAAGCCGCCTGGGTGAGAAGGCAATTCACTTGTACCAGTTGTTGAAAAAGACTGACAATGTTGTCTGGAGTGATGCCGCAGATAGAGCTCACTACAGGAAATCTGTTATTCAATGATGGATCTTTGATGTCATTTTCAGAAACTGGCATGGACGGGGTGGTATGGCCAGCAAGCCCGCTGAAGCCCTCTCAAGCCCGCTAAAGCCCGGCTAACTGTTCCCCATATAGAAATCTCACCCTAACACCCTCCTCTTCGAACCCTCACCCTCCTCCGCAGGGCCCTCCAATTCAGGAAAAAAATCCATGGATACCGTGTGCAAACCCCAACCCGTGCATACCCGCTCTAATCTGGTGACACCTATCTCTCTGGCACATCCGACACAATCCCGCGCTCGCCCGCTGCTGGCTCTCTCGATCCGCTCGATAGCATGTTCCGAACGGCTTGATCCCTACCGCGCGCGTCCCAGCTCGGCTGCAATCGTGGGCCCAAACCTGCACGCGGGAACGGCGGAATTCCGGGAAAGGTGGGAGCCCCGAGCTCCACTAGGAGAACTTCATGGACCCACGATGATTGGTTTTTATTCGGTGTCGTTGTTGCCGCCAGAATTGATGGCACAGGTCAATGGCTGCTCCGGTCATTGTTGTTGTCGTTTGGCACGCTAGTGACCATATCCTCCGCAGCTCCTCGTTGGCGAGGTCGGCGAGATTGCCGCAGGTTTGCCGAAGGAGCATGGCATTCATCTGCATCGCCTCGCTTCCGAGCGGCTCAATGGCCACCGCACGCCATAAGTAGTCTACCTTGCTGACGGTGGGCAAGGACACTACATACGTACAAACAGGTGCATCTTGGCATGGATGAAAATGGAGTTTGAAGATCATGCCCGGAATGTACGACCTATTCGCCCTTCAACATTCATCAGCAGATCGTCTGTGTCCTTCATCTTTTCTGTGTTTTCTCTGTAGACATAACCGGCGGGCGATGGTTTCTGCCGTGTTGGCCGAAACCATTATCCGCTCTATCAGTATCTCCATGCCTGTGCCCAGGCAGGACGCGACGAGTCCACAAAGTCTTATTTGTCCACCGCTAGTCTGCTCACCACTGCCATGGCTAGATTTGGGGTCGTGATTGTCGCGGTTGCAGCCGAGCTGGGACACGCGATAGTGATCGAGCCATTCGGAACGTGCCATCGAGACGATCGAGAGAGCTAGCAGTGGGCGAGGCGCGGGTTTGCATCGAATGAGGCGGAGGGACAGGTGTCACTAGATCAGAGCGGGATTTGCACACGGTATCCATGGAATTTTTCCCCCATTCACCATCGTATCCCACACATATCCCCCACCTTGTCGCCTCCCTCCTCCTACTGCTCGCCGCCGGCCCTCTCCCCCTCTCACCTCGCAGCTCTGGCAGCTACTAGATCCACCACAACCCCCACCCATCCATCGCTCTAACTACCCATCTCTCTCTCCTACAAACCATCACGCCGCCACCAACGCTTCCTGATTCCAGCGGCGTCCACCACCGCGTTGCACGCTCAAGAGCTTGTCTTTGACCCATTCGTCCTCCAGTATAGGTGGATCCGCCGCTCCCGGCCTTCAGAACACGTCCGCAACCCTAGCCCATGGGGTTTCGGCTTCGACATCGCGTACGCCGCCGAAGCGTCTCCAGCGGCTCCTCTCCGTCGTACCTCGGGGCCTCTAATCCTTCCTGGATGACGTCCCCTAGCTCAGCGCGCTCACGCGCGTTGGGCTGGACGGCAGCGACCCCGACCCCCTCTGCCACCTCGCTGGCGCGGCCATGCTTCCTGTGGCGACCTCCTCTGTCATGTGACGACGGTGTCTGACCTGCACTGTGACCGCTGCCTTGCCTCTCAAGATCTCATGACATAATATTTCCCAATATTAATCCCTCCAGTGTAGCATTTGTAGTCTATGTGAGTTTTATCATGCTAGATCTTAAGTCGACATGTACAAGTTGTAACACTGAGAGAAGAGATTGTGTTAGAATTACGGAAGATACCTGTCTTACTTACAAATAAAGGCTATAAATGCCCAGTTGATGTACCAATTCACTTCGGTAAACGTTATGGAAATTCTGTGGACATAGGCCAGCTACTTCATAATGTTGATACGACATGGATTGAAGTTGATACTTGTTATTTGACCCATCATAGTTCTGCTTCATTGCCATGTGAATTGCGAAGTTGGAGGCAATTTTTTGAGGAGTTGGGTGTGACTGACTTTGTTCAGGCAGTGGAAGTTGAGAAAAAAATATCTGCGGCTGATTACGTTCAAGAGTAGCAAATTAGGCTCTAACTGAGGAAACTGTCTGGTGCCTTCTTGGTTTGATTAAAATTACAGTGACAATCAGGTAGCCGTAGTTTTAGTTGACTGTTGTTGGTATTGATGCATAGGTGGCAACTATTCTGAGTTATTTTGAGCACCTGTAATATGTTCTTGGACCCCTAAAGGATGATTGATGCATAATTCTTTTAGGGAAACATTTTACGCCAGACGACCGGCTGAAGCCTTTGGCCGGTCCCGTGTGCATCGTGTGATCAGCTTTCTATCGTGCGTCTGGTGACCCCCACGTTGTACATAGGTAGGCCCATGCCTCACTTTTTTTCCCGAGCAACTTTATCTTCTCCCAGACGCTCATCCTCACCCATTTCTTCAGTCTCCTTTCCTTCCCGACAGAGTACCAACGACTCATAGTCAGCAGACCTTGCTTCTTTTTCTACCAATTGCTTGCACTGGTGCTACAAATGGCAGAACTCGGGACGACCCAAAGATGACTGACGCTGTTGTGTTGGAAGAAGGCCGGGCCGACGAGGCTAGCGAGGAGGAGCTACATTTTCCGAGCTGCTACAACCGGCGATGGAGGAAGCTAGCACCGGCAACCATATTTGCTACAATCATTCATAATTAGCACAAGCCCGCGACGGCGATGATGTTGTTTTTGCTACAACCATCGTTGATATTTGCTACTATCGACGATTTTTTTGCTACATCCATTACGACTTAGCTGGCAACCTTGACGATGAAACGATGCTTTTTGCTGCTACCACGTCTGAATTTTGCTACTACCGAGCGATGCTTTTTGCTACATCCTTTGTTCGCGGATGGCGCCTCGCCGGTCAACAGGATGGCATCCAAATATGCTACAATTAGGGGGAAACGATGAAGTGTGACCGACAACGAGGGTGCTGCGTTTGCTGCAACCCGCAACGAGAAAGCTACCACCGGTGACCATATGTGCTGCAACCGGCGACGACGCCGTGATTTGCTACAACCGGCACAACCGACGATGTGCTACAACTGGCGTCGGCGACGGTGAAGTATGGCCACCGACGACGGCGCCGCGATTTGCTGCAGCCAGTACCAACGGTGTTGTGCTGCAATTGGTGCCGGCACCGACGAGTCCGCAACTAACGAGGAATGCTTTGACCAGTTGTCATTTTTGCAGGAACCGGCAGTGCAGTTTGCTGCATAGGGGCACACCCACGCGGGAACCAGCGTTGCAGCGGCGAGCGGCCTGACGAGCTATGCCGATGAGCGGCAGTGGCGAGCTGGCGAGCTGCACGAGAGAGCTTCAAGAGAGAGACTGCGGGAGGAACCTACAAAAGCAAGCATGCACAAGGAAAGAAGACGACATGTGCGAGATGCAGGCTGAGACAAATCGTACGGCTGCTAGCGCATATATCATGTCGCTCCGAGTTGACTGTCCCAATTTGGGCCGGTCGACCGGCGCAGAGTATTGGCCATTCTTTTATGCTGCATGTTATGTGTGTTTCTTTTTTCTTGTATTATTAACTGATTCTCATAACCGCTGAATATGTATCTCCATCTATTATGTTCAACATTAATCGGTGCGAACAGTTGATCTTCAAACTAGAAAAGTATCATACTTATCTTAGCATGTCTCATGTTTGCAACATCTCCGACCTTTGTTATTCATTCTGTACTAAACATCATGCCTTGTTGCTTAAACTGTCATTTCTCACTCAGGTTTTAGTACTGCAGCCGACGGACAGGAAAATGTTTGGCCAAAGTCTAACGCCAATGGACGGGAACATGTTTCGCAAAGAACACTTCTGGGTGATAGGTTGATATATCAATGTCAAAGTTTTTTTGAAGTATTTGAATAACAATTGCTATTTTGAATATGATAGACCTATTTTCCTATGTGTTTTGATTCGACCATCTCCTGGTGCTCATGTGTTTTGATTCGGCTTGTACCTTACTAACTATTAAGTAGTTACTTAAGCCATGCAATAAATTAAACTTGTAGTTCTCCGCATCCTGTATAATGTTGGTTAGTGATGCCATTGTTTTTGGTGTATATACTTTTATATTCTCGTTCGTAGGCGCTGTAAGATTTTAGAACTTAGGAAAAAATCTTATATGATGTACATTTTTGTAGCTTTCCGGAGCCAAAATGGAAAAGTAGAACTGTACCGCTTCTTAGTGCCTAATAAAAGGGAATGTTGCTCTGGTTCGATCACTTCCAGAAAGATGCTTGATATATTGGGAAAAAGGAGTTATCCACCTTATGTGTTACTGGATGTCGCTTTAAGTTCTAGCATTTTTGTCTTTCTGTATTGTGGAAACATTGTTCCTTGTCTGACTTATTTATCTACTGATGTTAAGTATATATATACTAATGCGGTATTATTATGTTTGTTCTGATTTCTTAAGCGGTGGCTTAAAGTTCTCAATGTTTGCTATTTCTAGTACTCATGTTGTATTTGGGGATTATTTCATGGCACAAGTGTCCACTGGTCAGTGAGGACGGTTGATGATGAAAATTGAATGACTGAATCAGTTCACTTACAGAATTAAATAGACTTGAAGAACTATGCTGGAGACAAAAGAACTTGGTCTGTCAATTCTTCAGGACCTTTATCAACAACGGCAGTCGCTACTGCATGCTCACACTACCAGTACGTAGTTAGTCTAACTATTTTATAATAGTTTAGATATAGTTCCCTGAATATTATGTGAACCATCGTTGGCTGTATAGCTCTTATGTTCATTATTCTTCTAGCATGGTTGTTATTTCTTGCATTTCTTGTTGAGACCAGATTGACATAGACCATCATATAAGTTCTATGTTTGATTGATTTGCTCTATGCACTTCTAAATATAATAATAAAAATTTGCATTTGATCCATGCATGATCTGTTATGGAAATCCAGTGGTAGTGGTTATATTTTATCTAATTATGTTAAGTGTAGTGTAACTTTGGAAGTATCTCCACCTTTAACATTTCATTTAATTCTTGTTTTCTTCACCATTGCAAATTAATTGAATTTGACCAAGTTTATAGGAAGCCATATCAATATCTTCATCATAGAATTAATTTCATTAGATTCATCATAAAATATATTTTTGTAATATAGAGTCCACTTGTTGTTCTTGATACTTTAGTATACCTATTAGGAAGTTTGCTGCAGGTTTCCTTCGTGGTGACAGCATATTGTAACAAATGCATGTTTTTTATAGGTTTCCTTGGGTGGTGAGAGCCGCATAGGAAGTTTGACATGCTGAGGTGAACTTGATGATTAAGAGGGTCTGTACAATATTGTTTGTTGATGTAATCTAGTGTAATTGTTATTGAGGGCACGTGAACTTATGTTGTATGTGTTCTTGGCACATTTTTAATGTCTTTACTTGGTGAAATTATTAAATAGAAATTTCTCAAATGGCCAAACTATGGATATGTTCAATGAAAATTATTTGTGTGGTGAAAGCTTGGTTGATTATGTGTAATGGGTTGTGACATAGCTGGTTGGATGTATATCATGGGCTGGATCCAAATAAATGGGCTAAATTGCCACACTAAAAAAAGGGAATGGGCTTGGCTATGCAGGATGCCATGTCAGATTCACGCTGGTGCCACGTAGATTCCAAGTCAGGCCCATGTTGGTACACTGGCATGTCAATCCATGACAAATTAGTTTGTCATGGAGGAACCGGCCTAGGGACTGATCGGTGATGGACATGAGCCGTCATGGTGGCACAACTGTCAAATTATGAGGCGATATACATGACGGATTCTAAATCCGCCGTGGACCTCCTTGGATGACGGTTTTGCACAACTCCATGATAGATTGAATTCGTCGTGTATTAACAAGATTCTTGTAGTGGCTTTTGAAGCCTTAAGAAGCAACTAGCTGAGCCGTTTGTCCTTGCTGCTCCTATAGACAAAGAGCCTATGGTCATGTACATCGCTGCTAATAATAAAGCAGTGAGCGTGTCAGTTGTCGTAGAGCGGAAAGAGACAGGGAAAGAATATCCAGTCCAGAGGTTAGTTTACTACATTAGCGAAGTTCTGACTGAGTCAAAGTAGAGATATCCACATTGGCATAAACTGTTGTTTGGTGTCTTCATGGCTAGTCGCAAGTTGAAGCATTACTTCCTGGAACATCCCATCATTATGGTCATTTCAGGCCCTTTGGGACACATCATCCAGAACAGGAAGGCCACATGCCGGGTTGCTAAGTGGGCAATCGAGCTGGGACCACATCATCTAAAATGTGTTCCTCGGACAACCATCAAATCTCAAGCAATCATGGATTTCATCAATGATTGGACTGAACTACATGTTCCCGAGGAGAAGCCAGACAACATGTATTGGATGATCCACTTTGATGTTTCTAGACAATTGGAAGCCTCGGGGGCTGGAGTCATCATAGCTTCCCCGCGAGGTGATAAATTTTGTTAAGGATCATGTTTCCCTGTACTAATAATGCACCAATGTATGAAGCTCTCCTCCATGGTCTCCGTATGGCTAAGGAGATGAACCTCAGCCAGCTTAGGTGTCTGGGTAACTCTGATTTAGTTTCTCAGTAAGTCTCGGGAAAGTGGGCTTCAAAAGATCCCCTCATAGCGGCTTATGATCGCAATAAAAAACATAACACGACACTTCAAAGGATATTAGGTCCATCATATAGATTGCCGGGTTAACAAGGCCGCTGATGCTTTGTCACGACTGGGCTCTCAGCGCAAGCCGGCCCCTCCCAATGTGTTCCTCGATGTTCTTCATAACACTTCTGTCAAGTTACTATTAGAGGAAGACATCACTATCCCTTACCCAATAGCACAACTGGTCGCCGCTCTTCATGCTATACCAGATTGTGCAATTCCCTATCTGGCTTATCTGACATGTGGCGAGCTCCCAGAAGAGGAAATCATCACCCGACAGATTATCAGACATTCTAAGTTCATGACTATTGTCAATGGCGAGTTACACCGACGCAGTATTATCGATGTGTTTCAGCGCCGTGTCTCCGGTGAGGAAGGTCGTGCAATTCTTAATGAAAGCCATGCAGGAGATTGCGGTCATCACGTCGGCTCACACGCCTTGGTTACCAAATCTTTTCGCCATGGTTATTAATGGCTTACGGTTCACGCAGATGTAGAGGATATAATGCAGAAGTGTGATGGTTGTCAAAAAAATAACGACATGCTCATGTGTAGGCTCAAGAGTTACAGATGATTCCAATCACTTGGCCGTTTGGAGTCCGGGGGCTTGACATGGCTGGCCCATTCAAGCCATATAAAGATTAGAATACCCATCTCCTCGTCGCAGTGGACAAGTTCACCCAGTGGGTTGAAGCAGAGCCAATCTGCAATTCTGACGCAAAAACAATAATTAATTCTTAGAGAAGCTGATATTTCGTTTGGTTATCTGCACAATATCATCACAAATAATGATAATAACTTGTTTAAGGGCCAATTATTTTGGGCGGCTTAAAAAATAAGCTGCCTCTCCCTAGCTTAAAAAGTAAGTCGCACTCAATTTTTTAAGACTTATAAATTAGTCATCCCATAACTAGTTTAGAAGCCCCAATGAATATAAGAGACGACTTATGGGAAAAGATAGGGAGATGCGGCTTATTTTGAAGCCGCCCAAAAGAACTGGCCCTAAGAGAGCTATGGAGCAGTTTTGCCAGTGTGAATACATCTTGCTCGATGTTGCCTCCGTAGCTCATCCACAATCCAATGGTCAGGCGAAATGTGCCAGTCAGGAGATATTGTGTGGTATTAAACCAAGACTCATGCCCCCCTTGAGCGCACTCCAGGGTTTTGGGTTGAAGAACTTCCTTTGATCCCCTAGAGCATATGGACTACTCTCGACATATCAGCATGCTATACGCCGTTCTTCATGGTCTATGGTGCAGAGACCATTTTGCCAAGTGATATTCGTCATGACACCCCAAGTGTTGCTGCCTATGTCGAAGCAAATAATGGATCAGCTCATCAGGACTCTCTGGATGCTTTGGAGGAGGAAGGTGATCTGGCGGCAGCACGATCAACAATATATCAGCAAGACCTACATCAGTATCACATCGGTAGAGTTCATAGCCGCACTTTTCAGGAGGATGACCTAGTGCTCCGGTTGATTCAAGATCAAACAGGCATGCATAAGCTTTCACCTCCTTCGGCCTTTTTCATTAGAAAAAATCTCAACAATGGGTCATACTATCTCATCGACATACGGGAACATAATAAATCACGTACCTGAGAGGAAGAAACCAACAGGCCTTCGAATATTGCTCGTCTTTGGCCTTATTATACTTAGAGTGACTAGCTCCAGCTTATTATAAATACCTATGTGTATATATATTTTATGATCAATATAATAATGTTGGCATTCCCAAAACTGGGGGCCTCTGTCGTTTCGTCTCAATATTGTGTATGAGTCTTTATTCGTTGATCATAGGTCACTTGGGGGCTTCCAACTCATCGAGTTTACCTATTAACATCCCTCTTGACTTGGCTTATGCCATTATGAATCTGGGTTAAACCTGTATGTCTGATCGATGCTACTCCGCCAAGGTGACCCGGTGTACTCTTGACAGTCAATCAATAATGACCCTGAACTTATCAAGGTTAAAACATCGACTTAAGCCACTTGAGAGCCGGCTTACAAAAAGCTAGGACAAACCATGGGCTATCATGCTAGCTTCATTGGAGCAAGATTTGAGCCTCGACAGATGGTCTTTTTGTCGTGCCTAGAAACCTGGCTTAACACTTATGCAATTTCTTTATAATTACATATCCATGTCTTTGTATTATTTTTTGTTTTTACAGGAATTATTTCTTACTGATCAGTTATCACATCAACCAAGAGTCGCCGGGTCATCGACACACCGACTTGTTTTGTCCAAGTTCACCATTGAGTTGATATTGGCAAACGTTTTCTGGACTTTACAGATATGTTTACAAATCTACCAGGCTTCATCAGGACAGCTCATTTGTCGACGACGATGTAAACACATTCTGGGTTATCATTTAAACACCCTGGTCCATCTCTAAAGAAAGTACTCCTTCCATCCCATAATGTAAGACGTTTTTTGACACTAGTGTAGTGTCGAAAAACGTCTTACATTATGGGACAGAGGGAGTAGAAGTTTACAAGTATATTGCTAATTGGTGGGCTAGCGATCAAAACACCGACTTGTTTTCTTCAAATAGGACGTTCTCAAAATGACAAAGTGCTCGATGGCACCTCATATATCTCCAACATATCAATAATTTTTTATTTCTCCATGCTATTATATTATCAACTTTGGATGTTTTATATGCATGAATATGCTATTTTATATTATTTTTGGGACTAACTTATTAACCCAGTGCCTAGTGCTAGTTTATTTTTTTCCTTGTTTTTGAGTTTCGCAGAAAAATAATATCAAACAGAGTCCAAATGTTATAAAACATTCGCGATGATTTTTTTCTGGACAAAAACACACCTATGTGACTTGGTGTAGAGGCCGGGGAAGCCACGAGGTGGCCACAAGACGTAGGGGCGCACTGCAGGGGGCACCCCCTAGGCTTGTGCCCCCCCCCCCCCCCCCCCCCCCCCCCCCCCCCCC
>LR738712.1:408940589-408978814 GCA_902687465.1 Secale cereale
CCCCCCCCCCCCGTGACTCCACTGCACCGCCTCTTTGCCATATATATTCTAAAAATTCAAAAAACCCTAGAGGCATGCACGAAAATACTTTTCCACCGTTGTAGGTCTTTGTTCCCATGATATCTTATCTTGGGGCCTTTTCCGGTACTCTGTCGGAGGGGGATTCGATCACGGAGGGCATCTAAATCAATCTGGCTGCCCCTTCGATGATGTGTGAGTAGTTTACCACAGACCCACGTGTCCATAGCTAGTAGCTAGATGGCTTCTTCTCTCTCTCTCTTTGATCTTCAATACAATGTTCTCCTCGATGTTCTTGGAGATCTATTCGATGTAATCTTATTTTGCGGTGTGTTTGTCGAGATCCGATGAATTGTGGATTTATGATCAGGTTATCTATGAATACTATTTGAGTCTTCTCCGAACTCTGTTATGCATGATTGAGATAGCTTTTTATTTCTCTTTGATCTATCAATTTGGTTTGGCAAACTAGATTGGTTTTTCTTGCAATGGAAGAGGTGCTATGTGATGGGTTCAATGTCGGCGTTCTAGGAACCAGGGTACCCAGACTTGCCTGCCCACGGCGCATGACGTGGTGCCTCCACCGGCCTGGTACGGTCCGTCTTCAACATCGACACTCAAGACCCTCGCGGGGGGACAAGCCTCGCGAGGCGGACGACATCAAGACCTCCGGAGGGGACAGTCTCGCTAGGATGGCTCCCGAGGCACGGAGAACTCTATGCAAGCCTCAACTCGTGAGGTTCAGATGATGCAAGCCATGACGACCAAGGCCAGGCGGGTGCCAGCGGGCGTAGGACGACCAGTTTCCTCTTTGGTGCTAAAGAGGTAAGCGCAGGCGCGGAGTCCTGAGGAATCAAGCAAAGGTTTCCATTTCTATGCAGCAAGACAAAGATCGCCAGGACGGCAACACGGAGGTCATCGTCGAGCCCACCGTAGCGTCAGGATCGGAAGCTTTGCAGGCGAAGACCACCTTTAGTCAGGATAAGATGTACTAGTTGTCGCCCTTCAAATTTGGTCGTTGTGGGATCCCTTCCTGCCTATATTTTGGGGAAAGAGGACCATGACCATTATAAATATAGGATAGCCACCACCATAGGAGGGGACCAGATCCCAGATCCAACTGATCATTGAGATCTCCCTCTAGACACATACCATCAACAACACACCTCGCGAGGTTGTTCACCCACGGTGCTAGTTCTTCCTCAGCCCACCTTGATGCAATCCACCACATTGCGGGAGTAGGGCCACTCATCGGTAGGTGGCCGGAACCTGGGTAAACTGCCTTGTGTCGTGTTATTTCTTGTTCCTTGAGCTAGTTCATAGAAACGGCGAGTAGACTGATAAGGGGAGTTGAGTTCTTCGCACGCACCCCAGTGTTCGAACTTGCAAGGGTTTTGCGAAGCCCTGAATCCGACATTCAATCTTGCGGTGTCCTAACTCTAAGTGCATCTAGTGCCCCTTAGTGTTTTGCTGTATTGAAGACTTATAGGTTAAGGGACTAACGTTTTTGTGAATGTACACATGTTATATAAGTCTCTGAGGAGTTTGATATTAACGATGAACGTCGACTCTTGAAAATGTATGTCTTCAGTTGACGACTTTGAAAATGAGGAAATTAGTGTGACCTTGAAGACTTGGATATTAATGCGAGGATTACGAAGCGTGAAGACTTTTGTTTTCGTAGTTTCATTTTCTCTTTCTTGAGTCATAGGAAACACCGAACTGTTAAAGGGGGTCGAGGTAAAACTAAGGAAACACTTTCCAAGTGATGCTCATCTCAAAGCCTACACTATCAAATCCTTTCGATTGAAGCCTTTGTAAATCTCATACAGTTCATTCAATTTCTTCAATGACAGAGACGAAGATCTTATGGTCTCTGAGGAATTTGTTCTGGCTGAGGAGTTAGGAATTCACCAGTGCGGATTGCCTGCAAGTGAGGAACATGATGGCCCTGAGGAATTTGAGAGCTCAAATTTCCGACTGTTGATGTGCTACACGCCAGCTATCCCAAAATATCCTACCCACCCAACGGTCATTTCATTGAAGGGCATTAATGTCTTATCATGTCGGGCTGCTCCCTAGACTATAAATAGTTTCCACCCTCAACCACTAGTTGGTTGGCTGCTCCGAGAGAAT
The DNA here is from genome assembly GCA_902687465.1 of Secale cereale. Lineage (NCBI taxonomy): Eukaryota > Viridiplantae > Streptophyta > Magnoliopsida > Poales > Poaceae > Secale > Secale cereale. The sequence goes on from LR738712.1 coordinate 408,942,744, forward strand.
TTGACACTTGTCATTTAGAGCAACCCATCCTCTGAGGACTTTGAGCGAAACCCCAACACCTAAAACCCAAAGTAATTGAGCATCACTTAAGAGTTTGTTCATGTGTGGAACCGATGCTTGTTACCTTTGAAGATTATGCATCTTCCATACGGTTAGGCGTCAATGGTCTAGAGCGTCCAAGAGGAATTGTGGATCGCCGGGTGACCAAGTTTGTGAAGGTTTGGAAGTCACCTCGAAGACTTACCACGAGTGATTGGGCGAGGATTGTTTAACCTTAGCTCAAGGGGAATACGGTGAGGACTGTATGTCTGGGACTGTGTGTCCTCAGGTTTGAATACCTAGCCACCCTAACCATACGTACAATTGTCACAATAGTTGGAACTGATCTACCAAATCATTGTCTTCACCGAGCTACTGGTTCTATTTCCTCAACCCTTTCATTTCCTGATTCATGTGTTGATGAACTTAATCTTTATTGTTGGAAGACTTTGACTGAAGACTTTCTTAATTTCCTCAATCTTATTTCTCCACTCATTTTGTTTTCTACCTGCTTATCCTGTTTACACGCTACTTGTACTCTGTGTATGCTTCTTTTCATCATGATGACTATGCTACTGCTTTGCTGTGCATGCAGTTGAGTATCTATTCCGCTGCTAGTAGTTCGTTGCTTAGTAAATTGCTCACTTAGAATTTCCTCAGCGACGAATTTGTAAATATCGCCTATTCACCCCCTCTAGTCGATATAACGCACTTTCAATTGGTATCAGAGGGAGGTACTCCCTTCTTCTGTGTGATTTTGGTTTAACCACCTGGAGTTTTAGTTATGTCAATTGCAAGCATGATCAAGGTCTCAGCTGGCTGTCCCACCTTCAATGGGACAGACTACCCCTACTGGAAGAATAAGATGCACATGCATCTTGAGGCAATTGACTACGATCTCTGGTACGTTGTGGAAAATGACGTTCCCTCCATCACTCCTTCCGTGAAGGCTACTAATGTGAAGAGATTCAAGCAACTCGACTATCAAGCGAAGAATATCATATGTGGCCATCTGAGCAGAGGGCAGTACGGCAAAGTGAGTGCTTTGGAGACAGCAAAGCTTATCTGGGATAGGCTGTCCAATGTCAACGAGGGAGTGTCAACTCAATGTGGCTATCGAGTTGATGTTCTTCGCAATCTCTTCAACTACTTCAAAAGACTCGACAATGAAAATATTCAGCAAACCTTCGATCGCCTCACGGACATCGCAAATGAGCTTCAAGCACTTGGTGCCACTAACATCACCGACCATGAGGTGGTGAAGAAATTGCTGAGATAACTTGATTCCTCATTCGACACTCTGGCACTGATGATTCAAGAATGTGGAGACTACAAGTCACTTGATCCCACTGATATCCTTGAGAGGTTGAACACTCATGAGTTCCAACAAGCTGAGAAGAGAGATCTCTACGAGCCAAGCTATGGAAGATCACGTGCACTGAAGGCCAAGGTAGTTTCCTCATCTGAAGGAGAAGATTCCGATAGCAGCCTTGGTGATCCTGAAGAACTAAGCCAGGAGCTAGCAATGCTCGTGAGAAAATTTCAGAAGTTCTCAAGACATGGTCACTTTGGAAAGTCTTCAAGAGGTGATGACATGAGATCAGATTCCTCATCTTGCGATTACAAGAAGAGGACTTGCCACAAATGAAAGAAACCTGGTCACTTTATCACTGATTGTCCTCAGTGGACAAAGGAATCTAAGAAGAAGAAATACAAGGATGACAGTTTAGACGACAGGAAGAAAAAGAAGAAATCTTAAAAGTCCTTGTCATCAAAATCTTCAAAGTCTTCATTCCACAAGAAGAACAGTTCCAAAAAGGCTCGGTCATTCATTGACAAGGAAATGGACTCAGAAGCCAAATCTGAGGAAAATGAGGAAGAGGAGGACTCAGACTCTGGTGTGGCGAGCCTAGCTCTCGCTACCGCATTCTTTAGCAAGTCCATCTTCAACACTGAAGAAAATGGCTTCCCCAACACTGCTGACGACGGAAACGATGACTACGCTCCCACATATTGCTTCTTGGCAAAAGGTGCCAAGGTACTCAAATATCCCTCCTCTAAATCTAGTGATGATGAATCTGATGAAAACCACAAGCCTAGCTATTCCAAAATTGCTAAGATTGCCACTAAACGACAAAAGGCTTTGGAAAAGGTTCAAAATATGCTAGACAGAAGCGATGACCTATTGGGTGAGGAAATGGATCGAACTCAAACTCTAAATGCTAATCATTAGCGACTACAGTCTAAGTTTGATAACCTTCAAAGTCATCATAACACTCTCTTAGCCGATCATGAGAAGATTTCCTATGAATTTCTTCAAAGAAAGAAAGATCTTGAGAAGCTAAGCGTGAGTAATGAAGATCTTCAGAAGGAAAATGATTCATTGCTGCTCAACATATCAGTACCGCTCAGGAAGAATTTGATGCACCATGCTTAAAATGTGTTGAATGTGAAAATGCAAATTCTATGGCTGAATGTTCAAATGCTTCTATCACTACAATATCTTCAAATGATTATGTGGTGACAATTTCCTCAACTGAGGAAACCACCGATGCTACTGACGAAAATGCATGGTTGAAGAAATTGTAGGTGACATGCATGTACAAAAGCCTCAAAGGGCATCAAATCCTTTGTGATGTGCTCAAAAAGAAGATTCTGAACAAGAACCCTAGGAAAGAGGGCATTGCCGTTGAGAGGAAACTCAATGCTGATGAGACCTACTTGGAAACCTGAGAAGTATCCCAAAACATCATGGGTTGTTGCAAAAGGACCTCCCGTAGATCCATCTACCTTATCTGGATTTACATGTGAATATTCACATTCATCTGATGAGTCATTTGACTCCAGCTAGAAACTATTCGAAAATAGAATGGTGAAGTACCTGCTAGATATGTTGGAACTAATTGCAGGAATGGTCCCCCTATGAAGAAAATCCGGTTTCCCAAAAGGTATCTTGAAAATCTTCAGGTGAATGTCCTCATGACACCACCAATGAAGAACATGAACCCAGATCAAATTCTTCATATGGATCAAAATCTTCATATGGATCCAAGTCCTCGTATGGACCAAATTCCTCAGGTGGATCAAATTCCTCATATGGATGAACATCCTCATATGATCATCATCGTACTAATGCTTCTGCTTCGTAGGGAAAGTCTAAGGGTTAGGAATATGTGCGTCATTCTTCTAATCAATATGTTCATATGTCCTCGAAGAATCTGTCTACTACTTATATTCATACTCTAACCCCTCTCCTGTGAAACGAAGTGCACTGGCTTCAATGCCACCTTTCTCAAATGGAGCTCGCAGAATGATGAACTCTTTGCCACCCCTTCAGATGTGAGTGGTGAAGAAAAAGAACTAATCTCTTATGCAGGGTCAGGTCTGCAGTCATACTTAAACGTCTGAAGAATTTGCTGGAGACCCGAGTGTGCTTGAAAGGACGCAAACTAATCATGAAGAAATGATTTATTCATTTCTCACGTCCTTATACTTCCACATATATTGCTCTTGTTGATGAAATTCATTCTGATGAATTTGATGTCATATTCTTCTCCATGAAGCATATGAGTTTATAAGATGCACTAATTCATCTGCAAGATGAATCTCTCAAAGCCACTGAGTGGGTCCTTGATAGTGGATGCACAAATCACATGATCGGTGACAAGAACTTATTGATGGACTCTGCCCTATCTCCATCATATCTGAAACATATCACCTATGCTGACAAAGGGAAAAGCAAGGTATTGGGTCTAGGTAAGGTTGCGATCTCAAAAGATCGACACATGGATAAAGTCATGCTTGTCGAATCTCTTGGATTCAACCACATGTCTTTCTCAATGCTTTGTGATATTGATATGGTTGTTGTATTTGGCAAATACTGCTGTGTTGTAGTCTTAGAATCTTAGAATTCCAAAGTCTTTGAAGGCTTTAGGAGAGGAGACCTGTATATTGTTGATTTCTCTACAGGACCACAACCTGCCACATGTCCACTTGCAAAAGCTTCAGAAGGATGGCTATGGCATCGACGACTCGGTCATGCTGGCATGAGGAACTTGCACACTCTTGTGAAGAAGAAGCACATAATTGGCATTGAGGGTGTCAAATTCCTCAAAGATCATCTTTGTGGGGCTTGCGAAGCTGGAAATATGACCAAATTCAGTCATCCCTTGAAGACTATCATGACTACCACTCGTCCTTTTGAATTGCTTCACATGGACCTCTGTGGCCCCACTCATTATTCAACACTAACAAATGCAGCATCTCTATATGGCTTTCTTATTGTTGATGATTATTCTCATTACACGCGGGTGCATATCATTACATTTAAACATGAAGTGCAGGAAATCTTCAAGCGATTTTCCTAAAGGGCCTCTATGAATTTCAATGTGAAGATCAAGCATATCTGTAGTGACAATGGGACTGAGTTCAAGAACACTTGTCTCGATGACTATCTTGATGAACTTGGTATTACTCATGACATGTCTGCCCCTTACACTCCTCAGCAGAATGGCGTTGTGGAGCCCAAGAACATGACTCTTGTAGAGATGGCTCGCACAATGCTTGATGAATAAAAGACGCCTCTTCATTTCTGGTCCGAGGCTATTGATACTGCGTGCCACATCATCAACAGGGTATATCTCCACAAACTCCTCAAGAAAACTGCTTATGAACTCTTCACTGACAAGAAACCCAATGTGAGTTATTTCAAAGTCTTTGGTGCCAAATGTTAGATTAAAGATCCTCATCATAGTTCTAAATTTGCACCGAAAGCACATGAAGGTTTTATGCTTGGCTACGGAAAGGACTCACACACCTACAGAGTCTTTAACATTCGCCATCACAACGTTGTTGAAACTGTATATGTGCAGTTCGATGAAACTAATGGCTCACAAGGAGAGCACCTGCCTCCTGTGACACGTGAAATACCTCCTGAGGAATCTATTAAGTTCAAGACTACCGAGGATATCATCCCCACTGAAGAACCTGCTGAAGAAGTCATTCCAGACCATGAAGAAAATCATACTCATGCTCTTGAAGAAACTGTTGCTGAAGGAAATGCTCAGTTGAACCTAAGTCATCAACCTACTCATCCTCGAGTGGTAAAATAAGTGCATATTGAGAAAATCATAGACGACATCAGAGCACCAGGTTCGCTCACACGCTCAAAAGCTTCACACTTGTCTAACTTTTGTGGGCACTTTGCTTTTGTCTCTATCACATAACCCGTGAAAGTTGATGAGGCATTTCTAAAGCCTGAGTGGATTAAACCTATGCAAGAGGAATTGAATCAATTCGAGCTCAACAATGTGTGGGAACTCGTCAAGCGACCAGATCCTCGCAAGCATAATGTCATAGGTACCAAGTGGATCTATCTTGACAAGCAAGATGAAAATGGCCTAGTGGTGAGGAACAAGGCTACACATAGGTTGAGGGAATTGACTTCGATGAAACTTTTGCACATGTTGCTAGACTTGAATCTATTCAGATATTGCTTGTTTATGCTAACCATCAAAATATCATCTTACATCAAATGGATGTGAAAAGTGCATTCCTTAGTGGTAAGCTTGAGGAAGAGGTATATGTTGCTCAACCCCCAGGTTTTAAAGATCCTAAGCGTCCTGACAAAGTCTTCAGACTTAATAAGGACTTCTATGGCCTCAAGTAGGATCCTCGGGTGCGGTATGATACTTTGAAGGAATTCCTCATGAAGAAAGGCTTCAAACCCGGTTCACTTGACATAACTCTTTTCACCAAATTGTATGATGATGAATTGTTCATGTGCAAAATATATGTTGATGATATTATCTTTGGATGCACTAACAAATGTTAAAGTGACGAATTCGCCTACATGATGATTAAGGAATATCAAATGTCGATGATGGGAGAATTGAAATTCTTCTTAGGTCTTCAAATTCGTCAACAACACAATGGCATCTTCATATCTCAAGTGAAATACCTCAAGGATGTACTGAGGAAATTTGGCATGCAAGATTGCAAAGGCGTCAAAATCCCTATACCCATGAATGACCATTTATGCACCGATGAAAATGGTGAAGACCTCAATCAAAAGGTATACCGTTCCATGATTGGCTCTTTATTGTATCTATGTGCATCTAGGCCAGATATTATGCTTAGTGTTTGCATGTGTGCCTGATTTCAAGCTACAACAAAGGAATCATGCCATAAGGCTGTGAAGCATATTCTTCAATATCTAGCTCACACACAAACACTTGGAATATGGTATCCCAAGGGCTCTGATTTTGATCTAATTGGATATTCTGACTCGGACTATGCTGGTAATCGAGTGGATCGCAAGTCTACATCAGGCACATGCCATTTCCTTGGATGATCCTTAGTATGTTGGTCCTCGAAGAAGCAGAACAACATATCACTCTCTACCACTGAAGCTGAGTACATTGTTGCTGGTTCTTGCGGTGCTCAATTGTTGTGGATGAAGCAAACCCTCAAGGACTACAACATGAATATGAAGAATGTTCCTCTCTACCATGACAACGAGAGTGCCATCAAGATTGCTCACAACCTAGTTCAACACTTGAAGACAAAGCACATCCAGATTCGTCATCATTTTGTTCGTGACCATGTGTTCCAGGGTGACATCTCCATCTATCACGTGAAGACTGAAGAATAGCTGGCAGATATCTTCACAAAGCCCTTGGATGAAAAGAGATTTTGCAAGTTGCGGTGTGATCTAAATATTTTAGAATCTTCTAATGTTATTTGAAAGGACACATATCCTAACACTTATGCAAAATTGATGAATTAGATGTGCAACACACGAAGTAACGTTTTTCTTCAATCAATGAAGACTAACCCTTTAAGTGTGAATAAATTAATGAAGAATTTGATTCTCAGAGCCCTACGACAATTGTACGCGGTGTCTGAAATCATCGTTCTTATACGGTGGGTCACCCCACCAACCAAAGTTGAAATTTGAGTTTTTATTCATTTTTGCAAATTCTTCAATTATCAAATTCCTCAAAATTTGAAATTTCTTCAACTTTTCACTAGAGTTCTTCATTGGCCATATATATATATATATATATATATATATATATATATATATATATATATATATATATATATATATATATATATATACAGCCGGTCTATTCTCATAACATTATGAGAATAATATTCTCATAACACTTCCGAACTGCATTGCAAAATTGCATTGGAGAGCTAAACGCACCGCACCACAGAGACCAGCGAACTTCATGTTGAAAAAACTGTACGTGTTGTTTTTTCGGTACCTTTTTTGCTCTAGTTTTTTAACTGTTTATCGTAATTATGCGTGTAATATACCGTTGAAAAGCTATGGAGTAGACGCAACTTCACCATGTTGAACACTTTTCAAAATTCATTATAGTTTAAGAGCAGTTTCGAAAATTGTGCGGCTCACAACGAATGGCAGCGAGCGTTTTTTGGCCTTTTTTTTCTAAACCGCCCGTCGGAATGTAACATATGATACACCGTTGGAAAGGTATCGTCGCCACGCATCTTTTTCATATCTATTATTTTTTCTAATTCGCTACGGTTTAAGAGCAGTTTTGAATGTACTAAATCGCGGAATTGTGTTTTTCGATTTTTTTTAAATTTTCGGTACTGTTTTCATTCTAGTTTTTTAACCGTTTGTCGAAACAAGGCGTGTAATATACCGTTGGAAAGCTACGAACGAGGCGCAACTTTCATATTTCGAAATGTTTTTGAGATTCCTTACGGTTTTCAGTTAAATTTGAAAGTCGTGCCGCTGGCTACGAACGGCAGCAGCCGTATGTTCGTGAAATTTTTACAAAACGTTGGCATATATGATCCAAATGATACACCGTTGGAAAGATATCGTTGAGACGCTACTTTCTCATGTAGAAAACGCCCTCCAATTCATTACGGTTTAAGAGCAGTTTTAAAATTACAAAAACGCGAAAAGCGCACTGCTTCAAACTGAAGAACGCACTGCATCAGACAGTTAACCAAACCTCATGATTTACTTTGTTGGACGTAGATTTTTCTCAGAGAAGTTTTGTTGTCTTTTTTCCAACTTTTTTTTTCGAAGGAAAGTGGACCGCAATACTCCCGAAAGTGAAGCGAAACACTACCAAAAGTGAACCTCATTAATTTTTTGCGCGCGTTGAGAAGTGAGCTGCTTTCCGATGTGTGTTTTGTTTTTTGATCACCAAGCGAACCGCATTACTTTTTGATGTTGTTTTGGTAACAATTTTTTTACACAGGCGATTTGTTGTTGTCTTTTCTCGTACTAATTAATTTTTTACACGCGTTTGAGAAGTGTTGAGAAGTGAGCTGCTTTCCGATGTGTTTTTGTTTTTGGATCACCAAGTGAACCGCATTAATTTTTTGTGTTGTTTTGGTAACAATTTTTTTTGAGATTCCGCAATTTTTTTTTTTTTTGCATTTTTCATGTTTGGGGCAAGTGAACGGCATCGTTCTTAAAATGAACTAATGAATTACATTTTACAAGAAACAAACTTTGCCAAAGTGGAGCACACTTTCTTTCTTCTTTTCTTTTTTGTTTCTCGTCTTCTACTGAACCGGAACCGCACTGCACTTAATTTTACGTTTTGCGCCACTGTCTATGGCCGCTGATGATGCTCACGGAGATAATACATTCATCCGTTTGTTTTACACGTCCACACACATACATACACAAGAAATCAACACTAGCCAGATCAAAAAATCAGTTGAATAGGCAGGTTGCATACTGCAAGCACCCACGCGCTGCACTGCACACGCCCACGGACGGTGACGCACACACCGTGGCCTGCGTGACCACGGTGCTAAACTACATATTGTCGTGTACCACACCGGATCACTATTTTCTCTTTACACTTGCAACCAAAATCTGCAACAAATTAGAACATCTCTGAAACATGAGCAGAAATAAAAGTACAAAATATTCACTGCAATTTTACATAGCGAACTGCATGGCACAAGTTAAACAAAAAAAGAACTACAGAGCGAACTGCACTCCTACTCGTGGAGGTTCAGTGGCAATAATAGAAGTGAACATCAATAAACAACTAAGCTAACTCCCTGTTCGTAGGAACATGCCGGCGAGGACAGAGCGATGGAGGACACACAACTCAGGGTTGGTGGGTGCTCAACTATTGCCCATACGTGGGAGCGAAGGAAGGAGGCCACAGGAAGGGGGCTCAGTGGCCGTGGATCACGGCCAGAGTTGAAGAGGATGAACCCACCCGCGGCAGCGCACCGACGCCTACGAACTGAAGCCATGGGCTGGCCAAACCGCATGGCCACTCTAGCTGAACTGCTCACCAGAAATACAAGGAAAACCTTCCTGAACCTCGTTGCCGATGGACCTCATTCTTACCTATGGTGGTTCTTGGCGATGGAGCAGAAGAGGACGGGGGTAGGCGGCCATCAGGGAGGGCAGTTGGAAGGGGCTCGCCGGCGGTGGGGATCCCGCCATGGCCACGGGATGCGACGGGGCGCCTGGGGGCGGCGCGACCGGATCCATGCCGTATGATGTAGACCGGCGAGACAGGGGAGGAAGGCCGCTGGCCGGTCGCGATGGGGTGCGGGGTGGAGGGGGCCATGGGGGGCTCGCCAGATCTGGGGAGGAGAGGGCCACGGTGACCTCAGTAGGCCGCGGGGACGACAAACAGAGGTCGGGACAGCCAGATCCGACGGAGAGGGAGGCCGGGGACGGCCCGATCCGGCGCGAGGGAGGCCGGGGGCGGCCCGGTCTGCCAGCGATGGGGACTGGGGCGGCCGATCCGGCGGCGAGGGATGCCGGGGAGGGCGGCGGTTGGCTCGAAGATTCAAGGGCGTCTCGGGTAGGGCGGGGCCCTAGCGGCGGCTTCAGGGCAAGGCGGAGATGGCTGCGGTGGCTTGGCGGGTCGAGGCTGCGTCGGGTGAAGTGGAGGGGAGGGGGACGCTGTCGGGGCGCTCCCGCGCTAGAAGGCGGGGAGGGGTCGGGGAGGACGCCGGCGTCGGGGCGCTCCCGCGCTAGAAGGTCTGTAGGGGTGGGGGAGGGTTGTTAGGAGAATAAGCCTGTTGTTAGGAGAATAAGGTCTTAAGGGGTGTTATGAGAATAGACCCACCCTATATATATATATATATATATATATATATATATATATATATATATATATATATATATATATATATATATATATATATATATATATACAGCCGGTCTATTCTCATAACACTCATAACATTATGAGAATAATATTCTCATAACAGTTCCGAACTGCACTGCTTCCTTCTTCTGCTGTGCACCACATAGAGGTGCAGTAGGAAACATTCATTTAGCATCGTTTCTGGCTAGTTTGTCTGATTTCTACTGGTTTATTCGTGCGTGCGCTGATTTAATATGTGGTTAAGCACTGAATTCTGCGAGAAAACGACGGAAATCCTTGGATTTGGCGGATCTGCGTCCGTTCGTCCGCTTTTCTCTGTTCTCTGTTCTTCCCCGTGCGGATCAAAATTGCTGCGTTTTGTATGTAATATTCTGTTGTTTTCGGCGGTTTTGATCTATCCGTATGAATTGGAGCGGTTTAAGTTGTTAATTTGGAAGAATTTTAAGTTTTTTGTCCATGTATTTTCGCGGCGCGACTGGCTCTGGTCGTTTCTCAAAGATGTTCTTTGAGTTTTTTTGCATTATATAGTTGTTAGAACTACATTGCAGGCTGTGTTTTTCGTATGTGAATCGTGGTCAAGAGCGGTGGACTGCAGTAATATGCAAATGCGCGTTGAATTTTTTGTAGTGCGGCGAACTGCATTAATATGCAATGCGAGCCTGTATGAACTGCATTACAGCCACGGGGGTGTCGGGGGACTAGTTTGATTAGTTTTTTTGCTTTGGTCAAGCGCGGTGGACTGCAGTAATATGCAATGCAGAATGCATTTTGTTATGTAACCGCACTGCTTTATTTGTCGTTTTTTTATGTTGTTTGTTTTACATATATATATACTGGTGGGTCAATTGGCTCCCCTTCCACCTTATCCCTGGCGGCTCCCATCTCATCTTATCCGTGGCGGCGCCATTCCTGCTCGATCTGTTTTTTCTCCCAACCAGATCTGTTTTTCGCCTGGCAATGGATTGCGCGTGCGGCTGCCTGGCAAGGGTGGAGCCGATGCTGGAGACATGCATTTTTTCTGAAGGTTTGGTTCTGAACTAGAGGCAGCGACACAGCGCTCTCTGTTCTATTCTATATTCTTCAGGTATTGGATTTCGGGCTCCATTCGTCCATCAGTTGACTGACGATGATGTCAGTGTTTCATAGGTATGTATTTCTTGGATATTCTTTTTCATGTGTTGTTTGTAGTTAACGCTACCTGAATTTTTGTAGGAGTATTAGTTTTCTGAAGAAATTTTTTTGCTACCAAGTATAAGCGAACTGCTTTTTTCATAGTAGTTTTTTTATGAACATTTTAGGAGCAGCAGCAATGTTGTCTAGTCAATATTATTACGTGTTGACATCAATATTTTTTTATGAAAGATTGTAATCTTTTTCTTAGTTGTTCTTATTTTTTTTCTGTTCTTGTTGTTTTTCTTTGCAGAAATTCCCTTCTGGTCTAGTCAGGGTAACAGAAAGCTGTGTTAATTTGGTGTTGGTCAGCAAGAATGGATATCATGATGTTGATGTTATGTATTCTGTTGGCTCTGATGATTGTTTGGTTCTCAAAGATGGCTGGAAGGAATTTGTGGAGGAAGCTGGTCTTCAGGCAGGGGATGTTGTGATGGCTATGTTTTTTAGGCATGCAAAATTTTTGGAAATCAAGTTAAATTTGCTTTAGATCAGTCTCTCTTGAGCAGCAGCAGCATGAGACATTTTTGTTGTAATAATCTGACATTTTTTGCGTGGCTTCTAGTGTATTTTCTTATGAGAATTCTGAGTATAAGTGAACTGCTTTTTTACATATAGTCTTTTCATGTGCATCCTATCAGCAGCAGCAATTGATGAACATGCATTCTGGAAACCCCCACCGAGCTTTTTTTTAACCCACACACGGAACTAGAGTTTTTTTAATAAAAGAGCACTGCATCAACCTTCTTTAACAGGAGCAGTTTTGTGAAAGAATTCTCTATGTGAACTGCTCTGATAGTTTTGTTTTTTATGTGTATCCTAGCTTCATCAGCAGTTTTGAAGCAATATACATACTGACAACAGACTACGGAGAGCTGCATATATTTGATAGATAGAAACCACGGTTCTGTGGTTATAATTAACATAGTACATCATCAAGCAACTAACGCAACATAAGCAAACATTGTCCCAAAGCAAACTAGAACGAAAGCAAACTAATCTACATACGCAGAGGGAAACTAAATCGAGCACTTGCGACAGGAATCCTTGGGTTTCAGCATCTGTCCTGCTTCATTAGTTCCACCCGTTGGAGTTGGAGGTGGAAGTTGATGCCCCCTTGCCCCACCCCCTCTTGGATGACCTCGGGAGCTTCCTTGTCTTCTCTGTTTCAGCGCGCACGAGGCCTTTCTTCATGGTGCTGATTCGGTTCCATATCTCGAACGCAGCGTAGGCGTCCTTGGCAGCATACTCGACGTGCTTGGTGCTGAGAATGGAAGTCCACAGGCTGTGGTCGTGGTCTGTCATCTTCATTTTCATGTCTGCGTACTCGTCGTCGATGATGGCAGCAGCTACATCGCCCAGCGAGTCCAGTGGCTTCGTTCCATCAGGCACCCTCCAGTTCGTCTGGATGTCGACGAAGTTGGGGACGTGGAGGTTGCAGGCTATGAGCTTCTGCTTGTCTTGCTCGATGGCGATGCCAGCGAACTCGAACCTAAGGAAAGTGAACCGCAAGTTATACCTTTCGGAACTGCATACACGGGCATATAGAACTGCAATGCGTACTCGGCAGAGAGAATTGCTTACCTTGGGTCGCCGAGGAACCTGTCGAAGGTGTTGCATCTCTTGCCCAATGTACCACATACCTGGAAAAGAAGCACTGGGTGATACTTGCCGATGGATAGTTGAACCAGGGCCGCCCTGTCGTGGTCGGGTGTGTACTCCACGTCGATGCCGACGATCTTCTGGCGGCGCCGCTGGAGAACTGTCTTGAACTCTTCGACGTACGTCGCCATGGCGGCGATGTCGGTGATGTAGATCACCTTCAGCTTCGTGTTCCCGTGCGCATGCACGGCGTCGTAGGTTCTGCTGAACCCCATTGCTGCAAAGAGGAGGTAGAGGAGGAGGAAGGCGCAGCGTCGTGTGTTTTGTGTGGACGGCCTGTTCGATGGAGCGCGGGATTTAAATGGGAGCGGCAGCAACTTCTGCCGAGGACACGATCACTTCTCCCAACCGTGTAGGCGATCGTGGGTTCATGATGATCGTGGCGTTCGTGCGGCGTGCAACCGTCGGGATAGAGGAGGGGCGGGGCGCGGGCGCTTCGGGCGATAGTGGGCGCATTTATTTTAGGGCAGGCGAACCGAATCGTCCGCCGTAAGCGAACTGCATCGCTTCAGAAGCGGAATCGTTTCCCGTAAGCAAACTGCATCGCTTCAGAAGCGGAATCGTTTTTGTTTACATTTTTTTGCACTAAGCGCACTGCACTGTGTACTCGAAGGTTACTGCACTGCAAGCTTTTAAACGCACCACGCACGCACTGCAGTGTATGCGAATCCTAGTCTGACTCTACATTTTTTTCTTTTCTATCTGCTTTTCTGTATTGATTCACGTTCATGTCAGATTCTATACGAGCAAGAGAACTGCATTCTCAAAATGACATTCCGATGTCAGGTTTTTCATACAGAAGAGAACCGCATTCTGAGAGTGGAATCTCATCTTATTTTCTTTTTTCATATAGAAGAGAACTGCATATTATTATACGATACGATATATATAAATGATGAAGTTAATATGTTTTTTAAAATGCAAAACTACATATGTGTTTGATCTACGTCCTTTTCCTGGTGCTTCTTCGCAGATTGTGCACTGCATTTGTTTCAACGGTTGTTGTTGTTTCTGTCTTGCTCTTATTGTTCGCATTACCCCTCGTAACAGGACCGTGCGACCGCGATGCTTGCCTACGCGCTGGATTCTGCGTTCTGTCTCTCCCCCTCGTTTTTGATGATGGTTCTTCGATTTCTTCTTCTGCTTCATCTTCTTCCTCGTCTTCTTCTTCTTCCTCCTCATCTTCCTCCTCGGTTTCATCAGCTTCGATCGCTTCCTCACTCTCTTCTCTGTCAGCATCTTCTTCGTCATCTTCTTCATCTTTTTCCTCTGTTCTATTTGGACAAGTTCTCGCGTTATGCTTCTCTCTCTTGTTGCAGACGCTACATAGTCTTCTCTTTGGCGTATCATCTTGTTGGTTAGCTTGGTGATTTGTGGTGGCATTTTCAGCCTAGATTTGTTTCAGCCTCTCCTCACATGTTCTTGAGTTGTGTCCCGCAATCTTATTGCATGATTTACACATCCTTACCCCCAGTGGTCTTCCTTCGCTGTCCAGTTCTGGCTCAGGCCTGCTATTTTTTCTAGGGCTTTTTTCATTTGCTGCAACTTTTTTATTGGCTGACTTGCTCTCTTTCTTTCTCCCTTTTGTGTTTGAAACAGGCAGGGGAAGAATTGTGTCATCCATATTATGAACTGCACCATCAGCAGCATGTTCGTGCTCCTTCCCTTGGACTTCACCCCGCGCATCCATTATCTTCTCTGCCTCTTCTTCTTCTTCATTTATTACGTTCACTTCTTGTATGAGTTTTCTCATCCCACCTAAAGCTCTGTTGTACCCTCTATCCGATTTGACACCTCTGTTCGCCAGGTCCATTGCAGTTTCTGCAAGTAGTCTCCTACGGCAGAACATCGAACTCCCATCCGGAGCAGTTTGCTCATAGTCTCTGCGGTCAAAAGTTGGATTTTGGCGTGCGTTCCATGTGTATCTCTTCAATATGTACTGTTCAGGTATCTTGTCCACCCACAGCTGATCCAACATGCAAATGATGTGCACGCAGAACAGGCCTGCAGCAAAAGAAATTTTTTGGGTTACTCGTGCCAGCAAACTTCACATAAATAGGCAACATTTTTTAATTTTTTTGGTTTTGTGAAATGCATTGTAAATAGGTCCTGGGTCTGCTGCTATAGTGAACCTCACTATATATATTTTTTGTTTTTAATCTTTTTTTTTCTACCAGCAATAAGTGAACTTCATTTTGTTTTACGTGTGCTTATTTTTTTTTGTTTTCCTGTATCACTTACCTGTGTGTGTCCATAGCTTGCATTCGCATTCGTAGATACCGTTCGTCACATCAGCAACCACCTGGAACTCGTGTCCTGCCCAATCAAAATCATCAGACCGGTTGTAGTGGCGCACCAAATATTTCGTTGGGTTGTCAGTGGACTGCTCTGATCTGAAGGCTGTGCTGCGGTAGTGCGTTTGCTTGAAGTCAGCAAAGACCGCCCTGGTGTAAATCTTGGAGAGCTGAACCTCGAATCCAAACTGAGTAGTAGTCTTTATTTCCGTCTGTGAAACAAAGAAAACCAGTTAAGTAGTTGTCTTTTTCGCAGCAAAAATCAAGAAAGCGAGTATTGTTTTTATTAATTTCTCATCCATCTCTAAAAAATTTGCTCTGTTTATATACCTCGTTAGCTATGGTCTCCGCGTGCTCGACGCCCTTCCTTGTCTGGATGCACCTGTCCACCTGGGACACAAAGATGTGCAGGTCGTGTCTTTCCTTGACAAAGTTCCTCTTCAAGATCCGGTTCATGCTTTCACTTCTCTGTGTCGACGTCATCCGTGCACAGAACACCTCCTTGTAGTAAGCCGATATCCATTCTTTTCTTTCTGTCCACAGCGCCTTCATAATCTCATCATTTTGCAGGTTATACTTTTCCATGAGCTCATGCCAAGCGCGTTCAAACTCTGATGGCATCAGTGGGTGGTTGAGAACGAAGGTCAGCTCATCCTTGAATTTCTCATAGGCTTTGTACAGCAAGGACAGGTGATCCTTGTATTTTTTCAGTATATGCCAACGGCATAACTTGTGCAGCGTGCCTACGAGCGTACTTTTTATCGCGGCATCCATGGAGGGGCATTGATCTGCATGTTTTTGAAAAAAAAACAAGCATCGAGTTATTGAGAGAACTGCATATCCTTTTTCGGCTTTTTTTTCTTTTTTTTTCATTGGATGTAAGAAATGTACTACAAAACTTGGCAGAGAACTGCATTGTTATTTAAGTTCACTCTTTTTTTTCAGCATACCTGTGAGTATGCAGATTGGCCGCTTGTTGTTCATGCAACGCAAGAATGTCCGGAACACCCACTCGAAAGTCGGTATTGTTTCGTCTCTGATGAGAGCCACAACGAATATTGTACTTTGGAGGTGGTGGTTGACTCCAACGAAGACGCCCAGAGGCATGTGGAACTTGTTGGTCTTGTAGGTCGTGTCAAATGTGACACAATCTCCAAAATCTTCGTACGATCCCCTGCAGCTGGCGTTCGCCCAGAATATGTTGCGCACACGGTTATCGACATCTTTGTCGTAATCATAGAAGAACTCCAGGTTTATTTGCTGCATCTTTTCAAAGAAAGCCAGGAGTTTCTTCACATCGTCCTTTGTTTCCTCCCTCGCGAATTGATGCTTCCTGCAGTTCGAATTAACAATATACTTTCAGCATTATGGACTTACAGAAAATGCACAAAGCGTACTGCATGAAATAGACGATATATCGTTTTTTTGTTTTTAGTAAACGTACCTGTTCACCCAGTCACGGCTGGTGCGCCCCATAAAGTGCAGTCCTCCTGACATCCTAGACAGGGTTGATATCATTTGTGTGTGCGTGAGGTTGTCGCTCTGCATGTCCTTCACTAGTTTATCGAGCAACGGGTCATCCGTCTTATGCGAGTGCATGTGCAGAAGCATAGCCGGGCTGTCAATCATCCTGTGGTTGTGATTGAGCTCAATCTCTGCTATCACAAACACATCCTTTATTTTTTTCAATCTCATCCCCGCCTTGCAGCCAGTCCTCTTTGATGTTTTTTCTCGCTTTCTGTCATAATCAGTGACAGTTTGTTTTCTTCTGCCTTCCTTTGAGCACACGATGTATCTGTTTGTTCTGTATCCGCCGTTTTTGCGTGTGCCGAAGCCTGCATGCCTCGCATACGTGTTGTAGAATTCTCGCGCCGCATCTTCTGATGTGAACTGCATACCTTTCACAGGCACAAGTTCTTGGAGCATGTTCTCATCATGCACACACACAACATGGAATATTTCTTTTTTTGTTAATGAGAATGCACAAGCTGAAACTATGCGTAATAACTGAACTGCAGTAGTCAGGCAAGGATTCTTACGTGCGTGTACTGTTTTTCTTCTAACGGTGTTTGCAGCTCACCGATGTTTATTGGGCATGGAGGGGTGACAACAGACCTGTGTAATTGAGGATCGCGAGGAGGCAGGAGTGTGGAGAACTTTACTTTTTTCGTTGCTTGCGGCCCTCCTTGATTCTGTTTCCGATTCTTTTGTTGGGCAGTAGGCGGCCTTGGTGGAATTCCACTGTCCCTTTGTCGACGAATCGTTTGCACATCGGCTTCTGGAGGTGCTATATCATCCGTTCTGATCTGCTGACCAAATGTTTCAAAGACACGCGTGTACCTTGGCTGCATAACTGTTATGATTTGCTCTTCGTCATCATCCTCCTCCTCATCATTTTTCTGCGCGTGTTCCCCCATGAAGACCAGATCGTCGTCCTCCTCCTCGTCATCCTGCGGGTTTTTTGTTTCACTGCCTTCTCCATCTCGAATGATGTTTGGTTCACTGGTTTCATCTTTATCCTCTACATCTTCCTCCACGGAGTACGCAGTTTTGTTTGTTGTGTTAAAGAAACCCCTAGGTAATTCAAGTGTTATCCATCCAGGCATCTCCCACTCTTCTCTTCCAATGCAGTTCAGGGGCTCGGGGTCGTAAATGATTCGAGGCATCTTCTGTTTTTGAGGTATAGTGAATTCCTGCAGGTTATTAAGCCAAAGCTTTTTTTTATGCACGTCAACAATGAAATGAACTGCATCTTTCGTTCTATATATCATTATATTTTTGCAAACGGTAAGAATTTGCACTTTCAACTTGTCATTCTACAGCAGGGGCACTGTTAGTTAACGTGAAGAAACAATGCACTTCAGTTCTAGGAATAGCGCTCTACTTTTTTTAGTCAATGTAGACTGCAATTTTGATCCATACAGCGTTTTTTATTTTTCGAACTATCCTTTTCTGATTTTCTACTTTGGAGACACATGTGACTGTAGTCGACGCAAGATGGGGGACTGCATGGGTATAAAAACGGCACTGCAAACTGGATGTGGGGGTTGGTATGTTGATTTTCTTACCTTATATGCAGTTCCCTCCTTCTGCAGATGCAGCTCTTGCTGCTGTTGTCGTGCAATCCACCTCCGCTGCAGGAACTCATGCGCTTTTTCCACCTTCGCCATTGTAGCGGGAGAAGGCTGGACGTGCACCATTGCAGTTCGCATCCACGACGAATGCGATGTAGTAGTCAACCTTGTAGTTCGCTTCCCCCTGTCATGCATGGCTGAGGCTGGATGCTTCAGCGGCGGATCCTCCAGGTATTGTTGGGGCGAAGGTGAGGTGCGGCGTCGCTTCCTAAATGCCGCCGCGGAAATTTCGTCCCCGACAGACTGCATCGCTGGCTGCTTTGGCGCGCGCTCCGCTCCCACTACGAGGCGGGGGGAGGGGTGGAGGTGAGGTGCAGGACGCCGGCCGCCGGCCGCCGTGCGCTCCCGCGCTAGGAGGCGGGGGGAGGGGTGGGGGAGGACGCCGGCCGCCGTCCGCCGTGCGCCCCCGCGCTAGGAGGCGGGGGAGGGGTGGGGGAGGACGTTGCCCGCCGGCCGCCGTGCGCTCCCACGCTAGAAGGCGGGGGAGGGTTTGGGGAGGACGCTGGCCGCCGGCCGCCTGGGCGCTCCCGCGCTAGGAGGCGGGGAGGGGTTGGGGAGGATGCCGGCGTCAGGCGCTAGGAGGCGGGGAGTGGACGAGTTGGTTGTTAGGAGAATAAGCTTTTTGTTAGGAGAATAAGGTCTTAAGGGGTGTTATGAGAATAGACCCACCCTATATATATATATTGAGTTTTCATGTCCTCAACAGCATTCACTTAGTGCTAATTCTTCAAATAGACTTTTCCTCTAAGTGAATTTGATCGGACCCGTTCCCCCTCTATGCTTAACTCAACCCAGTCTATTCACAAATTCTTCATGCGCGTTCTATTTTAAACCCGTTCGAAATCTTCACTGTGTCCTTGACAACTGAAGAATTTGTGAACGATCTGTTAAAATTTTCTAGATCTGAATTTTTGGCTTTTGTCGCTCAAACCGTTCCGCATCCCATGACGGATTAAACTACTCACCTACAATCCTCCGCTATCTCCACTCCTTGGAACGTGGGTAACACATGTCGCTAGGATAGCAAAGGGCAGGGGCATGTTCGTCCAACTTCTTTGGACGGGCAGTTTTTCACCGTGGCTATAAATACCCCTTCCCTTCCTCTTACTTCATTTACTCCACTCGACCTCTCCCTCGCTCGAGCTCTCAGACCTAGCACCGCCGCTACTCTCCATTGTCGCCAGTGAGGAAGAGCTTCACTGCCTCGACCTCGTCGACATCGTACTCACACCGGCCGCGGAAATATTCACTTCGCCGCCGCAGTAGCTGTCTCTCGCCGCCAAGTTAGGGCACGAGAGATCTGAACGGACAAACTTCTCCAACTCTACTCTCAGTTCGTCGTGCTCTTCATCCAGGGTAATTAAAATCTAATTTTACTGCCCTGCTTTGATTCTCATGATTTCCATAATTTCCTCAAAAGGTGTTTATTCTTCAACTTCCCACTCCTTAAACAGCTAAGTAATTCTATTCTTGATTTGCTTCTCTAAGTTGTGTTTTTCTTCAAGATTCCTCAGTTGTTTGGATTTCTAATCTATACAACTTTGTAACCTAAGAAAAGAACGCTTAGTGACTTTCTTCAAGATTCCCATGGTCAAATTCCTCAAACTTGATACTTTTGAAAAAATTCTGAGAATGCATATGACCTCCCCAAATTCTTCGCACCTATACTCTTTTCACAGGTACAAATGTCTGCTGCTGAATCTCTAAGTTATCATCAACGTAACTCATTTCCAGCATTCCTCGAAGAAAAGTTACACACTTCCTCAGAAACATTTATTGTTCAAAATCCTCGAGTGAGGAAAATGGCTGAAGGAAATAGACCCCAGAAGGGAGGCAAGAGACCAGAAACTAACACTGCTTTTGATATTCTTGATGATATCTATGCTGATTATTGCACACCAGATGAAGCAACTCATGGCAAAGAAACCAAAAATTAGCGCAAAGTGCGCATACAGAGAATTGAGAGAAGATGTGCTAAGGAATAAAGGGAATATCGTTATGTTACTCCAAGGTACATGAAGAAAATTGCGATTAACCCTCCGTGTCCAAGACATCCATTGGCTGCTGGCCAGCTAGCTGATCGCTCAAGCGTTAGACGGGGTGAGTAATTTCCAAGGGAATTGGCCAAGCGCCAAGCCAAGGTTCAGAAAGTTGCTAAATAAGTAGTGAAGAAATTCAATGAAGATTCTGCTGCTGCTGTTGACGCCTCTGCCAGTAAGCCTAAGAAGGCTATGCTGAAGAAATCTGCTGTTAAACCAAGTTCCTCAATAGCAATGCCCTCACAACCAAGTTCTTCAATATCAAAGCCTTCAAGGCAAAATCGTAAGGCAACTTCTTCAAGATATGTGCCAATCCCGTCAGTTGCCACACAATCCTCAACTGTTGCTGCAAAGTCCTCAATACATGTGCATCTTGCAACATGTCAATGGACTACAAGTTTCTCAATTGCTTTTGGAGCATCTGCAAGTTCATCAGCTCCACCACAATCCTCAACTGGTCCAACTCTGCTAAAAATCAAGACCACTGCTGGACGAGGAAAGAGGCCAAGTGCTCAAAAGAAAGTGGCATTCCAAGTTTCATCTGATGAAGCTGATGATGAGAAACTTGCTGAAATCATCAGAGATAGACAACTGAAGGCCGCTAGAGCCAAAGGCAGCTCTGTGCCTCTCATGCTGGATCCGAAGAAAATCCTCGATTGTATTGATCTATGGCACAAGGATCTCAACACACCTCTTCCTGAGATGAACCTCACTCCTGGTCAAAGTCACATGCTGGCCGCCTTCAATGGTGAGGAAAAGTGGAAGTTTGAGAAGGCTAGACAAGTCAAGAAGGCCCAGTACCAGAAGGAGAGACTTCTGAAGAAAAATGTACTGAATATGACTCCTGAAGAACTTCTAAACATGCAACAGGAGAACAAAGGCCTTAGTGATGAAATTGACACATATCATGCTACTTGGCTCGCTGCCAAAGTCAGATTCGTAAAGCTCTCCAAGTCCCTCAAGCTTAGTGGTGCAACTTCCTCGCAAGAAATTCACCTTACTGAAGAAACTGAAAGCGCAACTGAAAATCAGGCTGTTGATGACTCTGAAAGTACGAGGGCTGCTGAAGAAATTCCAGCTCCTGATGAAATTGCCAGGGCAATCTCCAATGTTGCTCCTCAAGAACAACCCATGCCAGCTAAAGAATCTGCTACTACACCTGAAGAACTTGAGAATGCTAGGGCGACTGCATCAGTCGTGCCTGAAGGAACTGAACCAACTTCATCTGCTCCTCCTGCAAAGTCATCAAAGATGAAGAATATCAACCTTCCTTCGGCATCAGAAGTGAAGAAAACCAAAGCTGCGGAGAAGGCAGTTGTGAAGAAAAGGAAAGCATCAACGACTGCAGAGTCCTCAACTCCTAAGAAAGGGAGGACTTTGACGAGCTCGCTATCCAACCCAATTGATGATGTTCCAATTTCTATAGTGCCATCAAAGGAAATTGTTCCCTTTGGTGAGGAATATGTCATACCAGATGAGACAGATGAAGTAAATCCTTCTGCTGCTTCTTTAGAGCAGTTGGATTAAGAAATTGAAGCGGAAGGTATCCATTCAACACCTCTGGTATCATCGCCCATGCCTCAGTTCACAGCTGAAGAGGCAGGCGTTGAGGAAATGGAAGAGGACGATGATGTGGACATTGGTTCTACTATGCCGGTTCTCAATGATGACTATTGGGAAAGCACTCATACCAATTCACCTTTGACCACACCACTCCATCAAATTCCTCAGTCCCCTGTGCAAACTGAAGAAATTCAAACGGGATCTGAAGGACTTCAAACATCACTTATTTCCATTCCTGAAGAAGCTCCAGCTGCACTAGCTAAAGAAATGGAGAAAACAACCACTTCTGAAGAACCTGAAGTTTCAATTCCTCAGGCAGCAGCTCCAGAGCTTTTGAATCAAGAGGTTGTGAAGTCATCATCGGTTAATCTTTAGCCCAAGCAACAAAATCCTCATGCTAAAACACATAATTTCAAAGCTGGTGATTTCTTCTCTAAGCACCATTTCTTCATGGAATTCAATCCATATGACTCAGCAAGACATCAACGCAAGCGGTTCTGGACTGCAAGCCAGATGAACTTCTATTCAACACTACTTTTTGACAAAGACAAGGTATTTGAGCACCGTCAAATTCCTCATGTTGACATGGAATCCATTCCCTGCTTGCAACATGTCCTAAATGTTCTTCACGAAGCTGGGCTTCTGAGTTTTTGCGCTGACATCTATGATTGGAATGTAGAGCTAATTCTTCAATTCTGCGTCACTCTGCACCTCACTAGTGATGTGACTGATGTGAATTCATGGGTGCTTGATTGGATGATTGAGAACACTCATTACGAATCCCCACCCTCTGAATTGCTTCATGCCATACCAGTTAGTCCTCCTGCTGAAGGCGCAAGACAGATCTATGATGAACCCGAGCTTCCAAATCATATGATGCAAGTGCCGATGAAGCCTTTGAAGGTTGGCCAACCTCAAAGAACCACCTTACTTGTGAAGGATTTTCTCTATGTGCCAAGGACAATCTACCGCATTCTGACCAAAACCCTCAGTCCAATTAAAGGCCACAACTCTGAAGAAGAAGACATTGTTGGCATCATGGAGAATCTGTTGTTCAATATCATACATGGGATTCCCATTAACTATCACGATTTCTTCATCAGGACTTTGGAAAATGTTGCACTGTCACCGTTTGAGTTGAAGCCTTATGAACCTATGAAATTCATCAGAACCAGGTCTTTAATTCCATACAAGGTAGATTGTCAAAATCACCTCAGCCATTTGCTTCCCATTGAAGTGCTCAAACGGACTATTTCCTCAGTTGATGAAAAAGGAAAAGCTGCTGTTATTGATGAAGGAACTCATCCATTGGATAGTCAGTTTCGCGAAGCTGCATCTTATTCCACCAATGATGACTCTGCAACCCAAGACTCAGCCGCAAAATCTTCAAAGCAAATTCCTCAAGCCACTACTCCGCGAGTGATGATTGATCGTGAGCTTCTCCTAAGTCTTCATCAGAAGCTCGATCGCAATCACAAGTGGGTCAAGCGTCAATTTTCTTTGATTCTTCAGAACATGAGTGTCACACAAAACTTTGTGAAGAAGAATCATTACTATGCCCATGAAATCTTCAACCGCACTTGGGCCATTCTTTCACATCTCTACAGTGTTGATGAACTCTAGGAGATGGACTTTCAACAGGACTTTGACTAGTCTCAACCAGCGTTGAAGAAATTCAAGAAGGTCAAAGTTCCTCAGCTGGTTACTAGTTCATTTTCTTCATCGCGTGAGATGGATGAAGCTTAAGATTTGGACGACACTGCAGCAGGCCCTACTACAACAGACGACCCCAACAACGCTGGCGCTCCTCCATCGACATCTTGATGATATTCTTCAGGGGCGTTAGTCCTCATTTTTCATCCCTTTTGGTTATTTGATGATAAATGGGGAGAAATTTGAGTTAGTCTTCAAGCGGGTCTTATATATGGGCTATATTTTCATGAAGTCATAACCCTTTCTCTTCTGAGATGTTTCCTAAGTCCGATGGTGGTCTCACACTTTTTGAAATGCTTTCTGCATGCTTATTTCCTCAAGTACCTTAATGCACGCATAATGAATTTTGTCAGACACCATATTTCATCATGCATTTTAAATTCTTCATATCATATGTTAAATGCGTGTATGAATTACAAGATATAGGGGGAGATCTCCATGATATTACTCTACAATGTGCATTTGCTACTCAAGCAAAATCTTCAAATATGCACATCTTCAGGGGGAGTCCTTCTATATCTTGCAATCAAATTCCTCAATATCAGTTGTTACACTTCATAGTTTTATCCCCGTTGAAACCTGAACCTATTTGTCATCAATCACCAAAAAGGGGGTGATTGTAAGTGCATCTAGTGCCCCTTAGTGATTTTAGTGTATTGAAGACTTATAGGTTAAGGGACTAATGTGTTTGTGAGTGTACACATGTTATATAAGTCTATGAGGAGTTTGATATTAACGATGAATGTCGAACCCTAATAATGTATGTCTTCAGTTGAAGACTTTAAAAATTAGGAAATTGATGTGACCTTGAAGACTTGGATATTAATGCGAGGATTATGAAGTGTGAAGACTTTTGTTTTCGTAGTTTCATTTTATCATTCTCGAGTCATAGGAAACACTATACTGTTAAAGGGGGTCGGGGTAAAACTAAGGAAACCGTTTCCAAGTGATCCTCATCTCAAAGCCTACACTACCAAATCCTTTCGAGCGAAGCCTTTGGAAATCTCATACAGTTCAGTCAATTTCTTCAGTGACAGAGACGAAGATCTTCTGGTCTCTCAGGAATTTGTTCTGACCGAGGAGTTATGAATTCACCTATGTGGATTGCCTACAAGTGAGGAACATGATAGCCTTGAGGAATTTGGGAGATCAAATTTCTGACCGTTGATGTGCTACGGGCTAGCTGTTCGAAAATGTCCTATCCACCCAACGGTCATATCATTGAAGGGCATTTATGTCTTCTCATGTCGGGCTGCTCCCTAGGCTATAAATAGCCGCCCCCTCAACCACTAGTTGGTTGGCTGCTCCAAGAGAAACTAACACTTGTCATTTATAGCAACCCATCCTCCGAGAACTTTGAGCGAAAATCATCAAGTGAGGAAAAACCCGAAACCCCAACACCTAAAACCCAAAGTGATTGAGCATCACTGAAGAGTTTGTTCCTATGTGGAACCGATGCTTGTTACCTTTGAAGACTGTGCATCTTCCAGATGGTTAGGTGTCAATGGTCCAGAGCGTCCAAGAGGAATTGTGGGTCGCCGGGTGACCAAGTCTGTGATGGTTTGGAAGTCACCTTGAAGACTTACCACGACTGATTGGATGAGGACTGTGTGACCTTAGCTCAAGGGGAAACCAGTGAGGACTGTGTGTCCTCAGGTTTGAATACCTAGCCACCCTAACCAGACGTACAACTGTCACAACACTTGGAACAGGTATACCAAATCAATGTCTGCACCGAGCTACTGGTTCTATTTCCTCAACCCTTTCATTTCCTCATTCATGTGTTGATGAACTTAATCTTTACTGTTTGAAGACTTTGACTGAAGACTTTCTTAATTTCCTCAATACTATTTCTTCAGTCATTTTGTCTTCTGCCTGCTTATCCTGTATACATACTACTTGTGCTTTGTGTATGCTTCTTTTCATCATGATGACAATGCTACTGCTTTGCTGTGCATGCACCTGAGTATTTATTCCGCTGCTAGTAGTTCGTTGCTTAGGAAATTCCTCACTTAGAATTTCCTCAGTGATGAATTTGTAGAAATCGCCTATTCACCCCCATCTAGTCGATATAACGCACTTTCACTCACCCAATGACATAGTAGGGGTAGCGAGGCCCGTATTGTATTGTTGCCATTAAGGATAAAAAGATGGGGTTTATATCATATTGCATGAGTTTATCCGTCTGCATCATGTCATATTGCTTAAGGCGTTACTTTGTTTTTAACTTAATACTCTAGATGCATGCTGGATAGCGGTCGATGAGTGGAGTAATAGTAGTAGATGCAGGCGGGAGTCGTTCTACTTGTCATGGACGTGATGCCTATATTCATGATTGTCGGTGTCAAAACCGAAAGATCTCGGGTAGGGGGTCCCGAACTATGCATCTGAGGATCGATGGTAACAGGAGACTGGGGACACGATATTTACCCAGGTTCGGGCCCTGTCGATCGAGGTAATACCCTACTTCCTGCTTGATTGATCTTGATGAATATTGGTTACAAGAGTTGATCTACCTTGAGATCATAATGGCTAAACCCTAAAAGTCTAGGCTATGTGATTGCTATGGCTCAGCTATTTTTTCTACGGACTAAACCCTCCGGTTTATATATGCACCGGAGGGACCTAGGGTTTGTACATGATCACCTTGCAGAGGAAGGAAAGTATTACACCCAGACTCTAAACTTGCTATTTTACACATATGGGAGTCCTATCTGGATACGGGAGATAGTTTTCATCGATAATCTTCATGGTCCACCAGTCCGGCCCATAACGAACGATCCGGCCACCTGAGGACCCCTTAATCCAGGACTCCCTCAATAGCCCTTGAACCAGTCTTCGATGACGATGAGTTCGGCCGGCGCACCATCTTCGGCATTGCAAGGCGGGTTCCTCCTCCCGAACATATTGAAGCAATATTCCCAACAAAAAGGTATTGTGTCCGGCTCTGCATGGTTAGTACAACCCTTAGCCTCGAAGGCAAGGTATCGAAAAATGGATATTGTGTCTTTACTGACAACCTTTCATCGAAGTGTCACGTCTGCCCCTTTAATTTATATCAAACCGTTTTCTGGGACCTGGTTCGTGTTTCAAGGTATAACCTCATTGGCGCGTCTTGTCAAAGCAGAGATCGTGCTCGCTTATTACGGGATCCTTATCAATGTGATGTGAGCATCTTAACCGCGCCTTACGCACGACCTCGTTGGGAACCGGCGAGGTTTACGGCTAGAGTGGGGGCGTTTAGTATTCACCGCTTATAAAAGGACTCAAATCTTTACCCTTTACCCCCACGCTCTCATCAAGCCCTAGTTCTCCAATCTCCTCAGCCCCCAGCGCCCACATCTCTTGCACCCTCAATTCTCAACTCCTCCACCACCGCCGCCCTTCCCAGCAATGGTTGGTTCTGGGTCCAAAGGCAAGTGGGAGGCATCTACGGTCACATAGAAGACCGTGAAGAGCCTTCGGAGCGCGGGCTACCTTGCCGATGATGTGCCGCATTGAGTCCCCAAGAAGGACCAAGTGATCCCCATCTCTAAGGCGGGTGAGAGGGTTCTATTCCTCTCACACTTCATTCTGGGACTGGGATTTCCTCTCCGCCCCTTTGTATGGGGCCTCTTGTTTTTCTATGGGCTAGATTTTCGTGATCTAGCCCCGAATTCAATTGTGCACATATCTGCTTTCATAGTGGTATGTGAGGCATTCCTTCGAGTCCCCCCACACTTCGGCCTATGGCTTAAAACCTTCAATTTGAAGCCGAAGGTGGTTGACTGGCAGCACGCGGAGTGCGGTGGCGCCATGATAAGCAAACTCCCAAACGCTGCTACCTCTTGAGCTTGTGTTGTATTCCCTCGAAGAGGACAGGGAGATGCAGCATAGTAGCATAAGTATTTCCCTCAGTTTTTGAGAACCAAGGTATCAATCCAGTAGGACACCACGCGCGAGTCCCTCGCACCTGCACAAACAAATAAGAACTTCGCAGCCAATGCAATAGGGGGTTGTCATTCCCTTTACGGTCACATACGAAAGTGAGATCTGATAGAGATGATAGTTTATATTTTTGGTATTTTTGGTTTATAAGAACAGCAAATAAAAGCAACAAAAGTAAAGTAGATGTAGATTGATATGTTGAGAATAGACCCGGGGGCCATAGTTTTTTCTAGTGGCTTCTCTCATGATAGCTATATTATACGGCGGGTAAACAAATTACTGTCGAGCAATTGATAGAAAAGCGAATAATTATGAGACTATCTAGGCATTATCATTGTATATTGGCATCACGTCCGAGACAAGTAGACCGACTCCTGCCTGCATCTACTACTATTACTCCACATATCGACCGCTATCCAGCATGCATCTAGTGTATTGAGTTCATAAAAACAGAGTAACGCCTTAAGCAAGATGACATGATGTAGAGGGATAAACTCAAGCAATATGATATAAACCACATCTTTTTATCCTCGATGGCTACAATACAATGCGTGCCTTGCTGCCCCTACTGTCACTGGGAAAGGACACCGCAAGATTGAACCCAAAGCCAAGCACTTCTCCCATTGCAAGAACTATAGATCTAGTAGGCCAAACCAAACCAATAATTCGAAGAGACTTGTGTCGGTGTACTGAGGTAGGGGTACCTCAGTACCCCAACTTGTGCACGGGCAGTTGCAGCTTCCCGCGGCAGGGTTTACCACGCGCTCACCGGAGACCTTCCTGCTCCATATCAAACCATTCAAAAACAAAGTATGCAAGACAGAAGATCGAGACCCCGGCAAGTGGAGCTTGCCGGGAAGGCCGTACCAGGCTCAAGATTACCTCACTAGCACAAGGCCCTGGCAAGAGGAGCTTGCCAGGAAGACTAGAAGATTCCATCATAGAAGACACGCCTCGGCGCTATATGCGTCCCGGTGAGGGCCCGGGGAGCGGCAAGCTCCCGGGCCCGGCAAGATCAAGACCCCGGCAAGGTGCTTGCCGGGAGAGTTGCGCTGTGTGCCCGCGCTCCAGCTCATCGGCCCACGCGTCGCGCTGGGGCCTATCCAGGGACGCGTGGCGGATGGCTGTGCAGCCTGGGGGACACGGTGGCACTCCACGGTGGTGGATCCATCGCCGTGGCAGACGGAGACGCAAGGGCGGGAGCTTTTGGGGTCGACGGCGACGGGCATTAAATGCCCTTGTCCCCCAATGTCAAAGTAGGTAGCAACCACTGTTCGCGCACTGTAGCTCCACTGTTCCCGCACTGTTACAACTACCACCTCTTTTACGCTTTTACCCCTTTCTCCTACGTTGACACCTGTCGGTGACCCCTTGCACTATAAAAGGAGGCCCATGCACAAAGTGGAGGGGGTTCGGAACCTAGATCACTCATACGCTCGGTGTAGCTGCTTCTTCAAGCTCCCGAGCTCTCCAACTCAATACACAACTAAGCAGGAGTAGGGTTTTACGCGTCTACCGCGGCCCGAACCTGGGTAAAACTGCCCGCGTGCTCGCTACGATCTGCTCTTCGTGCTCCCTCCGCCCTCGTACCGCACAGACAAGGGGCTCCGGTCCCATAGGTGTTTGTGGCGGACAGTTTCCCCCGACATCTTTGGCGCGCCAGGTAGGGGGCGTCGAGGTTGTGCGAACCTGATCCGGCGTTCGCGCGGGCGCATTCTTCACCAACCTCTCCAGTTCATTCAGCAACTTCACCAGCAGCAGCTCCATGGCCCCGAAGAAGAAGGCTTCGGAGGTCGGAGGCCCGTCTGCGTCTCATCCGCCGCCACCAGAGCCAACGGTGGGCGGGGGAGACGCCGTCGGAAGGATGGTCGCCGGCGAGGACACTCGCGGCGCCACCAAATCCAAGGACAAGACGGACGACCGAGCCTCGGTCTCCGTGGACGCGCCGCGTCCGTCTCAGCACACGACAACCCAGCAGCGCCATACCACAGGAGGTGGTATCCGCTTGCTGGGGCAAGGACAAACCGGAGGCTCGCGGGATGCCCCGGACCACCGTCCGGGCACAAGCAAAGCGAAGGCGCCGGCGCGGGACCCTGCTCCTTCTAACGTTGTTAGGAGTCCGAGCATATCCCGCTCCTCGCACCGCTCGCCCCCGTTCCCCTCCACTCCAGCAGAAGCGCTCGCAAGGGCGCAACTGCTCCTCGACTTCCCTCCAGCGGCAGACAAGGCCGAAGACTGGAGAGCCACCATCCAGAGCCTGATAGCCTTCGCCAACAACGATTCTCCACAGCAACCGGCGGCCTCGCGGCCGCGGCAAGCTGAGAAGACGAAGGCCGACGGCGACAAGACCGCCGGGGGTGCGACAAGCGTGCACTCCCCGCCGCGGAAGCAGAAGACGCCGCCCCGCCGGAACAACGCCGACGACGGCTCCACGGCGTCGTCGGATCCGCGGGCCCGTCGGGACCAGCGCCAGGTCCTCGACGACCGGCGACAAGAAGACGCTCGCACCACAATCGAGCGCCGCCGAGAAGCTCGGCGACAATCAGATCATAGAGCTGGGAACGCTGTCGACGCGCGCGCGCCCGGTGAACCAGGCGACTTGCCGTACGTGGCAGGCTGCCCTGCGTTCACTCGCGAGCTGCGGCGCGTCCAGTGGCCCAGCATGAAGAATTTCAAGCCCGACGTACCGGAGAAGTACGACGGCAAGACGCACCCCTCTGAATTCCTCAGCGTCTACACCATCGCGGTGCAGGCTGCCGGGGGGCGCGACGAGAAGATCTTGGCAAACTACTTCCCGCTTGTGCTTAAGCCGAACGTCCGTTCGTGGCTTATGCACTTGCCGGAAGGTTCCATCTCTTCTTGGGCCGACCTTTGCCACCAGTTTGTTGGCGCCTTCACCGGCGGCCACAAACCCCACGGCCAGGAGAGCGATCTCCACATTCTGGCCCAGAAGGAAGGAGAGTCCCTGCGCAAGTATATCCAACGCTTCAGCCGTGTACAGCACAACATCCCCGACGTCCACCCTGCCGCGGTTATCAGCGCGTTCCACCAGAACGTGCGTAACCGTCGCATGCGTGAAGAAATGGCGATGACCAAGATTCGGGATGTCAGCGAGCTCTATGCTCTGGCTGATAAGTGCGCACGCGCAGAAGAGGGGAGGAGACTCCCCGGAGAGGATGCTGGCGCAGGAGGAAGTGACAGCGACGACGCCGCTCCGGCAAAGAAGAGCCGGCGGCGGAATAATAGAAGGAAGGGCAAGAAAGAGGTGCTTGCCGTCGAGAAGTCAGGCAAGGAGGCTCCCGCCAAGCAAACGCAGGATGGCGGCTCCGGCAAGGAGCCTGCCCCTGTAGCGGCAGCCGACAAGCCGGGCGGCTCCGACAAGCAATACTGCAAGATCCACCGCACCAAGGGTCACGATCTCTCCACCTGCAAGCGCGTCGAGTATCTCGTCGAGCAGCAGAAGGCTGAGTACGAGAGGCGCGACAAGGAGAAGGCCCAGGGTGGCGGGGAAGAGCCAAGCAAGAAGCGGCCGTTCAATGGCCGGGGAGGACGCCGCGGCAAGGCCATGCAGCGGCAAGGTGATCGACCTCCCCGGGGCCGCGACAAGGACGAAGAGGACGACGACGAAGACATGGAGGACGAGGATAACAGCGAGCAGGAGTTCCAGAAGGCCACGGAGGTCCTGTGCGTCGACGGTGGCGCCTCTCTGCACACCTCCCACCGCCAGCTAAAGCAGTGGGTGCGTGAGGTGAATGCAGCAGAGCCGCCCGTGGAGTCGCGCAGGCTCCTCAAATGGTCCAGCACGCCCATCGTTTTTGATCTTGAGGATCACCCTGACCGCACCACGGCGGTCGGGTGCTTGCCGATGCTGGTCTCACCCACCATCCGCAACCTCAAGGTCACTAAAATGTTGGTTGACGGCGGGGCCGGGCTGAACTTGATCTCCTCTGCTGTGATCAAGAAACTCCAAATTCCAGATGGCGAGCTCGAACAGACCGGTTCTTTCCAAGGAATCAACCCGGGAAGGAGCAAGCCCAAGGGGAAGATCACTCTGCCGGTGACCTTTGGCGGGGAGCTCAACTTCAGAACTGAGCGCATCACCTTTGACGTCGCCGATATTCCGTTGCCATACAATGGAATACTCGGCCTTCCCGCCCTCGCCAAGTTCATGGCGGCTTCCCATTATGCTTACAACGTACTCAAGATGCCGGGGCCGATAAGCGTCATCACTGTCCACGGCGACAAGAAGGATGCGCTTGTCTGCGCCGACAAGATCTACTGGGATGCGGCAGCTGCGGCAGAGAAAGATACACTTGCCGCTGAAGCTCCCGGGGGGGAGAAGACGAAGACCAAGTCCGGCAAGTGCTCTGGGGCCCACTCCGGCAACCGCACCTCTTCGGAGTGCTGCGCTGCCGTCGAGGACGCCCCATCGAGCTCCACCGGCAAGTGTAAGAAAGGGATGGCCGCTCCTCCGGCAACCAAGAAAGTGTCCGCCAAGGAGGACGGCACTGGTAGTACCTTCACCATCAGTGCCACACTTGACAGCAAATAGGAAAGCGCGCTCGTTGCCTTCCTACGGGCGAATGTCGATGTGTTTGCCTGGCAACCATCTGACATCCCCGGTGTTCCCAGGAAGGTAATTGAGCACAAGCTTGCTGTTTGTCCTCATGCGCGGCCCATCAAGCAGAAAGTGAGGAAGCAAGTCGTGGAGCGCCAAGAATTCATCAACGAAGAAATCAAGAAGCTAGAGGCAACAGGCCTAGTTAGAGGTGTGATCCATCCGACGTGGTTGGCAAACCCAGTCGTCGTGCGCAAGGCCAATGGGAAGTGGAGACTGTGTATAGACTTCACCGATGTGAATAAAGCATGTCCCAAGGATCCATTCCCTTTGCCGCGCATTGACCAGATCGTTGACTCCACTGCCGGATGTGAGCTACTCTGTTTTCTTGATGCATATTCAGGCTATCATCAGATTTTCATGGCCAAAGAGGATGAAGAGAAGACTGCATTTATCACTCCATGTGGCACTTATTGCTTCATACGCATGCCATTTGGATTGAAGAATGCAGGCTCAACGTTTGCAAGGGTAGTGTACACTGCTTTCGAGCCACAGATCCACAGAAATGTAGAGGCTTACATGGATGACATTGTGGTGAAGAGCAAGAGCAAGGAAACCCTGATCCAAGATTTGGAAGAGACATTTCAGAACCTGCGCAGAATACAGCTTAAGTTGAACCCCGAGAAGTGCGTCTTTGGAGTTCCCTCCGGCAAGCTTCTCGGATTCTTTGTGTCACAGAGGGGGATTGAAGCCAACCCCGACAAGATTAAAGCCATTGAGCAGATAGAGGCCCCAAAGCGCGTCAAGGATGTCAGAAGGCGTGCAGGTTGTGTGGCTGCCCTCAGTAGGTTCATTTCAAAGTCTACAGAACGCGCCCTACCTTTCTTCAAAATCATGAAGAAGGCAGGTCCCATGAAGTGGACTCCGGAAGCGGAGGCAGCGCTGCAGGATTTGAAACGGTACCTGTCCTCCACTCCAATACTTGTCGCACCTAGACCACAGGAAAAGTTGTTGCTATACCTAGCGGCAACCAACCAGGTGGTTAGTGCTGCGTTAGTAGCGGAGAGGGAGTCCGACGAGGAGTCAGCACCACCGGCGAGCGAATCCAGCGACAAGCAGGGGGCTGCTCCGGCAAGCTCTGGCCCCGACAAGGACAACTCTGTGCAGGAACAGGAAGAGGTGCGGAAGAAGATGGTGCAGCGCCCAGTGTACTTCGTAAGTTCCCTTCTCCAAGGGGCTAGATCAAGATACTCTGGTGTGCAAAAGTTGCTTTTCGGCCTCCTCATGGCCTCGAGAAAGCTGCGCCATTACTTCCAAGCACATGAGATAACAGTGGTCACTCGCTTTCCGCTGAAGAGAATATTGCACAACCCGGAAGCAACAGGCAGGATCGTTGAGTGGGCACTGGAGCTGTCGAGCTTTGGACTCAAGTTTGAAAGTACTTCAACCATACAGAGCCGAGCTTTGGCAGAATTCATAGCTAAGTGGACCCCAACGCCCGATGAAGAAGTCCAAGAAACAAGTGTACCCGTACAAGAAGCAATAAGTGAATGGGTAATGTATTTTGACGATGCCTTCTCGCTGCAAGGCGCCGGTGCTGGCGTGGTACTCATTGCGCCCACAGGAGAGCACCTCAGATATGTTATCTAGATGCACTTTCCCAGGGAGCAAGCGACAAACAACACTGCTGAATATGAAGGCCTGCTTGCCGGCCTCAGGATCGCGGCCGAACTTGGGATCAGGAAGCTGATTGTGCGGGGAGATTCTCAGTTGGTGGTCCGGCAAGTCAACAAGAGCTATCAGAGCCCTTTGATAGAAGCTTATGTCGATGAAGTGAGGAAGCTTGAGGAACACTTTGAAGGTCTGCAGATGGAGCACGTCCCGAGAGCCCAGAACGAAATTGCGGATGGCCTTTCAAAGTGTGCTTCGATGAAGTTACCTGTGGAACCAGGGACCTTCTTGCTCAAGCTGACTCAACCATCCGTTACACCATCAATTGGGCAGTCCAAGAAGAGAAAGTTGGTCTCCGGCGACTACTTGCCGGCGGATCTTCCAGAAACCGCCGCCAAGATCCCCAAGATCAACGACCAGAACGCTGAGGAACGGTTTGCTCCTGCAGATCCTCGGGTCTGTACAGTTGAAGCAAGTGTTCCCGACAAGCCTCGCCCCGGCGAGCTTGCCGGGGGACCATCAGCTCCGGTAGAACCAGAGGTCCTTGCCGTAGAAGCTGAGGTTCCCGCAGCGGCCCTCGAGCCTTTAGTCCTTGCCGTCGAGCCTCAGGCTCCGGCATGGGCGCAGCAGATCGTCCGTTTTCTTCAAACTGGAGAACTTCCCGACGACCCAGAAGAAATAGAGAAGATAACCAGGCAGTCAAGTATGTACCAGTTCGTGGACAACGAGCTGTACAGAAGAAGACTCAATGGTATCAGGCTGAAGTGTATCTCCAGGGAAGATGGACAGAAGCTGTTGGCAGAAATACACGGAGGCATATGCGGCCACCACATTGGCGCAAGGGCGCTTGCCGGGAAAGCTTTCCGGCAAGGGTTCTTTTGGCAAGAAGCCCTCCAAGATGCAACTGCACTAGTAACCAAGTGTGAAGCGTGCCAGTTCCATGCGAAGCAGATTCACCAGCCAGCTCAAACTCTCCAAACAATCCCTTTGTCCTGGCCCTTCTCGGTCTGGGGGCTCGATATCCTCGGCCCGTTCCCCCGAGCCGTCGGGGGCTTTGAGTACTTGTACGTTGCAATCGACAAGTTCACAAAGTGGCCAGAAGTGGAGCCAGTGAGAAAGGTGACAGCACAGTCAGCAGTCAGGTTCTTCAGGTCGATTGTTTGCCGTTTCGGGATCCCTAACAGGATTATCACCGACAACGGTACACAATTCACTAGTCGCACCTTCATGCAGTACGTCCAAGACCTTGGCGCCAAGGTCTGTTTCGCTTCTGTTGCTCACCCGAGGAGCAACGGTCAAGCGGAGAGGGCCAATGCTGAAGTGCTGCGCGGACTCAAGACAAGGACCTTTGACAGGTTGCGCAAGTGCGGAAGAAATTGGATAGAAGAGCTACCGGCGGCCCTTTGGTCAATCAGAACGACACCAAGCCGAGCCACCGGACAGACACCCTTTGCTCTAGTCTATGGAGCAGAGGCAGTTCTCCCCACGGAACTCGTATACGGATCTCCTCGAGTGCTCGCTTATGACGAGCTCGAGCAAGAGCAACTGCGGCAAGATGATGCATTGCTCCTCGAGGAGGGACGTCTCCAGGCTGCTGTACGAGCTGCTCGATACCAGCAAGCCTTGCGCCGCTATCATAGCCGCAAGGTCAGGGCCAGGAGTCTCGAGGAAGGCGACCTTGTTCTTTGGCGTGTTCAGTCCGCCAAGAATTCCAACAAGTTGACGCCGAAGTGGGAAGGCCCTTATCGGGTGAGACAAGTTATGAGGCCCGGCGCTGTCCGCCTCGAGACCGAAGAAGGCTTACCGGTGAGCAACTCCTGTAACATAGAGCATCTTCGCAAGTTTCACCCATAAGGCGCGGTTGCCGTGACCCGCTCCGGCAACCACCTTTTGTACAAGCTTTGCCGCTGTTGCATGTAACCCTTTGTACAAAGCCGGGCGCAGACCCCGTGCATCAGTAAAGTTTTTGTGTTTTGCGCCGATTGCCTTTTGCATGCTTTTCTTTGCTATTTGCATGTTTTGTTTGGCATTTGGTGCAACACTCAAGTATCCGGTAAGCATTAGCACGCCGAAAGGCCATGTACTTGTTTCCCTCTTCTTTTTCTTTCCACTTAAGCAGAAGGAATGTTCCTCACGCACAAGTTTGCCGGGGGGGGGGG
>LR738712.1:408978916-409025124 GCA_902687465.1 Secale cereale
GTGGAGGAGGAACCAAGTGCTGTTCAAGAAAGAGAAGCCTTACCGGGAAGCAAGCAATATATGAAAGCTAAGTTATTAGAATTTGACCAGTTCAAATTTTAAATTTTTAGTTGACTTCCTTGAACATCCACACTTTGTATGGAAAACCTGTGCGCGGAGGAACCTACCCGTAGCTTGCCGCACCCTTATCTTGTTTCCGAGTTCGCTCAACGATTTAAGTGAGCTGCGACAAGTGTCGCGCCCTTGCTTCGTTTCCGAGTACGCTCAGCGAGCTAAGTGCGTTGCGACTAGCTGCGGCGAGGTTGCTTGCCGGTGAGACCTTGGCCAGCAGGCTGCTCAGGGTCCAGCGCTCAGCGCTCGCGGCAAGGGCCCCTTGCCGGCAAGCTCCCCGGGAGCGTAGGGTGAAAAACATACAAAGCAAAGGACTGAGACAAGGAAGATAACATTGCACTAATTGATCAAAATGAGATAAATATCTTACAAAAGATAACTTGTCGCAATGATTAACGAGTTCATAACACCCTATGCAGCAACGAAAAGAGATAAAGATAAAGGAGGCCTAGTCTACGCGGCCGCCCTCGATCCTGGAGATCTTAGCCACCTTGGCGATGATGTGGGCGACCTGCTCCTTCAGAGCCTCCATGTCCGCGTCAGCCGGCAAGCTGTGAAGAACGTTGGTGAGGTTTATGCCCGGATTGCGGTATACGATCTTCGTCAACACGCGCTCCAAGGTTCCAGTGCAGAGCAGGCGCGTCTCCTCGGCCAGTTGCGCGGGGATCTTCTTCCGCAGATCTGCAAGGGCTGGCGCGATTCCCCTGAAGAAGAGGCTGAGCTTGGCGCTGTGAGGGAGGTTTGGATCCGGGGAGTAGATGAGGTGCTCCAGCTTCAACGCCAGCAGCTCCTGGTCGATGTTGGACGCACAAGATACTAAGTCCTCGGTCCATACCTCAACGGTACGGCGGAAGAGCTCAGCCGCTTTGTTGGCGCTGTCCACTAAGGTCCGCTCCTTGCGGAGCTCATCCTTAAACTTGGTCTCCCGAGCCCGGGCAGCGTCGAGTGAATCCTTCAGTGTAGAGACCTTCAACTCCAAGTCCTCGATGGAGTCCTTGGCGGCCTTCAACTCGTCGCCCCTCTCAGAAAGACGCACCTGGAGTTCTGAATTGGTGTGGGCGTCCTTCTCACGCTCCGTGATGAGCGCGGCGACCTTCTCCGCGCTCACCTTCAGCGACTTCTCCAGCTGCGCGACCTTGGCGGCAAGCTCCTCCTTGGCGGTCTCCGCGGCATCCGCGGCGGCTTTCGCCTCCTTCAGTTCCCCGCCAAGGGCCTCCTCCCGAGCGGCAAGGTCCTCCTCGTGGGAGTCGAGGTTGACCTTCCGCTGGGCGAGTTCTCCTTCTCGCCGGGACAGCTCCACCCCGGCGAGCCGCTGCTGCTCTTCGGCCTCAGCTTTCTCCAGCACCCACTCCTGGTATTCGCCGGCGAGTCGCTCGCGCTCCTCCGCCACCTCGCGGAGAGCAGCCTGGTTGGCGGCGCGGAGCTCCGTCGCGCGCTTCTCCATCTCAGCAGCAGCTTCGGCGGCAAGGGCCTCCCGGGAAGCGAGCTTCGCCTGCCTGGCCCGGTAAAGGGCCAGAAGCTGGTGGAGAAGCTTCTCCTCCTCGGGCCCTTCGCTTCCGCCGGGCGCCTCGACGATCTTCAAGCCCGCGGAGGCGAGGACCTCCCAATCAAACGCCTCGCCCTCCGCGGGAGCTCGCGACGAAGAACCCCACGGCACCTGGATGAAGATGCCGTTGGGGGCCTTGAGGTAATAGCCGGCCCGCTCCTTTCCGGCGGAGGGGTCGGCGGCCGGCGCAGCACTTGATGCTCCCGCCGCCTCCGGGCCGGCGGTGCGGTCGCCGTCCCCCTCCCCGGCCGCTGCGTCCGCAGCCGGAGCGGTCTCCCGCGCAGCTGGCTCGGCGGCTCCCGCCGTGTCCTCGGCGATAGGGACGTCGCCGCCGCCGCCCTGCGCGCCCTCCTCCTCCTCGATGTTGATGACTTCCGTCTCCATGTGCTCGGGGGGAGGAGGATCTAGAAGAAGAAGAAGAAAAAGAAGTTCAAGCAAAAATCCAAAAAGAGACAACGCCAAGAAGACAAATGATAGAGCCTACCTTGGCGGACGTCATCAGCGGCGGGCTCCCTCGCCGGGGAGCTCTGCCTTGGCGGAGTGGCCGCCCTCGCCGGGCTGCTCGCCCTTGGCGGGGTACTCGCCCTTGGCGGAGTACCTGCCCTTGGCGGAGCGCTCTCCCTTTCCGGGGAGGCCGGCCTTGGCGGGGACGGCGGGGCCTGCGGTTCCTCGGGGGCGGTCTCCGGACGCTCCTGCCGCTGTGGCTCCACCTCTGCACAAGTCAAGACAAAATAATCAAGATGTTAGCGCAAGGACAGAAGCTCAAGCGCACTCGACAAATTGAAGTACAGAACCCAGACTTACGCTGGGGGCTGCGCTGGGGGCTGCTCCTCGGAGCAGCGCTCGGGTCCGGCAGACTTGGCTCCGGCGCGTCCCCAGTTGCCGCGGTGGGCGAGTCATCCGTGACCTCGACCATAGGCGCCTTGGCTTTCTTCGCCACGCGCTGAACCAAAGTCCTGAAATCAAAGCAACAAACAAAATTAGCATCAACAATAATCAAGACGAAACTTGAGAAGGTGTAAGATCTCGGATTCTTACTCCTGATCCTCCTCGTCGTCCTCGCTCAAGGCGGAGAAGTCATACTCCACCTGGGGCGCATCTGCACGAGGAGCGGAAGACGAAGATTCCCTCGGGCGCTTGGCGGTCCCTGGGGCTAGGGGCTGCGAAGACCCAGCCCCTGTGGTAGCCGGCGCCCGGGGAGCGGGCGGAGCCGCTGCTCCGCTCCGAGAAGACTCCTGCCTGCGGGGCGCCTCTACCGTGGCCTGCGCGCGGGCCGCCTCCGCCGCGGCTGGTGTGCCGGTCGCCCCCGGCGCAGCTTGGCTTCCCCGGGAAGCTTGAGCTGCCCGGCGAGCTGGTTGTTGCCGGGGCGCCTGCGCCCTCGCCCCCGTCGCCGCCCTGCGGAGACGCTTCGGTGGAGACCGCCTTGGGCTTGCCGGGGGCGGGGAGGTCTCCGACGAGGAGAGGTTGTCGGCGTAGAGCTCCGTAGATCCGTCGGAGTCCTCGGCGGCCTCGGCCTCCTCCTCCTCCTCCTCCCCGGCTAGCTTGCTGGGCCCAACGCCCTGCGCTGCGGCCTCTTTTCCTCTGGCGCCTCCGCTCCCTCCGGCGCCTCCGCTCCCCGCGGCGCCTCTGTTCCCTCCGGCAGCGCCACCCCTTGCCGCGGCCTCGGCCGCGATTCCGGGGATCCCGGAGTGCCTCAGAGAGGGGACCCCGGCGAGCGCGTCGGGTGGAAGTTGCAGCAGTCTGCGGATCTCCGCCTCCTCCGCCTGGCAGGACGCATCCGCAGCCTCTGCCTTGTCAGGCGTATATCCAAAATCTCCTGCCGCTGCGGCTGCAGCAGCCTCTTCAGCCCGAGAAGCCATGTATGCAAGCTCCTGGTCGGTGGTGTCCCGCGTGTGCTCCTTGATGTCATCCTTGTTCTTCGCCACCTCCACAAGGTTGTCGAAGAAGCTGAGGACGTCTATGGGCTTGGGTGGAATCCACGTGCGGTCCACGCCGTGCGAATCACACGCGGGCATCATGGCGCAAAGACGGTCCCGGACTGTGCTGTTGCAGAGGGGCACCACTCCCCGGGGAGGTCTGAACCACTCAGGGTGGGCCGGGTCATATTTGAAGAGTTCCCGGACCATCCCCTTCAGCTCCAGCGTCGTGAAGTTGAAGTTCAGCCCGGGGCGCAGCCTCATTATATCCGCTGCGCTGCCGTACTCCCAGGCCGGCCTTTTCCTGTCTTGGAGAGGGGCGATGCGGCGGCGGAGGAAGTCTGCACCTACTTCTGCAACGGACAGCCTTGCTACCCGAAGACGAAGAATCCGGATGAGGGCGATGTCGAGCTTGATGTCGTCCGAGTCTATCTCGCTCCAATCCCTGCCGCGCACGATGGGCGTTGTGCGCGGCGCGGTGAAGGGCTGTGGCTCGTCCTCAACGATCCAGCACCAGTCTGCACGCCACTCCTCCCACTTGCCGCGGAGCTCCCCCGGCAAGTACGACTCCTTCTTGTTCAGACGAAATACCCAAGAAATTCCCCCGGAGAGGGGGGCGCCGGCCTCTGCTCTAGGAGTGAAGAAGTGCCTAAACAGCGCTACGTTTGGGTGTATTCCTATGAAGTTTTCGCACATGTGTGCGAAAACCGCCATTGTGAGGATGGCGTTGGGGGTGAAATCAAGAAGGTGGAGGCCATAGGTGTGCATGATGTCACAGAAGAAATCAGAAAAAGGAGGGCAAAGACCGCAGTGGAAGAAGGCTGCGAAGAAATAGTACCCGCCGGGGTAGTTGTCCTTGGCGGCGGCCGGATAAGCTCGAGTGCGGGGGTGCGCCTTGGTTTCCTTGGCCCAGAACAAGTAGTACTTGTTCCAGAGCTCCCGCGCGCCGAGCCTCGGCGGGAAGACGAGGTTCCGCTTCCGGTACGCGGTAAGCTTCGCTGCTTGCTCCGACTTCTCCCTCTTGGCTTTCTCCGCCTTCGCCTTCTCGGTCTTCGGGGCCATGGCGGAGGCGGCGGAGGAAGGGGGGGAACGGCGGCGGCGGAGGTGTGGAGGCGGAGCGCAAAGGGGATTTCTGGAGGAAGAAGAAGATGCAATGAAAGCGCAAGGAGGGGAATCGCTCCTGCTTCCCCTGCTTTTATGGGGAAGTGGGGGGGCGTTTCGCTCTTTCCATTAAGAGAACGTGGGCACGTCCCATCCCACGACGCCGCAATCGACGCGTGCCGTTACGGGGGGATGCGGCGGATACGGAAGTGGATTCGGCGCGCCGTGGGCCGCGTGTGCCCGTGCACTGTTTTGGGCCTGGCCCAACAGCGCTCGGCACCGTGTGTGGCCCAGGCCCGGGGGCTCCTGTCGGTGTACTGAGGTAGGGGTACCTCAGTACCCCAACTTGTGCACGGGCAGTTGCAGCTTCCCGCGGCAGGGTTTACCACGCGCTCACCGGAGACCTTCCTGCTCCATATCAAACCATTCAAAAACAAAGTATGCAAGACAGAAGATCGAGACCCCGGCAAGTGGAGCTTGCCGGGAAGGCCGTACCAGGCTCAAGATTACCCCACTAGCACAAGGCCCTGGCAAGAGGAGCTTGCCAGGAAGACTAGAAGATTCCATCATAGAAGACACGCCTCGGCGCTATATGCGTCCCGGCGAGGGCCCGGGGAGCGGCAAGCTCCCGGGCCCGGCAAGATCAAGACCCCGGCAAGGTGCTTGCCGGGAGAGTTGCGCTGTGTGCCCGCGCTCCAGCTCATCGGCCCACGCGTCGCCCTGGGGCCTATCCAGGGACGCGTGGTGGATGGCTGTGCAGCCTGGGGGACACGGTGGCACTCCACGGTGGTGGATCCATCGCCGTGGCAGACGGAGACGCAAGGGCGGGAGCTTTTGGGGTCGACGGCGACGGGCATTAAATGCCCTTGTCCCCCACTGTCAAAGTAGGTAGCAACCACTGTTCGCGCACTGTAGCTCCACTGTTCCCGCACTGTTACAACTACCACCTCTTTTATGCTTTTACCCCTTTCTCCTACGTTGACACCTGTCGGTGACCCCTTGCACTATAAAAGGAGGCCCATGCACAACGTGGAGGGGGTTCGGAACCTAGATCACTCATACGCTCGGTGTAGCTGCTTCTTCAAGCTCCCGAGCTCTCCAACTCAATACACAACTAAGCAGGAGTAGGGTTTTACGCGTCTACCGCGGCCCGAACCTGGGTAAAACTGCCCGCGTGCTCGCTACGATCTGCTCTTCGTGCTCCCTCCGCCCTCGTACCGCACAGACAAGGGGCTCCGGTCCCATAGGTGTTCGTGGCGGACAGTTTCCCCCGACAACTTGCAAGGATATTATGAGCACACATAAAAAGTTTAGAGAAGAACCAAATATATTTCATATATAACCTTGATCATAAACTCACAATTCATCGGATCTCGACAAACACACCACAAAAAGACATTACATCAAATAGATCTCCTCGAAGACCGATGAGAACTTTGTACTGAGATCCAGAGAGAGAGAAGAAGCCATCTAGATACTAGCTATGGACCCGAAGGTCTGTGGTAAACTACTCACAACTCATGGTGAGGGCGATGATGATGATGATGAAGGACTTCGTGATGGATCCCCCTCCGGTGGAGCTCCGAAACAGGCT
This sequence comes from Secale cereale, assembly GCA_902687465.1. Lineage (NCBI taxonomy): Eukaryota > Viridiplantae > Streptophyta > Magnoliopsida > Poales > Poaceae > Secale > Secale cereale. Next base: position 408,985,185 of record LR738712.1, read on the forward strand.
CCAAGATGGGATCTCCACGGGAACAGAAGGTACGACAATGGAATTAGGGTTTTCTCTCTGTTCACGGAGTTCGGGGGTACGTGGACTTAGATAGGAAGAAGGAGGGCACTGGGGGACGCTCGAGGGGGCCACAAGGCAGGGGGCGCGCCCCCACCCTCGTGGGCCAGCCCTTCATCCCCTGACGTGGTTCTCAAGCTCCGCGTGCGTGATTTTCTCCAAAAATATCTCTCGCGAAGGTTTCATTCCGTTTGGACTCCGTTTGATATTATTTTTCTGCAAAACCCTGAAATAGGCAAAAAATAGCAATCTGGACTGGGCCTTTGGGTTAGTAGGTTAGTCCCAAAAATGATATAAAAGTGAATGATAAAGCCCATGAGACATCCAAGACTTCATAAATAATAGCATGGAACAATCAAACAATATAGATACGTTGGAGACGTATCAAGCATCCCCAAGCTTAATTCCTGCTCGTCCTCGAGTAGGTAAATGATAAAGAAAGAATTTTGATGTGGAATGCTAACCAATATAGTTTTTCAATGTAATTCTCTTAATTGTGGCATTAATATTCAGATCTGAAAGATTCAAGATAAAAGTCTATATCGACATAAGAAATAATAATACTTCAAGCAATACTAACAAATCAATCATGTTTTCTCAAAATACTATGGCTAAAGAAAGTTATCCCTACAAAATCATATGTGTTGGCTATGCTCCCTCGTTATCACACAAAATATTCATATCATGCACAACCCCGATTTCAGCCAAGCATTTGCTTTCGTACTCTATATTTTCAAACCTTTCAATTTTCACGCAATACATGAGCGTGAGCCATGGACATAGCACTATGGGTGGAATAGAGGTGGTTGTGGAGAAGAAAAAAAAGAGGGAGATAGTCTCACATCGACTAGGCGTATCAACGGGCTATGGAGATGCCCATCAATAGATATCAATGTGAGTGAGTAGGGATTGCCATCCAACGGATGCACTAGAGCTAAATATGAATGAAAGCTCAACAAAAGAAACTAATGGGTGTGCATCCAACTTGCTTGCTCACGAACACCTAGGGCATTTGAGGAAGCCCATCGTTGGAATATACAAGCCAAGTGCTATAATGAAAATTCCCACTAGTATATGAAGGTCACTAAACATGAGACTCTCTACAATGAAGATCATGGTGCTACTTTGAAGCACAAGTGTGGAAAAAGATAGTAGCAATTGTCCCTTTTTTCTTCTTCCCTTTTTTTGGGCCTTTTTTTTCTTTGGCCTTTCTTCTTTTTTCTTTTTTTCTTTTCCTTTTTTTTGCGGAGGGGCTTTATAGATTTAGCCTTTCCTCCCATGGGACAATGCTCTAATGATGATCATCACACTTTCATTACAACTCGATACTACAACAACAAAGTATGACTCTATATGAATGCCTCCGGCAGTGTACCGGTATGTGCAATGAAACAAGAGTGACATGTATAAAAATTATGCATGGTGGCCTTGCCACAAATACAATGTCAACTACATGATCATGCAATGCCAATATGATAATATGATGCGTGTCATATGAACGGAACTATGGAAAGTTGCATGCCAATATATCTCGGAATGGCTATGGAAATGCCATGATATGTAGGTATGGTGGCTGTTTTGAGGAACAATATGGTGGATGTTTTGAGGAATGATATATAGTGGGTTTATGGCACCGGCGAAAGTTGCGCGGTACAAGAGAGGCTAGCAATGGTGGAAGGGTGAGAGTGCGTATAATCCATGGACTCAACATTAGCCATAAGAACTCATATACTTATTGCAAAAATCTACGAGTCATAAAAACAAAGCAATCAACGCATGCTCCTAGGGGGGAGGTTGGTAGGAGTTAACCATCGCGCGCCCCCACCTCCACACAAAGGTTGGTACTCTACAAATACCTCATGCTCTAACTCCGTCACATAGCGGTTCACCATACGTGCATGATACGGGAATCACTAACCTTAACACAAGTATTACTCAATTTCATAATAACTCCACTAGCATGACTCTAATATCACTATCATCATGTCTCAAAACAATTATCAAGCATCCAACATCTCATCATATTCAATGCACTTAGTGTGAAAATATTTCTACATTGACATTGGATGTTTATCATGTGAAGACCAGTTTGTTTAGCCTAAACACATTACCATGATGTTTTAATAGACTCCCAAATAGATATAAGTGAAGCATGAGAGTTCAGAAATTTCTAGAAAATATTACCACCACCGTGCTCTAAAAGATATAAGTGAAGTACTAGAGCAAAAACTATTCAACTCAAAAGATATAAGTGAAGCACATAGGGTGTTCTAATAATTTATAGGACATATTTAACTCTCTCAAATAGGTGTGTCCATCAAGGATGATTGTGGCAAACTAACAAGAAAACACTCAAATTATACAAGACGCTCCAAGCAAAAAACATAACATGTTGCGAATAAAAATATAGCTCCAAGTATAGTTACCGATGGATGAAGACGAAAGAGGGGATGCCTTCCCGGGGCATCCCCAAGCTTAGGCTTTTGATTATCTTGAATTTACTTGGGGTGCCATGGGCATCCCCAAGCTTAGGCCTTTGCTACTCGTTGTTCCATAGTCCATCAAAGCAATACTCAAAACTTGAAAACTTCACAACACAAAACTTAGACAAAAATGCAGCAATGAATTCATTATTTGTTTATATTGGTGTTAAACCTACTGTATTCCAACTTCTCTATGGTTCATATCCTCTAATACTACCCCTAGATGAATCGGAATAAGCAAACAACACACGAAAAACAGAATCTGTCAAAAACAGAACAGTCTGTAGTAATCTGCAGGTTTCGCCTACTTCTGAAACTCCAAAAAATTCAAACTAAATTGTTAAATTTGCGGAATTTGTCTACCAATCATCTGCAAAAAGAATCAACTAAAAATCAAGCTCCAGTAAAATCTGAAGACCACTTTAGGCAGCGCTAACGATTTTGTTTTTCACAGCAAGATCACATAAACTTCACACAAGTCTTCCCAATGGTTCTACTTAGCACAAACACTAAACAAAACATGAAACCACATCAAATAAGAGGCTAGATGCAATACTTATTCCCTAAAAGCAACAAAAACAAAAAAACATAAAATTGGGTTACCTCCCAACAAGCGCTATCGTTTTACGCCCCTAGCTAGGCACGATACAAGATAAATCTAGGTATTGCCATCTTTGGAAGGCAATCCATAAGTGGCTCTCATGATATATTCATATGGTAATTTGATTTTTTTTCTAGGAAATTGTTCCACGCCTTTCCTGAACGGAAATTGGAATCTAATATTTCTTCCTTCATATCAATAATTGCACCAATCGTTCTAAGGAAAGGTCTACCAAGAATAATAGGACATGAATGATTGCAATCTATATCAAGAACGATGAAATCTACGGGCACATAATTCCTATTGGTAACAATAAGAACATCATTAATTATCCCATAGGTTTCTTAATAGTGGAATCTGCAAGATGCAAATTTAAAGAACAGTCATCAAGCTCATGGAACCCTAGCAAATCACACAAAGTTTTTGGGATAGTGGAGACACTAGGACCCAAATAACACAAAGCATAGCATTCATGATCTTTTATTTTTATTTTAATAGTAGGTTCCCACTCATCATAAAGCTTTCTAGGGATAGGAACTTCCAACTCAAGTTTTTCTTCATAAGATCGCATCAAAGCATCAACTATGTGTTTAGTGAAAGCTTTATTTTGACTATAAGCATGCCGATAATTTAGCACGGATTGCAACAAGGAAATACAATCAATCAAAGAGAAATTGTCATAATTGAATCCCTTGAAATCCAAAGTAGTGGGTTCATCACTATGCAAAGTTTTAATCTCTTCACCTCCACTTTTAGCAATTTTAGCATCATGATCTAAAAACTCCGAATCATTGGGACACCTTAAAGCAGAATCATCTCTAATCCTATTTTCATCAAGATTTATACTAGAAAACAAGGATCTAATAGGAGACACATCCATAACTTTTAGATCTTCATTTTTATTTTGATGCTCTTCCGGTTTAGCAGCCACCTTATTGATCAAGGTGGACTGTTTATCCGAAATTTGGGCAATTAAGTTCTTAAGATGAGCAAACTGAGATGTCAAGCCATAAAATTCCTTAGACATATCATCAAGGGCTTTATTCATATACTCCATAAACTTTTTCTGTTCTTTAAGCTCACTTCTGGAAAAGTCATTATGCTCAAATTGTATAGTCATAAAATGTCTAACATTGTTTTCAATCTCCTCCAGCCTCTTGAGGTGAGGGTCAGCACTAACAGAGAGAGACATAGTGACAAGCGAGCAAGCATCACACAAGCAAACAAGAAGCAATCGAATGATAAACACACGGCGGAAGAAGTGCAAATAAAACGGCAAGGGTGAAGTGGGGAAGAGGAAAACAAGAGGCAAATAAATGTAATGCGAAGGATAAGGGTTTGTGATAGGTACTTGATATATGACTTTTGCGTAAGCCTCCCCGGCAACGGCGCCAGAAATTCTTCTTGCTACCTCTTGAGCTTGCGTTGTATTCCCTCGAAGAAGAAAGGGAGATGCAGCACAGTAACGTAAGTATTTCCCTCAGTTTTTGAGAACCAAGGTATCAATCCAGTAGGAGACCACGCGCGAGTCCCTCGCACCTGCACAAACAAATAAGAACTTCGCAGCCAACATGATAAGGGGTTGTCAATCCCTTTACGGTCACTTACGAAAGTGAGATCTGATAAAGATGATAGTTTATATTTTTGGTATTTTTTGTTTGTAAGAACAACAAATAAAAGCAAGAAAAGTAAAGTAGATGTAGATTGATATGTTGAGAATAGACCCGGGGGCCATAGTTATCTCTAGTGGCTTCTCTCATGATAGCGATATTCTACGGCGGGTAAACAAATTACTGTCGAGCAATTGATAGAAAAGCGAATAATTATGAGACTATCTAGGCATGATCATTGTATATAGGCATCACGTCCGAGACAAGTAGACCGACTCCTGCCTGCATCTACTACTATTACTCCACACATCGACCGCTATCCAGCATGCATCTAGTGTATTGAGTTCATAAGAACAGAGTAACGCCTTAAGCAAGATGAAATGATGTAGAGGGATAAACTCAAGCAATATGATATAAACCCCATCTTTTTATCCTCGATGGCAACAATACAAAACGTGCCTTGCTGCCCCTACTGTCACTGCGAAAGGACACCGCAAGATTGAAACCAAAGCCAAGCACTTCTCCCATTGCAAGAACTATAGATTTAGTATGCCAAACCAAACCAATAATTCGAAGAGACTTGTAAGGATATTATGAGCACACATAAAAAGTTCAAAGAAGAACCAAATAGCTTTCATAAATAACCTTGATCATAAACTCACAATTCATGGGATCTCGACAGACACACCGCAAAAAGAGATTCCATCGAATAGATCTCCTCGAAGACCGATGAGAACTTTGTATTGAGATCCATAGAGAGAGAAGAAGCCACCTAGATACTTGCTATGGACCCGAAGGTCTGTGGTAAACTACTCACAACTCATGGTGAGGGCGATGATGATGATGATGATGAAGGACTCCGTGATGGATCCCCCTCCGGTGGAGCTCCAGAACAGGCTCCAAGATGGGATCTCCACGGGAATAGAAGGTACGACAGTGGAATTAGGGTTTTCTCTCTGTTCACGGAGTTTCTGATGTACGTGGACTTATATAGGAAGAAGGAGGGCACCAGGGGACGCTCGAGGGGGCCACGAGGCAGGGGCACGCCCTGGGAAGAGGGGCGCGCCCCCCACCCTCGTGGGCCAGCCCTCCGTCCCCTGACGTGGTTCTCAAGCTCCGCGTGCGTGATTTTCTCCAAAAATATCTCTCGCGAAGGTTTCATTCCGTTTGGATTCCGTTTGATATACTTTTTCTGCAAAACCCTGAAACTAGCAAAAAATAGCAATCTAGACTGGGCCTTTGGGTTAGTAGGTTAGTCCCAAAAATGATATAAAAGTGAATGATAAAGCCCATTAAACATCCAAGATTCATAAATAATAGCATGGAACAATAAAAAATTATAGATACGTTGGAGACGTATCAAACGCCACTTGGCCAAAGGGAGCATTCGTGGAGACGAACAAAATTTGACAGCAGGAGTGGTTTCATATCATTGAGCCCCGCGACACCAAGTGGGTGGCTGCACCTATATTCTGATCTAGACCCCCGGAGAGGCTAGCCTCTTGGACCGACAAGACTCCGGATTGGGGGTCTCAGGCGGAGGTGCTGGCGCTCCAAAGCCGCATCTCTGGTATGATATCCAAGAGCACCCAACTCACAAACGTGGTTCAGGTAATGCTCGCCCATCTAGTCCTTCCCTACCAACGCTGGGACTCCTATCTGTGGGAGCTCAATCCGGAAGGGTCCCGGCCCTTGAAGCACCTCATCGGCACTACACACGAAGACATCTGGAAGCACCTCTTCAAGGCCTAGAAGGGGTGGCCAGCGTAGACGGTGGACAGGGGCTTGAGTACTGCACTCACCGCATCAGAGGTAATTGAGATTTCTGCTGAATATATACTCCTTCCCTGCTTTAATTATAACAGGAGTTAGAGTATGTGCGTTCTATCCAGGCCTGGACGAAAAAGGCTGAGCGGATCAAGTGTCCGACTCCTCTACCAGAAGACCCTGAGACGCCTCGGATGACGGCGATGTTGGTCCCGTTGCCGTACAAAGCGCCGGCGAAGAAGGCCAAGAAGAAGGGCAAGGAGGTCAAGAGCGACCCCCGCCCTGCTGGCCCTACGGACACAAGGTCTGGGGAATGGCTCCCAACTCTCTCCCGAAGAAGAAGAGGAGGAGGAACAAGAAGAAGACTCCCCCGTCCTGGCAGAGGGAAGGAAAAGAGCGGCTCCTATTGATGTAGGCAAGGCCGTGCCAAGGTAGAAGCCGACTCTTCCTGTTAGTTTGTACTCATTGTCCGAACACAACTATCGGGTTCAGCCCAGGATCAAGCCCCTGGCCGAATCGTAAGTATTAAAACTACTTATATTCAGAGATTTTTCGTTTTCAGCATCTAATATTCATTTTACCTTTATATAGCCCTCCGCATGACATCCCCATGGCTTCACTGTCCTCGGGGAATTCTCTATTGTCCGGAGAGACGAAGAGCGATACGCCTCCACGGGGCTCGTCGCCCACCGTAGGGGATACCGACGTATTTTCTCTACAAACTCCCCCTGTTCCAGTAGGTGAGAGTGGGGCAGATGAAAGGGTGGCCAGGACAATCCCTCGGCCGTGGTCGACCAGGGTGAGCGATCGCCATGGTGACCGAAGACGGGGGCCCGAACAATCCGGGGCCCCACCGAACACTATTCCGGAGTCCAGTGTGGCTCCGGAATCAATAGACCAGCCCCCTGTAATGGGGGAGGGAGCAACTGCTCCAACGGCGCCTGCCATCAATTCGGAGGCGCCGAATACTCTGGAGGGAGCACTTCAAAGTGCTTCCATCATAGAAGAACACCGCACTCTGATGAGTGCAGTCATGGGAAAGATTTAGTCCTTCAAAGGCGGACTGAATGAAGCTTTCAACAGCCTACTAACATGCTTTGAGGTATGCGATGTAATGTTATTTAAAGAGAACTTTTTTAGACAGTAGCCCCTAATGCTTTGTTGATTCAGAACAGAATCAGACGAAGCATCCATGTTGTAGCATATGATAGAGCTGAACTGTATTTTGTGCTTGAACAGGCTTCCTTAGTGGCGGCGACTGCCCAAGCCATAGAAGTTTCCGAGTTAAATCAGAAGCTTAAAATAGCTGATGAAGATCTCGACTACGTCAACAAGCGTTTTGATGAAACACAAGGTTTGCGGGTTTAGGAAATCTAAATTTTAACATACTATATGTGTGAACATGAGCTAACATGTGTTATATGTTTTTGTAAAATAGGTGACGCAGCTGCGGTCGAGGCTATGAAGTGCGAGCTTCCGGGGGCCAAGGAAGAGGCCAGCGCGAGCAAGGCAGCTGTTGATAAAGAGGCTGCCGACCTGGAGGCCGAGAAGGCCTTGCGTCAACATCACAAGGCTCGGGTGACCGAAGTCGAGGTCGAGCTGCAAGATGCAATTCGCAAATGCGATGCATTGGAGCAAGCGAATTCGGAACAAGCATCCGAACTCACTGCGGCAGTTAATGCTGCCAAGGAGGCGCAGACTGAATCGAGCAGTGCTCAGGAAGAGAGAAAACAAGCTTGTCAAATAGGAGTTGGTAAGGTTTTTCTCTTGCAGAGCATCTTCGGAGGTCAGAGGTATCTTGGGCTGACACGATTGTGGAGCTCTCTAGGTGAGTTAGCGAATCTCCCGAGGAGCATCGCCGACGCCGCCCAATATTTCCGAGCTTAGGAGGGGAACAACACAGAGAAGCTATTTTGGTCGCAGTTCCTTGTGCCAAACCATTCGGTGCCCCTCAATGACCAGATGAAGCAGCTGGTCGAGCTGCACAATAGGGCGGGTACGACCATGAAGGACTTGATAGTCCGGCTATGGCCCGCTGATCCAATCCCATGTAGTTACTTCAGATTGGTGAAGAAGCTCATCGAAGCGAGTCCGTGGGTCGACGCTATTAAGCGCTTGGCCTGCATAGAGAGTGCTCGGATGGCCTTTGCCCGCGTGAAGGTGCATTGGGCAAAGATGAAGGTCGTGGAAATAGCCACTGCTGGCCCTCCATAAGGCAAGGATCATCGCAAACCGGAAAGGTACTTTGACGACGTCCTAGAAGCAGCCCGCCTTGTAGAGGGCCAGTGCTCAAAGGATATCATCTTTGAGTGATTGTATTCCGGTTGTAAGGACTAAGCCTATGTGATGATTTATATAAATTTTGCGCTTCTATGTTTATCAGCGACTTTTTCCTCCTGTGCGGCTGTTTATTTAAATTTGAAAGTTTATAGTCGTCGGCTTCAGCCCCCATGTAAATATTACAGGGGTGTTCGGTTAATACGCATGAGCACACTTTATCCAGTGTCTTGGTCCGTATAGGAGGTGTATGCGGAGCGAACCAGGCAACCAGACTATGCGGCTTTATTGCTTTCACTTAGCCATAGGAGCTTGACTAGTGGGGCTAAGTACTAGCCCCTGGTGCGTAAAAGGCTTTTCAAACTATAGTGCCTGCTTGACGCGGCTGGGAGAAAACCAGCCCCTTGTATAACACAAAGTGTATCGCTATCGATCATTGTATAACACTAGGTCACCTGATCGCTTGACCGGCTCTCGCCTCATCATGACAGTCAGTTTTTGGCTTTCTCTACTGAGGTACTTGACCGGACGATCCAGAAGTACAATCGCAGTAGTTCTCCCTTTACTACCTTAGCCGAACAATGCGGAACGTAAGGTGGCAAGCACAGGATCCAGGCAACCCAACTATAGACCAAGGACATGATTCATAGCCAATGCATATAATGGAATATCCGGGACGCAAAACAGTTCCCTATAGGTGTTCGGACTTTTGGATGCGTGTCAGGCTGAATACAGCCCCTGGTTTTAAGTCCAGGTAGTAAGGCATGTGCGATGATCTGACCTGGGGGTGGAGAATACAGGTGGTAAAAATAGAAAAACTACAAGCGAATTGGAACCAAACTGCTTCTTTTATATCCCGTTTAATATGACGAGTCGTGAGGTTACAGATAATGCTGATAACAACCTCGGGCATTTGACATGCCAAAAAGTAAAAGAGAAAAAAGAGAAAAGGTTTATACAGAGCCTGAATCTAAAAGAAAGAAATTTCAACACGTGGCCTTGCTGCACGTCTAGGCCTTTTTCTCCTTGGTAATATGTCCTTGAGAAGGGGATTTAAAATGGCTGCCTGTAAAAAAGAAAAGAAAAAGGCAGGATTCGATAAAAGAATATCCTGCATGGCCGGAAATAATGTAGGTTCTTCTGAAAAAGAAGATGTATTTGAGAGTCCGAATAGGGCCTAGCTGGACTATGGACTATTTATATGGTGTGTGCCCCTAGCACCTCCCAAGGTATTTTAAGGGAATAATTGTGTACATGAGGTACGTATGCTACCACCTTATGAGGTGGTCGACAGGGGCACAACTGCTAATGGAGCTCAGGTTCTTTTGAGCTACCGCATTGTAGTGCGGGCCGGACAGGTTTAGCCGTGCCTGTGGTCTTGACGACTGATGAACTATTCGGCCTAAATAGGCCGCTTTGAACCTCGGTCACTAGGGCTGCAGTGTCTTCCTCCGTACGGAGGGAGCGCTCCAGTCCAGGCATTTTGAGCTTAAAGTAGGCGTGATGCGGGACCGCATTGAAGCAGGTGAAGGACGTTTGTCCAAGTAGTGCGTGATAGCCACTTCGGAACGGAGCAATGTCGAAGATTAACTCTTCGCTTCGGAAGTTATTGGGGGAGCCGAACACCACTTCCAATGTTAATGAGCCCGTGCAGCGGGCTTCTACACCTGGCATCATGATGTCTACTACTCAACCTTCTTCTTGTAGACATTGTTGGGCCTCCAAGTGCAGAGGTTTGTAGGACAGTAGCAAATTTCCCTCAAGTGGATGACCTAAGGTTTATCAATCCGTGGGAGGCGTAGGATGAAGATGGTCTCTCTCTAACAACCCTGCAACCAAATAACAAAGAGTCTCTTGTATCCCCAACACACCCAATACAATGGAAAATTGTATAAGTGCACATGTTCGGTGAAGAGATGGTGATACAAGTGCAATATTGATGGTAGATATAGGTTTTTGTAATCTGAAATTATAAAAACAGCAAGGTAACTAATGATAAAAGTGAGCACGAATGGTATTGCAATGCTTTGAAACAAGGCCTAGGGTTCATACTTTCACTAGTGGAAGTTCTCTCAACAATAATAACATAACAGGATCATATAACTATCCCTCGACATGCAACAAAGAGTCACTCCAAAGTCACTAATAGTGGAGAACAAACGAAGTTATTCTTTCTGATCGATCTATTCAAGAGTCAGTAGTAAAATAACATGAAGCTATTCTTTCCGTTTGATCTATCCTAGAGTTCATACTAGAATAACATCTTAAGACACACATCAACCAAAACCCTAATGTCACCTAGATACTCCATTGTCACCTCAAGTATCCGTGGGTGAACTACTCCCTCCTCGTCATGGAGAGCGCCGGGATGATGAAGATGGCCACCGGTGATGGATCCCCCCTCCGGCAGGGTGCCGGAACAGGGCCCCGATTGGTTTTTGGTGGCTACAAAGGCTTGCAGCAGCGGAACTCCCGATCTAGGTTTCTTTTCAGGGGTTTCTGTATTTATAGGATTTTTTGACGTCGGTCTCACGTCAGGGGGGTCTCCGAGTCGTCCACGAGATAGGGGGACAGGCCCAGGGGGTAGGGCGCGCCCTCCACCCTCGTGGATGGCTCGGGACTCTTCTGGCCCAACTCTCTTACTCTGGGGGCTTCTTTTGGTCCATAAAAAATCATCCAAAATTGGCACGTCAATTGGACTCTGTTTGGTATTCCTTTTCTGTAAAACTCAAAAACAAGGAAAAAACTGAAACTGGCACTGGGCTATAGGTTAATAGGTTAGTCCCAAAAATCATATAAAATAGCATTTAAATGCATATAAAACATCCAAGATGGATAATATAATAGCATGGAACAATCAAAAAATATAGTTACGTTGGAGACGTATCAAGCATCCCCAATCTTAATTCCTGCTCGTCCTCGAGTAGGTAAATGATAAAAACAGAATTATTGATGTGGAATGCTACCTAACATAATTATCAATGTAATTTTCTTTATTGTGGCATGAATGTTCAGATCCAAAAGATTCAAGACAAAAGTTTAATATCGACATAAAAATAATAATACTCCAAGCATACTAACAAAGTAATCATGTCTTCTCAAAATAACATGGCCATAGAAAGTTCATCCCTACAAAATCATATATTTGGCTATGCTCCATCTTCGTCACACAAAATATTCAAATCATGCACAACCCCGGTTTCAGCCAAGCAATTGTTTCATACTTTAGTATTCTCAAACTTTTTCAACTTTTACATGAGCGTGAGCCATGGATATAGCACTATTGGTGGAATAGAGTGGTGGTTGTGGAGAAGGCAAAAAGGAGGGAGATTGTCTCAAATTAACTAGGCGTATTAATGGGCTATGGAGATGCCCATCAATAGATATCAATGTGAGTGAGTAGGGATTGCCATGCAATGGATGCACCAGAGCTATAAATGTATGAAAGCTCAACTAGAGAAACTAAGTGGGTGTGCATCCAACTCGCTTGCTCACGAAGACATAGGGCATTTTGAGGAAGCCCATCATTGGAATATACAAGCCAAGTTCTATAATGAAAATTCCCACTAGTATACGAAAGTGACAAAACAAGAGACTCTCTATCATGAAGATCATGGTGCTACTTTGAAGCACAAGTGTGGAAAAAGGATAGTAGCATTGCCCCTTCTCTATTTTTCTTTCATTTTTTTGTTTTTTGTTTTTTTGGGCCTTATCTTTTTTTGGCCTATTTTTTTTCATCCGGAGTCTCATCCCGACTTGTAGGGGAATCATAGTCTCCATAATACTTTCCTCATTGGGACAATGCTCTAATAATGAAGATCATCACACTTTTATTTACTTACAACTCAAGAATTACAACTCGATACTTAGAACAAACTATGAATCTACGTGAATGCCTCCGGCGGTGTACCGGGATGTGCAAGGAATCAAGAGTGACTGATACGTCTCCAACGTATCTATAATTTTTGATTGTTCCATGCTATTATATATACTGTTTTGGATGTTTAATGGGCTTTATTATACACTTTTATATTATTTTTGGACTATCCTACTAACCCAAGGCGCAGTGCAAATTGCTGTTTTTTTGCCTACTTCAGAGTTTCGTAGAAAAGGGATATCAAACAGAGTCCAAACAGAATGAAACCTTCGGGAGAGTTATTTTTTGGAACCGTATCTACCTAGAAGACTTGGAGTACACGTGAGGGAACAAGAGAGGTGGCCACGAGGGTCCAGGGCGCGCCCCCTCCCCCTAGGCGCGCCCCCACCCTCGTGGGCCCCCTCTGTCCATACACCCTGAAAACATCTAGGCAACAGAGAAAACCCTAATTCCACCGCCGCAACCTTATGTTCCCGTGAGATCCCATATTGGGGCCAGTTCCGGAGCTCCGCCGGAGGGGGGATCTACCATGGAGTGCTTCTACATCAACACCATAGCCTCACCAATGAGTTGTGAGTAGTTTACCATAGACCTTCGGGTCCATAGTTATTAGATAGATGGCTTCTTCTCTCTTTTTGGATCTCAATACAAAGTTCTCCTCGGTCTTCGAGGAGATCTATTCGATGTAATCTTTTTGCGGTGTGGGTGTAGAGATCCGATGAATTGTGTGTTTATGATCAAGATTATCTATGAACAATATTTGATTCTTTTCTGAAATCTTTTATGTATGATTATAATATCCTTGCAAGTCTCTTCGAATTATCGGTTTGGTTTAGCCTACTAGATCTATAGTTCTTGCAATGCGAGAAGTGCTTGGCTTTGGGTTCAATCTTGCGGTGTCCTTTCCCAGTGACAGCAGGGGCAGCAAGGCACATATTGTATTGTTGTCGTCGAGGATAAAAAGATGGGGTTTATATCATATTGCTTGAGTTTATCCCTCTACATCATGTCATCTTGCTTAAAGCATTACTCGGTTCTTATGAACTTCATACTCTATATGCATGTTGGATAGCTGTCAATGTGTGGAGTAATAGTAGTAGATGCAGAATCGTTTCGGTCTACTTGTCACGGACGTGATGCCTATATATAATGATCATGCCTAGATATTCTCATAACTATGCGCTTTTCTATCAATTGCTCGACAGTAATTTGTTCACCCACCGTAGAATTCTGCTATCATGAGAGAATCCACTAGTGAAACCTATGGCCCCCGGGTCTATTCTCAACATATTAATCTTTCATCTACTTTACTTTGCTTTATTTACTTTCTATTCTTATACCAAAAATACCAAAAATATTATACTATCCTATCTATCAGATCTCGCTTTCGTAAGTAATCGTAAAGGGATTGACAACCCCTTATCGCATTGGCTGCGAAGTTCTTATTTGTTTGTGCAGGTGCGAGGGACTCACGCATGGTCACCTACTAGATTGATAACTTGGTTCTCAAAAACTGAGGGAAATACTTACGCTACTGTGCTGTATCACCCTTTCCTCTTCGAGGGAATACAACGCAAGCTCGAGAAGTAGCAAGAAGAATTTCTAGCACCGTTGCCGGGGAGGCTTACACAAAAGTCATATACTAAGTACCTATCACAAACCCTTATACTTCACATTACATTATTTGCCTCTCGTTTTCCTCTCCCCCACTTCACCCTTGCCGTTTTATTCGCCCTTCTTTTTCCGTGTGTTTACCGTTCGCTTTGCCTTGCCATCATGGCTAGTACGCCTATCATTATCAATACTCTCGATAGTGAGGTTCTTAATTTCAAACAAAGGGAGGAGGAAAATCTAAAATATGCCTGGTATAGAATTTGCAATGCTCAAAATAGATCTACTAGGAAGCTTTCCACTTCCATGCTTCTTCGCAATTTTTATATTGGTATAACTCCGTGGAACAGGCTTATTCTTGATACCATTACCGGAGGAAATTTCTTGGGTAGTCATACTCTCGATTCCTATAATGCTTTGATAGAGTTGTTCGGGCAACACTCTACCCCGGAGGAGACACAAGTTTTTTATAAGATTTGCGAAGTAACAATTTTTTTTACAAAAGTCTCTTGAACCTCTTACGAGTATTGGCGGAAATTTACATCGCATGAATATGTTGATCACCCTTTGAAATAAGCCATTGGATTCTTTAGATTTGAAAATTTATGAATATGAAGGAAAACAAGAACCTCCCGGATTTGAGCGTGATCCCGCTAACAGAAAAAACCCGAAGATGGCAATAATTAGATCTATTCTTGTATCGTGCCTAGCTTGGGGCGTTAAACGATAGCGCTTGTTGGGAGGCAACCCAATTTTATATTATTTGTTTTAGCTTCTGTTTAGGAATAAATATTGCATCTAGCTTCTGTTTAGATGTGGTTTTGTGTTTTAATTAGTGTTTGTGCCAAGTAGAACCTTTGGGAAGACTTGTGTGAAGTTTATACGGTTATGCAGTAAAAAACAGAAACTTTAGTGCTCACGAGTTTTGTTGTAATTTTTTACTTGAGAGTGCTATTTAGTTGATTCTTTTTGCAGAAGATTAATAGACAAATTCGTCACGTTTACTCATTTATTTAATTTTTTGGAGTTACAGAAGTATTCGAAAGTTACAGATTATTACAGACTGTTCTGTTTTTGACAGATTCTGTTTTTTGTGTGTTGTTTGCTTATTTTGATGAATCTATGAGTAGTATCGGGGGGTATGAATCATGGAGAAGTTGGAATACAGTAGGTTTAACACCAATATAAACAAAGAATGAGTTCATTACAATACCTTTGAGTGGTGGTTTGTTTTCTTATACTAACTGAACTCACGAGATTTTTGGCTAAGTTTTGTGTTGTGAAGTTTTCAAGTTTTGAGTATGGCTTTGATGGACTATGGAACAAAGAGTGGCAAGAGCCTAAGCTTGGGGATTCCCAAGGCACCCTAAGGTAAAATTCAAGGACAACCAAAAGCCTAAGCTTGGGGATGCCCCGGGAAGGCATCCCCTCTTTCATCTTCATCTATCGGTAACTATACTCGGGACTATATTTTTATTTACCACATGATATGTGTTTTGCTTGGAGCGTCATGTATGATTTGAGTCTTTGCTTTTTAGTTTGCCACAATCATCCTTGCTGGACACACCTTTTTAGAGAGATAAATACGGTTTAGAATTTATTAGAATACTTTATGTTCTTCACTTATATCTTTTGAGCTAGATAGTTTTGCTATAGTGCTTCACTTATATCTTTTAGAGCACGGTGGTGGTTTTATTTTGTAGAAATTGATGATCTCCCATGCTTAACTTATGATAGGCATCCAAGATGAGTATAGTAAAAACTTTCATATAAATTGAATTGAATATTATGAGAAGTTTGATACTTGATGATTGTTTTGAGATATGAGGATGTTGATATTATAGTCATGCTAGTGGATTAATTTTGAATTTGAGAAATACTTGTGTTAAAGTTTGTGATTCCCGTAGCATGCACGTATGGTGAAACGCTATGTGACGAAGTTAGAGCATGAGGTATTTATTGAGTGTCATCCTTTGTGTCGAGGTCGGAATCGCGCGATGGTTAACTCCTACCAACCCTTCCCCTAGGAGCATGCGTTGAATACTTTGTTTTGATGACTCGTAGATATTTTCAATAAGTATATGAGTTCTTTATGACTAATGTCGAGTCCATGGATTATACGCACTCTCACCCTTCAACCTTTGCTAACCTCTCTTGTACCGCGCAACTTTCGCCGGTACCATACACCTTCCTAAAAACAACCAACATACCTACCTATCATGGCATTTCCATAGCCATTCCGAGATATATTGCCATGCAACTTTCCACCGTTCCGTTCATATGACATGCTTCATCATCATTCACATAGAGTCATATTTTGTTCTAGCTTCGAGTTGTAATCTTTGAGTTGCGAGTCAATAAAAGTGTGATGATCTTCATTATTAGATCATTTTCCCATGTGAGGAAAGGCCAAAAAAAAGAGATGGCCCAAAAAAATATAGAGAGGGGCTAAAAAAAAGAGAAAGCCCCTCCAAAAAATACGAGAGAAAAGAGAGAAGGGACAATGCTACTATCATTTTCCACACTTGTGCTTCAAAGTAGCACCATGATCTTCATGATAGAGAGTCTCTTGTTTTGTCACATTCATATAGTAGTGGGAATTTTTCATTATAGAACTTGGCTTGTATATTCCAATGATGGGCTTCCTCAAATGCCATAGGTCTTCATGAGCAAGCAAGTTGGATGCACACCCACTTAGTTTCTTTCGATGAGCTTTCATACACTTATAGCTCTAGTGCATCCGTTGCATGGCAATCCCTACTCACTCACATTAATATCTATTGATGGGCATCTCCATAGCCCATTGATACGCGTAGTTGATGTTAGACTATCTTCCTCCTTTTTTTCTTCTCCACAACCACCACTCTGTTCCACCTATGGTGCTATATCCATGGCTCACGCTCATGTATTGCGTGAAAGTTGAATGGTTTGAAAATTTTGAGTATGAAAACAATTGCTTGGCTGAAAATAGGGTTGTGCATGATATGAATATTTTTTGTGATGAAGAGGGAGCATAGCCAGACTATATGATTTTGTAGGGATAACTTTCTTTGGCCTTGTTATTTTAAGAAGACATGATTGCTTTGTTAGTATGCTTGAAGTCTTATTATTCTTATGTCAATATAGGCTTTTGTCTTGAATCTTTCGACTCTGAACATTCATGCCACAATAAAGAAATTACATTGAGAATTATGTTGGTTAGCATTCCACATCAAAAATCTGTTTTTATCATTTTCCTACTCGAGGACGAGCAGGAATTAAGCTTGGGGATGCTTGATACGTCTCCATCGTATCTATAATTTTTGATTGTTCCATGCTATTATATATTCTGTTTTGGATGTTTAATGGGCTTTATTATACACTTTTATATTATTTTTGGGACTAACGTACTAACCCAAGGCCGAGTGCAAATTGCTGTTTTTTTTTTGCCTATTTCGGAGTTTCGGAGAAACGGGATATCAAACGGAGTCCAAACGGAATGAAACCTTCGGGAGAGTTATTTTTGGAACCGTATCTACCCAGAAGACTTGGAGTACACGCGAGGGAACAAGAAAGGTGGCCACGAGGGTCCAGGGCACGGCCCCCACCCTCATGGGCCCCCTCTGGCTCTCCCGATGCCCTCCTTCCTCCTATATATATCCATATACCCTGAAACCATCGAGGCAACAGAGAAAACCCTAATTCCACCGCCGCAACCTACTGTTCCCATGAGATCCCATCTTGAGGCCTGTTCCGGAGCTCCGCCGGAGGGGGGTCTACCACGGAGGGCTTCTACATCAACACCATAGCCTCACCAATGAGTTGTGAGTAGTTTACCACACACCTTCAGGTCCATAGTTATTAGCTAGATGGCTTCTTCTCTCTTTTTGGATCGCAATACAAAGTTCTCCTTGGTCTTTGAGGAGATCTATTCGATGTAATCTTTTCTGAAATCTTTTATGTATGATTATAATACCCTTGCAAGTCTCTTCGTATTATCGGTTTGGTTTGGCCTACTAGATCTATAGTTCTTTTAATGGGAGAAGTGCTTGGCTTTGGGTTCAATCTTGCGGTGTACTTTCCCAGTGACAACAGGGGCAGCAAGGCACGAATTGTACTGTTGCCATCGAGGATAAAAAGATGGGGTTTATATCATATTGCTTGAGTTTATCCCTCTCCATCATGTCATCTTGCTTAAAGCATTACTCTGTTCTTATGAACTTAATACTCTAGATGCATGCTAGATAGCGGCCAATGTGTGGAGTAATAGTAGTAGATGCAGAATTGTTTCGGTCTACTTGTCACGGACGTGATGCCCATATATAATGATCATGCCTAGATATTCTCATAACTATGCGCTTTTCTATCAATTGCTCGACAGTAATTTGTTCACCCACCGTAGAATTCTGCTATCATAAGAGAAGCCACTAGTGAAACATATGCCCCCCGAATATTTTCTCAACATATTAATCCTTCATCTACTTTACTTTGCTTTATTTACTTTCTGTTCTTATACCAAAAATACCAAAAATGTCATACTATCCTATCTATCAGATCTCGCTTTCATAAGTGACCGTAAAAGGGATTGACAACCCCCTATCGCGTTGGCTGCGAAGTTCTTATTTGTTTGTGCAGGTGCGAGGGACTCACGCATGGTCTCCTACTGGATTGATACCTTGGTTCTCAAAAACTGAGGGAAATACTTACGCTACTGTGCTGCATCACCCTTACCTCTTCGAGGGAATACAACGCAAGCTCGAGAAGTAGCAGTGACATGTATGAAAGAATTATGAATGGTGGCTTTGCCACAAATACTATGTCAACTACATGATCATGCAAAGCAATATGACAATGATGAAGCGTGTCATAATGAACGGAACGGTGGAAAGTTGCATGGAAATATATCTCGGAATGGCTATGGAAATACCATAATAAGTAGGTATGGTGGCTGCTTTGAGGAAGATATATGGTGGGTGTATGGTACCGGCGAAAGTTGCATGGCACAAGAGAAGCTAGCAATGGTGGAAGGGTGAGAGTGAGTATAATCCATGGACACAACATTATTCATAAAGAACTCACATACTTATTGCAGAATCTACAGGTCATCAAAACCAAGCACTACACGCATGCTCCTAGGGGAAGGGTTGGTAGGAGTTAACCATCGCGCAGTCCCTACCTCCACACAAAGGAAGACAATCAAAGAAATACCTCATGCTTCAAATTTGTTACACAACGGTTACCATACGTGCATGCTACAGGACTTGCAAACCTCGACACAAGTATTTATCAAATTCACATTTACTCTACTAGCACGACTCTAATATCACTATCCTCATATCTCAAAACAACCATCAAGCATCAAACTTCTCATAGTATTCTACGTACTTTATATGTAAGTTCTTATTATATCCCTCTTGGATGCCCATCATATTAGGACTAAATTCATAACCCAAGAAAATTACCATGTTGTTTAAGACTCTCAAAATAATATAAGTGAAGCATTATAGTTCATCAATTTCTTCAAAATAAAACCTCCGCCGTGCTCTAAAAGATATAAGTGAAGCACTAGAGAAAATGACAAACTACTCCAAAAGATATAAGTGAAGATCAATGAGGACTTGAATAATTATGTAACTATGTGAAGACTCTCTAACATTTAAGAATTTCATATCTTGGGATATTATTTAAACAACAAGCAAAACAAAATAAAATAAATTGACGCACCAAGCAAAATACATATCATGTGGTGAATAAAAATATAGCCTCAAGTAAAGTTACCTTTAGACGAAGACGAAAGAGGGGATGTCTTCCCGGGGCATCCCAAGCTTAGGCTTTTGGTTGTCCTTGAATTTTACCTTGGGGTGCCTTAGGCATCCCCAAGCTTAGGCTCTTGCCACTCCTTATTCCATATTCCATCGAATCTTTGCCCAAAACTTGAAAACTTCACAACACAAAATTGAACAGAAAACTCGTAAGGTCCGTTAGTATAAGAAAATAAAACAACCACTTAGGTATTGTTGTGAACTCATTCCAAATTCATATTGGTGTTATATATACTGTATTACAACTTCTCTATGGTTCATACCCTCCGATACTACTCATAGATTCATCAAAATAAGCAAACAACACAACGGAAACAGAATCTGTCAAAAACAGAACAGTCTGTAGCAATCTGTAACTTTCAAATACTCCTGTAACTCAAAAAATTCTGAAATAACATGGTGGACGTGAGGAATTTGTCTATTAATCGTCTGCAAAAAGAATCAACTTAGAATCACTCTTCTGTAAAAAATTCCAGCTAATCTCGTGAGCGCAAAGTTTTTGCTTTTTACAGCAAGATCACATTAACTTTCACCCAAGTCTTCCCAAAGGTTCTACTTGGCACTTTATTGAAATAAAAGCTATAAAACATGATTACTATAGTATCTTAATCATGTGGACACACAAAAACAGTAAGGGTAAATAATGGATTGTCTCCCAACAAGCGCTTTTCTTTAATGACTTTTAGCTAGGCATGACGATTTCAATGATGCTCACATAAAAGATAAAAAGTGAAACATAAAGAGAGCATCATGAAGAATATGATTAACACATTTAAGCCTAACCCACTTCCTATGCATAGGGATTTTGTGAGAAAACGATTTATGGGAGCAAGAATCAACTAGCATAGGAAGGGAAAACGAGCATAACTTCAAGATTATAAGCACATAGAGAGGAAACTTGATATTATTGCAACTCCTACAACCATATATTCCTCCCTCATAATAATTTTCAGTAGCATCATGAATGAGTTCAACAATATAACCATCACATAAAGCATTCTTTTCATGATCCCCAAGCATATAAATTTTATTACTCTCCACATAAGAGAATTTCTTCTCATGAATAGTAGTGGGAGCAAACTCAACAAAATAATTATCATGTGAGGCATAATCCAATTGAAAACTAAAATCATGAGGACACGTTTCATGGTTATCATTATTGTTAATAGCATACAAGTCATCACAATAATCATCATAAGTAGCAACTTTGTCCTCATAATCAATTGGAACCTCTTCCGAAATAGTGGATTCATCAGTAAATAAAGCCATGACCTCTCCAAATCCACTTTCATAAATATTGCAATCATCATAAATAGGAGGCATGCTATCACCATAATAAATTTGCTCATCAAAACTTGGGAGACTAAAAATATCATCTTCATTAAACATAGTATCCCCAAGCTTGGGACAATCATTAATTGTAGTAAATAAATTCTCAAACATGTCATTCTCATCAAACATAGGATCCCCAAGCTTGGGCCTTTGCATATCATTAGCATCATGGATATTCAAAGGATTCACACTAACAACATTGCAATCATGCTCGTCATTCAAGTATTTAGTGCCAAACATTTTAATGCATTCTTATTCTAGAACTCCGGCACAATTTTCATTTCCATCATTTTCACGAAAGATATTAAAAAGATGAAGCATATGAGGCAACCTCAATTACATTTTTTTGTAGTTTTCTTATATAAACTAAACTAGTGATAAAACAAGAAACTAAAAGATTCGATTGCAAGATATAAAGATATACCTTCAAGCATCACTTCCCCGGTAACGGCGCCAGAAAAGAGATTCGTTGACGGGATGTGAGTGCCGCTTACCTAGCCTCCTCGACAATGGTGCCACAAAAGAGCTTGATGTCTACTACGCAACCTTCTTCTTGTAGACGTTGTTGGGCCTCCAAGTGCAGAGGTTTGTAGGACAGTAGCAAATTTCCCTCAAGCGGATGACCTAAGGTTTATCAATTCATGGGAGGCGTAGGATGAAGATGGTCTCTCTCAAACAACCCTGCAACCAAATAACATAGAGTCTCTTGTGTCCCCAACACACCCAATACAATGCCAAAGAGTCTCATGTGCACTAGTTCAACGAAGAGATGGTGATACAAGTGCAATATGGATGGTAGATATAGGTTTTTGTAATCTGAAATTATAAAAACAACAAGGTAACTAATGATAAAAGTGAGCACAAACGGTATTGCAATGCTTCGAAACAAGGCCTAGGGTTCATACTTTCACTAGTGCAAGTTCTCTCAACAATAATAACATAACTGGATCATATAACTATCCCTCGACATGCAACAAAGAGTCACTCCAAAGTCACTAATAGCGGAGAAAAAACAAAGAGATTATTGTAGGGTACGAAACCACCTCAAAGTTATTCTTTCTGATCGATCTATTCAAGAGTCCGTAGTAAAATAAAACGAAGCTATTCTTTCCATTCGATCTATCCTAGAGTTCGTACTAGAATAACACCTTAAGACACACATCAACCAAAACCATAATGTCACCTATATACTCCATTGTCACCTCAAGTATCCGTGGGCATGATTATGCGATATGCATCACACAATCTCAGATTCATCTATTCAACCAACACAAAGAACTTCAAAGAGTGCCCCAAAGTTTCTACCGGAGAGTCAAGACGAAAACATGTGCGAACCCCTATGCATAGATTCCCAAGGCCACGGAACCCACAAGTTGATCACCAAAACAAACATTAAGTGAATCAATAGAATACCCCATTGTTACCATGAGTATCCCACGCAAGACATACATCAAGTGTTCTCAAATCCTTAAAGACTGATGCGTCTCCAACGTATCTACTTTTCCAAACACCTTTTGCCCTTATTTTGGACTCTAACTTGCATGGTTTGAATGGAACTAACCCGGACTTACGCTGTTTTCAACAGAATTGCCATGGTGTTGTTTTTGTGTAGAAATAAAAAGTTCTCGGAATGACCTGAAAATCCACGGAGAATTATTTTGGAAAATATAAAAAGTATCTGCCGAAAGATCTAGACCAGGGGGCCCACACCCTATCCACGAGGGTGGGGGGCGCGCCCCCTCCCCCTGGGCACCCCCTACCTCGTGGGCCCCCTGATGCTCCACCGACGTACCCTCGGACTCCATATATTCACTTACGGGGAGAAAAAAATCGGTGAGAAAGAATTATCACGTTTTACGATACAGAGCCGCCACCAAGCCCTAATCTCTCTCGGGAGGGCTGATCTGGAGTCCGTTCGGGCTCCGGAGGGTGGAGATCGTCGCCATCGTCATCATCAACCTTCCTCCATCACCAATTCCATTATGCTTACCGCCGTGCGTGAGTAATCTCATCGTAGGCTTGCTGGAGGGTGATGGGTTGGATGAGATTTACCATTTAATCGAGTTAGTTTTGTTAGGGTTTGATCCCTAGTATCCACTATGTTCTAAGATTGATGTTGCTATGACTTTGCTATTCTTAATGCTTGTCACTAGGGCCCGAGTGCCTTGATTTCAGATCTGAACCTATTATGTTTTCATGTATATATGTGTATTCTTGATCCTATCTTGCAAGTCTATAGTCACCTAATATGTGTTATGATCCGGCAACCCCGATGTGACAATAATCGGGACCACTCCCGGTGATGACCGTAGTTTGAGGAGTTCATGTATTCACTATGTGTTAATGCTTTGGTCCGGTACTCTATTAAAAGGAGGCCTTAATATCCCTTTGTTTCCACTATGACCCCGCTGCCACGGGAGGGTAGGACAAAAGATGTCATGCAAGTTCTTTTCCATAAGCATGTATGACTATATTCGGAATACATGCCTTCATTACATTGATGATCTGGAGGTAGTTCTGTGTCACCGTAGGTTATAACTTCTACATGATGAATTGCATCCGACATAATTTCCCATCACCGATCCAATGGCGCTGTTGCCGGGGAGCATAGCTCTATTCTCTAAGTCACTTGGGATATATATCTGTTGATCACTATGAAGAACTTGAAGGACTCAAAAACCAAGATTTATCCCTCAACTACGAGGGGAGGTAAGGAACTGCCATCTAGCTCTGCACTTGATTCACCCTCTGTTATGAGTAAACTTGCAATACCTACTCCTGCTATTGAACCTGATATGTCATATGTTCTTGATGATGCTACTTCTGCTATGTATGATGAAACTACTTCTATGCTTGATAATAATGTGCCACTAGGTGAATTTCCAGATGAACAAATTGCTAAGGTTAGGGAGAATACAAATATTGAAACTGATAATATTTATGAAAGTGATGATGAAGCTTCTTCCCCTAGATATGAATTTCCTGTTGTTCCTGAGGGTTATGTTATGGATGAAGAAACTGCTAGAGACTTTCTTGCTTGCAACGATAGATATGATCTTAAGAAATTATTAGCTAAGCTGAAAGAAAAGTCCTTGAAGGCTAGAATGAAACATGACCCTGCTTATTCTACTTCACTTATCTTTGTTACTGATAAGGATTATGATTTCTCTATTGATCCTGAGTTAACTACTTTGGTTGAATCTGATCCTTTCCATGGCTATGAATCTAAAACAATTGTTGCACATCTTACTAAGTTGAATAATATAGCCACCTTGTTTACCAACGATGAAAAGATTCATTATTACTATATCCTTAAGTTGTTTCCGTTCTCGTTAAAGGGTGACGCTAAGACTTGGTTTAATTCTCTTGATCATGGTTGTGTGCGTAGTCCTAGGGATATGATGCATTATTTCTCTGCTAAATATTTTGCCGCTCATAAGAAACAAGCTGCCTTTCGGGAAATATATAACTTTGTGCAAATTGAAGAAGAGAGCCTCCCACAAGCTTGGGGGAGGCTTCTCCAATTACTTAATGCTTTGCCTGATCATCCTCTTTAGGGGAACGATATACTTGATGTCTTTTATAATGGACTAACCGATGCTTCCAGAGACCACCTGGATAGTTGTGCTGGTTGTGTTTTCAGGGAAAGAACAGTTGATCAAGTTGAATTACTATTGAATAATATGTTGGCCAATGAAAATAATTGGACACTTCCTGAACCAGCCCCTAAGCCAACTCCGAAGAAAAGGGGAGTTCTATTTCTCAGTCCTGAAGATATGCAAGAGGCAAAGAAATCTATGGAAGAAAAAGGTATTAAAGCTGAAGATGTTAAGAATTTACCACCTATTGAAGAAATACATGGTATTGATAACCCGACACAGGTTGTAAAGGTAAATTCTCTTTATAGATTTGATGAAGGTGATATTCCGCGTTATAAGTCTGCTAGCCAATGCTTAGATGAGTTTGACAATTTTATTGTGAAACAAGAAAACTTCAATGCTCATGTTGGTAGACAATTGCAACGTAATGCTTATATGATTGAACGCTTGAGTGATTATATGTCTAGAGTTAAAGGTGAATTGAAACTCATTAGTAAACATGCTTCTATGGTTACCACTCAAGTAGAACAAGTACTTAAGGCTCAGAATGATTTGATCAATGAATTAAATAGTAAGAATAATGACTATGCTGTTAGAGTTGAAACTAGAGGTGGTAAAATGTCTCAGGAACCTTTGTGTCCTGAAGGCCACCCTAAGAGAATTGAGAAAGATTCTCAGAGAGCCAATTTAGATGCACCTAGTTCTTCTAAGAAGAAGAAAAAGAAAAATGATAGAACTTTGCATGCTTCTAGTGAACTTGTAGCTGACACACCTGAGAATCCCAATGATATATCTGTTTCTAATGCTCAGACGCAATCTGGTAAAGAATATGAACCTAGTGATAATGTTAATGATGATGTTCATGATGATGCTAAACCTAGCTATGATAATGATGTAGAGATTGAACCTGCTGTTGATCCTGATAACCCACAATCAAAGAATCAACGTTATGATAAGAGAGACTTTGTCGCTAGGAAGCACGGTAGGGAAAGAGAACCATGGGTTCAGAAACCCATGCCTTTTCCTCATAAACAATCCAGGAAAAAGGATGATCAGGATTTTGAGCACTTTGTTGAAATTATTAGAGCTATCTTTTTGCGTATGCATTTGACTGATATGCTTAAAACAAATCCTTATGCTGAGTATATGAAAGACATTATTACCAACAAAAGAAAGATACCTAAAGTAGAAATTTCCACCATGCTTGCCAATTACACTTTCAAAGGTGGAATACCTAAGAAACTAGGAGATCCAGGAGTACCTACTATACCTTGCTCCATCAAAGGAAACTATGTTAAAACTGCTTTATGTGATCTTGGAGCCGATGTTAGTGTTATGCCTCTCTCTTTATATCGTAGACTTGACTTGAGTAAGTTGACACCTACTGAAATATCTCTGCAAATGGCTGATAAATCAACTGCTATACCTGTCGGTATTTATGAGGATGTGCCTGTTGTTGTTGCAAATGTTACTATTCTAACAGACTTTGTTATCCTTGATATTCCCGAGGACGATAGTATGCCTATTATCCTTGGTAGACACTTTTTGAATACTGCAGGGGTTGTTATTGATTGCAACAAAGGCAATGTCACATTTCATGTCAAAGGTAATGAGCATACGGTCCACTTTCCGTGGAAACAACCTCAGGTCCACAGTATCAATTCTATTGGAAAAATTTCAACTATTACTATTGGAGGTTTTGAATTTCCTCTTCCTACTGTCAAGAAGACATATGATATTCCTATTGTTGGGGACATACATATCCCCATTGAGGTAACCTAGTGTTATTCAAAAATTCTCCGGTTTCATGTTATTCGGAAAGAGTTTATTAACAAGACCTGATCAACCTTGTTAATGGATTCCTTTTGACGAGCATGAGATGGGTGAATCTAGATAGCACAACCTTCTGTACCCTCCTTTTACTTTCCGTTAATTAGGATAAATAAAGCAAAAATAGTATTTTCTATTTGTTTCCAGACTTATCCGTGTAATAAAAAATACCCCTAAAACAAAAGTTCTCCAAATGCCTTGAAAATGAAATATGATTTTTTCTAGAATATTTGAGAATATATGGCACAGAAAACACCACGAGGGGAGCCAGCACCTGGCCACGAGGGTCCAGGGCGCGCCCACCCTCACAGGGCGGGCCCCCTGCCTCGTGGGCCCCATGTGGGCCCCTCCACTTATCCCTGCACCCACACACTCCTTCCTCCCAAAAAAATCACTATCCAGCTCAAGCACGAGTTCTATCTCATCTTCCTGCCATTTTCGATCTCCTTGCTCAAAGCTCCATTCATAAACTGTTTTGGGAGATTGTTCCTTGGTATGTGAATCCTCCGTTGGTCCAATTAGTTTTTGTTCTAGTGCTTTATTTACTGCTAATTTTTGTTGCTGTGGTGACCTTGTTCTTGAGCTTGCATGTCAAATTTCCTTTGTCCCAAGTAGTTCTAATGCATGATATAATCTCTAGGCACTTGTAGGAGTTGCTGCTATCAATCTGTTGAGTTTGGTTCACTTTTATCTTGAGTTACTAAAAATTTCAGAAAAATGCATAGGAAAATCTTCCAAGGTGGTTATTCAAGGAAGCAAGAACCAAGGCTCGCGATTCGTGAGCCGGACGATGAACTACCGAGGGAAGCTGAAGTGCGGCCTTGTGAATGGCCGTCAGACGAATTTATGGCTCGGGTTGGCATTAAGGAGGAATTTGACGCATATGTGCGCAACGCTGACCTCGAGGACTTCATGCAAGATAAGTGCCCTCAATACCGTTACTTAACTGATACCTTTGTGAGAAGGTTTAAATTTTCATCTTCACGTAATTCTCACACTGTCCTGTTTGACCTTTATGATAAATCCTACACCATGGACTTGGAGGATTTTAATGTTGCTTGTAAGCTCCCGCAGTGGGGCAGTATGGGTGATCCTCTCAAATCTGAATATAGAGACTTCCTTGCTAGTATCACTTTGGGGGAATCTAGAGAAATCACACAAGCTACCATAGGGAGCATTCATTTTCCTGCTGTTCATTAATTTGCTCTCTTTATTGGTAGATGCATAAACGGTAAAGATGAGGCTTGCCACATGTGTGTCCCAGATCTTAGTGTTCTCAAGAGTGTTGTATTAGGTTATAGAAAATATAAGTTGGGAGCCATTGTTGCACGTAGGCTACATCATAATGGTTTGTATGGAGATTTATTTGGTGGGATTTATGCCACTCGCATAGCCCGCCATCTTGGTGTGCGTGTACATGAAAATGATGAACCTTTGCTGCTTGCTTATTTGGATTACAATGCCATGGTTAGTCTCCGGTTTATAGAGAGGGATGAACAATCCCTCAAATATAGACTAATCTTTAACAGGCGTCACGCCGTCCATATTGCTCTTCCCGCCCCTACCTTGTTTACTTTCAGGCAAAGGGGAGATACACTATAACCAGGGAGGAGGCAAATGAGTATCATGATATGATGGAAGCAGCCTGTCTCCAAGATGCAGCTCAGCAGGCAGTAGCTGCTGCATCTCAGTACAACCCCAACTACAACTTTGGATATCCATCAGGCCAATACTGGCCATAGACCAATTTAGGCCAAAAGCCTAAGCTTGCGGGAGTATGTGTTTCTCACCGACATTACATTCATGTTCACACACTTATTCTAGTTGTCGGTGCTCACACCCTTTCATTGTACCATCCATGCTAGTTTCAATTATTTTCTTAGTCTTTTTCTTGCGTGCTAGAAAAACCTTAAGAAAAACAAAAAAAATAGTTGTAGCATGTAGCTAGTTTACTTTCCTTGCTTGTAGTAGTAGTAATTAAAAGAAAATCCAAAAATATTTCTTGTTCTTATTTTGCTTGTTGGGAGCTTTCCCGTGTAAATAGTTTCTTTTCTTTTCTTTAGGGGTGAAGAGTAGAAGACCATGTTGAAAATGCTTAGTGGCTCTCATATGCTTTATTGTTGATTTAACCTTGAGCCATATTACCTTGTCTTCTCTCTTGTATTAAATGCTCGCAGATTCCAGCTTAGTCCAATGCACATGTACTATTATTATTATCCACATCGTTCGGTCGTGCGAGTGAAAGGCAATAAGGATGATATATGATGAACTAATTGAGATGAGAAAAGCTGGTATGAACTCAACCTCTGTTGTTTTTTGTAAATATGATAGTTCATCGTTCCTGATTCAGCTTATTATAAATGAAACATTCTTGCAATGACAATTAGAGATCATAGCTGCTTATGCCATGCTTAATTAGCTGAGAGTTTATAATGGTCTATCTTGCGTGCCAACATGATATTAAAATGGTTGTGATGTGGTATGATGAGGTGGTATCCTCCTCTGAACGATTCAAGTGGTCTGACTTGGCACATGTTCACGCATGTAGTTGAATCAAAATCAACATAGCCTCCACAATATTTATGTTCATGGTGATTTATATCCTACTCATGCTTGCATTCACTGTTGATTAATTTTAATGCATGTTCATGACTGTTGTAGCTCTCCAGCTGGTCGCTTCCCAATCTCTTTCTAGCCTTCACCTGTACTAAGCGGGAATACTGCTTCTGCATGCACTTCCATAAACCCCAAAGTTATTACATATGAGTCCACCATATCTTCCTATATGCAGTATTTACCTACCGTTCCAAGTAAATTTGTATGTGCCAAACTCTAAACCTTCAAATGAAATTCTATTTTGTATGCTCAAACAACTCATGTATCAACTAGGGCTCTCTATATTTTCCATGCTAGGTGGGTTATTCTCATGATGAGTGGACTCCGCTCATCATTCATGAGAAAATGGCTGGTAACCGGGATGCCCAGTCCCATGCTCAAAATCATAATAATTAAACAAAACTCCCCTAGGACTGTTGCTGGTTTGGACGGTACCCGTTGTTTTGGGCTAGCCGTGGAGTGTGCTTGTTGGTGGTTGGGGGAGTATAAACTTTACCATTTTGTTTGGGAAGCGCCTATAATGTGTGTAGCATGGAAGATATCGAGATTCTTGGTTGTTATGTTGACAATGTGAGTATACCGCTCAAAATGTTATTCATCTCTATTTAAAAATCGAGCTCTGGCACCTCTACAAATCCCTGCTTCCCTCTGTGAATGGCCTATCTATTTACTTTTATGCTGAGTCATCATCCTCTTATAAAAGAGCACCAGTTGGAGAGAACCTCTGTCATTCACATGTATTACTATTAATTTGTATTGAGTATGATCATGACTGGATCTCTTTTACAATGAATTACAATGTCTAGTCAGCCCTTGATCTTTAAAGGTGATCTGCCTTTATGTTTTGCGGTCTCAGAAAGGGCTAGCGAGATACCATCTTGTTATATCGTATCATGATTGTTTTGAGAAAGTGTTGTCATCCGAGGTTTATTATTATTGCTCGCTAGTTGATTATGCCATTGATGTGAGTAGACATGAGACCTGAAAGTTATTGTGAATGTGGTTAGTTCATGATTTTTGCTGAAAACTTGAATGTTGGCTTACATATTTACAACAACAAGAGCAAACAGAGTTTGTCAAAGTTTTTCTTTATCACTTTTAGTTTATCAACTGAATTGCTTGAGGAAAAGCAAAGGTTTAAGCTTGGGGGAGTTGATACGTCTCCAACGTATCTACTTTTCCAAACACTTTTGCCCTTGTTTTGGACTCTAACTTGCATGATTTGAATGGAACTAACCCAGAGTGACGCTGTTTTCAGCAGAATTGCCATGGTGTTGTTTTTGTAGAAATAAAAGGTTCTCGGATTGACCTGAAAATCCATGGAGAATTATTTTGGAAAATATAAAAAATATCTGTGTAAAGATCCAGACCAGGGGGCCCACACCCTGTCCACGAGGGTGGGGGGAGCGCCCCCTCCCCCTGCGCGCGCCCCTGCCTCGTGGGCCCCCTGATGCTCCATCGACGTACCCCCGGACTCCATATATTCACTTTCGGGGAGAAAAAACCCGGAGAGAAAGAATTATCGCGTTTTACAATACGGAGCCGCCGCCAAGCCCTAATCTCTCTCGGGAGGGCTAATCTGGAGTCCGTTCGGTGCTCCGGGGAGTGGAGATCGTCGCCATCATCATCATCAACCTTCCTCCATCACCAATTCCATGATGCCCACTGCCATACGTGAGTAATCTCATTGTAGGCTTGATGGACGGTGATGGGTTGGATGAGATTTACCATGTAATCGAGTTAGTTTTGTTAGGGTTTGATCCCTAGTATCAACTATGTTCTAAGATGGATGTTGCTATGACTTTGCTATGCTTAATGCTTGTCACTAGGGCCCGAGTGCCATGATTTCAGATCTGAACCTATTATGTTTTCATGAATATATGTGTGTTCTTGATCCTATCTTGGAAGTCTATAGTCACCTTCTACGTGTTATGATCCGGCAACCCCGAAGTGACAATAATCGGGACCACTCCCGGTGATGACCGTAGTTTGAGGAGTTCATGTATTCACTACGTGTTAATGCTTTGGTCATGTACTCTATTAAAAGGAGGCCTTAATATCCCTTTGTTTCCACTAGGACCCCGCTGCCATGGGAGGGTAGGACAAAAGATGTCATGCAAGTTCTTTTTCCATAAGCATGTATGACTATATTCGGAATACATGCCCATATTCAGAATACATCCGACATAATTCCCCATCACCGATACAATGCCTACGAGCTTTTCACATATTGCTTGTTGCTTATTTACTTTTCCGCTGCTATTGTTACAAAAACCACAAAAACACTACCGTTACTTTTATTGCTGTTACCACTATTATCATATTACTTTGCTACTAAACTACCTTGTTGCAGATACTAAGTTTC
The DNA here is from genome assembly GCA_902687465.1 of Secale cereale. Lineage (NCBI taxonomy): Eukaryota > Viridiplantae > Streptophyta > Magnoliopsida > Poales > Poaceae > Secale > Secale cereale. Next base: position 409,017,011 of record LR738712.1, read on the forward strand.
CAGGTGTGGTTGAATTGACAACTCAGTTGCTAATACTTAAGAGTATTCTTTGGCTCCCCTTGTGTCGAATCAATAAATTTGGGTTGAATACTTTACCCTCGAAAACTGTTGCGATCCCCTACACTTGTGGGTTATCAAAGCCTCAATCCGATAAGATAACTTCAAAGGGAAAACTCAATCCATTACAAGAAGATAGAGGGGGAGAAACATCATAAGATCCAAATATAATAGCAAAGCTCGCGATACATCAAGATCGTGCCAAATCAAGAACACATGAGAGAGAAAGAGAGCAAACACATAGCTAATGGTACATACCCTCAGCCCCGAGGGTGAACTACTCCCTCCTCGTCACGGAGAGCGCCGGGATGATGAAGATGGCCACCGGTGATGGATCCCCCCTTCGGTAGGGTGCCGGAACAGGGTCCCGATTGGTTTTTGGTGGCAACAGAGGCTTGCGGCGGCGTAACTCCCGATCTAGGTTTCTTTTCGGGGTTTATGTATTTATAGGAATTTTTGGCGTCGGTCTCATGTCAGGGGTGTCTCCCAATCGTCCACGAGATAGGGGGACACGCCCGGGGGGTAGGGCGTGCCCTCAACCCTCATGGACGGCTCGGGACTCTTCTGGCCCAACTATTTTACTCCGGGGGCTTCTTTTGGTCCATAAAAAATCATCAAAAATTGGCACGTCAATTGGACTCTGTTTGGTATTCCTTTTCTGTAAAACTCAAAACAGGGAAAAAACAGAAACTGACACTGGCTCTAGGTTAATAGGTTAGTCCCAAAAATAATATAAAATAGCATATAAATGCATATAAAACATCGAAGATGGATAATATAATAGCATGGAACAGTAAAAAATTATAGTTACGTTGGAAACGTATCATATCACTCCTTTAAAGGTAGTGCTGCTGGGCTTAATTCTTGATGGGTCTATCCCCATCTTGCGGACAGTGTCTTGGTATATCAGATTGAGACAGCTGACGCTGTCCATAAGGACTCGAGTAAGATGGTATCTGTCAATTATGGGGTCGAGCACCAAGGCTGTCGAACCTCCGTGCGGATACTGGTTGGATGATCCCTACGATTAAAGGTGATCGGACAAGCCGACCATGGGTTGAATTTGGGGGCAACTGTTGGGGAACGTAGTATTTAAAAAAAATCCTACGATCACGCAAGATCTGTCTAGGAGATGCATAGCAATGAGAGGGGAGAGTGTGTCTACGTACTCTCGTAGACCGAAAGCGGATAAATCTAGTGATGCGGTTGATGTAGTCGAACGTCTTCACGATCCAACCAATCCAAGTACCGAACGTACGGCACCTTCACGTTCAGCACACGTTCAGCTCAATGACATCCCACGAGCTCTTGATCCAGTTGAGCATCACAGGAGAATTTCTTTAGCACGACGGCATGGTGACGGTGATGATGAAGCTACCGATGCAGGGCTTCACCTAAGCACTGCAACGGTATGACCGAGGTGTGTATATGTGGGGAGGGGCACCACACACGGCTAAAATCAACTTGTGTGTCCATGGGGTGCCCCCTGGCCACGTATATAAAGGATGGAGGGCATAGGAGGCCGGTCCTCATAGGGCACGCCAAAGTGTGGAGTCCTACTAGGACTCCCTAGTCCTAGTAGGATTCCACCTCCCACATGGAATAGGAAAAGGGGAAGGGAGAAGGAGAAGGAAGGAAGGGGGCATCCCCTTTCCCTAGTCCAATTCGGACCTATCCATGGGGAAGGGGCGCGACCACCCTTGAGGCCTTTCTCTCCTTTCCCGTATGGCTCATTAAGGCCCAATACGAATTCCCGCAACTCTTCGGTACTCCGTAAAATACCCGAATCACTCAGAACCTTTCCAATGTCCGAATATAGCCTTCCAATATATCGATCTTTACGTCTCAACCTTTTCGAGACTGTTTGTCATGTCCGTGATCATATCCGGTACTCCGAACTACCTTCGGTACATCAAAACACATAAACTCATAATACCGATCGTCATCGAACGTTAAGCGTGCGGAACATACGGGTTTGAGAACTATGTAGACATGACCGAGACTCATCTCCGGTCAATAACAAATAGAGGAACCTAGATGCTCATATTGGTTCGTACATATTCTATGAAGATCTTTATCGGTCAAACCGCATAACAACATACGTTGTTCCCTTTGTCATTGGTATGTTACTTGCCCGAGATTTGATCGTCGGTATCATCATACCTAGTTCAATCTCGTTACTAGCAAGTCTCTTTACTCGTTCCATAATACATCATCTCGTGACTAACTTATTAGTCGTTTGCTTGCAAGGCTTATTATGATGTGTATTACCGAGAGGGCCCAGAGATACCTCTCCGACACTCGGAGTGACAAATCCTATTCTTGATCTATGCCAACACCACAAACACCTTCGGAGACACGTGTAGAGCATCTTTATAATCACCCAATTACGTTTTGACGTTTGATAGCACACAAGGAGTTCCTCCGGTATTCGGGAGTTGCATAATCTCATAGTCATAGGAACATATATAAGTCATGAAGAATACAATAGCAGTAGAACTAAGCGATCAAGAGCTAAGCTAACGGAATGGGTCAAGTCAATCACATCATTCTCTAATGATGTGATCCCGTTCATCTAATGACAACTCATGTCTATGGCTAGGAAACTTAACCATCTTTGATTAACGAGCTAGTCAAGTAGAGGCATACTAGTGACACTCTATTTGTCTATGTATTCACACATGTACTAAGTTTCCGGTTAATACAATTCTAGCATGAATAATAAACATTTATCATGATATAAGGAAATAAATAATAACTTTATTATTGCCTCTAGGGCATATTTCCTTCAGCGATAGGCTCGACATCATATACATCCCATAGTGCGCTCTTGCGATCCCTCTTGGGGATATGGGTGACGTAGATCATGTTCACGGTTTTGACTTCCGGCAGAAATTTCTTCTGTACCCCCGTGTTCGGATGGCGAGGTTCATCCTCGTCTTCGCTCCGAGGTCCTTTTCCCTTGTGTTCGGCGTTTAGCTTGCTAGCTTGCTTAAACACCCAATAGTTACGGTTGGTATGAATTGCAGATTTATTAGGGGTGCCATGGATCTGGCAGGACCTATCTAAGATTTTGTCCAAGCTGGATGGACTATCTCTGTTGCCTTTAAATGGCTTCCTCCGTTGACCGGGCCTGGAGCCATTGCATCCGACGTTTACCGCCGTGTCCTCTGTGTGTCCAGTATTATTTCGACGCTTGTTTTTCTTGCGCTGTGGCTTGCCATTGCCGTCCCTGATTTCAGACGTGCCAGAGTCGCTGGTGCTGCTGCTGCTATGAGCCAGCCAACTGTCCTCGCTCGTGCAGAAGCGGTTCATGAGTGTAGTTAGGGCTTCCATTGTTCTCGGCTTCTCTTGGCCGAGGTGTCTGGACAGCCATTCGTTCCGGACACTGTGTTCGAATGCCGCTAAGGCTTCGGCATCCGGACAGTCTACAATTTGGTTCTTTTTAGTTAAGAACATATTCTATCAGATTTCGGGTTCCTCAAACCCTTGAGAGGTTTGAACTCTGGAGTGCGCATGCAGAACACTCTCTCCCCAGTGCGCTCGCCCGACGATTCCACAACTTAACTCGACGAACTCAAAGAACAAGGGACACAAAGGATTATACTGGTTCGGGCCACCTTGCGGTGCAATACCCTACTCTAGTGTGTATGGTGGATTGCCTTGTGGGGCTGAGGATGAACTAGTACAAGGGATGAATAGCCTTCGGAGGAGAGGTGTTCTTGGGCTCGAATGAGCTTGTGGTGTGTGTATAGGGTGGAACGGATCCGACCCCCCTCTCTCTTTCTCTCTTTCTTCCTCGGCTCAACCGTCTCCCTCCATGGTGGTGGCTAGGTCCTATTTATAGTGGCCTTGGTCCTCTTCCCAATTATCAGCGGGAAGGGATGTCACAACGGCCAAATTTGAAGGGGAACAGCTAGTACAAGTTATCCTGACAAAAGTAGTCTTCGCCTGCCAAAGGCTCTGGTGATGAGGCCACGCCGGGCTCCACGATGACCTCCATTTTGCCATCCTGACAGTCCTTTGTCTTGTTGCACCGATATGGAAACCTTTGCCTCATTTCTTGGGACTCCGCGCCTGCGCTTGCCCCTTAGCACCAAAGAAGAAACTAGTACACTGCGCCCGCTGGCGCCCGCCTAGCCTTGGTCGTCATGGCTCACATCACGTGAACCTCGCGAGGTGCTCCTTGCATAGATATCTCCGCTCCTCGGGACTCAGCCTAGAGAGGCTGCCCCCAGGGAGGTCTTGACGTCGCTCGCCTCACGAGGCTTGGCCCCTCGTGAGGGTCTTGAGCTGTGGTTGCTGAAGCCGGGCCGTACCAGGCCATTGATGGAGCCACGTCATGGGCCGCAGGCAGGCAAGTCTGGGTACCCCTGTTGCCAGGACGCCGACAGTAGCCCCCGGGCCCAAGGCACGCTCAAACTTGGCTTCAAGGCGAAGCCAAAGGGGCAAGGGTGAAGTGCTGCGGGCCCAAACGCCTGCGAATCTGGATCAACACGTGGCAATTGGATTGCACGTGGGCATCTCCGCTTTCCCATGCTGCCTCGGCAATTGCCCGACTTGACGAGACCCTGCTGCATGCATAGAGAAACAATCATTACGTGCAATCGTGAGGCTGGCAGTTGGCCTCCTCCCGGATATAAATGAGGTGGGGGCAGAGCCCCCGTTGCTCATGTCCTTCTTCTCGCCACCTGCCCCTTCCTTCTTCCTCCCTTCTTCGCCCTTTTTCTGCAGCCTCCATGGCGCCAATGAAGAGGTTCTCCACCACGGAGAAAGGAAGAGCTCACCAGGAGGGATCCGACTTGCCGCCGCTCAAGAGGGGGTGCGGCTGCCCTCGCAAGCATGTCGCTACCCCTGCAGCGGTGCTTCAGGGTCGTGGGCACGCTCCTTCTGGGGCCGACGCCGCCCTAGGCGGCCGTGATGACACTTCTTCTCTCGGCATAGGGCGCTCTCGTTGCGGCAGCCCCCCTGCCGTAGGAAGGCATGTCATGGTTGCCCGGCCTCCCTTGCCAGGCTTCCATTCACCAGAGGTGCTCCCGGAGTTTGTCGTGTGGTCGGAGAGTCCGCCCGGCACCTAGCTCCAATTGCCGCGCTTCTTCGCCCACGAGCTGCCGGCCGAGGGTCTTGACGGCCTCTGGTTGCAGGCCGATGGCTGCTGCAGCAAGGCCTCGTGGGTTGCGATGGTGGTCTCTACTACGGGGAATGTGGCCCTGGCATGCGATTGGCAGACGTTCGTCCGCGTGCGCGGCTTGGGCGGGCGATGCACCCTCCACTTCAAGTACGATGGCACCACGACCCTATTCGTGAGGGTGTTCAGGGCAGACGGTCGCCACGCAGGGTGCTGCCCCGAAGACAGCAGCGGCGACAACGGGCTCGACCTTGGCGACAGTCGTGACAATGCTGCAGGTGGACATGCCCTTGGCAACAACCATGGCTCATCCAGCGGCGACAGCTCCTCTGCTAGCGAAAGCACCAGCAGTGGTGGTTACTACCTCGCCACCGGACTCGCTTTGAGGACGACGACGGGTCATCCCGTCGCCACGCGGCGGTGAAGCGCGAGGAGGGCTCAGACTAAGCTGAGTCCGGGGGGGGGGGGGCTTGGGGCCGGGTCTCGCGAGCTGCTGCGGTTGTGCGGCCTGCTTTTGTTTAGCTTTTCCTTTCTTCCTGCATTTTGAAAAAAGGTAGATAGCCCCCCTGGGGCGTGTAGTGAACTGTGACTCCTATGCCGCTATGCTATATTTTATGCTCTTGTGCTATGTTATGATATTCATGCTCCTCGTGAGTGTGGAGGGGTAACTTAGCTTGATATGCTCGAGGGTGGCCTCTTGCCTCATGAGGAAGCGCTTTCTGGTATCTAGGGAAGCCTCCTTGCTGTCAATGCGGGAGCTGCTGGCCTTGGGGGGCATCTGCGAAATTTGTTAGAGAATCCGTCGGGTACCCTGTTACTCCTTGCGCGAGCCCTCGGGCGTGGGCGAATCATAGCTTAATGCACCGCGTCGCGGTACCCGAGGGGCACGAACTTGAGGGGGGTGCGCCAATCACGAGCTCATTCGAGGGCGCCTCGCGAAGATCAGGGAAGCCGAAGCTCTGGGGTGACAGGGTTTCGGCGAGGTGTGCCCGCATCGAGGGCTGGCTAGCGCGTAGACACGGACACACCTCCCTAGCCCCGCGCGAGGCGTGCGAGGGAAAATGTCAAGCAAATGCCTTCCTCCCTGAGGCTAGAAAAAGGGGCGAGCAAAGTAGAAGAGGGAAAACTCAGCTAGGCAATCGAGAAATACCAGAACTCCAAATTTGTTTAAAGATTGCAACCAGATGCATAAACCAAATGAACAGCCGCGTCCGGCACCTAGTCTAGTCTTCTCACCAGGGCGGAGCTAAGTGCTGCCACTAGAACGTGGGAGGGAGTCCTCGAGACCCAAGGGCGTCACTCCGGAGACTCCGGGGCGTGTACAACCCCACTCATTATTACGTGAGAGTGTCAAGGGCGGAGACCTTCACAGGAATTGGGCCATGCTTCACAGGCACTGGGTCGTTCTTCACAGGTAGAACTTCTGGAGGTGCTGGATGTTCCAGGCATTCTGGATGGGGATGCCGTCCCCCGTCTCTAGGCGCACGACGTAGGCCTGGAGACGTGGGCAATCCTAAACGGGCCCTCTCACATGGGTGAGAGCTTGTGCAGCCCTGATGGTCCTCGAACCCCTCGTTGGTACCCCAAGTGGAAGGTGTAAGATGCAGTATGTAGAAGTGTTTTCCCTTAGCAAAGATGCCAAGTATCGAATCCCCAGAGACTCCTAGGTTCAACAAGTAGGTGTCAACTGCTAACGGCGCGTATTAGCAATCAACGTGGACCTGCACACAGATACAAATAACTTTGCTCCCAACGAGTACAGAGAGGTTGTCAATCCCTCCGGCCTTGTAGTTCACAAAGGGTTAAAAGCAAATGATAGTAGTGATAGATAATGTTTTGCAATAGTAAATAAAAGCGAAAAAGTAAATAGTGGATGTGATCAATGATGGTAATATGGACCGGAGTCTCATGATGTTCACTAGTGATGTCTCTCTCCCAAAAGACGATAAAACATCTATGTGAGGTAAACGAATTACAGCTGGGCGATTGACAGGACCACGAACGCAAACCAATGCTGATTACATTGCAGAAAGGTTGAGGTTCAAAGCATGGGCGGTACGCCAAATAAAGTAGACCGAAATCCATCAATATCTACTACTAATCATCCACCTTGAGATATCTATCCAGAACATCTCGCTGGTATTAAGTTGCGAGTCCCACCCATAGTGTAAACTCAATGCAACAGACAACTGCATTAAAAGAACTTTGCGTAAAGTAAACAATCCTTGCACCCGCGAGCACAAGCACCGTTGTTTTCCCCCTTGTGGCAACAGCACATCCCCTAGACTCATGTTTCTGTCACTCAAGCTAGTCATCGAGGGGCATGAACCCACAATCGAGCATAACGTTCCCTCTTGGAGTCACTACGTATTACTTGGCCAAAGCAATAAATAACAACGGAGAACATGCAAGAATTACTTATGAACATAAATATAAAAGAGGTAGATCAAATATATTACTCAAGATCAATCTGAACATAATCTCATAATCCATCGGATCCCAGCAAACTCAACATAGCAACAGCATAAGGATTACATATGTGCCTCGATCATGTAGGGCAGCTCACGAGGACTAATTAGTGAAGCACAAGAACGGGAGGAGAACATCACATAGCTACTGGTCATGGACTCATGGTCCAAGGGAGACTACTCACGAGTCATCCGGGAGGCGTCCATGGTGGTGGAGAAGCTACCGGTGGTGATCCTCCCCTCCGGCAGGGTGCCGGGAAGAGTTCTCCTGGTGCTCCCGATCTTCGAAGCGGCAGCGGCGGCGGAACAGAGATGGGATCGCGAAAAGAGTTCCTGTTCTGAGGATTTCGGATGACGCTTTAAATATATGCCAAAGGGGGGCATCGGGGAAGCTTCGGGGGGCCCAGGTGCCCCCCCCCGGCGTGGCCCAGGGGGGGCGCGCCGCCAGGGCGCCTGGAGCC